>JAYKQN010000006.1:27797500-28997500 GCA_036785175.1 Eupleurogrammus muticus | reverse complement strand
CCTATGTCCTCCATCTTTTTTGGGCACCAGAACGACAGGGGAAGACCAGCCTGAGTGTGAAGGCTCGATGATGCCTGCAGCCAACATCTCTTGGACTTGGTCTTTTACTATTGCCTGCTTTACAAGTGACATGCGGTACGGTCTCTGTTTCACTGGAATGTTAGTGGTAGTGTGGATGACATGAGTCAAGACTTCCATTTTGCCAATGTTGTGGGTGCAGACCTCAGGGTTGCCAAGCAACAAGTCAAGCAAATGTTGTTTCCCAGCCTCCTGCACTTGAGCGGCTGACACTGCTCTGTCAATGTAATCATGGACGCTTAGGCGTTCTGGCTCCAAAGACAGCAGAGGAGGAGGGATGGAACTCATTAGTGACAGTTTGTCTGTATGATGTCTCCTGTACTGAGGTATAAACGCACTACCAGGTTGAAAGAAGAAAACAGCAGAGGGAATGGCCTTGAATGTATATGTGTTGTCTGATACATTCAACTGAAGTTGGCTAAGGTAAATGAAATCTAGGCCCAGGACAATTCCATATGCCAGGGCAGCAGATGGAAGGACAGCTACTGGCAGGTTAGTCACATTCCCGTGTACACTAATATTTAGGGGAGTCCAGCCCAGTGGTGTGGCGATCTCTCCATTGGCCAGGTACAAGGGGCCTTGTGTCCAGGGTTGGAGATCTCTGGATTGGATCAAATCTGACCATAAGTATTCATGGAGTAATGTGTAACTTGCTCCGGTGTCCAGGATGGCCTTTCCGTACCAGGAACCAATGTTGACTGGTACAACCAGCTGTTGCGGGGCAATGGGACCTGGGGCGTCTGTGGTGGTGTATGCAGTGCAAGGAGAAGAGGGAAGTACTTTTTTCATATTTTTAGAGGAAACCGTGGTTAGTGTGTTTGTATCTGATTTATGATTGTGTCTCGGTCTATGTTGTTGTTGTTGTTGTTGACGTTGACTGTTTATGTTGTGTTGTGGGCAGGAACCAGGACTGTGCGAGCTTTTGCAACGCCAGCACAAGAGAGGTGGTCTGCTTTGTGCTGACGGTTGCATGGGGTTTGCGGCCTTTTCAGACTGGTTGTTTTTGCGCTGTTTGGCCTGGTCTTGTTCCAGCTGAAGTTCATAATCCTTCTCGAGCTGATGACCAAGACGCACAAGCTCATCCACGTCCTTCACACATCCACAGAGATGGCTTGCAAGGTAAGGTTTAATGTTTTTCAGGATAAGCTTTACAATGTCCTGTTCAGTGAGTTTTTCATTCCATCTTTTACACAGTGCTCTGTATGAATATGCAAAGTCCCTGATTGACTCTTTCTCTTGCTGTTTCTTTGTGCGAACCCTCTCTGCCAGTTCGTCCTGATAGTCTTCGGCGAGGAAAGCGGACAAGAAAAAGGTCTTGAACTCCTCCCATGTGCCAACTTTGGTGCGGGTAATCTCCCACCAGTCTCTGGCGGTGCCATGCAGAACTGTGCGAAAGGTGGCAAGTATGTCTGCATCGGACAAAGGATGCAGAGCGATAAAGTCCTGACATTTAGACAAGTAAAGTACAGGGTCTTTGTCGTCTCCTTGTTTTCCATAAGTAGGAAAAACTTTCATCAGTTTGATGTGATCCACTCTGGAAGAATGCACACTAGATGTGGGCACAACAAGCTGAGAAGAGGCATGTGGTGATGATGTGATTTGTGGGGAAAGGAGTCTGTTGTGGCAGATTCAGAGGATGTCTGAGTGAGTTTGCGCTGCAATTCTCCCATTTGCCTCCTGGTGTCCCGGGAAGTGCTCTCCACTTTGTCCAGTTGGTCATACAGAGAGTCAACTTTCGTAGTCAGTGTTTGAACGAGAGACATGCACTCAGTCAACTGTTTTCCTTGAGCCATCATCCTGGAGTTCATTTCAGTCACAGCAGTTTGAGAAGCTTTAAAATCAGTTTGGAGTTCAACTTGCAATTGTTCTAAAGCAAAGCTTAGCTCTTGAGTGGTGGTAATTCAGATTTTTTCACACTCCTCAGATGCTACTTTTTTCATGGCCTTCATGATAGAATCTAGCTCCTCTTCCACCTTTTCTCTCATTGTCAGTACTGCAGTTGTGAGATGAATAAAGTGTGCCTGTGTTTCTGTAGTATGGGTTTCCAGTTTGGATTCCAGGTGAAATCTGTGTCGTTTCATGGTGTGTCCTATGTCTCTTAAGTCCTTCTGATATTGTTCCATGTATTTGTACATTTTATCCCATCCATCATGTGCACGCTCTGCCAGAAGTCCTAACTCCCGTCCGGGTGTGGCTAGTACTCTGGGAAGGTCTTGTTGCCGAGGAGACTCCTCTAGGTTTGTCATAGACAGGTCAAGAGTGGAGAATGTGGATTGGGTTACAGCTCCCTCTGGAGCATGGGAGTACACAGGGGAACGACTGTCTGCTGCGGAGTGAGATGAGGATGCGGAGGTGACTAATTGAGGGACAGAAAAATCAGTCACTGTTTGATTTAATATGGAGACATCAGGGGCTGGTATGTGTGAAGAGGGGGCAGGTGTATGGATCACAAGTGGATTGAGAAAAGGGTCAGTCAAGGGGTTGGAGAATGAATTAGGTGAATACATCATTAAAGCACACACACAGAAAAAGGAGCAATAAATGCACAGCAGAAAGATGAGTATACAATGATGTAAATAAATGTAATTCAAAGCCAACAAGTGTGAGCGTTTTTTTTTTTTTCCCTCAAAGTCCAAACACAGCACTGTGGCAAATCAAATAAAGTCAGCACGGCAGCTGAACATTCAGTCCAAGAAGCAAATGATAAATTAGTCCAACAAAAAAATGTCCATCAATGCACAGCAAGAAAGGTAAAGCACACAGCAAAATGTTTTTTGAATTTGTAAATTCAAGGGCTTGGAATAAAAAAGTCAAAGTAATCCCAGTCCCACATTGGGCGCCATTCTGTAACGGTGGTCGTCGGCGGAACTGCACGTGAAAAACAAAAAGAAATAATAATCCCACGACACCGTCAGAAAATCAGTCTGTGGTATTTCCAAACAAGAGACTCAACGCAGTTCCGTGAAAATGTCAGTCTTTTTTAATTCCAATCAAAAACGGAAAAACTCAGGGAACTTGTCCAACACCAAGAAAAAAATAAAAAAAGGGTATGTGTGAATACGTGTATGCGATGTGGTGGTGGTGTGTTTACGGACATAGGTGTAGATTATTTATGATGGATGTCACCGGGGGAATTTTATTGTCGGAGGAGTAGTGAGTGCAGAGCAGGGGGAGCAAGTAAATGGCCGTTTCCTGCGTTTACTCACGGACCATCTCTCGCGTCGGAAATCCCTTCGGATCTGTGGGATCAGGGATCCAGTGACGGGGAAAAAACATCACTTTCGTTCTGCGTAGTCCACGGCAGTAACAAAAGTGAAAAAGGGTGGAAACGCTGAGGAAGAGTTTACTTTGTGGCTCGCTGCTGCTGCTGGTGTGTGTGTATGGCTCGTCTCTGAGAGTGAGTGGCGGTTTTTAAAATGAATGAGGGTGAGTGGCACGGATTCCTGATTACGTGCAGGTGCGCTTAATTGGGAAACCGGGTGCAGGTGAGGGGGGAAGGAGACGGACCGTTACAAAACAAAAGTGACTTTTTAGCAGAGCACTGTGGCTAGTGGTGTGATTACACAGATTGCACAGACTGTCCTAATAAATATGAGGTAGATAGTGGTAGATAATGAAAGGTGATGAAAAATATATATGATATGAAATATGATAAAAGAAAGTGCATAAGGCATAAGGTGCAGTGTGCTGGTTGGACTGGTATGTAGACTACAGTCCAATAGTCCTGGTGCTGTTTAGCAGTCTGACTGGCTGGGGGAAGAAGCTCTTCCCCATCCTGGAGGTGCGGGCAGTGATGCTGCAGAGCCTTCTACCTGATGGTAGCAGCGTGAATAGTTCTTGGGAGGGATGGGTAGTGTCTTTGATGATGTTTTTAGCTTTCCGCAGGCAGCGGGAGCTGTAAATGTCTGAGAGGGGGGGCAGAGAGACTCCGGTGATCTTCTCGGCTGTCCTCACAATCCACTGCAGGGCCTTGCGGTCTGCAGCAGTGCAGTTGCCATACCATGATGTGATGGCGCCGCTGAGGATGCTCTCAATCGTCCCTCTGTAGAATGTTGTGAGAAAGGAGGTTGGGAGATGGGCTTTACGCAGTCTTCTTAAGAAGTACAGACGCTGCTGGGCTTTCTTTGTGATGTGTGTGGTGTTCTTAGTCCATGAGAGGTCGTCTGTTATGTGAACGCCCAGAAACTTTGTGCTCTGGACAATCTGCACGGGGTGATTGTCAATGCACAGTGGTGTGTGTGTGTGCGATGACCGTCTGAAGTCGATCACCAGTTCCTTTGTTTTGACCACGTTGAGGAGCAGGTTGTTGTCAGTACACCAGCTGCTGAGTTGTGCCACCTCCTCTCTGTACGGGGCTTCGTTGCCTCCGCTGATCAGGCCCACCACGGTTGTGTCATCAGCAAACTTGATGATGTGGTTTGAGCTGTGCGTTGCCACACAGTCATGGGTGAGGAGTGTGAACAACAGCGGACTGAGCACGCAGCCCTGGGGAGCTCCTGTGCTCAGTACTGTTGTGCTGGATGTCTTGTTCCCGATCCTGACTGCTTGGGGTCTGCCTAACAGGAAGTCCAGGATCCAGTTCCGGAGTGTTGTGTTGAGTCCAAGTTCACCTAGTTTTGTTATGAGCTGTTGAGGGATGATGGTGTTGAATGCTGAGCTGAAGTCGATGAACAGCATCCTAACATATGTGTCCTTTTGGTCCAGGCGAGAGAGAGCCAGGTGGAGTGCAGTGTTGATGGCGTCGTCTGTGGAGCGGTTGGGGCGATATGCATGCTGCATTGGGTCCAGTGTGGCTGGTAGCTGGGACTTGATGTGTTTCATTACTAGCCTTTCAAAGCACTTCATGATGGTGGATGTCAGTGCAACTGGGCGGTAGTCATTGAGACAAGTCACTGAGGGTTTCTTTGGGACGGGGATGATGGCGGTGGTCTTGAAGCAGGTGGGGACGACGGTGGTGGACAGGGAGATGTTGAAGACGTCAGTGAGGACATTGGATAGTTGATCTGCACACTCCCTCAGCACACGACCCGGTATTCCATCAGGCCCAGCAGCTTTCCGTGGGTTGACTCTGAGTAGGGTCTTTCTCACTTCAGCAGTGGACAGGCTGAGTACCGGGTCGTTAGGGGGAGGGATGTCCTTCCTCGCCTCTGAGTTGTTGTGAGCCTCAAATCTTGAAAAAAACTGGTTTAACGCCTCTGGCAGGGAGTCATCGCCAACACAGGAGTGGGGGGCAGGCCTGTATTTGGTGATGGCTTGAATGCCTTGCCATAAGCGTCGTGTGTCGTCAGTGTGTCGACTGACACGTCCTCTGTGCACTTGCTGATGTAGCTGGTCACAGTTGAGGTGTATTCCTCCAGATCAGTGATGCCGTTGTAGGTGGCTGCCTGCTTGAAAATGTCCCAGTCAGTGCACTCAAAGCAGTCCTGAAGTGCCAACATTGCATCCTCAGGCCAGGTCCTTGTCACCCTTCGACTTGGTCTGATGCGCCTGACGAGTGGCTGATATGCCGGAATTAGCATAACAGTAGAGTGGTCAGAGTGTCCTAGGTGGGGGAGGGGGGCAGCTCGGTAAGCCCCCGTGATGTTGGTGTAAACACAGTCCAGTATATTATTTCCTCTTGTAGGAAAGTCCACATTCTGATGGAATTTTGGTAGGACTTTCTTCAGGTTGGCATGATTAAAGTCCCCGGCGACAATAAACAATGCGTCTGGATGTTCGGTCTGAAGTTTGCTTATTTCTTCATACAGGTCTGTTAGCGCGTTGCTGTTAGCGCTAGCACTCGGTGGGATGTAAACACCAGTTATGAACACGGATGTAAATTCTCGTGGGATGTAGAAGGGTCGGCATCTGACAGTTACGAACTCCGCTAGCGGCGAGCAGAAGTTGGAAACAAGCGCCGCATTCCTGCACCATCCGTTGTTAACATATATGCCCAGCCCCCCTACCTGACAGTGTAGCATTCCTGTCGGCTCGGAAGGCTAGCAGCCCTGGTAGCTGGATAGCGGAGTCCGGTATGCTGTCGTTGAGCCATGTTTCCACAAACACGAAAACGTTACAGTCCCTGTAATTCCTTTGTGAGTCTCGCTGTAGTTGAATGTAGTCCAGTTTATTGTCCAGTGAGCAGACGTTCGCTAGCAGGATGGAAGGGACGGGTGGCCGGCTAGTGTTAGCTTTCCACCTAGCTCGGATCCCTGCCCTCTTGCCGCGCTTCCGGTTTCTCGCACACCGCTTTCGAGGTCTCCTCTCCCGGCAAGCCAAGTTTGGAGGTCCCGCCGGCTGGTGTGCTGGTTCCCGCAGCAGGCGGAGCTCGCGAAGCAGTCCGATGATGCCCTCTGGGATCGGAGTAAATGCATTTTCTCCGATCTGCAGCAGTTTATTCTTATTATAAACCGTAATTCCATGTTTCCGACACATGTCCCATCGTTTGTGCTAAGAAACAAAAAAGTTAATGCCAGGTAGGGCAAACATAAACAAAACAAAACACCAACTTTTGACCCCGGTGTGGCCGCTGCGTGTTAACGCGCCGCCATCTTGGATCAATCAAATAGAAGGCCATTAAGGCCATGTTATTTTATTTTATGGCAAACAAGTATAATATGTCAACAGAGGAGCAGGAGCATGAGCGATTATATACTTTGAACAAGGCTATTTATTTCATCAATATCAGCTTCTTGAGCATTTGTATGTGTTAGCCTTCTATAATTGATTGTAATACATTTAACAGAATGGTTGTAGGGATGACATTACTAGTTGGTTGAGTTGTTGGATTACTAAACATTTTGATACAGACATTTATGCTCACAACAGGTGCTGCCAACAGATCAAAAATCTGTATGAGAAAGAACCAAGTAACATGTAAAACTAAGCTCTCAGTCTGTGCTTTCTGTTGATTAGCAAATGCTAGAAAGCTAACAAAATAACAATTATGATGGTATAGTGAATAATAAATATTATGTTATCAGTGTTGAGAGAATTCACACTTAACAAGAAGTAGCTCAATGTAGGGATTTGTTCAAGTTCAAAGTTCATCTAATTGAGGTAAAAATGAATACATCCAAGTTTTTTTCTATTATTGAGATCATTAAAAATGATAGAAACTGATTACTTTTATCACTGAATCATTATGTCAGCTGCTTTCCATTTTGTAGAAATTATCAGAGGTGCGTTGATGCAATAGCCATTTTATTTACCCTGCATAAACCAAATTACTGTAAAGCAATTCAAAAACAAATTGGCAGTTTTCAGAAACACAGAATGTGATGTTATTATTCTTGTGCGGGAACATGCAATGGTGGACTTAACAGTGAGTGGTTGGGGAAAAACTGGAATGAATTTACGGGTATGCATCATCAGTAGTGTTCAACTGGGTCATCGGGTGTTTCGGCCTTTAACACTATACACCCTCTCCGGTGGTGGCAGCTGCAGGCTGACCAGACCTGAGCTTGCGTCCCAAGCCCAATTAGTCACAGCAGTTACCTTGTTGATTAGTGGCAGAACTCTCAGGGGGTGGGATTATGCATAGCAGGGGTGTCCGGTTCTCAGAGTCAAAGCACTACCTCTTGTCATATTACTTGGGAACCCAATTGGGGTCATTCCTCTTCCGCCATAGCCACTGCCTGCTTATGCAGATAAACAATTAACCGAAAATCGACTTTTGCTATATTTAATTTTGGTAAGTTGACATATTTAAGTCCCTTTAGGTTTAAGGCAGATATTTGACTTGGTAGCTCAGCTCTATCTACCCAGTGTGACTTCATGCTGCTGATTCACATGAATGAATTACAGCAGCTTATGCAGGGGAGTAAGAGAAAACAGCAGACTATCACCATGCATTTTGGATTCATAAAGAATGATCTTTATAACAGCCTTGTGAAATTTACAAGAATAGCATAGCAATGTGTGTTGTCGAGTGTTGTCTGAGTAACACAGTATTGGTGCTCACCTCAGACTCATATTCTATCTGACTGCTCCCCCCCCCTCTTCTTTTGCTTCTTTTGTGACTAGAAGGTGTACACACAGTTCCGCACATACACACATGTATCTTCTTCTTTTGTTTCTTTTGTACTCGGTACCAGTTAGCAAGTTCCATGTCTTTCTACGTCAAAACTACACTAAGTCATTTATGTGTGTAGTGTAGAGTTATATATCAGGCATGTGTATTTCACCTTGAAAATTCCACAGTATCTGCAGCACTCATGCACAAGATTATCACAAGACTGCTGCTAATTACCCCAAAGAGATGTAGATTTCACTATTTGCCATTTGTTTCAAAGGTAGCTGTAAACCTGCTGCTTGACCTGATTGTGAGTGTATTTGTGTGTTACAGTTACGGGCGCATGCAGTGGACCTGAACGGGAATCAGGTGGAGAACCCCATTGACATTGTCATTAATGTCATTGACCAGAATGACAACAGACCAGAGTTCACAAACACCACCTTCAATGGCACCGTTGCAGAAGGATCTAAGCCTGGTATCAACACACGCACACCCACCTTGTAGATTTATATCAAATCAAGTTGAGTCAATTTTATTTGTGTGGCACAAAATCCTGTGCTTGTCCTGGGTGGTTCTAAACCTGGGATGCACTACATGTCTCTTCATTTTAGTATTGAGGGGAACTTGTTTCAGCTATGGAATTTAACAATAATAAAGATATATGGTGGTCCGAAGGGTAGGATTTCGACTTAACAGGTCAACTAATGGCAGATTCATAGCAACATTCTACATCTGTGCAGCCAGACAATGCTATTCTGACATGTCTGCATTGACATGTGTTATGTTTCTCTGCAGGGTCCTTTGTGATGACAGTGACAGCAGGTGACAAGGATGATCCAAAAACAGCTAATGGGATGCTACGATACAAGATACTATCCCAGAATCCCCAGAGCCCCTCCTCCAATATGTTTACCATTAACAACAAGACTGGTGACATCATCACTGTGGCAGCCGGCCTTGATCGGGAGGTTTGTGTGTGTGTGTGTGTGTGTTTTTTAGGGGA
The DNA here is from genome assembly GCA_036785175.1 of Eupleurogrammus muticus. NCBI lineage: Eukaryota > Metazoa > Chordata > Actinopteri > Scombriformes > Trichiuridae > Eupleurogrammus > Eupleurogrammus muticus. The sequence continues at coordinate 28,988,423 of JAYKQN010000006.1, read as the reverse complement.
GGGGGGGCACATGTCACATCCCCATTTTGTGGGCATATAATAAAAGTGTTGATAGAGCTAAAAGAGCTGAAATTCACACTTTAGATACTTCCACTTACTCACCCATTCACACACAAACACTCAGACACAGTGGCACAGAGCCATTAGGGGTTCATTACCTGTCCAAGGACACTTCAATCGAACAACTGAGCTTTTGATCACTGGGTAAGCCAACAAGCTAGGAGTGTGATGTTTTGTTTTGTTTTTTTCTTTCAAAGGAGACATTACACAATTGTCAAATGGCTCTAATTCAATGTATATTTAACTGTAAATTGATGGGATATTTTAACCCATAAGAATATAATTCTTTTTATTCCCAAAGATCCATATTTTGACATATATGTAACCTTCGGCATTTGGGGTAAACATATTCCATATTAGGATGCTTAGTTTATGTCACTTTGGGACTTAATGAGTTAAGTTTAGACATAAAGCCTTATAAGGAAGAGTCTGGGGCATCCAAAGTTCTTATGACACCAGTGTCACTGTGGGTTCTTATTGGTTAAGTAGATATCACAATATCAAATTCAATCTATCAACATCAATCTATTTATTTTTATTATTAGCTCCTGTGAATTTTGCATGAACATGTGAAAACTGGATGATCAAAAGCTCTTGTCATAAGTGTTCTTTGATCAATCTTCTTCTATGTGTTTGGTTGGCCATGTTTGTTAGAGAAAAAGAAGAAGAATAATAAAGTTGTTTACCTTTTCTGTTCTCTGCATGTTTCCAGAAAGTTACCCAGTACACCCTGATCATCCAGGCTACAGACATGGAGGGAAACCCCACCTACGGCCTGTCCAACACTGCCACTACTGTGATCAAGATCAAGGATGTCAACGACAACCCCCCTGAATTCACCACAGAAACAGTAATGTTCACACACACACAAAATCAGACACACACTTGTACATGTGCACATGAGAACACACACACACAAACACACGCACAGATACACCCTCACACATGAACACACACACACAGAGGGACTCTAACGGCTTCTGTTCTTTAGCACTGAAGCGTTTGCAGCTTTAATTGTCCAGAGCAGATGGTGAGTGTGAAAAGCCAGTGAAATGTCCAATAAGTTTATCATCCCCAATAGAACAAGTTGCCTAAAGTGTTGGGAAGGAAACAACAGTGTTTGTGGGAAACGTTGCCTTAGTCTTAAATTGAGGGTCAGTGGCAATTAGCTCTATGATGGTCTCATTTGTTTACATATATATATATATTTTTTTATCCAGAGTATTAATTCACTGTTTTATGTGAACTGTCTTCACTGTCTTATGGTGACACAATAATGCTTAGCAGCTGTCATTATTATTAAGTGTCTCTTTGTGTCTTTTGTCTTCAGTTTTTTGGGGAGGTCCATGAGAACAGGGCGAATGTGATCATTGCTAACCTGACTGTGACAGATAAAGACCAGCCACACACTTCAGCTTGGAGTGCTGTGTACCGCATCATCGCTGGAGACCCCACTGGACGCTTCTCAATCCCCACTGACCCCACTTCCAACGAGGGCCTGCTCACTATTGTCAAGGTGGGCACAACACATGCACACACACACAAATAAAAAGGAATCAAATAACAAAGGTCAAACGCATGATTTTGCCTCTCTGATGTGCATGTCTTGTGCATGCTGTTTTCTATTTTGTCCATGCTTGTTCAATCAAAAGTTGTAGAATTTAAGATTTATTTCTGTTTAACCTCTGGGTAACAGTAACAGTGAATGTGCTTTCAAACTAAAGTTCCTAGAATAAACATCATTTATTGTATCAACATCTGGTTGCTTGTTCAGGTGTTTCAGTTGTATAGCACTACCAAAAAAACAACATGGCTAATTTCTTCACATTGTCTTAATTAAGAAGAATGTCAGCCGTTTACAGAGTACAATAGGTAGTTTACAATGATGAGATGATGAGGATGGAAAAAAGCAACATGCAGAAAATTGAAGCTTTGTTCACACATATCAAGAGGTAACCTCAACAATAAACACATTGTGGGGTGAATTCACAAAAAATGGATATTGGCTGCTGATAGCACAATTATTTGCTAATAGGTAATGCATCTACTGATACAGCTGAAACATGTCAGATTAATGTCTTAATCTCACAATAATGTTGTTTACAACCATCAAGTTGATGTTCCTTTTTGGTGCAGCATTATACACTATGCACAGATTGCAGTTTACATTGTAGGATTGCTTCTTATAAATCAGCCCTATTGATGTAGAGATAGCATGTAGTTGCCACCGACTCTGATGTCGGTAATTATTACACTCTAACTTTGTATGGCTATTAGCACTGGTGTTTGTGAATAAGGTTGGTTTTGCAATAGGGCTCATTTGCATAAGGAGTTGGTGAAGGAAAAACATTCATTTTGTGAATTCACTCCTGTGTTTCCTGTGATTGTTTCACAATGAAAACCACCCTGTGGTTCCCAGCTGAATGCTAATGTTAAGCTCCTCTATTTTTTTTTTTTATCAATATCATTGATGTCGCTTGCCCTGAGACTCCTTAAAAAGGCCTGTTTAAAATGTGCATCTTTTAAAGAATTCCAGCATGGTGGTTAATTTTTTCTAAAGGTCCACCCAAGATCATTTCATTGTTGCTTATTTTTATTGATTTCAAAACCTAATATTCAGAACCTCGTATACTTGGCTATTTATTGAACAATTAAAATTTGGCTGGGTGGTTAATAACACATTTTGCTGTTGCAAGTGTTAACTCAAACCTCATATTTCTTATAGCTTTATACAGACTTTAGTAGACATGTACAAATGTTAATTTAATATCTGTATTCTATGTGTAAAAACCTTACATTGCACAAAATCTGGCTGTATGGGAAACTACTAACCTAGCTCAAAACATACTGTAAAAATGTCACCCCCTCTTCTCTTATGTCTAGCCTATTGATTTTGAGCTGACCCGCTCTTTCATGCTGACTGTGGAGGTAGAGAACGAGGACCTGCTAGACCGTGGTATCCATTTGCCTCACCAGTCTACGGCAACGGTCTCAGTACGAATCCTGGATATCAACGAGAGTCCAGAGTTTAGCCCCAACCCAAAGTCCATTAAACTAGAGGAGGGTCTACCTGCTGGGTCTCTGCTCACCACATTCACTGCCCAAGACCCTGACCGCTTCATGAGACAAACTATTCGGTAAAGACAGCACTAAACTCTACTGTATATATTATTGTTATTGTTGTGTCTGTCTCGCTGGTGGGAAATAATTATCGAAAATAGAACTTAACTATTAAGTTATAAAGTTGGGGCAGCACCTCTTGGGTAAAAGGAAAAGATCTCTGATTCAGTCTCATTGTTTATATTTAACTATCAATTTAAAAGGTCTAATTAACAGTTACCTCAATAATATAAACCTGGATCATCTTATCGGTAACTAATATTTTGGTAAAAGATTCAGTTCTAAAGAAGAGGTAGGCATCTGCACAGCAGTGTCTTTTCAGTACCAGGGTTGGAAACCTCTGTTGATTTTGTTGTTTTGGCCACTAATAAAGACTCAATCAGTCTGTAATAATAATGGTAGGTGTAGTTCTACATGCTGAGACAGAATATCACAAAGAAAATCATAAATTGACTTTAAAGAATTAATTTATTTGCATTTTATTGAGGGAAAAAAGGAATTAGTACTTTGTGGCAAATCCCTTATTAGCAAGCACAGACGTCCGGAGACTGGCTGGGCCACTCCATGAACTTGATATGTTTCTTCTTCAGCCATTCCTTGGTTGCCCTGGCTGTATGCTTTGGGTCATTATCCTGCTGGAAGACCCATTCATGACCCATTTTAGGCTTCCTGGCAGAGGGAAGGAGGTTTTCACTCAGGATTTGACAGTATATGACTCCATCCATCCTCCCATTGATACAGTGCAGGAGCCCTGTGCTCTTTGCAGAAAAACACCCGCAAAGCATAATGTTACCACCTCCAAGGCTTGACAGTGGGGATGGTGTTCTTGGGATCATAAGCAGCATGTCTCTCCCTCAAGACACGACCTGTTGAATTGATGCCAAAGAGCTCAATTTTGTTCTCATCTGACCAAAAATCATTCTCCTAGTCACTCTCCAAGTCGTTCAGATGTTAATTGGCAAGGTTAGGCAGGCCTGCACATGTGCTTTCTAAAGCAGGGGTACTTTGCGAGCTCTATAAGATGTTAGACCATTTGTGGTGTAAAGTGTTACAAACTATTTGCTTGGTGACTGTGGTTCCAGCTGCTTCAAGATCATCCACTAACTCTGCTCATGTTGTACCAGGTCTATTTTTCACCATGCTCTTGATCCTGACAACCCCATTAGGTGAGATATTTTTTGGAGCCTCAGACCTTGGTCGATTGCTGATCAAGTTGTGAGTCTTGTACACACAATCAACATTTGTCATCTTAACGCCCAGCTTCTTGGGAATGGTTTTGTAGCCCTTACCGGTCTTATGCAGGTCTACAATCTTCTACTTTAAATTATCATTAATATTACAGACTGACAGAGTCTATATTAGTGGCTAAACCAACAAAATCAGCAAATACTTTTCCCCACTATATTAAGTTGAAAGCAAGGCAGTTCTCTATTCAGCTAGTTAACTTTCCTACAACTGCTGGATATTCCATATTGCTTATTCTTGATTTGCTAATCTGGGAATGCTATCTAGTTGTGCTAGAGGCCGAAATAAATCTCAAACTGCTATTAAATTTGTAAACTTTTTTCAAAATAGCATTTCACAAAACAGTCACTTTTACTGTAAATCCAATGTTACAGATTGCTGAAGTAATGCTGTAGCTCAAACATTACTTTCCTAACAGTTTTTGACTGGCTGTTTTTTTTTTTTTTTTAGACATACTCAGTGTGTGGTTTTGAACTATGCCAATAGGCAGGCTTTTCTGTGTTGAGATTTTCATAATGCAACCATACCGAATAGCATATATTCGAATAGCAATAGGATGAACATTATCCTCCACAGTTAGTTGAGTAATTACTGCTGCAGCCCTGTTGTGAGATAAAAACGAATAAGATGGTTTTCTGCACATAATTTCTTGTCTGCAGAAAGTGTATCTTTCCAGATTCTGCAGCAGTGAGCTAAAACAACCTGACCAGAGTGCAGAGAACCTGCTGTTGCCGTTGCTTTTTGTCCACATCTTTCTTTTCGTCCAACTATTGGTCTCTAAATGTAATACTAATGTCTTTGTAGCTTAGCAACAGCCAATGGTGGACACAGTGTTCACAAAAACATGCAAGGATTGTACTATAGTTTGAACCAGCCACTCCTTTTTGGTTGCTTTGTGTCCCCTCGGTGTCGCTTTTGTGTTCATTCAACTGTGTTTTTTATACTCTTTATGTCACCATTTTAAAAATGTACAAAACAGAAAATAACAATAATTCTTATGAAAAGAGATGTAAATGAATGATTTGTGGCTGCTTTGTGAGAGTACTGCATACCTCCATATATCAGCTCCCCAGTAGGTGTTTGTGCTGCAGCCAGGGAGGTAGAGAGTCTTTCTCTGGTGGTTTCTCATGGTCTCTTTCTCTCTAAATCCAGGTACTCCAAGATGTACGATCCAGCCAACTGGCTGGAGATCGACGCAGTTAATGGACGGATTTCCACCATTGCTATCCTGGACCGAGAGTCTCACTACGTCAAGAACAACCTATACAACGTTACCTTCATGGCTTCTGATAACGGTGAGACATCCTGGCTGCCTTGGTGACCTGCAGTAACCCTACCCTTACACATACACTGGTGGATTGTGTTCAATGTGCCTCAGTGCTCATGAAAAAATTGCACTGATGTGGGTTTCACTGTGGTGCCACAGTCCAGTTTCTGTAGGGTATTTACAGTGTTAGGAAGTCTATTTAAAAAAAATAGCTGGGGAACAAGCTGCTCACCATTGTCTCTAGTTAATCAACAGGAACAATATACTTCTGTTCTACACTTCACCTGAACTGTACATCTAGTGTCAAGTGCAAGCTTATTGTAATTGATAAATTATTCTTTCAACATTGAAGGAGTGTTTCCATTTTAATAAAAGCAATTTTCCAGCCATTAAGGTACTGATATAGTGGCTTAGGTAACTCCAATATCAATTGCATTATCTAAAATCAATTTAATATTTACAGTTGATGCATTGTGACTCCAGTCATCAGATACTAGATAAAAGACTACAGTTGGAGAAAGGAGCTATTGGTGAAAAAGAATCATGACAACTAAGCAGTAAGAAAATTATGTGATGAAGTCAAACAACTAAAGGCTATGATGAAAAAAAGAAAAAAAAAAAAAAGGTGATTTAAGATCTGAGATGAGTAGAAGACCTGAAGGAGTATACAAGAATGTAAGACCTTGTGATATCTAGGCTACTCCTATGCATCGATCACAGCAGACAACGAGGAGGAGTCCAATCAGTGAAAAACTAAATTTTTCAATGATAAAAACATCCCCTTGAAAAATAAATGTATAGCTGCATTTCATACTAAAACTAAACAAGAGGCAGTACATCATAATCAAATTTGTAAACTGCAAGAATAAATTGCGGTATGAAAGCTGGCAAAGAAAATAAAGGGAACAGGAAATTATGTAAATGAGCATCTCACAAAGAGAAAAGCTTAAATCCCATGGTAGGCAAGACTCAAGAAGAAAGAAAAGACACCTTCAAGACACCTGGACAAGAAACTGTGTGGTTTTAATAAGACTCAATGATTTACAGGATGGGCCAAAGTCAGTGCTGTCAAGGAAAAATGTCATTCTTTTTATTTTTGTGATTTGATCAGGGTGATGTATGTAGGAAATAATACTTGGTCATGACACAGAGTTAGAATCTTTTGATTTTAAAGATCAGAGGTGTTATAAGTCAGAAAACTGCATTGACCCAGATATCCACCACTTTAAAAATGTTAATATGACCTGTGAATATTATACTAGGGAAGAGTTAAATGCTATAATGAATGGGTTTAATTGATTCACATCCAATACAACAATACAATACAATACTTTCTTAATCAGTTTTGATAAAAGCTTACTGCTGTTAGTCGATTTCAGTGACCAGGTTGAGAAATGATAAAGAGCTGTAAGGATGGACTAGAACAGGGGTAGGGAACCCTGGTCCTAGAGAGCAGCAGTGTATGCAGGTTTTATTTCCAACCAAGCAGTCACACACCTGATTCTACTAATCAACCATTAGAGCTCTTGCTGAGGACCTTCATTAGAAGTAACAGTTGTGTGACTGCGAAAAAACAACACCCACTGAACAAAAACTACACCCACCCGCTCTCAAGGGCCAGGGTTCCCTATCCCTGGACTAAAGGGTTATATTAGGGTTTGGCAAAATAGAGTGGACCAAAGGGGAAGTTGTGTTGGTATATTTGTAGTTTTATTGAGAGCATGGTTAATTTTTTATTTTTTATTTTTATGTCCTAATGAAGAGAATGATGAGAAGATGGTATGGTCAGATAGAACAACCTGGTCATCAACTACAAAAAACATCTGAACTCCGTGCTTACTAATAGATTTGCCAAGGGTCAAATAGTAATTTTCCTCAATAAAATGCAAATAAATTAATACAATTTAATTATTAATTAATCAATTAATTATAAATACAATTCATGTTAGACCACACCTATTATTATTATTATTAAAGACTGATATGAGTTTTTATTAGTGGCTATAGTTAAGAAGGTTGGTAATGTTTGAACTCACAAAGTCAGAACTAATCTCAAATACAGATGTGCATCAGTTTTGTGGGTAAAAATAGTATATGAATTAATTGAGGAAATAAAGACATTCTAACAATTCTATTAGTTAGTTTTCAATAGCATGAAATCTAAAATTATCAAAGTTTACAATGAAAGTTGGTGGAACATTATTTAGTTTAAGCTATTGTGTGGTATGTTGGTAAAAGATAGGCAAAAATTAACCCGGGGGCTATCTCAACCAATTTATTTTACAGTTTAGGTCTGATATATTCTGTTGCACAAATTTTATTTTGTTTTTAGGTCAAAAAAAGCATTCATTCTGTCATTCATCAAGATAGGCCAGACTTATTTAGGTTTCCAGAACAGTTTAAAACCTGTGTGTACAATGTATATATGTAAAGTAATCTAATACTTTCAGTTAAAAACACATTTATTTTGTTTGTCCCATTGGCTGTTTTTGGTCCTTAATTAACTGAGACCAGGGTCAAAGGTTTGTCCCTTATTGCTCTTGGTAAATTCAATTTGTATTTTTGTTTTGTTCATATATGTTAGAATGTTTAAGCAAGTGGTGGTGATGGGGCAGTAAGGGAAGTGGTAGCAGTGCAGTGGTCAACTAAGCGTGAGGGTTGAGGAGAGTAAAAAAAAAGAAAGGGAGAGCAGAAAGAGACAGTAGGGGCATGGTGCCTTGCCGGTCCACCAGAAGAAGCAACGACAGCTAGAAGGACCACAAAATGGGACAAACAAAATATCGACAGCAGAGAGACACCATGGCAGCCAGCAGGGCACATAGAAAGAGAAGACATTGACTGTGCTTAATCTATTTTTTTCTGATCCTCCACTCACCACCTCACCCCCTCAAAATGCTCACTACAGCCGTACTAGTACATTATAATCTTGTCAGTTAACAGGTGGTTAATGGGTGTTTTCTATTAATTATAAACTATAAAAAATGTAAAATGTACATCCCTATATTTGAGAACATATTTTGTTTGATATAACAATAGTTTGTTTCATGTTTTTGGGGTATATATAGTCATTTATGGCTTATATACGCTATTCATTTTTCTATGCACTGAATCTGCAACAATGAAGTATAGACACCTGGGCCGATTCTGTACGTCAACTGTGTGCCACTGCTCCAGCCTGGAGTCAAGTTCTCATTCCACATAATGGGAAGAAGACTTTTTTTCTGTAAACAACAGTTTTTCCTGCCCATTTGGTGCATCATTCCCAGTGTTGTCCCATGTCCTGTGCTATATAGCCACAGAAAAGAGGATTCTCTGTTCAAATTGAAAAATTGTTAAAGAGGAATGTTATTCAGCATCAAAGTATCCACTCTACTCTGCAACCTCTTTAGACAGAGACCCTGCTGTGATCTGAGCTTCTATCTGACCGACTGTCTAAACACATTTCTTAGCTTTGTCAAGCACTCATGCATTGCAAGAAGCTCACTGATACAAAGGCACACTCAGACATAAGGACAAACACATCCATGCTTATCCATTTTTTAGAGTGCATTTGTAAGTATCTTTCCAGTCTTTTCAACCACTGAAAAAGCTTTTTTGCCAGAGGGCATGCATTAAATCCAGAAATCAGGGCCTAAATGATAATAATGATAATGCTCTGCACTAGAAGCCTGCCGAATTTCATGCATTTTTTAGAATAACTACATTGTAGATTATCCCTCATATGCTTCATAAAAAACCACAAAGTCTTTGTTGTGTATCCTACAATTATTGTCAACAAAGTAAATTCTGGGAATTTACTACTTGTTATTCTGGGATTATTTTTAAAGAAGGCGGTAATTTTCCTTTAGTTTTAATGATGTCCATCAACCCTAAGGATGAATAGTAATATTTTTGATCAAACTTTTTAATTGTGTACGTCATTGTGGACACAACATGAGCTATTGCGCGCTCTCAGTCTGAAATATTAACTTAACTGCAGATATGATATTTTATAATGTAATGGCATTGGCATATCTTCTATGGCAGATATAAGAGCAGGGGTTGATATGAAGGTGTTGATATGAATAATATTGAACAAGTTTTTAATTTGTGTGTCTAGGTGTCCCACCTGCTAGTGGGACAGGCACCCTTCAGATGTACCTGCTTGACATCAATGACAATGCACCACATGTCTTTCCCCCTGAGGTGGAAATGTGTGAAAGGCCTGACCTCAACACCATCAACATTACAGCCAGTGACCCTGACCTGAACCCTAATGCTGGACCATTTGCTTTCGAGCTGGCCAATCATCCATTAGACATACGCCGCAACTGGACACTCAATCGCCTCAGTGGTCAGTATGGAATAATGTGCTGTGCCTTATTGATTTTCCTGAATTCACCTTGCGCATTTACTCATTTATCATTTGTAGTAAAATATCCAAACCCACCTTGTGAAGGAACAAGTCAAAAACTCTTTCTTGACCTTTAAAAGAGTAGTTTGATTTAACTTTATTACAAAGTTTTCTCAGTGGATGGAACTGGCCATTCGTGTCAAATTGCAATCTCATGATAACAGGTGGTTATATATGGTAACCAATGTAAATTTCTAGTCTTTTCGAGCACTTAAAGCACTTTACACTATAAGTGTTCACTCACACGTTGATGTGTGTTTGATAGAATTGGTCTCGGGTGTTGGATATGAAGGTCCGCTTTGATCTTTGTCATTCGCTCCTTTTTGACATGTTCTCATTTGAAGCTGATTTAAACTCTTGTCCAGGATTCTTGCTGTGTCACAGATGTAGTGTTCCAGACACTGTTCACCTGTGGAGGGGGGGCTGTCTTTAGGGTAACAGCAGATTTTAAAATGTTAGATGGTGGTCCATGCTTGACATCTCTAACTTTTCTTGTCTCGTCTGTCTTTGGTCACAACTGATTTCGCAGTCTGTATGGTCTGAAGTGAAATGGATTGTCAAATTGGCCTAGAGAGCTCCCCCTAATCTGCTTCAATTCACTTTCCTTTTGTGCACCAAACCTATTTACTTCGATTATACAAGTAAATTCCATGCGTTGCAAAAGGCCAAAAGTTCAAAAAAAGCTAAAGAGATTTACAACAGATACTGTATAGGTTTCCAAAGCCAAGAAAAAATCTCTACATTCAGTGACTTGAGATATGAGTCATACCTGCCACAAATGCCTTAAAACATTTCTAATTATATCTTCAATCTTATTTGTATATCAGCCAAAACAATAAAGCAGAAACAGGTAATAACCTCATCTGGACAGTTGTATATTGACTATGACCATAGCTTGACATTATTTTAGTTGGCTTCCAGAGTTATTGAGTGAAATTCTATTGAGTTACTGAGTGAAATGGCAAATAAAATGAAGCAGGATTGAGTCAGTTTCTTTAAATTTCTTGATCTCCATCTTCTGGCACTCTCAGGTGAGTATGCCCAGCTTCATCTGCAGATTAGCTCCCTGGCCAGTGAAATCTACAAGGTTCCCATCATGATCACAGACTCTGGAAACCTGCCAATGTCCAACACATCCTACCTGCGGGTCAAGATCTGCCAGTGCGATAAAAATGGAGACTGTGTTGACTTGGAGAGGATCATTGCAGCTGGACTTGACACCGGAGCAATCATCGCCATCCTTATCTGTATCATCGTAGTACTAGGTGAGCCTCTCTTTTTCACGCATGCACACATGTACACACACACACACACAAACAGGTGTTAGAATTTACCGGGAGCAAGTTATTACAGACAATGTCTTACAGACAGTAAAACAACAAGATTGAGCACTGAACATTGACCTCTTAAGACAAAAAAATAAATGCACACACACATGAAAATGACATGAAATGGAATAACACAAATCACATTTTGGGGGATGGCATCTGTACAAGGTTATTGGGGGAGGTTGTTCAGAGCATAGATGACAAATGGGACAAAGGTTTTTTGAAAGCATGCCCATCTCCACCTCAGGGTCATGTATCTGCACCTAGATAGGAGCAGTGTAAAGAATGAGTTGAGAGGGTTATCTGGGTCAGCTCGGTGGATGAGCTTTATGAGGTTAGTTGTCGGATGGCTAGTGATTTTGGATGAGGTGTTTGCTATTTCTATCAGTTTGTTTCTGTTTTTGATGGACAGCATGTTGTGCTGGTGTACAGTAGGGACAGGAGGTGGGGGTCAACTAGCCTGGCTAACACCAGAACTCATATCATTGTCAAATGATACTCAGTTTGGGAACTATCCCTTCATTTATTTGCATTGGAGGGGAAGTGGTTTATAAAAGCTATAAAAGCTAAAGTTATTTAGTAAAACACTAGGAATGTTTGTGAAATGCTTCTGTACATACAGAAGCTTATAGCCAATTGTATTTGAAAAAAACAGATGACAACCCGATGACCATGAAATGAGCACTAAACACAGCTCAGCTCATTTTCAAAATAAAACTGTGTTCTAAATTACTTAGAATATTTTCTAAGGCTGCATTGAAAGGTGAATTACTGTCTGCTGCCATGTTGGATCCACAGTTATCAGCAAAGTTCTGTGTTTTATCATTGTCTTGCTGCACCCTCCCCTGTTCTGTGATTGGCTCCTAAGTTGAGGGAAACATTGTGTTCTTTGTGCCAGACTAAATTTCACAGCGAGGTGTATTCACATGCAGTGAAAGATATACAGTATACAGGGGGGGAAACGATTGTTTCAAGATGGCGCCATAGTAAGCAGCCTGTTAAGCAGCTGTCTAGTCGTTTCTTTTCTTTTCTATATTTATATAGATTTTTTTTTTTTTTTTTTTTTATTTTGTTTTAAGTTCTTTTTGATTACTTGCTTTAATTTGTGACTAGATTGGACCCAAAAAGTCTAGTGAGAGTAGTAGCTTTTTTTTCTACTCCTATCGGGACTTCACCGCTGCATCTGGTGATACAGTGAGCCATTCTATCGTCTACAGTCGGGACCAGCTGTTGGCGTTACAAAACGCTCCCAGAGAAGCGACCCAGGATTACGAAGGAATTATGACGTCGGAGGAGAGGATGCAGAGCTGGAGTGAAGTACCGGCGTAGTAGAAGGCGGTACAAACCGAGCGTTCCATCTGTTATAATGGGTAATGTAAGATCTTTACCCAACAAGATGGAAGAGCTGACGACGCTAACCAGACTGCTGTTCACGGAGACCTGGCTCACACACACCGGACTCCGTCGTAACTTTGGACGGCTTTCAACTGGTGAGAGCGGACCAAACGCGAGGGAGAGTGGTAAGAGGAGAGGAGGGGGACTGGCAATGTATGTAAATGAGAGATTGTGTAACCCGGGACATATTACTGTGAAGGAGCAGCGCTGTACCAAAGACATTGAACTGTTAGTGGTTAGCGTTAGGCCATATCACCTGGCCCGGGAGTTCTCGCATGTTATCGTGTTAACTGTTTACATCCCACCATCGGCCGATGCCAAGGCAGCCTGCGAGGACATTCACACCACCGTCTCTCAGTTACAGACGGCACATCGACAGTCCCTCATTATTATCTCTGGGGACTTCAATCATGCCTCACTCTCCACCACTCTACCTAACTTCACCCAGTATGTTGACTGTCATACAAGGGACAATAAAACTCTGGACTTGCTGTTGCCAACACAAAGGAGGTTTACAGCTCATCACCCCTCCCACCACTTGGCTGTTCAGACCAAACCAGGTCATCCTCCAACCCACCTACACCCCCTTAGTGAGGAAGACTCCTCCCACCAAGAAGGTGATCAGGCTGTGGTCTGAGGACTGCAGTGAGGCCCTGAGAGACTGTTCCGAATGTACAGAGGGCAAAAACTCTGCAGGCTACATGGTGAGGGCATCGATGGCCTCACCCACTGCATCACAGACTACATAAACTTTTGTGTGTTTCTCCAACAACAAACCATGGGTGTCCCCAGAGCTGAAGGCCCTGCTAAATGAAAAGAAGAGGGCCTTCTGGTCGGGGGACAAAGTAGAACTGAGGAGAGTGCAAAAGGACCTAAAATATAAAATGGAGTGGAAAGGAGAGTTTCAGGAGGAAGATGGAGGAACAGCTCCAAGTAAACAATGTCCGAAAGGTCTGGAGAAGCATGAACAAGATCTCTGGTCAACTCAAGGACAATGGAGGAGAAACAGTGTCCACCAACCGGGGTGGGCTAATGAATTGAATCTGTTTTTTTAAAGATTCGATTCTGGGCCAACAACCTCCCCCACCCCTCAGCTTCCACCAACCACCCTCCATACGCTGTTTCCCCCCTCTTCTGGCGCTGTGCTGTCGCCACATGCACTCCCCTCGAACCATCCCACCACACCCCCATTACACCTACCCACAGCAAAGCCAGCCCCACCCCCCACCCCAGATCAGCTGCAGATCTGCCTCACAGCTGATCAGGTGAGAAGTCAGCTAAAGAAGACAAAAGTCAGGAAGGCAGCAGGTCCAGAATCGGCTCCAGATTGCTCAGGGACTGTGCAGACCAGCTTTGTCAGGTGGTTCTACACATCTTCAACCTGAGTCTGAGCCTGGAGAGGGTTCCTGAACTGTGGAAGACTTCCTGCGTGGTTCTAGTGCCAAACATTGCACGGCCCAGGGAGCCCAACCACTACAGACCTGTAGCCCGACCTGTAGCCCCACCTGATGAAGACCTTGGAGAGGCTCATCCTGCACCACCTTCGCCCACTGGTGAGCTCAGCACTGGACACTCTGCAGTTCGCCTACCAGCCTGGCATTGGTGTGGATGACGCTGTCATCTATCTGCTGCACCGATCTCTCTCCCACCTGGAACAAGTGGCGAGCATGGTTAGGATCATGGTTTTTGACTTCTCCAGTGCTTTTAACACCATCCAGCCTGTACTGCTGAGAGGGAAGCTGGAGCGAGCCGGAGTGGATGAGCAGTTGATGGCCTGGACCATTGACTACCTCACCAACAGACCACAGTATATGAGGCTTCATGACTGTGTGTCTGAGATGGTAGTCTGCAGCACGGAGCCACCACAGGGTACAGTGCTCTCACCTTTTCTGTTTAGTCTGTACACCTCAGACTTCAGCTACAGAAGTTCTCAGATGATACGGCCATCAACGGGTGTGTATCAGATGGGAATGACCAAGAGTACAGGGGGGTCATCAATGACTTTATCAGCTGGTGTGAGACCAACACTCTCCAAATCAACGGCAGCAAGACAAAGGAGATGGTTGTGGACTTCAGGAGGAAGTCACCCCCCACCACACCGGTGAGCATCCAGGGAAAAGACATTGAGACAGTGGACTCTTACAAGTACCTGGGTGTTCACCTGAACAACAAACTGGCCAGAGTCGACTTCAGCTGCTGAGAAGACTAAGGCCCTTTGGAGTGTGCAGGACCCTGTTAAAGACCTTCTACGACTCCATCGTAGCATCTGCCCTTTTCTACGCAGTGGTCTGCTGGGGGGGGCTAATGCACAGACAGGCCCAGCTCTGTAATGGGATGCCCTCTGGAATCGGTAGTGGTGGTGGGAGAGAGGAGGATGTCGGCAAAGCTGACATCCATCATGGACAACTCCCATCACCCTCTGCATGGGGTGGTGGGTGCGCTGAGCAGCTCCTTCAGCCAGAGACTCAAACACCTTCGCTGCAAGAAGGAGCGCTTCCGCAGATCATTCATCCCGACAGCCATTAAGACTATATAACATAACATAAAGACAAATCTCACTGTAGTTGTTAGGACTTGTACGGGAACACAGGGACCCAAATGCAGATCAGTCTCAGGAGTGTTTATTTAAAGTATCAAAAATACTTTTCAAAGTAACAACAGAAATGGTCCACTAGGGCAGTAAGCAAAAAATACTTTTCAAAGTAGCAACAGAGGTAGTCCACTAGGGCAGTAAGCAAAAATACTTTTCAAGGTAATAACGAAAGGTGTCCACGAAGGAATAAGGGAAAAACAAACACTAGTCAAAGTAGAACAATAGGAGATAGCAAAGTAGCAACAAAATCTTCAAACAATCCAACACAAAGAGACCGCAATGGGTTCAAACGGCAGAAAACCAAAATCAGACAGAACAGCAATAGATACCGGGGACAGGAGCAGGAGCCAGAAACCTCGTACACGGGGGAACACATGCAGACGATCGGACACAGAGGGATGGACTAACAGGGCTTAAATGCAGACTGACACACAGAGGTAACAAGACACAGCTGGACAGGATCATAATCAGGGAAGACACAGGAAGGGAGGGGTAGACCATACAGAGTGAACTGTATTTGCCGCTGCTGACCAGCAGGGCGGCCAGAGTCACGGTCCCGGATACTAACAGTAGTCACTTTTCCTCCACTCGTCACTTTACTCTACACACACATCCTGCACCTTAAGTATGCATTAGCTATGTATGTGTACATGTGTGTATGTGCGTGGATATGTATGTGCATATATATATGCAAATATGTAAATATGTGTGTATGTGTATGTATGTAGGTATGTACGTGCATGTATGTAGGTATATATGCTTTGCTTATGCATACTTTTTTCTGGCTATTTATTAGTATTTTTTCTATTCTTATGTCAAGATCAACAAATTCTATGAATTTTGTATATAGTGTCGTGTATTTTATTTTTTATAGCTTTTATTTTCTTTAGCTTTTATTTTCTTTTTCTTCACTCTGTACTCTGTACTCTCTCACACCTGTGCTTAGCTGCAGTAACAAGCACGTTTCCCCATTGTGGCATCAGTAAAGTCCTATCTTATCTTATCTTAAACAGAAAGGGCAAAAAAGTGGAATAGAATAGAATAGAATAGAATAGAAAAAGCCACCTTATTGTCAAACATAATATACACTTGTGGTGGTAAAAACAAAGACAAGAATTATTAGAAATAAAAACAATTACAATATGTACATGAAAGAGTCCCCTGGAGAAAGACTGATCAGAGCGTTTGTGAGTTATTTGTGTTTTGATACCAGTGACCCTGAGACGGGAAGGATTCCCGCTAAAGAGACTTGCCTAAGAAAGAGACTTATTTTCTGCCCCCCCCCCCCCCCCCACGGGCCACAATTTCTGTTGTGACAAAAGCCTGATTTAACCCTTTTTACTCCCTACCTGCATTTTGCTAATTCCCAATACACAATGAAATAATTGTTTGGAAATCTTGTGTCCTTGTACTCTTTGAACTATCCTACTCAAGGGCAACCTCTCATGCTATCACATATGGTGGAGAATGCAGGTTAGTTCAAACATGGTTAGTGCATGGTGAAAAAGGACACTGGAAAATGAGTTACCGAATTGTCTAAATTGCCCAATCATCAAAATGGAAGAGCTTCTGAGAACAGTGGACCTCACTGTAGAGGCAGTAGGAAAAATATCAGGCTACGACCGAGATGCTTCGCGATGGAGCCCAGGAGAGCAACCCCACTCCCAGTGGAAGGAGGCCGTCCTAGAGGCACAGAAGTCTAACCCTGTCACTGCCGGGTCCAGCTAGGGCCCAGGGGGGCCTACCGGGAGTAGTGAGTGGACACAAGGAAGAGGTTGGAGGGACAATGAAAACCGGTAATGTTTGGATGTGGGGGGATTGGGGCACATTTCCTGGCAGTGTGGGAAGTCGGGTGACACTGGTCCACAAGGATCTGGTCGATCCTGGAAGTCTGAGGGCTGATAAGGTACTCCCAGTCTCGTGTGTCCATGGAGAAACCAGGGACTACCCCATTGCTCAGCTTACTGTGGACACCACCCATGGAACAAAAAGGACAATGGCAGGGGTGGTCGAGTCGCTTCCGGTGCTGATCGGACGAGACTGTCCAGCTTTCCACCTACTGTAGTGAGAGACACACAAGAGGCGAAGCTGCAGACCTCGAAGAGGTCAGGTAGAGAACACTCAGGGCCTCCTTTTGTGTTCGCAATGGGGGGATGAACACCACCATGATGATAACAGTGCCCGGGTCAGGTAAAAAGATCTGGATTTTAATAGCAAGGAGCTCCATGTCAGGAGGGCACTTACTGAGACCATAACTGTCATTTGCCCATTGTTTTAAATTATGTAATTGACTACACCTAATGTAAATAGCCCCTGCAGGTTATTGGCATTGTCAGGTACAGCCACAGTTCAGTCACAATTATGTCAGAATAAGAACACAACAGTCTATCACCTCCCGTTTTGTTGTTAGATCCAGCTTAAGGTAGTAGTTCAGGTTTGTTCTTCAGGGAGAGTACGTTAGACAGAAAAACAGATAGGAGCAGGGATCTAAAATTCCTAGCTCTCAGCTTACCAATGTCCCCCTCACTTTCTACTTCCTGCCTCCCTTGAGTGTGGACGCATTTCTGACTGCTCCGCTCTTCTCTCTTGCTCTTTGCTCCTATCTGTGGTGTCTTGTCTCCTTTTGGAACTCCTTTTGAAACCCCTCTGCCTTTGAAACTCCGGATCTCACCATGGAATTGATCAACTGGTCTCTCAGCGCAATTGACAATATTTTTTCCCAAAGAAGCAGAGGCGTCGGGGAGCCTGCTTGCCCAGGCGGGACATACCACGCTGGGTACACACAGGATGCTTGGAACAAGTGGAAAGTGATGTGCCTGACGGTCCTGTCTGTGGAGGATTCTGAAGATATTTATGTATTTGGAACACTGATAGCCGGGATCCTCCTGATCGGCTTGGGGATCGCTTTGGTCTATCGCAAAAATTCCAAGCAGGGTGCGGTCAACATTGGGCTCGGACAGCGCCTGCAGAAAATGGAGACTCGCGGGGACGAGAATAAGGGCACTTTGATGGAATTACACCAGGAAGTGACACTGATTAAGGAACTTTTGGCCAAATCGGTGGAAAAGGACAAAAAGTTGGATTACATCGGGGGGCAGACCGGAGAGTTGAGTCGTCGCTTTTTGGAACTGTCTACAAAGACTAATGAACTATATGTGCTCTTTGACCGCTTCGTGAACAGAGCTTGAGAACCAGAGACACTATGGAATTGGAGGAGAAATTACCTATTAGCTTTTTTTTCTGTTTAAAATTATGCTGCCACGCTATCATCCCCGTCTCGGAATCTCAAGGGCAGACATCTGGGTCGCTTATCACTGGTTGGCCTTCACTGAACGTCAACAACTTCCACACTCAGAGCTTTTCCTCCCTCCCTAATGTAAACCTCGTTAAAGTTACCGTGCACATCCCGGGCACAAATGTTTCCATTGTTTCTACTGTGATGTCAAATTGTTGTTGTTTTTTGTACTGCTCTGCTTGTAATCTTTGTTTCCAAGAAATGGCGCCACGGTAGGCAGCCTGTTGCTCAGCTCTGTAAACTGTAGTGACAATCAAATTTCCCCGTTGTGGGATCAATAAAGTTCTATCCTATCCTATCCTATCCTATCCTATCCTATCCACTGCAGGAGCGCTTACGCTTCCTAGCACACAATCTTTGTCTCTTGATGTGCCGGCCTGTGTGGGAAGGGAGCTCCTCTGCAACCTCAGCTGCTGGCCACACTTTACTGTAGAGGGCGGATTAGATGCTTAACTCACAGTTATAATAATTACACAAAATTGATCTGATGTCATGAGCTACTGCAGCCACAGACAAGTAGGGCACCACCATCTGTTAAGTGATGTATGTTAGTTGAGTGTCAATTTATTGTCTATGGTGGGTCTGCAGTATCTAAAGAGGCTGACTTGTTTTAGTGCTTGGTTGTGGATGGAGGTGGGAAAAAGTCCAGAATGGGGTGTGCGTGAAGTGTATATGACCATTTCTTTTGTTTTTAATCATGTTCAGTTCCAGGAAGTTGTTGAAAGAAATCAATTCACAATTATTGACATTACTATTAATACAACTATATCATCTACCTAAACTAACAACACAAACTATAAACAAGCAGAAATGAACAGGTATTTGTATCTGTATGTATTTGCTTGTATGTGTGCATATGCATTTATATGTGTGTTATTTCTGTAGTAGAACTACAGAAAATGGAGTCAGGATGTGTGTATAGGAACTTTAAAGATGACAAAAGGGGAGGGGTCAAATGTGTGACATCATGTGAGGGTGTGTGTAATCATGGGGATTAGGAGGATGTCACATGGTGCTTGGGGGAAACAACATGAAGCATTTCATGAGATTTTGGGGTCACGGTGAGGCCTATATGGATACATTGGTGGAGTCGCAGAAACTCAGAGATACAAAAGTTAGGAATTGGTTCCCATATGATCTATGGTGTTAAGCATGTGAAATACAACCAACTTTTTTATTTTTTTTTAGATGCTTCACTCTTTCCTTCTTTGAAGTGTAATATAATTTGTCACAGTGATGTGACTGCATCACCTATATTCACCTTCATCCAGTCATTTTGCTCGTTCCACTGCCGCATGTACATGAACCAAACTAGCATCTGCACTCTCCATGCACCTGAGACCTATCACCTTGCCTTTGTTGTTTCATTAGTCCAGTTAGAAAAGGGCACTAAATTATAATAATAATGCACTTTTTTTAAAAGACTATGCAAACATGTCTATGTATTTTGTACATGTGTTCGCAATTTAAAACAAATGAGAGTTTGCTATGACTTATACAAGGTTTTTCCTGATGGATTTCAGTGCAGCAAGCAACATTTTAGAAAGCCCTAAAGATTTCTACAGTACTAAAGTTTAATAGCTGCCACACATTGAAACTTGTAATAGCACCCCAATTTCTACTATGAGAAATGCATTTCAATTATTCTTATGGCAACTGTTGATACAAAAGGTAGGCTGGGGATGAGGGACAACAGCTGTACAATTCTCTATGGTAAAATACAATGCATTCAGTTACAAAATTAAGATGTAATCCCTTGAAATTGTATGCCCTAATCGCCCTTTCATTTATATGATGAAGTAAGTAAAACTAAGTAATTTTCGTCTTTAGGCACTTAAATGTTGTGGTTTGGAAGTGATAATTCTGTTACAACTGCTCATAAAAATATAAAAAAAAAGATAAATCTAAGTTCTAGGAGATGAAACGGAATTATAAAGAAGTTATGGAGGCACATCAAATGGAAGTGCTGAAAAGGGTGGGAGTGTTAATTTAAGTGTCAGTTTAAAGCATAGTGTTGACTTGTCAATTGAGGTGACTGTGTTAAAAGGAGGCATTTACATGAAGGGCTCAAAGTCAAATTAAATAAAAGAAAAGATTAAACGATATGGAGAAAAGATGAATACAAATATTAAAGTATTTTTCTTGTACATATCAGTATTAGTATTTCATAATGAATAGCCTACATATACTGGAATTCAAGTCATAGAGTAATATCACTAGTAATATTAGCGTTGTGTCTGTGTATATATATATATATATATATATATATAAAAATTCCCTTCTCACCCTTCCACGGGTGGTCTCATCCACTTTCCAAGCTCGGGTCCTCTACCAGAGGCCAGGGAGCTTGAGGGTTCTCCGCAGTATCCTTGCTGTTCCAAGGACTGCGCTCTTCTGGACTGAGATGTCTGATGTTTTTCCAGGGATCTGTTGTAGCCACTCCTCCAGTTTGGGGGTCACTGCCCCGAGTGCTTCGATCACCACGGGCACCACTGTCGCCTTCACCTTCCAAGCCTTCTCCAGCTCTTCTCTGAGCCCTTGATACTTTTCCAGTTTCTTTATATATATATATATATATATATATCCATCCATCCATCCATTGTCTATCCCGCTTATTCCCTTTCGGGGTCGCAGGGGTCTGCTGGAGCCTATCCCAGCGCGTTAAGGCGAGAGGCAGGGATACACCCCAGATGGTCGCCAGCCAATCGTGGGGCACACACACCATTCACACACCATTCACTCTCACACTCACACCTATGGGCAATTTAAAGTTTACCAATTAACCTGAGCATGTTTTTTGTATTGTGGGAGGAAACCGGAGTACCCGGTGAAAACCCACGCAGACACGGGGAGAACATGCAAACTCCACACAGAAAGGTCCCAGACCCAGGCCCCAAGGCGGGTCTTGAACCTGCGACCTTCTTGCTGTGAGGCAACAGTGCTACCCACCGCACCACCGTGTCGCCCCTTATATATATATATATATATATATATATATATATATATATATATATATATATATATATATATATATATATATATATATATATATATATATATATATATATATATATATATATATATATATATATATATATATATACATACATATATATATATATTCATTTGTATGCTGCTCAGCTTGTTGAAGCCCTAAAAAGAAGTATTGTCCGCTATGGCTCAGATACATTAGTGGTTTTATTCCTTTGCTCTTCCAGTCTGCAGGTCCATGTGGCAAGATTAGTATTCGTTGAAATGAAATGGCTGGATGGGGTGACAATTACATTTAAAGCCCCCAATCACTCAAAAATGCATTTTTGCTTTGTGTCCCTACAGTTGAATGTTTACTGTACAGGAGGCAGAAAACTACATTTGTTTTAATGGCGGATAGTTTCTTTGAGCTTATTGAAAATTCAATTTGTTGAATTTGGCATTGTCCCAACGTAGCAGCCATCTTGCGACCTCACATACACACACACTCACACACACACACACACACACACACACATACATACTCCAACTCCTTACACTGCTTGTTTTTTTGTTATTCAGAAGTCATTTTGATTTGTAAATTAATTTTGCAGAAGATGATGAATCCTATTATATGTTAAAGAGATGCTGTCAGGTATTTTATGCTTGTATACGGTGATAAAGCTGATTGACAAAGTCAGTGCTGATCTCCCCCGTCATTGCTCACTCTAGAAATATCAATATTTCTACAAATATTAATGTTTCTAAGTGACCAACTTCTTTTTTTAAACTGTATTGCCAAATTGGTTATTGGTCAGTTCTGCTCCTCTCTAAAATCTTTGTATTGGAGTCATGTGTGTACCAACTTTCTGTCCCATAGGCATAGATAAAAGTAATAGCACAACATTACTAATCAAGACCCAAGTTTTGATATACATTTATTTCATTTGAGACCTCTCAAAGTTGTAGAATGAGTTGGGGGCTGAAATCAATCTGTAGGGGAATATAAAGAAATCTGTATTTTAAATCCACAGTACATCAATTCTCTTCAGCTATTTAATAGCTGTATGGAGTAGGCTCTGCCTGGAACCCTTTACCTGGAACCCTTTTAAAAGTTCAAATCTTTTACAAAAGTTGTCAAAAGAGAGTTCTTTTCTTCTTTCTCATAAAAGGCTGCAGAAAGCCTATCATAACTGGATTGTTTCAGAAAAGCCACTATGGAAGCTCAGAAATGTGTAGTAAATACAGAAGCATTTTCTGGATTAAACCTTATATTTGTTTTTTCGTTGTTTGTCCTACAGTGTTAGTGCTGATCTTTGTGATGTGGATGAAGAGGAGGGAAAAGGAGCGTCAGGCCAAGCAGCTCCTCATCGACCCAGAGGACGATGTCCGAGACAACATCCTGAAATACGACGAGGAGGGGGGCGGAGAGGAAGATCAGGTACAAGATTATACATGCACTGGGAAAATAACAGGAATAACCCAAACTGGTCACTCGTGCTATGCAGTCTTTACATGTAATTAATTAGTATGGCAGTAGGCCATTGGTATATCCGATTGGCAGATTTGTCTTGAGGCTTTTAAGCCACTGATGGATTGGAAAGAAATATGCCTCTAACTGCATTTACAGATGGTGAATATAAACACATTGTTTCAACAAATATTAACACTCACCTCCCCATAAACACACACACACACACACACACACACACACACACACACACACACACACACACACACACAAATACACATCCTGAAAAAAACCCAACATACATCAATCATCTGTCCATAGAACCTCAAAACTGGATTAATTGTTTTTTGGAACAATTTCCTGTGTCATCCCTGCTAAACACATAAACTACTCCCATGTTCTACATCAAATGTATAATTGTTAGATTCTAAGAAATTCTAAGACTACAATGTCAGTCAGGTGAATTCTAAGCCACATACAGTTTTGGAATTTTAGTGAAGCGGTCTGGCTTGTATTGATTGAAGACCGACTCCAATAAGAGGGATGATAAAATAAAACTCAAACTCAGATAGACATTTGGTCTAAAAATAAGATTAAGATATTTTGATAGCACTAAAATAGTAAAATTCAATCCATGCATAACAATCTGTATTAACTATTCCTGTGAATGGCCACAAGTGAATGGCCTGACAAGTGAATGGTGAACCAAAATTAGTGGTAATGTGTCTCAGAGTATTGCATTGATAGGAATAAACTAAATTAAACATCATTGACTATGAAGTATTTAGATGAAACTGGATTTATTTTTGAAATAAAAAAAAGAATCACTTATTTTACAAAATTTGCCTGTTTTTATTTATAGACCAAGGTTTTAGCTGTGCATTAATGTGCCAATGCAACCTTCTCATTTTGTGTTTTTTTTTTCCAGAAAACAACAATATTTCTTTAGCTTAATATGTATTTAGACCTGTAAATTATATGTGATTGTTAGTGTTAGTATACACTTAACAAAATTATTCATACCCCTATCAAAAACAAGGGATTTCTTGATTTTTTTCACTTAAAAATTTGCATTTTACCTCTGTTTTTACTTAAATAGAACATATACACACGTGGACAAAATTGTAGGTACCCCTCAGTTAAAGAAGGAAAAACCCACAATTCTCACTGAAATCACTTGAAACTTACAAAAGTAACAATAAATAAAAATGTATTGAAAATTAAATAATAAAAATCAGCCATTATTTTTGAATTGTTGATTAACATAATTATTTAAAAAAACAAACTAATAAAATAGGGCTGGACAAAAATGATGGTACCCATAACAATATTTTGTTGCACAACCTTTAGAGGCAATCACTGCAATTAAATGATTTCTGTATTTGTCAATGAGCGTTCTGCAGCTGTCAACAGTTATTTAGGCCCACTCCTCATGAGCAAACTGCTCCAGTTGTCTCAGGTTTGATGGGTGTCTCCTCCAAATGGCATGTTTCAGCTCCACAGATGTTCAATGGGATTCAGATCTGGCCTCATGGAAGGCCACTTTAGAATAGTCCAACGCTTTTCTCTCAGCCATTCTTGGGTGTTTTTGGCTGTGTGTTTTGGATCGTTGTCCTGTTGGAAGACCCATGACCTGCGACTGAGACCAAGCTTTCTGACACTAGGCAGCACATTTCTCTCCAGAATGCCTTGAAAGACTTCAGATTTCATTTTACCTTGCACACATTCAAAACACCCTGTGCCAGATGCAGCAAAGCAGCCCAAAAACATTACTGAGCCTCCTCCTTGTTTCACCGTAGGGACAGTGTTCTTTTCTTCGTATGCTTGGTTTTTGAGTCTATGAACATAGAGTTGATGTGCCTTACCAAAAAGCTCCAGTTTGGTCTCATCTGTCCAAAGGACATTCTCGAAGAAGCTTTGTGGCTTGTCAACATGCATTTTTGCAAATTCCAATTCTTTAACTGAGAGGTACCAACAATTTTGTCCACGTGTGTATATAGTCATTTGTTGGATATGATTTTTTTTTTCACTCCGTTTATTTACACATTCTAACGAAACACAAATCAATTATGGCTTTCTTTTGTGATCTATTCAAATTAAAACAGAAGTGAAATACTACTTTTAGATAAAGCCTTAGATATAAACAGACTCTGTTCCTAGAAACACACAGCTTTAAACATTCTCAGCATGAGAAATAAACACAAACCTTATTAGGCCTGCTATTTTACTGCAGTTGTTAGCCCAGCTCTAACCCTACTTTATCCTCTAACCTCTAAACTTTAACCTTAATGAAATAAGATGAAAATGTAAATGTCTGGTGTCCTGGAGCAGAATATAATAAATAAGTACTGCTGGTCATATTCTAAATCTGCTAACTCTTTGCCTATGAGAAAAAGTAAGAAAAGAGGACGGGAACACCCGCAAACCAAACAAACGATTACAAAGGTTTTCATAAACCTTTCCATCTCGAGTAGGAAAATGCCATTGCAAATTAATATTTGAGGGGATCTGATGCTCGTAAGTAAACAATACAAGAAGAAGCAGCACACTGCATTCATTGTCAGGTTATAGTAGCGGTCTAAAAAGCTCTTCCATAAAGTTTTTTCTGTTTGATATTGAGACATTGAGTTAACTTTTTATAATGAGCTTCACAATAAAAGTCTCATTTGCAAATGAAAAAATGTTATTTGCAGCGAAACCTTGGAGGCTTTTAATTTGCTTTCATTAAATCAAAAGTTTTCTAATGCTTGCTGGGAAAATGTGATGGTGCTGGTATGACATCAATATGATTATCAACAGACCATTTTGTGTGTGTGTGTGTGTGTGTGTGTGTGTGTGTGTGTGTGTGTGTGTGTGTGTGTGTGTGTGTGTAGGATTATGATCTAAGTCAGCTGCAGCAGCCTGATCCTCTGGAGACAGAGTGTGTCAAAGTGGGGAACAGACGCCTGGATGAGAGACCCCTCCACCATGATCACCAGTACCCCCTCCGCTCAGCAGCCCCCCACCCAGGAGACATAGGAGACTTTATCCATGAGGTTGGACAGCCAAGCTGTGTGTGTGTGTGTGTGTGTGTGTGTTTTGTAATTTTAAAACTTCCCATGCAACATCTTTTTATTCATATTTTATTGTCAGTCTAAACCAGAAGTGTGACCATGGTAGAGGGAGGGGTCCCATCCTCGCTGAATGGGACTCAATCTGTTATTCAAGATTAAATTCTGGTGTTGCATGCATTTCCTAGCACGCAGGAAGTCAAAGTCAATTTTATTGTCAATTTCTTCACATGTACTTGACATACAAAGGAATCGAGATTGCGTTTCTCACTATTTGTTTTACATATACAACAACATTAAAGTGCAGGTGCGCAAGATGAGACAATCCTAAGACTAGATTCTTAACAATAGTAAAGTGCAGTAGCTCAAGGCTACTTTTGCCTAATATTGCTAAACTAAGAAAGAAAAAACAGGTATGACAGGACAAGGCATGAGTACTCCAAGACAAGACATAAGTAACAGGGTATGAAAAGACAGATTGAACAATACAACAAGACAACAAGACAAAACAAGACAACACTGATTGTCCTAGCTGTGTGCATTTTGAGGTAGTTGTTGTAATGTAATGGCTAGTGCAATAACAATATAGGTTTAAATATAGCTGTAGCAAGTGTGTGCAATTTTTGCATGTGCGGGGGGGGGGGGCTGAGAGTCCATTGACTGAGACTTCATCTGCCAGCCTGGTGTTCCTTCTGGCTGGGGCTGAGGGAGAGAGGGAGGAGGGGAGAGAGTTCAGCAGTCTCATGGGTGGGAAGGGGAGACAGTTCAGCAGTCTCACAGCTTGGTGGAAGAAGCTATTCTTGAGTCTGGTGGTGCGGGAGCGGAGGCTCCTGATGGGTCATGATGGGTGGCCTCCTCTTCACCCTCCTGAGCACACAGCCTTGTGGGGCCCCTGTGATCAGGTTGATCCTGTCTGAGATGTTGTTGCCAACACACATCGCTTGAGGCCTCTGGCTAAGGAAATCCAGCAGCCAGTTGCAGAGTGAGGTGCTGAGGCCCAGTTTGTCCAGTTTGCAGATCAGTTGTGGTGGTATTATTATGTTGTTGAACGCTGAGCTGAAGTCTATGAACAGCATTCTCACATATGAGTCTTTCTTTTCCAGGTGAGTGAGTGCTTGGTGGAGGGCAGAGCAGATTGCATCTTCAGTGAATCGCTTTGCCCTGTAAGCAAACGGGTACGGGTCCAGGCTGGCGGGCAGGATGGATTTTATATATGACAGGACTAGTCCAGCACTTCATGATGATGGGTGTCACTGCCACAGGATGATAGTCAGTGAAGCAGGATTGGGGGGGTTTCTTTGGTACAGGAATGATGGTGGCAGCTTTGAGCCCGATTGCACAATGGCTTGTCTCAGCGTGGTGTTGAAGATGTCTGTAAAAACATCTGTCAGCCCCTCTGCACAGTCGTTCAGCACCCTACCAGGGATTGTCTCTAGCCCTCAACAGCCTATGGACATCTACTGTTAGCCATGGCTTCTGGTTGGCCCGTGTGGTGATCCTCTTAATATTGGTCACGTCGTCAGTGCATTTGGTGATGTAGGCGGTCACTGTGTCTGTATACTCTTCAATATCTATGATGCCATTGTAGGTGGCTGCTTCCTTAAACATTTCCCAGTCTGTTGTCTCAAAGCAGTCCTGTAAGTCTGAGGTTGCCTCCTATGGCCACACTCTTATATCTTTCAGAACAGGTTTGATGACTTTCACTCTTAGTCTGTATGCAGACATTAGCATAATGGTGAGTTGATCAGAGGCGCGATGTGGGGGAGGGGGTGGCTTTGTATGCTCCTTTGTGCTGAGTGTAAACACAGTCCAAAGTGTTGTGTCCTCTTGTTGGAAAGTAGATTTGTTGATGCAACTTGGGAAGAACAGTTTTGAAAGCAGCATGGTTGAAATCTCTGAAAGCGAGTATGATGAAACTGTCTGATTGTGCTGTTTGTTGTTCACTGATAGCCTGGTATAATTAGTGCAGCGCTGCACTTCTGTTGCTGTTGTTAGTTGGGGGGGATATATGTAGCAACCAGCAGGATCAAACTTACAGTGGCTTGCGAAACTATTTGGCTCCCTTGAACTTTGTGACCTTTTGCCACATTTCAGGCTTCAAACATGAAGATATAAAACTGTAATTTCTTGTGAAGAATCAACAACAAGTGGGACACAACAATGAAGTGGAACACACTTTATTGGATATTTTAAACTTTTTTAACAAATAAAAAACGAAAAATTGGGCGTGCAAAATCATTCAGCCACTTTACTTTCAGTGCAATAAACTCTGTCCAGAAGTTCAGTGAGGATCTCTGAATGATTCAATGTTGACCTAAATGACTAACGATGATAAATGGAATCCACCTGTGTGTAATCAAGTCTCTGTATAAATGCACCTGCACTGTGATAGTCTCAGAGGTCTGTTTAAAGTGCAGAGAGCATCATGAAGAACAAGGAGCACACCAGGCAGGTCCGAGATACTGTTGTGGAGAAGTTTAAAGCTGGATTTGGATACAAAAAGATTTCCCAAGCTTTAAACATCCCAAGGAGCACTGTGCAAGCAATAATATTGAAATGGAAGGAGCATCAGACCACTGCAAATCTACCAAGATCTGGCTGTCCCCCTAAACTTTCAGCTCATACAAGGAGAAGACTGATCAGAGATGCAGCCAAGAGGCCCATGATCACTCTGGATGAACTGCAGAGGTCTACAGCTGAGGTGGGAGAATCTGTCCATAGGACAACAATCAATCGTATACTGCACAAATCTGGCCTTTATGGAAGAGTGGCAAGAAGGAAGCCATTTCTTAAAGATATCCATAAAAAGTGTTGTTTAAAGTTTGCCACAAGCCACCTGGGAGACACACCAAACATGTGGAACAAGGTGCTCTGGTCAGATGAGAACAAAATCGAACTTTTTGGCAACAATGCAAGACGTTATGTTTGGCGTAAAAGCAGCAGAGCTCATCACCCTCAAACACCATCCTCACTGTCAAACATGGTGGTGGCAGCATCATGGTTTGGGCCTGCTTTTCTTCAGCAGGGACAGGGAAGATGGTTAAAATTGATGGGAAGATGGATGGAGCCAAATACAGGACCATTCTGGAAAAAAACCTGATTGAGTCTGCAAAAGACCTGAGGGTGGGACAGAGATTTGTCTTCCAACAAGACAATGATCCAAACCATAAAGCAAAAGCTACAATGGCATGGTTCACCAAAAAACATATCAAGGTGTTAGAATGGCCAAGTCCAAGTCCAGACCTCAATCCAATTGAGAATCTGTGGAAAGAACTGAAAACTGCTGTTCACAAATGTTCTCCATCCAACCTCACTGAGCTCCAGCTGTTTTGCAAGGAGGAATGGGCAAAAATATCAGTTTCTCGATGTGCAAAACTGAGACATACCCCAAGCAACTTGCAGCTGTAATCGCAGCAAAAGGTGGTGCTACAAAGTATTAACTCAATGGGGCTGAATGATTTTGCACGCCCAATTTTTTGTTTTTTATTTGTTAAAAAGGTTAAAATATCCAATAAAGTGGGGCAACACTTCACGATCACGCCAGAGGTGAGCGGTGTTTGTATACTACAGTGGCATCCTGGCACCACGCTTCATGGATGTAAAAACACACGCCACCACCGAACCCTGTCGGATCTGTAGTATGATAGCTGCTCCAGTTGTATCGCGGAATCCGGAATGTTTCAGTGAAAAGTAACACACAACAGTCACTCACTTTTGCTGATCTCAGAAGTCAGATATCATCCATTTTAACATAAACATAAACCTCACTGTAGTCACTCTGTCACTATTTCACTGGTCACTTTTTTTTCTCTTCACACACACCCTGCACCTTAAGTGTGCATTAGCTATGTATGTGTACATGTGGGTATGTGCGTGGATATGTATGTCCATATATATATATGCAAATATGTGTGTATGTGTATGTATGTAGGTATGTACGTTCATGTATGTACAGTGGGGAAAATAAGTATTTGAACACCCTGCTATTTTGCTATTTCTCCCACTTAGAAATCATGGAGGGGTCTGAAATTTTCATCGTAGGTGCATGTCCACTGTGAGAGAGATAAACTAAAAAGAAAAATCCAGAAATCACAATGCATGATTTTTTAATGATTTATTTGTGTGATATAGCGGCAAATAAGTATTTGAACACCTGAGAAAATGAATGTTAATATTTGGTACAGTAGCCTTTGTTTGCTATTACAGAGGTCAAACGTTTCCTGTAGTTTTTCACCAGGTTTGCACATACTGCAGGAGGGATCCTGGCCCACTCCTCCACACAGATCTTCTCTAGATCAGTCAGGTTTCTGGGCTGTCGCTGAGAAACACGGAGTTTGAGCTCCCTCCAAAGATTTTTGATTGGGTTCAGGTCTGGAGACTGGCTGGGCCATGCTAGAACCTTGATATGCTTCTTACGGAGCCAGTTCTTGGTTTTCCTGGCTGTGTGCTTTGGGTCGTTGTCGTGTTGGAAGACCCAGCCACGACCCATCTTCAATGCTCTGACTGAGGGAAGGAGGTTGTTCCCCAAAATCTCACAATACACGGCCCCAGTCATCCTCTCTTTAATGCAGTGCACTCGTCCTGTCCCATGTGCAGAAAAACACCCCCAAAGCATGATGCTACCACCCCCATGCTTCACAGTAGGGATGGTGTTCTTCGGATTGTACTCTTCATTCTTCTTCCTCCAAACACGCTTAGTGGAATTATGACCAAAAAGTTCTATTTTGGTCTCATCTGACCACAAAACTTTCTCCCATGACTCCTCTGTATCATCCAAATGGTCATTTGCAAACTTAAGACGGGCCTTGACATGTGCTGATTTAAGCAGGGGAACCTTTCGTGCCATGCATGATTTCACATCATGACGTCTTAGTGTATTACCTACAGTAACCTTGGAAACGTTGTTCCCAGTTTTTTTCAGGTCATTGACCAACTCCTGTTGTGTAGTTCCGGGCTGATTCCTCACCTTTCTTAGAATCATTGAGACCCCACGAGGTGATATCTTGCATGGGGCTCCACTCTGATTGAGATTGACCGTCATGTTTAGCTTCTTCCATTTTCTAATGATTGCTCCAACAGTGGACCTTTTTTCACCAAGCTGCTTGGCAATTGCTCCGTAGCCCTTTCCAGCCTTGTGGAGGTGTACAATTTTCTCTCTTGTGTCGTTGGACAGCTCTTTGGTCTTCGCCATGTTAAAAGTTAAAGTCTTGCTGATTGTATGGGGTGGACAGGTGTCTTTATGCAGCTAACCACTTCAAACAGGTGCATCTGATGAAGGATGATACATGGAGTGCAGGTGGACTTCTAATGGGCGGACAAACAGGTCCTTCAGGGTCAGAATTCTAGATGACACACAGGTGTTCAAATACTTATTTGCCGCTATATCACACAAATAAATCATTAAAAAAATCATGCATTGTGATTTCTGGATTTTTCTTTTTAGTTTATCTCTCTCACAGTGGACATGCACCTACGATGAAAATTTCAGACCCCTCCATGATTTCTAAGTGGGAGAAATAGCAAAATAGCAGGGTGTTCAAATACTTATTTTCCCCACTGTATGTATATATGCCTTGCTTATGCATACTTTTTTCTTACTATTTATTAGCATTTTCTCTCCATTCTATGTCGATAATGCATACTGTGTATGCGGATCAACAAATTCTGCTAATTTGTACATTGTGTTGTGTGTTTTTTATTTTTATTTTTTTATAGTTTTTTAATGTTCTTCAACTTTATTTTCTTCTCTTTATCTGTAACGCTGCAGTAACAGACAAATTTCCCCGTTGTGGGATCAATAAAGTTTTATCTTATATTATCTTATCTTATTTTATTGTCCAATGATGGCACGTTCGCCAAAAGGATAGATCGCAAGGCTGGCCGAGTTGGCTTAGCCTCTAGCCTAGCTCAGACACCTCTGTGCTTACCACGCTTCCTCGTCCTGGCGCACCACTTCCGACGCCTCCTTTCTGGGGGAGGGGTAGCAGCCGAGTCCAGGGAGTTAGCAGGCCAGCGTAGCAGTCCAAGTTCCCTTAGCGATTTCTCTGTGAATGAGAGGCAGGACTCCGGGAACACAGCAAATTTAAAAGTACAATAGTGGATCATCAGTATCACAGATAGGAGAAGAAGAAAAAGAAGATCAGAGCATCTCATGAGCACCCGGCAGACTAACCTATCGCAGCATAACTATGACTAGGCTAGCCAGGGCAGGCCCTAACTATACGCTTCTTCAAACAGGAAAGTTTTTAACCTATTCTTAAATATAGGAAGGGTATCTGCGCCCCAGGCTGAAACTGGAAGACGATTCCACAGGAGAGGAGCCTCGAAGTTGATAGCTCTGCCTACCGTTTTAATTTTAGAAATTCTGGGAAACTCCAATAAGCCTGCATGTGAGAAGGTGATGGCCCCTCCCCTTCTCACCTGGTTATAAGGGGGAACTGAATAGCGGAGAGAGAGTTCCCCCCCGGACATGTTTGTGGGTGGCACACAGGAGGCGCGACGTGTGGGACTGTCTGTGCGGTCCACTTGCTGAGAGGTGGACCGCCACGCTAACAGTGAGCATATGCTGTGTCGTTATTGTATGTACCACTGTCGAATAAATCGCCTCGTTTGATAAAACTGAGTTCCGCTGCCTCCTGTCTCCACTTCTTTTCTGGTTGCCCTGATCCCTTTTGTGGGGAGACCACGTCGGTCGCTCACACTGCATATAGGTGTAATGTTCTCAATGGGTGATATGGGACTATGAGATTCCTAGGGTAGGATGGAGCCTGACCAGTGAGCGCTCTATAGGTGAGGAGCAGGATTTTGAATTCTATTCGAGATTTCACAGGAAGCCAGTGTGAGGGGCTAATAGAGTTGAGATATGCTCCCTTCTTCTAGTGCCAGTTAATATATGTGCAGCTGCATTCTGGAGCAGCTGGTGAGTCTTAGAGACTTTTTGGTGCAACCAGACATTAAAGAATTGCAGTAGACAAGCCTGGAAGTAACAAATGCCTTCTTGGTCGAAAATGACTCCCAGGTTTTTCACAGTGGAGTTAGAGGCCAGGGAGATGTCATCTGGGATAGCTAGATCACTGGATATTTAGTTCCTCAAGATTTTGGACCAAAGTACAATGATTTCTGTTTTGTCTGAATTTAGTAGAAGAAAATTGCAGGTCTTGCAGGATTTTATATCCTTAAGACAAGCTTGAAGTTTAGCTAGCTGATTGGTTTCATTCTGCTTAATTGATAAATACAGTTGTGTATCGTCTGCATAACAGTGGAAATTAATACTGTTTCCTAATGATTTTACCTAAAGGGAGCATATAGAGAGTGAAAAGTAATGGTCCAAGACTTAAAGAAGACTTAAACCAGTTTAGTGCAGTCCCTTTTATACCAATAAGATGCTCTAGTCTCTATAATAAGACACATTGCAATACAGAAGACACAAATCACATCAACCTGCTCAAGTTTCTTTAAGAAACAGACATACTGTGGCAGAGACTACAGTGTTTGTTAATCTTACAGACTGCCTACAGGCCATCTTCATATGTTAAAGGAACAGTTTGGGAAAGCTTTTCATAGTGTTCCTTTTTTATTCTGTATGATTACACTATCAACATTTCACCATGTAAGGTGCTGGGTAGCTGGGGACCAAGCACTTGTGCAATGAGACAGAACCTTTTTTTTGCCTAGGACAACAGTAATCAACAGATGGTTCACTATAGAGCTAACAACAAGATAAGAGCAAGCTCAAAACACATAGGCCTAAAAAAACATTGAATGTGTTTTTTTTCTCCTGTCTTTGTAGTTTCTGTCTGACATCTATCTATTAAGCAAGAAGCATCAGTTGATTTGCCTCTTGCATGGTGGATCGTATCCTTTTTTATGAAATTTTTTGAAAGGATGTTTCTATCCTTTTTGGTGTTTTTTTAAGATAAAAAGTCAAAACATTGTTATAACACTATTATTAAAATGTAAAGTCCTATAGATGTGCTGTGGTAGTGTGGTCTATACCTTAAAATATATATACCAAAAAAAGTAAAAAATCCATACACTCACGTATCACACCACTATCCTGCAGAAGCTCTTTTGTTCCAGTGTTACAGTTCACTAACAATAGCACTAACTCATACACGATGGCGCATGCCATTGGTGGCAAATTGGGGTTAAGTATCTTGCACAAGGATACAACGACATGTAACCTGGAGGAGTCAGGAATCAAACCACCAATCTTCGGACTGCTCTACCTCTGACCTACATCCACCCCTGTACTAAAAGTAAGGTTCCCAGTTTAGCTGCTACTTTATTCCTCATGATACCACAGGCTAGTGTGGTGATAGCTAACCCCAAAACAACAATCTTCATAAGAAGTAAGAACTTAACATGCTGTCATATTCTTTTCCTGTCCTTCGACCCTCACATCGTACAAGGTAAAACTCCATAAAAAACCCTTTTAACAGGAAAAAAAATGGAAGAACCCTCAGGAAGAGAAACAGAGGAGGGACCCCTCTTCCAGGACGGACAGGCATCAGTAGATGATGTTTGCAGGTGGAAACATTACAGGGAAAATTGGACATTACAAACAGAAAAACAGAAATGTAATGAATGTTGGTGTAAGTGGAGGAAGAGGCGCAGGATTCATCACAGCTTCCAGGTGAACCAGGACAGCATCAGACCCTCCAACGTCCGTAGATCCCTCAGTGGCTGAGTATGCTCTGTGAATAAGAAAACACAGGGCAGGACTCCGGGAACACAGCAGATTTAAAAGTACAATAGTGGATCATCAGTATCACAGATAGGAGAAGAAGAAAAAGAAGAAAAAGAAACACAATATGTAAACTATTACAAAATATTTATTAGCATTTCACCATTTGATACACATACTGTGGTTAGCAGTTTGTGGGACATGAAAAAATCAATTGTCACAATCACAAATTGTAAAGCTCATTGAGGCAAATCTGAGATTTGTGGTTTTGGATATACAAATACAATTCATTTGATTTATCCAGTTTTTTGGTTACAAGGATGACAAATCTTTCCTTACCTAATATATGGCTGGTTGTTTGAAAAGGGTTAAAAATACAACACCAGCATCTTTCTTGAAATTTTAAAGACTTTGTTCTAGAATCACTCCCCGCAGCCACAAGAAAAGCTTGTTCTCATGAAAAGGCGCTATATAGACACAAGCCCTTACACAGGGCAGCACTGGGAATAAAACTGCACACTTTTGGAAGTCATTCCTCAGTTATTAGTGATGTTTGAAAAACGACAGTAGTAGCTGCAGGATTAACAAAAAGAGAGTCTGACAGAGAAGGCTGATGGTGTTCAGCAAACTTTCATGAAGCAGGGCCTGTGTGCACCAAAGCTTTGTGTTCCCAGCTGAAAATATTAGGCATTCTTCTAAAATGCCTAGCTGAGAGTGTTTCAAAACACTTTGGAGGCAGAGCATTTTCTGTTTTCTATAATACAGAATATCTGGGGAAGTAAAAACATTGGCACAAAGTAGTTCTTCCTTTAGTAAAGACAAGACTGACATGTGTAGGGAGAGAGGATAGACCCGCCAATCTATGGGAGTTAATTTAACCTTGTTGTTCAGCACTTTTTATGTATCAATGTGTAGATTCAAAAAGTGAGCATGAAATCCCAAATGTTTTAACTCTTGTAACCAGAAAAAAATGATAAAGGTGCAGCACTTAGTGTGGGTAGCTTAATTTGTAAGACATGACAAGATGATGCTACTTACCCTGCCTTTTCCTCTCTGTGTTAAGTCTCTCCTCCCATTGAGTTTCTAGGTGACAGGAGTGTTTTCAGTCAGACAACAGACATGTCCCACAAACAATTTCCCAGATTATCAGATTTACCGCTTTTATTTCCAAGCACCCATTTTCTTGACTGATACACAGAAATTGGGTATTGGTCTATCTACACGTGTGTGTGAAGAGGGTGGTTTTAAGTAAAGGCTACACTGGGTAATCTGCTGAATCTCCTCCTAGAGCTATAGGCTGTACAGCCTGAC
Organism: Eupleurogrammus muticus; assembly: GCA_036785175.1. Lineage (NCBI taxonomy): Eukaryota > Metazoa > Chordata > Actinopteri > Scombriformes > Trichiuridae > Eupleurogrammus > Eupleurogrammus muticus. The sequence continues at coordinate 28,952,239 of JAYKQN010000006.1, read as the reverse complement.
CCAAATCCTCCTCTCTTGTATGCTCTTTTATAATCTGTGAGTCTCCTCCCCCCCTCAGTATTCTTGCATTACTGTCCATCTTAGCCCCACTGATACAAACACACCCACTTCCTCACACTGATCAGCTCTATCTTCCACTCTGGTGGCTGTTGTCTAGCAACTGATGTAAAACAGGCTGGCTCTTAGTGGGAATTTTTATGTTTTGAATCCCAGTTGTTTGGCGAACTAAACTCTGTTCCTTTCAGATCCTCTGAATGGCTCAACTTCGGTGAGCCAAACTGCTGTTTTGCACTGTTTTTGTAAGAACACATGAACCCAGCATTCTGTACTGCCTTACTGTACAGTACAAGTATTATAGGATTACTCCAATCCTGCCCTAGATATCATCTGAGACTTGTAGCTCTCCTGTAAATTGTGTTTCTCTTAATCTATAGCCTGTTGCACCATCATCGGTCAAATCTCTAATGCAAACATGGTAGTATCCATTTTAATGAACTGTAGCTAAACATATGTATAGTATATTGTATGTATATTTTAAGTATTCAAGTTGCACACCTGAAGTCTAACGAAACGCATTTCAAATCCTCTGTGTAATGTAAATTATATAGAAGGAATTGACAATAAAGAAACCTTGAACCTTGAACCTTGAACCATATTTGCTTTGAAAGTATTTGAATACCTGATTTGAATCCTTTGGTGTAAAAGTGATGTGTATGGAACGTATGATCATTATTACAAGGTATCCGCATTGAGCCACAATGCACCTGAATACCTGATCCAGCAGTGATGTGTTGGATGGATGTAGATGAATATGGGTATTGTTTGAATTTTACTTCTTATACTCCTTAATAGTTTGGTTTGTTCAGTTAATTACTGTTATCAGTTCTTTTATGACACTTAATAATATTCTTTTTCAGCGGATGGGTGAATCCTGTGATTTAAAAAAAAAAAAAAAAAAAAAGGATGGGGTGGGGGTTGTGTTCACACACCAAAATTAAACTAGAAAATGTATTGTAAAAGCACCTTACCGAGTCCTGAGACAGAGTGCAGATTCAGATGTTAAGGGTTTATTTCACTAACTTTCCAAGACAGTAACCAAAGTGTCACACCGCGGTGAGGTTTGTCCTGTCTTGGGGTTTTTGTCTTGTCACTTCCTGTTTTATTTTGAAAGTCTAACTCTCCTCTCGTTTCAGGTCACTTGCCCTTCCTCATGTGTCACCGGTCTGATTGTCTGCCCCGCCCTGATTGTTTCCACCTGGTTCCAATTACCTTGTGTATATATTGTCTGTGTCTCCCCTTGTCTTGTGCCGAAGTGTTTCGTCCCGTGCGTTCACCCAAGCCTTTCGAAGCCTCTAGTCACAGTCCTTGTTGCCTTGCCTTGCCTTGCCTTGCCTTGCCTTGCCTTGCCTTGCCTTGCCTTGCCTTGCCTTGCCTTGCCTTGCCTTGCCTTGCCTTGCCTTGCCTTGCCTTGCCTTGCCTTGCCTTGCCTTGCCTTGCCTTGCCTTGCCTTGCCTTGCCTTGCCTTGCCTTGCCTGTTGTGCTGTCCTCTTCGGAGTGATTTTTTGTTGTAGTTTCATGCCTGTCGTGCTGTCCTCTTCGGAGCGAATTTTTGTTATAGTTTTCGATCAGACCGGTGACACATGAGGAAGGGCAAGTGACCTGAAACGAGAGGAGAGTTAGACTTTCAAAATAAAACAGGAAGTGACAAGACAAAAACCCCAAGACAGGACAAACCTCACCGCGGTGTGACACAAAGTTGTTTTAGACACAACAAACAATTCTCAGAATGAAAGAATGGACTTACTGAAGACTGAAGAGATGTACACACTAAGGTAACAAATGAATCAACAATAAAAAAAAAATAAACACAGGTTACAATATATTGCATTAGGCACCACAGACCGGGTTAAACCTTGGACAGTTCTTGTAATCGATCACACATAAGACCTAAGTATATACGAGAGCCATGGGATGATAGATGCTTTCTCTAGTTTATTATGGATAGGATCCTGTGCTGGCTGCATAAAATGTCTGTGGAGAACAGGATAATTTCAGAAAACACGAATTCAAAAGAACTGAGACAAAATGCCCATTTTTCATACCTGAACTTCCAGCCCGTCAGCACATTCTTTGAACACTGCTTGTTTGTTAGCTGTGCTCTACAGTGAGTAAAGTTTATCCATGAGGATTTTGAAATGATCAACAATCATCATTTTTTCATCACCTACACAGGTAAAGTGCGCTTTTTATTTATGTCTGTGGCCTCATCCAGCATGAGACTGATCTTTGGAGCACAAGAACCATCTTTTATTCCCATTGACTACAGGTTTACTAGCATTAATATTACCAGTACTAGTTGCACAGCTTTGTCCACCAGCACCTGCTCTTCCTGATTTTAGCTTGTTAAGAATCTGAATATCTAAATAAAATGATGATATTATCTAGAGAGTTTGGGCTGGGTCGTTGGGTGTCGGGACTCTACTGTAGCTTAATACAGAAGTTCAACACCACAGATGGGATGCTGATGTCTTTCTGATCATTACTGCCAAGTTTGGTATGTGTCGGACATTTAGATCCAAAGTTATTAAGGAAAAACTAACAGCCAAAATGCTCTGTCTATCACGCAGCATTAGCTGGGACCGTTGCTAGGATACGCACGCACCTGCTGCAGCTCTTTGATGTAGAGGAGATCATTAAAGATTCCAACTGACAAAATCTGCTCTCATTGTGTGCAGGGAAACGGCTGTTTCATGCTCTGAGAGGGCTAAAATAGACCGAACAACTGCTCATAACTCAAAAAATGTAATTCATAATAACAAAATGAGCATATTGATCAGGAATCGTGTGGTATATTTTTGTGTGAGATTTTGGTGCAATGCATGGATGGGGAGTCTAGAGTGGTGATGTCATCAGTAAAAGCACAAAAATTTCCTATGAAAAAAAAATTCTCACTCCCCCATGGCCACAGTTTTCACCGCACATTAAAAATTTTTACATTAAAATGCCGGGTTTGATATGATATTGGTCAGACATTTAGATCCAAAGTTGTTAAGGAAAATCCTAAAGGCAATCAGCTCTCAGTCTGTCATATTTCTGGAGTTACCATGGTCATCAGTTTGGTAGTTATAGGACTTTAAGATCTAAAGTTACTAGACGATTCCCACGCCAATTGTGAGAGTTTGGGCTGGGCCGTTGGGCGTCGGGACTCTCCTGTGGCTTTTTAAAACATTTTGATGCCAGGGATGTGATCCTGCGGTCCCTTTAGTGATTGTTGCCAAGTTTGATATGATATTGGTCGGACATTTAGATCCAAAGTTGTTAAGGAAAATCCAAAAGCCAATCAGCTCTCAGTCTGTCGTTGCAGAAGCCAGAGCCGTTGCTACGGCAACCTACACACCTGCTCGAGCTCTTTGATGTAGACGAGCCATCAAAGACCCAACCGACAAATTCTTGTCCCAAAGTGTGGGGAGAAACGGCTGTTTAATGCTCTGAGAGTTAATGCTCTGAGAGGGCTAAAATGAAACCCGAACAACTGCTCATAACTCAAAAACTGTAACTCATAATCAACAAGATATGAGTAGTAGGGTGTGGAAAGACAAATTCAACAAGACAAAACAGACAAAACAAGACAGCACTGTTTGTCCCAGCTATGTGCATTATGAGGTAGTTGTTCTTGTAATGTAATGGCTAGTGCAATAACAATATAAGTATAAATATAGCAGCGGCAAGTGTGTGCAAATTTTGCATATGCAGAGTGTCAATTTAGGTGGGTGGGTGGGGGGAGACAGTCCAGTGACCTAGACTTGGTCTGCCAGCTTGGTGTTCCTTCTGGCTGGGGCTGAGGGGGAGAGGGAGGAGGGGAGAGAGTTCAGCAGAGCAGTCCCGTGGGTGGGGAGGGGAGAGAGTTCAGCAGTCTCACGGCCTGGTGGAAGAAGCTGTTCGTGAGTTTGGTGGTGCGGGAGCAGAGGCTCCTGCACCTCTTTCCAGAGGGCAGGAGGCTGTACAGACTGTGTGCAGGGTGACTTGTATCCGTGGCAATTGAGATAGTTTTGCGGCTGAGGCGGGTGGTGTAAAGATATTGCAGGGAGGGGAGTAGTACACCAATCATCCTTTTAGCTGTTCTCACGATGCGTTGCAGAGACTTCCTGTTGTAGTCAGTGCAGCTCCTGCCCCACACAGTGATGCAGCCGGTCAGGATGCTTTCGATGGTTCCTCTGTAGAACGTGGTCATGATGGCTGGCGGCGCACTTGCCCGCTTCAGTTTACGCAGGAAATAGAGACGCTGCTGTGCTTTCTTGGCCAGTGATGCGGTGTTGGTGGTCCAGGAGAGGTCATCACTGATGTGCACCCCCAGGAACTTGGTGCTGCTCACCCTCTCCACTGCAGCACTGTCGATGGTCAAAGGGGGGTGTTGGGTGTGGCTTCTCTGGAAGCTGACAACATACCCTTTGGTCTTGCTGATGTTTAGCAGGAGGTTGTTGTCTTTGCACCATCTGGTCAGAAGCTCTACCTCTTTCCTGTAGTGGGTCTCGTCGCGGTTGGTTGGAGCTGTGGGTTGGTGTGCAGTCGTGTGTCAGGAGGGTGAGGAGGAGGGGGCTGAGCACACAGCCTTGTGGGGCCTCTGTGCTCAGGGTGATCCTGTCTGAGGTGTTGTTGCCAACGCGCACTGCTTGAGGCCTCTGGCTGAGAAAACCCAGCAGCCAGTTGCAGAGTGAGGTGCTGAGGCCCAGTTTGTCCAGTTTGCAGATGAGTTGTTGTGGTATTATGGTGTTGAACGCTGAGCTGAAGTCTAAGAACAGCATTCTCACATATGAGTCTTTCTTGTCCAGGTGGGTGAGTGGTGGGTGGAGGTCAGGGCAAATTGCATCGTCTGTGGATCGCTTTGCCATGTAAGCGAACTGGTAAGGGTCCAGGCTGGGGGGCAGGATGGATTTTATATGTGACAGGAATAGTCGTTCAAAGCACTTCATGATAATGGGTGTCAGTGCCACAGGACGATAGTCGTTGAAGCAGGATGGGGAGGATTTCTTTGGTACAGGAATGATGGTTGCACTTTTGAAGCCTGAAGGCACAATGGCTTGCCTCAGGGAGGTGTTGAAGATGTCTGTAAAAACATCTGTCAGCTTCTCTGCACAGTCTTTCAGCACCCTACCAGAAATGTTGTCTGGACCCGCTGCTTTACGGATGTTGACCGCAGAGTGTCCTCCTCACGCTGGTAGCAGACAGGCACAGAGGCTGGTCGTGCAGAGGTGGTCTATCATATTTCATACTACTACTAGCTACTTCTATCTACCTCATATTTATAAGGACAGTCTGTGCAATCTGTGAAATCACACCACTAGCCACAGAGCTCTGCTAAAAAAAAAAGCCATGCCCTGTCTAGAGTGTCTGTCTAGGTCACTTTTGTTTACAACTATGTTTTTACCTCATGTATAATATGATTGAGTGTGTGGGTGAGGATGTATGTATAATGTATGTATAATGTATGTGTGGGTGAGGATGAGGGTGTGAGTGTGTGTGTGTGTGTGTGCGTGTATGTAAGATAAAGTGTGTATGCAGGTATGTTTGTGTATAGACACGTGTGTGTTTGAATCTGTACAGTGTATATAGGCACTTTTTTTTCTCTTTTTTATCACCAATTGCTCCCGGTGGAACGCTGTCTCGTCTCACTATATACTGTGTATATGGCTGTAACGACAATAAAAAACCTTGAACCTTGAACCTTGAACCTTGGTGGTGTTTTCTGTGGGTGAGTGGTGTTCTCCCACAGAAAACATCACCACCTCTGCACGACCAGCCCCTGTGCCTGGCCCTGGTCATGTTGATGTATCTTTTATTTCTTTTATTTTGTGCACTGCGCCGAGAGTTGGCCTGGCTACACCAGCCTGAACTAACTAGACAATTCCCACGGCAACTATGAGAGTTCGGGCTGGGCCGTTGGGCGTCGGGACTCTGCTGTGGCTTTTTAAAGCATTTTGATGCCAGGGATGTGGGATCCCCCTAATCATTGCTGCCAAGTTTGGTATGTGTCGGACATTTAAATCCAAAGTTATTAAGGAAAAACCACAGCCAAAATGCTCTGTCTATCATGCAGCATTAGCTGGGACCGTTGCTAGGATACGCATGCACCTGCTGCAGCTCTTTGATGTAGAGGAGATCATTAAAGATTCCAACTGACAAAATCTGCTTTCAATGTGTGCGGAGAAACGGCTGTTTCATGCTCTGAGAGGGCTAAAATAGACCCCGAACAACTGCTCATACCTCAAAAACTGTAATTCACAATAACAAAATGAGCATATTGATTAGGAATCATGTGGTATATTTTTGTGTGAGATTTTGGTGCAATGCATTCCGGATGGGGAGTCTAAAGTGGTGATGTCATCAGTAGAGTGTAAAAGCACAAAAAATTCCTATGAAAAAAAATTTATAACTCCCCCATGGCCACAGTTTTCACCGCACATTAATTAATTAATTTTTACATTAAAACCTCGGCACCTCGACCCTCCCGATCGCTCCAATGTGCATAAGAAAGCTGAGAGTTGTACGGTTTTAGTGCTATGACCCTCTAAGCGCAGCTTCGCGCCCCTGCTTTTCCTATCTCTTCAATTATACATTTTCGCTGAATTATCCTGCATTTTTGTAAAACATTGAATATCTAACATATTTTTCAAGCTACGGAAATAAAACACATATCACCACGATCAACTAACCCTCACCTCTTAGAATATATGCTCATTTTGTGATTGATCATAAATCACGGTTTTTGAGTTATGAGTAGTTGTTCAGGTATGTGAAACAGCCGCTTATGCACATGCATTGGGAGAGGATGTCTGTTACAATCGTTATTTGCTCGTCTACATCCATACAAGAGCTGCAGCAGGTGCGTGCATAACCGTAGCAACGGCCAACAGCTCTAGCAACAAAACAGACCGAGATCATTTTGGCTGTTGGTTTTTTCTCAATAACTTTGGATCTAAATGTCCGACACATACCAAACTTGATGCAGCCAGGTTACAGTAAGAAAAAGTAAATTTTTATTTGTGCTAATTTTAATTAGGTTAATATGTGTAGCATGTACAGTGGAGAAAACAAGTATTTGATTCCTTGCTGATTTTGTTGGTGTGGCCACTAATAAAGACTTGAACAGTCTGTAATAAAAATGTTTCTTTCCAGGGACTGAAGGCAGCATACAATGATCCTACTCCCCCCCCCTACGACTCCCTGCTGGTGTTTGACTATGAGGGCAGCGGCTCCACTGCTGGCTCCCTCAGCTCCCTGCACTCATCCTCAAGCTGTGGGGACCAGGATTATGATTACCTCGGAGACTGGGGGCCACACTTCTGCAAGCTTGCCGACCTGTATGGTGGAGGGGACAACTAGCACCCTCGTTCCCAACCACACCAATAACACCCACTCCCTGCTCCACCGTTGCTAGAATGTTCAGGTGATGGGTGATGAGAAGGGAAGTGATATGAGGTAAACATGGGGTTTGAATTGGGATATCCAAGTATTACTGTGGGACAACTTGGAAAGAGACTTTCTGCCTCTTGATAACAGTTGATGACACTGGGGACCATGCTGACTCCTGGCCAAGAAAGGCCTGCAGCAGCTAGCATCCAGGCTAAAGGACATTATCATTAGGCTCATTAGCAGCCAGAACAGTGCACTCTATGGGGATTCTGTCAATAGGATGGTTTAGAGCTATGCCAGCGATGCTACAGGTGCTCATTTACACTTGAAACTCACAGTACAGGATCACTGGGGTCAAATGTGCCTTTTTATATATTCTTTTAGATTGTGTTCAGTCTTGATTCTGTATGTTGCTTTAAAGCTCCCCATGTTGGCAACGCGTGCGTGTGGATGTGTGTGCATGTGTGTGTGTGTGTCTTAAGAGCAAGAGCATGGTTTTACTGTACAGCTCTGGGTCTTTCTTTTAAGCTGACTATGTTTTACAGAGATTACCAGAATCAAATACTAATTAATTTAGGTTGGATGTGACCATGTTTTTCCAATGACACACCTTAATAATCCATCCATCCATCCATTTTCTATCCCGCTTATTCCCTTTCGGGGTCGCAGGGGTCTGCTGGAGCCTATCCCAGCGCATTTTATGGCGAGAGGCAGGGGGATACACCCCAGATGGTCGCCAGCCAATCGTGGGGCACACACACCATTCACACACCATTCACACACACACTCACACCTATGGGCAATTTAGAGTTGCCAATTAACCTGAGCATGTTTTGTATTGTGGGAGGAAGCCGGAGTACCCGGTGAAAACCCACGCAGACACGGGGAGAACATGCAAACTCCACACAGAAAGGTCCCAGACCCAGGCCCCAAGGCGGTCTTGAACCTGCGACCTTCTTGCTGTGAGGCAACAGTGCTACCCACTGCTCCACCGTGTCGCCCCACCTTAATAATAATAATAATAATCCACCCACAAGACCCTTCTTCATAACTGCTATATTTACACACAGTATAAAACACAACAGAGCACCTTTTTTGCAGCAGTTAAGCCAACAAATGTATGCATAAATAACACTTCAATGGTCTGGTGTTAACGTGTCTGCCGATATAAGAGTAATAATAAAAAAATTAATACATAAAAACCTGATATATATATATATATGAGCTGTAAGTGTATATATATGAGCTGATATACACTTCAGCAGCAGTGATCCTAGAGATGCTTGGCTATAAGAGCAACCATGGGAGCCATGAGAAACCATGGAAACGAAGGTTGGAGGCTAAAATCAAGGCAACACGGAGTGAAGTGAGCCAACTGACAGAGGCCCAGAGAGGTGCAATGAAAAGACCAGTGCCCAAGAGGTACAGACAGATGCCTATACCTGAAGCACTCGAAACTGCCAAACAAAGGCTCCAAGCCTTGGCCAGGCGCCTAAAGAGGTACACACATGAGAATGAAGCCAGACGAATAAACCGGCTCTTCGCAACTCAACCTGCGAAAGTGTACTCTCAATGGCAGGGTAATAACAACAGAGCAGACCCACCAAGGCTGGAAACTGAGAGGTACTGGAAAAGTATATGGGAGCGGGAGGCATCACACAACAGCGATGCACAGTGGCTGATGGCACTGAGGAAAGATCACAGCAACCTCCCTGAACAGAATCCAGTTACCATCACAGTGGCAGATATCCAAGAAAGAGTCTCAGGTATGAAAAACTGGACAGCACCAGGCCCTGACAGGATACACACATACTGGCTTAAGAAGCTCACTGCCCTCCATGAGCGCCTAGCAGCACAAATGAACCAGCTGCTAAGGGATGGGACTCACCCTGAATGGCTAACCGAAGGGCGAACGATCCTGATCCTGAAGGATCCCTCAAAGGGTGCAGTCCCATCCAACTATCGGCCAATAACCTGTCTCTCCACAACATGGAAGCTCATGTCAGGTATCATTGCGGCTAAGATAAGTGGGCACATGGATCAATACATGAGCGAAGCACAGAAGGGCATTGGCAAAGATACCAGAGGAGCCAAACACCAACTCCTGGTTGACAGAACAGTCGCCCAAGACTGCAGAGCCCGACACACCAACCTGTGCACAGCCTGGATTGATTACCAGAAAGCCTATGACTCAATGCCACACACATGGATCACTGAATGCCTGGAGCTGTACAATGTCAACAGAACTCTAAGGGCCTTCATTGCAAACTCGATGAGGTTGTGGAAGACCACCCTTGAAGCCAATGGGAAGCCACTTGCACAAGTCTCCATCAAATGTGGCATATACCAAGGAGACGCTCTGTCCCCACTGCTGTTCTGCATAGGTCTGAACCCCCTCAGCCAAATAATCAACAAGACTGGCTACGGATACCGACTCAGAAATGGGGCAACCATAAGTCACCTCCTCTACATGGATGACATCAAGCTGTACGCCAAGAGCGAGCGAGACATCGACTCACTGATCCACACCACCAGGATCTACAGCACAGACATTGGGATGTCATTCGGGCTGGAGAAGTGTAGCAGGATGGTGACAAAGAGAGGGAAGGTATTCCACACAGAAGGGGTCTCACTCCCAGAAGGAACAATAGCAGACATTGGGGACAGTTACAAGTACCTGGGGATACCACAGGCAAATGGCAACCTTGAAGCGGTAACAAGGAAAGCGGCAACAGCCAAATACCTCCAAAGGGTAAGGCAAGTCCTAAGGAGCCAGCTCAATGGTAAGAACAAGACCCAGGCAATAAACAGCTACGCCCTGCCAGTGATCAGATATCCTGCAGGAATAATAAGGTGGCCAAAGGAAGAGATACAGACCACAGACGTTAAGACACGAAAGCTCCTCACCATGCATGGAGGGTTCCACCCCAAATCCAGCACCCTGAGACTGTACGCTAGCCGTAAGGAAGGAGGCCGAGGATTAGTCAGCGTGAGAGCCACTATCCAGGACGAAACATCCAAGATCCTCAAGTACATCAAGGACAAGGCCCCAACAGATGACGTGCTCAGTGAATGTCTCAGACAATGGAGAACAGAGGATGAGGTGCTGGAGGAGGGACCATCATGGGAGGACAAGCCCCTACACGGGATGTACCACCGGAACATAACTGAAGTGGCTGATATCAAGAAATCCTACCAGTGGCTCGAAAGGGCTGGACTGAAGGACAGCACGGAGGCACGGCTGCACAGGAACAGGCCCTGAGCACCAGAGCAATAGAGGCCCAGATCTACCACACCAGACAGGACCCAAGGTGTAGGTTGTGCAAGGAGGCCCCTGAGACAATCCAGCACATAACTGCAGGATGTAAGATGCTGGCAGGTAAAGCATACATGGAACGCCATAACCAAGTGGCTGGAATAGTGTACAGGAACATCTGTGCGGAGTATGGGCTGGCAACCCCAAGGTCAAAGTGGGAAACACCTCCAAAGGTGGTGGAGAATGACCAAGCTAAGATCCTGTGGGACTTCCAGATCCAGACTGATAAAATGGTAATGGCAAATCAACCAGACATTGTGGTGGTTGATAAAGAGCAGAGGAAAGCCGTGGTGGTGGATGTGGCAATACCAAGTGATGGCAACATCAGGAAAAAGGAGCACGAGAAACTGGAAAAGTAACAAGGGCTCAGAGAAGAGCTGGAGAAGGCTTGGAAGGTGAAGGCGACAGTGGTGCCCGTGGTGATCGGAGCACTCGGGGCAGTGACCCCCAAACTGGAGGAGTGGCTACAACAGATCCCTGGAAAAACATCAGACATCTCAGTTCAGAAGAGCGCAGTCCTTGGAACAGCAAGGATACTGCGGAGAACCCTCAAGCTCCCTGGCCTCTGGTAGAGGACCCGAGCTTGGAAAGTGGATGAGACCACCCGTGGAAGGGTGAGAAGGGAATTTTTATATATATATATATTTATTTATTTATTTATATATTTATTGGCTCCTGTCAAATACAAGGGATTTCTTTACTTTTTTGAATTACAAATTAGTATTTCACCTCAGTTTTTAATTAAATAGGACACAAAAGAAAGTCTGAAGCCATAATTGATGAAATCACATCCAACAAATGACTATGATATAGAAAGCTCCTGGCAGGGCATGCTTTGTGAGTGAAATCTTCCTTTATACAGGTTGTTCTAAAAAAATTAGCATATTGTGATAAAGTTCATTATTTTCTGTAGTATACTAAATTAGACTTTAGACTATTGTTTTAATATTGATGATTTTTGCAAAAAAGTAAAGAAAAAACAAAAATCTCAAAAAATTAGCATATTTCATTTAGTTAAAAAAAAAGTTAACCTTCAAATAATTGTGTTCAGTTATGCATTTAATGCTTGGTCAGGAATACTTTTGCAAAAATGACTGCTTCAATGCGGCGTGGAGGCAATCAGCCTGTGGCACTGCTGAGGTGTTATGGAGGCCCAGGATGCTCCAATAGAGCCTTAAGCTCATTCACAGTCTTGGGTCTGGCGTCTCTCAACTTTCTCTTCACAATATCCCACAGAGTCTCTACAGGGTTCAGGTCAGGAGAGTTGGCAGGCCAAATGAACACAGCAATACTATGGTCAGTAAATCATTTACCAGTGGTTTTGGCACTGTAAGGTTGAGCTGAAAAACTTCATCTCCATAAAGGTTTTCAGCAGAATGACGCATGAAGTGCTCCAAAACTTCCTGATAGCTAGCTGCATTGATCTTGCCCTTAAAAAGCATAGTGGACCAACACCAGCAGCTGACATGGCACCCCAGACCATCACTGACTCTGGGAACTTGACACTGGGCATCAGGCATTTTGGCATTTCCTTCTCCCCAGTCTTCCTCCAGACTCTGGCACCTTGATTTCCGAATGACATGCAAACTTTGCTTTCATCTGAAAATAGTGCTGCTTTTCTGTAGCCCAGGTCAGGCACTTCTGTTGCTGTTTCTGGTTCAAAAGTGGCTTGACCTGGGGAATGCGCCACCTATAGCCCAGTTCTTGCACACGCCTGTGCACAGTGGCTTTGGATGTTTCTACTCCAGACTTTCAGGCCTTCTGGACAGCAGTCAGGTCGGCCATCTTACCCATGATTGCGGTTCTGTCTAACGAACCAGACTGGGAGTTTTTAAAAGCCTCAGGAATATTTTTGCAGGTTTTTAGAGTTAACTTGTTGATTCAACTGATTAGGTTCATAGCTTGTTTAGAGCACCTTCTCATGATATGCTAATTTTTTGAGATAGGAATTTGGGGTTTTCATGAGCTGTATGCCAAAATCATTCATATTAAAACAATAAAAGACCTGAAACATTTCATTTGGTGTGTATTAAATCTAAGGTTTACTTTTTATCATTACATTATGAAAAAGAATGAACTTTTATCACAATATGCTAATTTTTGAGAAGGACCTTTATATATATATACACTTTATAGTTGAAAGAATTTCTTTTGTGTCCCTAATTTTTAAGTGAAAAAATGTAAGAAATCCCTTGTATTTGATCGGGATATGAATTATCAACAGACCATTTTCTGTGTGTGTGTGTGTGTGTGTGTGCGCGCGCGCCCCATGATAGGGGTGTATCCCTGCTTCTTGCCTGTAATATGCTGGAATTGGCTCCAGCAGACCCCTGTGACCCTAATGAAAATTACTAACTGCCCATCACAAGCTTCAGAATAATTGTCTCTGGTTGTTCGTTTTTTTGACTCATCAGCATAATATCCTGTGATGTTTAGAAGCTTGACAGATAATTTGGTCCCAATCAGTTTCTGCACTAAAGACATTAGGAGGCACTTTCTATTTCAGTCAGAATTAATTTATTTCCGCCATGCCTACATGAGCTGTTAAACAACTTTTTTAGGTTGAACTTGTTTAGGGCAGACTAACTTTAAAAGACACGTAAAGTGAAAATGGTAGATAAGAAACTTGGTACCAACATAAGGCCTAAAGACTTTCTGCTATTGTTCATATTTTATGACCCCAAGGGTAAAGAGATCACAGCACCTAGTTAGTTACAAATTCACTACTTTAAGTGTCCTTTAACCTTTGAAATCTAATGATCACATTGTCATGTTAACTGAGCAACTTCATGGTCTATAGGGGATAAACTTTTTTTGATATAATATTCCCAACAGCTCTCCCAAAACCACATATGTTACATATGCATTAATAACATTGTTTTCTGTTAAATCAAAACCTTTGAACTTGGAGTGGGTTTATATTCATTAGGAGCAGACACTGGCTCACCCAGAGCTGTACAAATGAGCCGCATATTTTTGCCAGTTTGGTTTTCCAAAGTTAGTGAGAAGACATGTACAGTAATGCTAGACTAGAACTATACCTTCAATTATTTCTGTTGCTTTTGTCACAATGTAACTTATGCAGCTGATTGCTAATAAAAGGAGTCATCAGTCCTTGATTTGTAGCAAAGATACTTCTTGGGACTGCTGTGTTGGATTGAATACAAAAAGGCAATGTTTTTGTCTGCTGATGATTTGCCTTAGTGTTCTCTGGTCCAGCTGGATACTCGCTGTAAAAAAAAAATATGTACATAATGTATTTTTCTTTCTCTTGTTTTTTTTGACTGTGGTCTCTAAAAATGACATGTTAATATTCTGAAGCCATGTATATGTATCGTATGGATTACAATTAAAACATTCGCATGTTTTTATCTATTCATTTTGGGGAAAACAATGTTTCTCAGATGTTTTGGAAGCACATAAAACACAAACACAGTATAAATTCCAAGTCTTGATCCTGCTTCAGACTGTTTTAGAAGCCCACCTAGGCTATGTTCAGGCTACAAGGCTTTAGAATCTTTTTGTGAAATCCATTTTTTTGTGTTGTTAACATTTCCAATTAAATGGGACTTGTGTGTGAGCTCCAGTGTGAATATTAAATAACATTGATCTAACATTGATGTTAGAGGTAAGTATCTGCCGACTTTAAAGTTGCTGCCCTATGAGAGCCCGCATATGTACAACATATTTTTTTAGGAAGAGTTTAGGGAAAAAAGAGGGAAAACCACTTTTAGCAATCCTGATGGTATAGGGTCCAAAAGACGAATTTTTGGATGAAGACATCAATGAAGGTTAATTGAAGAAAACGTGTTGGGATGAATATAAGTTACTTCACCTGTCTCTACAATTCCTGCATTTGAGGGCAAATAAATGGCAGTTGATGAAATAGACATTCTGTCTTTAATTGCCAACATTTTGTCATTAAAAACATTTACAGGTTACGTTTAACAACAAGCTATTCCTCAGACACACATCTATTGCCAACTGCCTTACAATGTACAGTATCTGCTATATAGACACTATATTTCTATAAATATTTACTCACCCATTCAAATCCACCCATCCAGTGCACAAAGCAAGGTCAATAAAAGACATGGAGGACAGTCTGGTGTGGATGACTTGGACTGAACTGCACAGAGTCCTGACCTCAACTCAATCAAACCCCTTTGGTATGAATAAGAGGGAAGACTGAAAACCAGGCCTTTCCCTTTAACATAAGTGTGTGACCTCACAAATGTGCTTCTAAATGACATCCCATTCCTAGTCTATATTGCCAAAAATATTTGGCCACTCATCCAAAGGATCAGAAACCGCTCTCCAAATTACTTGGCCCGGCCAAGTGTATAAAATCAAACACTTAGGCATGGAGACTGTTTCTACAAACATTTGTGAAAGAATGAGCCGGTCACAGAAGCTCATTTCTAGCGTGGAACTGTCATAGAATGCCATCTGTCCAACAAATCCAGTTAAGAATTGTTTTTCTCTCCTAAATATTCCAAAGTCAACTGTCGGCTTTATTATAAGAGAGTGGAAGAGTTTGGGAACAACAGCAACTCAACCATGAAGTGCTAAGCCACGTAGAGGGGTCAGTGGGTGCTGAAGCACAAACTTCATGTGACCTTCAAAATATCCCATGTACAGTATGCATTAGATCTTCATGGAATGGGGTTCCATGGCCAAGCAGCTGCATCTAAGCCATACATTACCAAGTCCAATGCAAGCCTGCCTCTGGGTTGATGAATCACACTTTTCCAACTGGCAATCTGATGGACAAGTCTGGGTTTTGAGGTTGGTACACTGAAAGGTGATGTTTTTTTTTTGTTGAATTTTTTTTTTAAGTTTATATTTACAAAATTGTCATCAGCTCTTGATTCCACAAAGACCTGGACCAGGAGGAAATGTGAGTGATTATGGATGGTACCTGTCAGGTTGATGGGAGATGTGGAGGTTTAGGAGGTGCAGTTCACTAGTGTCCCCCCTACTGGTGAGTCTAGTCAGTATGTCTCTCGGAGCAGTGGTCGAAGGAGTGTCCTTCCTTGCTGCAGTGGCCTGCAAGGCCTACGGTGCATTCTCCATTGCCTCTCTGCTGGGGTTAGATGGCTCTTCCCAACCTGCATTGGCTCTTCTGTGGCTAAGTTCCATGACTCAGGATCGATGCGAATGGTCTTATAGGTGGAGGTTGAGCCGACATCAGGTGGGGAGCTGTAAAATAATCTTGGCCTGGACTTTGTCTATTCCCTTCTTTGTTCCTTGAGCCTATTATCTAAACGAATGGTTAGGTCTAACAGGGAATTAATTAAGGTGTCATCTTTCCTCACTGCTAACTCATCTCCCCCACCATCCCCCTGTGGAAAGCTGACTAAATGTCTAAATATCCACTTTTTGTTGCTAGTATGCAAAAACTGGGCGGGGTCAAGTAATTAACTGACTGCTTGTCAACATTTTATTGGGTGATCATAACTGTCTTCATGGCTTCAGAGGAGGTACAGGTGGTTATCATTAATGAGTTTGGATTGGGTAGATATGGCTAAAGAAAAGGCTGTGGCCTGCCCTGTGAGTTAACTCATGACAAAAGCTACCCTGTACTGGGAGGTGGAGCATTGGTTGGCTGCTGGATAAACACTCAGGAGCACTGGTGGTTAAACTGTGAGCAAGTCCCTAAATCTCCAGAATACCTGACTGGGATGGGAATAAACGTCTCCCTGGATAGTGGAGCCAAGCAGGTGATCTGGTTAGCTCCTGGACAGGTGACACAGCACGGAGGGGAAAGTTGGGTGCTCAGAGAATCCACACGAATTCCAGACTGCTGGTGAGCTCCTTGAGTTGAGCTTGGGTATGGTAGTGGTGGGACTCATGGTGAGAAATCATGGCTACTTGGTCAGTGTTTGCTTCAGATCTTTTGTCTTTTCTGGGTCCGTGTTGCTGGCCTATACAGTGAAAAAAACAAGTATTTGAACACTATTGCTATTTTGCTATTTCTCCCACTTAGAAATCATGGAGGGGTCTGAAATTTTCATCGTAGGTGTATGTCCACTGTGAGAGAGATAAACTAAAAAGAAAAATCCAGAAATCACAATGCATGATTTTTTAATGATTTATTTGTGTGATATAGCGACAAATAAGTATTTGAACAACTGAGAAAATGAATGTTAATATTTGGTACAGTAGCCTTTGCTTGCTATTACAGAGGTCAAACGTTTCCTGTAGTTTTTCACCAGGTTTGCACATACTGCAGGAGGGATCCTGGCCCACTTCCGCTCCCTCCAAAGATTTTCGATTGGGTTCAGGTCTGGAGACTGGCTGGGCCATGCTAGAACCTTGATATGCTTCTTACGGAGCCAGTCATTGGTTTCCCTGGCTGTGTGCTTTGAGTCGTTGTCGTGTTGGAAAACCAAGCCACGACCCAACTTCAATGCTCTGACTGAGGGAAGGAGGTTGTTCCCCAAAATCTCACAATACACGGCCCCAGTCATCCTCTCTTTAATGCAGTGCACTCGTCCTGTCCCATGTGCAGAAAAACACCCCCAAAGCATGATGCTACCACCCCCATGCTTCACAGTAGGGATTGTGTTCTTCGGATTGTAATCTTCATTCTTCTTCCTCCAAACACGCTTAGTGGAATTATGACCAAAAAGTTCTATTTTGGTCTCATCTGACCACAAAACTTTCTCCCATGACTCCTCTGTATCATCCAAATGGTCATATGCAAACTTAAGATGGGCCTTGACATGTGCTGATTTAAGCAGGGAACCTATCGTGCCATGCATGATTGCAAATCATGACGTCTTAGTGTATTACCTACAGTAACCTTGGAAATGTTGGTCCCAGTTCTTTTCAGGTCATTGACCAACTCCTGTCGTGTAATTCCGGGCTGATTCCTTACCTTTCTTAGAATCATTGAGATCCCACAAGGTGATATCTTGCATGGGGCTCCACTCCGATTGAGATTGACCGTCATGTTTAGCTTCTTCCATTTTCTAATGATTGCTCCAACAGTGGACCTTTTTTCACCAAGCTGCTTGGCAATTACTCCGTAGCCCTTTCCAGCCTTGTGGAGGTGTACAATTTTCTCTCTTGTGTCGTTGGACAGCTCTTTGGTCTTCGCCATGTTACAAGTTAAAGTCTTGCTGATTGTATGGGGTGGACAGGTGTCTTTATGCAGCTAACCACTTCAAACAGGTGCATCTGATTAAGGATGATACATGGAGTGCAGGTGGACTTCTAATGGGCGGACTAACGGGTCCTTCAGGGTCAGAATTCTAGATGAACACAGGTGTTCAAATACTTATTTGCAGCTGTATCACTCAAATAAATCATTAAAAAATCATGCATTGTGATTGCTGGATTTTTCTTTTTAGTTTATCTCTCTCACAGTGGACATGCACCTACGATGAAAATTTCAGACCCCTCCATGATTTCTAAGTGGGAGAAATAGCAAAATAGCAGTGTTCAAATACTTGTTTTCTTCACTGTATATATTCTGTTATGGCAAGCAAGGAGAACCAGGACCCAGGTGCAGAGGGAATAGGCATTTTATTGATCCAAAACAAAGTCCATTAAAAGGCACCATGTGCGAAAAGATAACCGGTATAAGGTAGCAACTGAGGGCAAACAAAAAAAAAACACCCAAAAGGGGAAAAAGGTACTTGTAGATAAAAATAAATAAATAAATAAACAAAACAAAGAAAAGCGGTCCACAATAACTAGGAGAGAGACAAGAGTGAGCAAACAGTACTAGGGATTTAGGACCATAATAGTGAGACCTCGCCTCAACTTCCTCAATGACAGATTCAGCATACCCATGAAGTGTTTGTGTTGATAAGCAGATGGTTCCATTCAAGGACAATTAAAGCATTACATACCTATAAAGCTATATAAAGAAATTCACTCACATTCTAAAATATATATTTGTGTCCATCTATTCTGACCTCTGCAGTTGACCCTTCCACCCTGCTAAGATCATGTGTTTAGAGCTTACCTAAATGTGGAAGTCAATCAGACAGACTGTCTCTTTCTCATTGGTTTAGACCAAATGTGCCCCTTACTCCCTTAGGTGTCTTAGGTGTGAACAGGAGGATCTTGTTCTCAAAACCTGAAAGGAAACTTTTTTCCTTTCATTTATATTGAAATGCTTTTGTTTCCTTGTGATTGCTATGATCTGATGGTATATAGGGCAAAAAATTACCACCAGGCCACAAGCCTTCAGCAGCATCAAGGCGTAATTCGGCCACAATAATTTCAGCTTCCTAACCAGCTGCAATTGACCAAGAAGAAACAATGTCCAGCGGCACCTCAGAGGCAACTCAGGCCTGATTCTTCCAATCCTGCTGATTGTGGCAATAAAGACACTTTTTACCATCTTCTGCTGTCTCTGTCTCACCTTCTAACGGCTCTCAGAGAACAACCGTCAGAGCTATCTTCCCATCTGCCCCACCCTATGCCTGTTGCATCCCTGTGGTTTCTGCTCCCAGTGCACCAGGCTCCAAGGGGGCCTTTTTCTGCTGCAGTGTCTACTAGTTTTCAAACTTCAATCAAAGTGGGTGGAGGGAGGCCTCCACCCTGCACCGGAACAATCTGCCAAGGCTCCACCATTGCAGGGGTTTTCCCTATCTTGTACAAGATAAACTGTCAGTTTGAGAGGAGGCAGCATCGCTGGCAGATCTCATTTCCCTACCTCTGCAACCAATGCAGCAAAGACCTCCTGTCCAGGGCCTCCCTTCCCATCCAGCCTACAATCTGTTGTGGCCTGGAGAAATATATTAATGAGCCGTTGGCCACCAAAATGATCCTTCCCTTGTCATCACCAGTGGGAGCTGGTTTCTCCTTCTTCAACAGATAAGACCGGGTACTTAAGGGCATTGCTCATGCAGTTTTCCTGGCCCTGGTGAATGATATACTCCTGTCTCTGTCTCTGTGTCTGCTTAGGGATTTAGTCCACAAATTGTGACAGAACTTTCTGGCCAACAATAAACCCCCTGGAGCCAGGGAGGAAGCTTCACCCCTGTGTCTTATTCTCCCACTGGTTTGCCCCAGCTGAGTACCCCCCTTTTTTTCACCGACTTGTTTTTGTTTTTAAGCAAAACACACCCAAACCTTTTTTTTTTTTTTTAAGTCCATGTCCCTGATGCATTATATAAACATTTGACTCTGCATGCCAACTTTATATTTGAATATTTCTGCCTGCTGACACCCCACTGAATCAATGCATAGGAAATCATTTAGTAAAGAGATTATACTTAAATATAGAATATTGATACACACACACCATAAAAATCCAAAGAAAAGTGATGTCTTGGAATAAAAATAATAAATTTGATCCTAGTTTAAACACAGAAGATGTTGTACATGTTATAAGGTGAATAAATTGAAAACTGGGAAGGTGTACAGTTATCTAAGATTCTGTTCACATCACAGCATTTTTAAATTTACTACCCTCCTATAACAAAAACAGTAATAATACAGAGCGGAGTGTTGATGAGTTTTCCATAACACAAATTAGCACTCAGATATCAGTTGTATTAGCAGGTTAAGGCCAAGAACAAACATGTGAAAAACGTAATGAGCATGGGCTCTCCAGAACATTACCATACCAAGTAACTGCCTTTTTAACCACAAGGCACTTGTCACGGCTGGCCTGTCTCTCCATTTATCTGGCTTACTCAGCCTGTGCCTATCGCATGGCCTCTCACTTAACTTTCTAGTCCCCCAGCGCCTCTAGTCCCACATCACAGTGGACTTTGCCACTGGCCTGCCACCTACTGAAGGTAACACCATTGTCCTCACTAATATTGACTGGTTCTCCAAGGCTGTCCATTTAGTTTCCCATCCCAAGCTCCGGTCAGCCTTGGAGACCGCTAAGTTGTTGGTACAACAGATTTTTGCCTCAATGGGAACCCAGCGTATGAATTCTTGGACCATGGACCTCGGTTTGCATCCCAGGTGTGGCAATTCCTCTTTGAGGTTGCAGTACTGTCCTTGTAATCCCACTTTCAACAGATTTAGAGGGTGTAGAAAGAAGCACAGGTGATGCTTCTTTATAAAGCAGCTTGAAATCAAGACATGTCCCTGCAAGTCAATTCCAAAAATCTGTCCCATGATACATAGGCCCCTTCCCAGTGTACAAGGTCAATCATTCCTAAGGCTGTCCGCCTCGAGCTGCCCACCCTCTCTCAAGATTCCCCTACATTCTATATATTCTTCGCCTACTGTCTCGGCTCGGGTATGAACATTAGGGGGGCGGCCAGTCAGGAGGTTGATGGTTCGATTCCAGGCTGCATATCGTTGTGTCCTTGGGCAAGATACTTTACCAAAATTTAACTCCTTTGGTGTGTGCTATTGGTGTATGAGTGCATAGTTTCCTGATGTGTGGGCATCTCCGTATTTCACCACCGCCATCAGTGTGTGTGAATGGACACTTGTAGTGTAAAGCACTTTCGAGTGGTTGAAAATACTAGAAAAGCACTATATCAATGCAGGGCATTTATCATTTAGTTTAAGAGTGGTGTCTGTACAGTGACTGACAAAGAGGTGAATGAAAAGAGTGTGAAAGGGTACATTTTTCTTTATGTACATTGGGGAAAGCAAGTATTTGAACCCTTGCTGAATTTGTTGTTTTGGCGACTTATAAAACTCAATCAGTCACTAATATTAATGGCAGGTGTTATCTAACATGCTGAGACAGAATATCACAAAGAAAATCAAGAAATTGACTTAGTAAAAATATTTATTTATTTGCCTTTTATTGAGGAAAATTATTAATTGAACCCTCTTGTCAAAAGGAATTAGTACTTTTTTGGCAAATCCCTTATTAGCAAGCACAGAGGTCAGATGTTTTTTGTAGTTGATGACCAGGTTCCCGCACATAAGAGAAGTAATTTTGATCAATTGTTCTTTGCAAATGACCTCTAAATCTTTCATGTCTGTTGCTTGGCAACTCTGAGCTTCAGCTCTCTTCATAGATTAGCTATAGTCCGGAGACTGGATGGGCCACTGCATGACTTTGATATGTTTCTTTTTCATCCATTCCTTGGTTGCCTTGGCTGTATGCTTTGGGTCATTATCCTGATGGGTGTTCCATTATCCTGGAACACCCATCCACGATTAAGTTTCCTGGCAGAGGGAAGGAGGTTTTCACTCAGGATTTGATGCTACACTATAAGACCTTCTCCCAGTCACTCCCTGAGTCATTCTGTTGTCTATTGGCAAAGTTCACGCAGGCCTGCACATGTTTTTTCTGAAGTAGGGGTACTTTTTTGAGCACTGCAAGATAGATGTTTTCAAACCTTTATTTTTTTTTAGCCAAGCACATTTCTCTCATTGAAAAAATCCTGCAGCACAACACCATCTTAAAACATGAAAGAACCTTTATAACAATGTAAGTGTTATACTGTTAGTTTAAACTTTTTTTAATTGAAGAATGATGTTACACCATCTTGCAAAGAAATATAATAAGCAAAAAGAAAAAATAATTTTATAATCTATATACTCACTCAGTGTGAAAGCAGGGCCTGTTTGGAGGAATACAGCTGATATCCTGGCAGGAATTGATGAAACACACACACAAAGCTCTCAGTCCTTCTCTGTTTTTAGTTTTTACAACAGTCAGGCTTGAAAAGCTCACTTCACACACATTTGTTGTGGAAAGTGGGAGCAATATCAAAATAGCTTTGTTGGCCAGCATGGGGAACTCCTTAGCAGCTGCCAACCAAAAACTGTCCAAAGGTAGATAAGCAAAACTTAGCTTGAGAGCAGGATTTTGTCTTTTTCATTAGCCTTCCTTCAGTTACTTTATTTTTTCCATGAAAATGTGGCCATACTTGCTGCATGAAAGGATACTGATTGAGACTGTAGTTTGTGCCTATATGGGTAAAGGTAAATGCCTTTTATGTAATATTGTACAGATCTATTCACAAGCACAGAGCAAGATCTAATCATGGTTACCTATAGCAAAGTAGCATACAGAAAACAAGGAACATACAGAAACCTATTTAGTCTCTAAAACCCTTTGTCTGCTGGCTTTCTCTTTAATTTTGAAATCTCACTTTTTCACAACTATAAGGTACACATTGTGGAATAAGGTACACAGAGTCTTAAATTTTCTTCAAAATGTGTGCGCCCTATTGTGCGGTGTGCCCTATGTATGTATGTAGGGGGAAGTGTGGGCATGCATTGTATATATATAAAAGAACGGAGATGTGCGTTAGGCAGAACATCTTTGTTTTGACAACCCTGAAAATGATAAAGAGACACGCTTATAAAGCAAAGTTTAAACTGAAGGCAATCAGCTACGCAGCTGAGTCTGAGCAGTTGAGTGTGAGGAAAGACTCGATCAGTGGATCATCGAGCAGTGGATCACCAGCAAAGAACAAGTGGGAGAAGTGTTCCGACGGCCACCATTCGTCTAAAAGCAGTGAAGCTAGCAGAATAAATTGAACATTTTCAAGGAGGTCGATCTTGGTGTTTTCGTTTCATGTGCGTTTTTTCCATCCGGACCAAGACTACAGTAGCGCAGCAACTTCCAGTGGATTATAACACATCATTTCCGCAGAGCCGCACGGCACGGAACATGACTTTGACAGTGAAGAAAGTGAACCTAGCATGTTTGATGGAGATTTAGCACTGCTGTTGGAATCAGAAACAGAGACTTTGATGGTTTGATTGATGACATTACCTTGCTCTGTTTGTAAATACACACACGTGTGTGCTTGTTTTGTCTGTGTTTTTTCCCATGTGCACGATGATTAAAAAATGTTAGTAAAAAAATGTTTGTAATCAATACTTAAATAAAGCACAACCAAACTCAATTTTGCACCCACTCTGTTTTTGTATATATCTATTTGTGTATATATCTATTTCTGTATATAAAACCCCCGGCCTATAGTTAGGTGCGCCTTGTGTGTATGTTAAATACAGTAATGACACACAAAACTGAGACTGCGCCTTTTAGTATGGTGTGCCTTATGGTCATGAAATTGGCTCCTTCCCTATATCCTGCCCGTCTAATTTTCTTGTCTTGTCTGGTGAGTCAGAACATATTTTGTTTTCATGTTTCATGGTTTACCTTGTCAGATTTGTGGGTTTTTGGACAGCTTTTGATACTTCGTTTCGGCCTTTTTTTTAAACCATGTTTTTTCCTTAAAAGAGTGATTTCGTGTTCAGTTTTAGTACTAGTATAGTTATATAGTAGATATTTTTCTCTGTAAGATATTTTAATTTGTACTATTATTAAAAGATTTTAATTGTGAAACTATGATTCCTTAGTTGTACATATATTAGTTAGGTTCAAGTTCTGGTTTGGTGGTGACAACCTCAGAGAAGCCCCAACAGAATGAAAAGCTAATAAGATTTTTTTTGCACATTTTCAACTGTTTTTTTCTGTTTTTTATACACAAGGACATTTTTTATGCAAGTACTACCTTTAATAACTCTTGGTTATTAGGTGAAAAATTAGCTGGGTCTTTTCTTGTGCTGATTTTTTTTTACAGATATCCTGCCGCCCCCTCATTTTTCACTGACTGGTGTTTTGGGGGGTTCATAAAATTTTGGCAGTCTTAAATAGGAAAATGCGTACCACAGAAACTCTCTGTTGATACTCTAAATAGTTCATCTTTTTTGTTTTTACGCAAAACACACCCAAACCTGTTTTTTAAAACTATTCTTACCCAGGCCACTGCAACAGAATTAGGTATAGCCCAAACTGTGCTTTTATCTGCATATTCCATATCCCTGATGCATCACATAAACATTTGACTCTGCATGCCAACTTAACATTTGAAGACGTCTGCGTGCTGACACACATTTTCCAAGCTGGGGCCCCTACTGAATCAATTCATAGGCAAATCATTTAGGAAATTCAAATATAAATTTACTACACACAACTTAAAAAGCCAAGCAAAAAGTGATGTCTTGGAATAGTAAATGAATAAATCTGATCCTAGTTTTAACACAGAAGTTGTTGTATATGACATGAGGAGAATCAATGGAGAACTGGGCAGGTGTTTTGGTGAGTGAGTGACTACCATTAGCTACAGTTAGCTAAGGCTGTGTTCCCATAACAACATTGTTAAATTTCCTACCCTGCTATAACAAAAAATACTATTAATGCAGAGAGGAGTGTTGATGAGTTATCCATAACACAAATTAGTGCTCATATGCCAGTTGTATCAGCAGCCTAAGACAAAGAACAAACATGTGCAGAACAAATACATTATTAATGTATTTTTCTGTTCATGAATTGCACTTGAGAAAATTAGGCAGTTTTGTAAAAATATAAACTATGAGATAAAAACCAAATGTCAAATCTCAAGACTGGAACTTTTTTTTGAGGATGTACTAAATGTATACTGCAGTAAAATTGCCACTGTATATATAACACTTAAATAGATCATTTTAACACTGTATTAACATTTTAACACCACTATTGTTAAAAATAACTATATGAACAAATTAACAAATTAAATGTAAAGCTCTTTAACCACCAGATTTTGAGTTGGCGACTACAAGGCCCTCTAGCAGGCGTACGCAAATGTCAGTGTTTTCACATGCTTTGATTGGATAATCAGAAAGTGTACTAGCCAGAGCTAGCAAACTGCATCTGTAGCAAGTTACACAAGCAAAGATATTGTTGTGTTGATTTAATAGCTGTTTTGTCAACCCACAATGGCTGAAGGAGAAGAAGAAATGGATTCGGTTGCAGATTTACTGTCAAAGCCATTTTCAAGACCGAATTTTCAAGAAAAGCTGGCGTTGTTAGGCAAGGTTGGGCAACTCCGAACCTAGCAAACCTGTCACAACTGGGAATAAGATTTGTCCGCCACTTTCAGTCAACTCACTACGTGTGGTACTCCTGGCTCACAGGCTCTTAGCAATGCTGCAAATTGTATTGCTGGGGGGTGCTTGTTATTTGCGACTTATTGACATGGAGTTTGGAGCCACTGGATTTGTAAATTTGACTCACCTAATCAAGGCAATAATGAGGCAATCATTTTTTTGGGCAAGTAGGAACTTTCATTTCAGGGGAACAATGAAAGCACTTGTAACCTAGGTTAAAATAACCATTATTAGATTTACAAGTTAAAAACCACTAAAACATTTTGAATAAATATGTTACCATTTAAAACGTGAAATTCATGATTTAGTTGCATAAATAGGATTAAAAATACATATTTTATTTTCATTATTTAGTGTCACAGGAAGTTGTCATTAAGACTGGAACTTCCTGGTTTTTGAGATCGCAAGGAGAAGAAGGCAGATGTTAGAGCCAGAGCTAGTAAAAAGAACAGTGAGCAGAATACAGCGTGAATGCAGCTTAAGGGATTTTATTTTGATTTAAAGGTGTTTTAAGTTCTATTCTGTCTACGGGGGTAGACTGTGGTTTTGTTATTCATACATATTCATTTTTGAAGTGAAACCCGTGTTCGTTGTCGTCGGTGCCACGCATGCCGCTGGCGAGCCACCCACGTTGACAGAGGACGTTGGATCATCATCATGTTCCATCCGAGGAGTTCGTTGATCTTCTGTAAAGTAAAGCTTCCTAATTCATCTGTTGAGAGCTTGGATTGTGAATTGCGTTTGATACTCGTGCTTCAAGAGGATAAGTTGACTTGGATTTGCGGTAACCTCGGACTCATTGCGAACAATTCCAAACACGTGGATTTCGCTGGACTATTGTTTTGGTTGCTAGCACGTTTGGACTGAGTGTACATTGCCTTCTGTGAACTATTTTGAACTGAACTGTGAATAGCCTAATTCAACACGAAAAGGTTGAACCTTCAACTGGACATTTACTGTGATGCATTTAGTGAAATGCTGTTTTGCATAGCTGTAATGTTATGTTTGTTTGGTATGATTATTGATATGCAGGTCGAATGAGACCTAACCCTTGAATTTTGTGTTCAAACTTGGTTGATGCTAGTCTAAACCTAGTGGCTCACTGGTTTAGCTTGTCAGGATAAGATCTAAAATTCCAAATAGGCCTATTGATAAAAGCACTTGCTGCTGTTAGAATTTTATTTATTTGCATTTAACAAAAATACTAAATGTTTATGTTTACCTGATCTAATTCTTTGCTAAAATAGAATTACCCTTATTAAAAGAAATAAGAATTTTAGGTTATAGCCAAAAGAAAATATACTGGAGCTAAAAGTCTAAAAGAAAAGAGTTAACTCTAAACTAGAACTAAATAGAGTGCAAATACTCAAATGAGTTGTCACTAAGAAAGATTTAATAACACTATTGAATTTCAATTAATGTTGTCAGTGTAATTGTGTATGTCCTGGTACCACTTTATATACTTTTTCTAACTGTTCTACTTTTATAATACAAGCCGGCGTTTAAATCCTATTTGATGGTCTGTGGTGTCTTTGTTCTTTTCCTATAATTACTGTTTTAACTATTACTGCTCTCTACGAGCCTAGACACTGGTCCTAACTATAGCATAGGGTTACTTTTAACCAGATAAGTGCTACACACTGGATCCAAAAACAGAGGAAGCTATGTAGAGCTTCTTTCTCTCATTGCTGAGAGCAACTCAGATTTACATTACCATCTGCCCACTAATAGAGTGTTTAGTGGGGAAAAAACAAGGCTACTGAATGCACCCCTTCGAGCACATGAAGAGCTCTAGCACAAGATCCTCACACGCTCTACCATCAACTCCACGGCAGGATTCTGGACAATATTATATGCAAGACAGAGACGAAGATTTTAAGACCATGAAAAACTGATCATTGCCACCCTCCTTGACCACTAGAAGTTTCAGGAATACCAGAAAAATATCCTGCTTGCAGCCTTTTCCAGCTTAGCACATAGCCATGAAACATTTCGATCTGCCTCGGCTAAGAACAGAACTGACTGTAATGTATGCCATGGGTGATTTTTAGGGATGCACCGATGTGAAAATTTCAGCCGATATCGATATATGTAGAGAAAAAAAGTTTTCTGTAGTGTCACAAATTTAGTACAGACCAGAAAAAACACTGTACATTTGAAAAGCACAACAGTGCTCTTTATTTAAAGGAAGGCTCACTGTAAAACTCTGTCATGTGGTTAGAGGAAGTACGGCGGAGCGGACCCGATGGAGCTCCGCGAAGGCGGATGGCGATGAGAAGGCGGCAGGACAGCGTCCGACACCCCGGAGCAACGTTCCATCGCATTTTTTTTGTCTTTTCGGGCGATGCGATGTGATGGAGGAGCCCGCTAGGAGAAACCGCTACAGTTAGTTGGGTCACTGTCTACGTGTCTCTCGGCGACGCGCTAAGCTAGCTGGTCCTAGCGGGCTCCTCCGTCACATCGCATCGCTCGAAAAGACAGCGGCCTCCTTCGCCTCCGCCACGGCCGCCGACGAGAAGGCGGCAGGACGGCGTCCGACACCCCGGAGCAACGTTCCGCGCATTTTTTTTTGTCTTTTCGGGCGATGCGATGTGACGGAGGAGCCCGCTAGGACCAGCTAGCTTAGCGCGTCGCCGAGAGACACGCAGAGAGTGACCCAACTAACTGTAGCGGTTTAACTCTGCCAATTGTTTACATATCGGCCAGAATTTGTTGACATCGGACCGATACCGATAAGTTAAAAAAGGTGACATATCGGCCGATATATATCGGTTGGCCGATATATCGTGCATCACTATTATTAATCATTAATATTCTGGCAAGTTCTTGTAAATTCTTTGATAGTATAATTGAATAAGGAGAGTACCTCTTTTAAGTGGAGGAGATAGACCCTTTAATTGGATTTCTTCTGTCTCCACTCCACTATATGAGTTTCCATTTTGCAAAATGTTGTTATTAATCCAGGGGCTCATATTAATTAAAAAAAATACTTGATTAAAGGTGAAAGACCTGGGAGTTGTAAATGACTAGTTGATTGAGACTGGAAGAAACATTTGGAAGAGTTCAAAAAACTAGATAAAAAGCTGTCTGCAAACTAGTCATTAAAGAATGTGCTTTCTGGGGTTGAACAGAGGACTGAAAGCAAATGTCCAAAACATCACATCTGTGGTCTCAGGCAAAGTCAAACAACATAGAAAATGATTTTATGAACAAGAGATTGCCTTTTTTTTAATCATTTTGCATTTTCTGTAATAGGTTTAGGTAAAGCTTTGGAAGCTGCTCCAAAGAAGACAGACTGTTAGGACCTCAATGTGGAGGCCAGCTCTTACAGTTTTTCCTCAAGTATTTAAACACAAAAACTAAAACTTAAGACACAAAGATCACAACCTCTATCGTATGCCAATTCACTAAACCATTACTGAACTATAAACACATTTCCTGCTTTAGACCTTGATTTTTTTTTCGCAAACACTAGACATGATTCTCACAATTTTGCAAAACCTCTATTTCTCAGGCCCTCACATGGTATTGTCCCATTAATTGTAGTGTTTTCTAATCAGCACAGCTGTGTGCTTTGTTCTTAGATTGTCTGGTGTGTCGGGGGAGAAAAATACCTGTTGAAAATAGGCAACCATCAGAGTGATTATGACTGAATTTAGGCCATAAACTGAGTGAACTATTGAATTGGTGAGTTAAACAATATTAGCAGAGCTGCTATGTTTTAGTTTCACCACTACAGGTTAGTGTAGCTCCTACTTGGTAATTTTTTGGGGCGACTAGCACCAATTTTTAAACACAACAAAATGTCAGGCACTCTAAAGCACTTTTTAATTGTTATTAGTTGCATTGAAGACACTTATGGCAGTCCAGTTAGTCACTGGTATTGTTTTATGCACTTTAATTTTGGATGCTTATTTCTGTTGAAGTGCTGAACCACTCAATTCAATTCAATTCAATTTATTTGTATAGCCCAGAATCACAAATCAGATTTGCCCCAAAGGGCTTTACATTGTGTACAAAAGCAACACAACATCCCCTGTCCTTAGACCCTCACATCGTACAAGGTAAAACTCCCTAAAAAACCCCTTTAACAGGGAGAAAAAACGGAAGAACCCTCAGGAAGAGTAACAGAGGAGGAATCCCTCTTCCAGGACGGACAGGCGTGCAGTAGATGATGTGTGCAGGTGGAGAACATTACAGAGAAATTTGAATATTACAAACAAACAGAAATGTAATGAATGTTGGTAGAAGTGGAGGATGAGGAGCAGGATCCATCACAGCTTTCAGGTTTCACCAAGGCAGCCTCAGACCCTCCAACATCCGTAGATCCCTCAGTGGCTGCACTGCAGCATGCTCTGTGAAAGAGAAAACACAGGGCAGGACTCCGGAACCACAGCAGATTTAAAAGTACAGTAGTGGTACAACAGTATCACAGATAGAAGAAGAAAAAGAAGCCCAGGGCATCTTATGAGGACCCGGCAGACTATCCTATCGCAGCATAACTATAACTAGGCCAGCCAGGGCCGGCCCTAACTATATGCTTCATCGAACAGGAAAGTTTTTAACCTATTCTTAAATATAGGAAGGGTGTCTGCCCCCCGGACTGAGACTGGAAGACGGTTCCACAGGAGGGGAGCCTGGAAGTTGAAGGCTGAAGGATTTTGGCGCAATGCATTCCGGATGGGGAGTCCACAGTGGTGATGTCATCGGCAGAGTGCGAAAGAACAAAAAATTCCTTTGAAAAAAAAATTTCTAACTCGCAGCCACGGCCACAGTTTTCACCGCACGTTAATATTTTTTACATCAAAACGTCGGGACGACCCTCCCGATCGCTCCAATGTGGGTAAAAAAGTGGAGAGTTCTACGGTTTTGGCGCTATGAGCCTCCAAGCGCAGCTTCGCGCTCCTGCTCTTCCTATCTCTCCCATTATAAATTTTCGCTGATTCATCCTTCATTTTTCGAAAACATTGAATTTCTAACCTGCTCCTGTGCCCACATTTTTCAAGCTACAGAAAATAAAGATACATCACCACGACCAGGAGACCCTCACCTCTCCCACGATATGCTCATTTTGTGATTATGTATTACGGTTTTTGAGTTATGAGCAGTTATTCGGGGTCTACTTTAGCCCTCTCAGAGCATGAAACAGCCGTTTCTCCAGACACATTCAAAGCAGATGTCAGTTGGAATCTTTAACGATCTCCTCTACATCAAAGAGCTGCAGGTGTGTGAGTATCCTAGCAACAGTCCCAGCTAATGCTGCATGACAGACAGAGCATTTTGGCTGTGGTTTTTCCTTAATAACTCTGGATATAAAGGTTGTATGGTCACTAAACTTTGTGAGAGCAATAAAATAAAAGCTCTGCACCATCATAAGCTAAGTTCTGTCCACTACGGCAATGTTTTCGCTGTTTCAGTCCAAATTCATTCCCTTATTTATTTCTATGGAGATAGTCTGCAGCACATTTGATTTGTATTAACAGATACTGTAATTGATATCATAATCACCACAGAAACAACACAGCTTGGTGGCTGAGCTGTTTACTCCATCAGGCTGAAAGCTGATTGGTTGCTGGTTTTTCCTTAATAACTTTAGATCTTAAGGTCCTATATTTACCAAACTGATGACCATGGTAACTCAAGCAATATGACAAACTAAGAGCTGATTGGCTGTTGGATTTTCCTTAATAACTTTGGATCTAAATGCTAACTTCTGTATTAAGCCACAGTATAGTCCAGACGCCCAACGGCCCAGCCTGAACTCTCACAATTGCCACAGGAATTGTCTAGTTTTTTATAGTTTTTATCTTCTTTAGCTTTTCTTTTCATTTCTTTTGTTTACTCTGTATGCTGCAGTAAGAGACAAATTTCCCCATTGTGGGATCAATAAAGTAATCTCTCTCTCTCTCTCTCTCTCTCTCTCTCTCTTATTATTGTATGTAGTATTAAATGTCTATCCTCACAATTAGGCAAGGCAAGGCAAGTTTATTTGTAGAGCACAATTCATACACAGGGCAATTCAAATTGCTTCACAGTTACAAAAAATCACAAAAGGAGAGCAAAACATACATAAAATCACAAAAGGAAAATTATAAAACATAGAATTCATCATCAATTTAAAAAAGAGTGAAGAGTGTAGATAAGATACTTTCAGTTTTCATATGCACGGTTAAACAGAACTGTTTTCAGCCTGGTCTTAAACATTGTCAGCGTTGAGGCCTGTCTCACATTCTCTGGAAGACTGTTCCAGATTTTAGCTGCAGAAAACTGGAATGTAGCTTCACCATGTTTAGTCCTGACTCTGCAGGAGACCAGTACCTGAGGTTCTCAGGGTCCTAGATGGCTCGTATGGCTCTAACATGTCATAGATGTATTTTGGTGCTAGGCCATGAAGAGACTTGTACACAAGTAAAGCTGTTTTTAAGTCTTTTCTCTGAGTGACAGAAAACCAGTGCAGAGACATGAGCACTGGACTAATATGGTCATATTTTCTGGTTCTAGTCAGGACTCGAGCTGCAGCGTTCTGAATGTTCTGTAGTTGTTTAACAGCTCGTTTAGAGAGACCAGTGAGTAGGCCATTGCAGTAGTCTAACCTGCTGGAGACAAATGCATGGATCAGTCTCTCCAAGTCTGGTTTAGACACTATATTTTTGATTTTGGCAATGTTTTTTAGATGGTAAAAGGCTGTTGATATTGTTGACTTTATGTGGCTGTGAAAGTTCAGGTCTGAGTCCATTAGCACCCCTAGATTTCTAACCTGTGTTTTTGGTTTTAGAGAACGAGACTGAAGGTGACTGATTACACGTTCTCTTTGCTTCAGTGGCCCAAAGACGATTATTTCAGTCTTTTCTGAGTTTAGCTGGAGAAAGTTGTTTTGCATCCACACAGTGATTTGTTCAATACAGCGACAGAGTGAATCCACAGGCCCATGTTCACCTGATGTCAGAGACACATAGATCTGAGTGTCGTCTGCATAGTTGTGGTAAGACACATTGTTGCTGCGTATTAGTTGGCCTAACGGAAGCATGTACAAATTGAACAGGAGGGGCCCCACGATCGAGCCCTGGGGAACACCACAGGTCACAGGCATTTTGTCTGAAATGCAATTTCCAATTTCAACAAAGTAAGTTCTGCCCTCAAAATACTACTTAAACCAGGACCAGAGATTCCCAGCCCTCCAACCTCTGTAAAAGAATATCATGGTCCACAGTGTCAAAGGCAGCGCTCAGGTCCAGCACAACTAAGACTGAGACTCTGCCTGCATCCGTGTTCAGGCGGATGTCATTTTTTACCTTGATCAGAGCTGTCTCAATGCTATGGTGAGGTCGAAAACCAGACTGGAAAGTATCAAAAGCGTTGTGAGATAGGAGAAAGTCACTTAGCTGCTGATAAACAGCTTTTTCTAAGACTTTACCTAAGAATGGCAGGTTTGTTATGGGACGGTAGTTGTTTAAAACTGTGGCATCAAGACTGCTCTTCTTTAGGAGAGGCTTAATAACCGCGGTTTTCAGGGCTTTTGGAAATGTTCCTGTCTCCAATGAGATGTTAACTTGATTAGTAACTTCTACTAATAAGCTGTTCAACACAGACTTTAGAAATCCAGTGGGTAACTCATCAAGGCAGCATGTGGATGAACTCAGACCTGAGATGATCTCTTCGACTGTTCTGTCAGTAACAGGAGTGAAATGTGTCAGCTCGAGGTGTTTAGGTGGATGAAGGGTTAATATATGTGTGGTGGAAATGATTGCATTCTTAATACTCTGAACTTTATCACTAAAGAATTTCGCAAACTCATTGCACTTTGATGTAGAAATTAGTTCTAAGGGCAGTGAAACTGGAGGGTTCGTTAATCTGTTTACTGTAGCAAACTCGAGCGTTACCATTGCAATTGGTGATGATTTCAGAGAAATATCTCTCCCTTGATTTTTTCAAAGTTTGTTTAACATGCATAACTTCTTTTTATAGATCTCTAGATCAACCTGGAGTTTTGATTTGCGCCATTTCTGTTCTCCTCCCCGGCACTCTCTCTTTTGTGCCCTGACTGAGTCATCATTTCTCCATGGTGCCTTTTGCCTGTTTTTAACCTCTCTAACCTTGAAAGGGGCAACGGTGTCCAAGACATTTAATCACTCGATGTATAGGAGTTCCACAGATCATCAACATTAGAACCAGTGGTATTTTCAAAAACAATCATTTCCATAAACTGTGCCCTCGTTTTGTCATTTATGAGTCTTCTTCGAACTTTTTTTGGCCCAGCTGCCGGCTTTGGTGTAACAGACAGGTCAAAGAACAAACAAAAATGATCAGATAATGCGACATCCATGACATTAACATTTGAAACAGTAACCCCCTTAGAATTAAGTTCTTTAGCTTGTCTGTCGCTGTCTACATCCACATGTACATTTAAATCACCTGTTACAACAAAACAGTCAAATTCAGTGCACAAAACTGAAAGTAGTTCTGTAAAATCATCAGGAAAGCCTGAGAAGCAGCCATCAGGCCCCAGCAGAAGGCAACGGCGCATTGCTGAAATGCGCCAAGACCTCAGAGAACTCAAAAAGAGGTGGCAGGGAGCAAAACATCAGGAGAAGGAAACCCTGAGCGAGCTAAGCTCAGAGGTGCGGAGAAGCCTACTCCAGCTGCAAAGGGCAGAGGCAACGTGGAGAAGACAGAAAGAGAAGCGCCGGCAGAGGAAATCTTTCTTTAACGATCCGTTCCGCTACACATCTGACCTCCTTGGCCAGCCCAAGAGTGGGAGACTAGCACGTTCCAAGGAAGAAGTGGAGGATGCTGTAAAGGCAGCACATAGCGACCCCAGTAGGGACCTACCATTGGGAGAGTGCCCCTTCCCTATCCCAAAGCTCAATCCAAGCACCCCTTTCAACATGGCAGACTTCACTTTTGAAGAAGTGAGGTCAGTGGTGAGACGGGCTTGAGCGGGATCCACTCCTGGTCCATCTGGGACATCTTATAAGATTTCCATCAGGAAATCGTGGGCACTGTGTGTCGCGGACGGCTAGGGCTTGGAAACTACGGTGTCAAGAGTTGGTCGAAAAGCAACATGCGAGACAGAAGGGACTTGGTGGTGCAAAGGGTGCGGGAGGCAGCTGAAGAAGACCGTCGAATCAAAGCAGCAGGGCTGGGCTTCCAGGCGCGCTGGATGCAGTGGGAAGGGGTGCTCGAGAGGACATTGTCTTGGAAGGAGCTCTGGGGCGCTGACCAAGGCAAGCTGAACTTCCTGCTGCGCGCTGTGGCTGATCTCCTACCCACACCAAGTAATCTGAAGATCTGGGGCAAGGAGAAAGAGGCATCCTTTAGTCAGTGCGGCGCCAGCCTCTGCACACTGAACCACATTCTGACCAGCTGCCCAAAAGCTCTGGCAGACGGGCGCTATAGGTGGAGACATGACAAAGTCCTCACCGAGGTCGCTAAGTGGGTCGAACTACAGAGAAGCCACACCAACAAACAGCCACCAGTACCACCATGGCCCACAAGCTTCCAGCGAGAGGGCAGTAAAGTCCCAAAGGGAAAAAGACCTGACCGCCTACCATCAATGCTACATTGGCATCAGATTGGGAGCTGCGGGTGGATCTCAAGAAGAAGCTGGTCTTTCCTCAGGAGGTGGTGGCAACTACCCTCCGACCGGATATGATCCTTCTTTCTAGGAGCTCAAAGTCCATCATTCTAGCCGAACTCACAGTTCCCTGGGAAGACAGGCTAGCCGTATCTCATCAGGCAAAGAAGGGTAAGTACCAGAACATAGTAGATGAGGCGACCCTTGCTGGATGGCATGCCACCCTCTACCCAATTGAGGTTGGGGCTCGCGGTTTCCCCGCCACATCTATTCGCAGTTTCCTGCAGAAGATCGGGCTTGATGCCAAACAAGTACAGAAGGCTACCAGGGAGATAGCCACAGTAGCCGAAAGCAGTTCCAGGTGGCTGTGGCTGTCAAGAAATCACAGCTGGACCCCTTCCGCAGGTGAAGGCTAACTCAGCCCTCGCTGCCCCACTCAGGAGAGGTGTACAGGTTAAGGGGCGAAACACCTGGGACCCTGAGATACCTGCTGAGGATGCGGAAGGGGTCCCTAGGAACACTATGACACTCCACCAGCTAAAACCTTAACATCTACATCGGGGGTGGGCGGTTCCGGTCCTGAGGGGCCGGTGTGGCTGCGGGTCTTTGTTCCGGCCGGGCGGTGAGCACGCCTGATTCTACTAATTACTGCTACTCTGCACCTTCGTTGGTGGGGTCGGGTGTGTTGCTGCCTGGTTGGGGTGGGGGCCTGCGCCCGCACCGGCCCTCCGGGGCAAGGGTTGCCCACCCCTGATCTACATCCATAGTTGCTCATGCAGTCTCTGCTTGTAGCAAAGCACTTTTGGTGTTTACCTTATCTCATCTGGTTAAAAAAATATTTTGGATGCGAATTTTGGAAATAAATATATCTGTGTCATTTTAGTATATTTAGACTTAAAGCAGTTTGTGCTTTTCAGTGCGGATCACAGTGAAGATAATCGGGCAGCAATGCTGTTATTCATTCAGACCTTTCCCAACAAATACACAGTAATACTCTAGCACTCTCTTACATTGTTATTAGTTTCTCTGGTATGTTTCTGCTCTGCACACAGGGCAAAGTGACAGCATATTATGCAGCTGCCTGTGGGTGCCTTCTAATGTGCCTCTTGTATAGCACACAAGATGCTATGTTCTACTAAGATCAGTCTTTTCCATAGGAATCAGAGCTTGTCATACAGTACTACTCGGAAAATTAGAATATCGTGTAAAAGTTGTTTTATTCGGGCAATTTAACATAAAAGGTGAAACTAATACATTTTATAGTATTATTAAATGCAAAGTCAGATATTTCAAGCTTTTATTTGTTTTGATTTTGCTCATTAGAACTTACAGCTTCAGAAACCTGAAATTCAAAAACTCAGAAAATTAGAATATTGCTTGAAATCAATTTAAAAAAGGCATTTTAAATACAAAAATGTCAGGCCTCTGAAAATAAAATGTTGCATCTGTACTTAGTACTTGGTTGGGGCCCCTTTTGAACGAATGACTGCCTTAATCCTGCGCGGCATGGATGCTACCAGGTTGTGGCACATCTCCGGTGTTATGGAAGACCAACATGCTTCAATCGCGGCCTTGAGCTCTTCTTTATTGTTTGGTCTCTTCCCGTTCAGCTTTCTCTTGGCAATGCCCCACAGATTTTCTATGGGGTTCAGGTCAGGTGAGTTTGCGGGCCAATCAAGCACAGTAATCCCATGGTTGTTGAACCAGGATTTTGTACTTTTGGCAGTGTGGGCAGGTGCCAAGTCCTGCTGGAAGATGAAATCTGCATCCCCATAAAGCTGGTCCGCTGAAGCAAGCATGAAGTGCTCTAAAATGTCCTGGTAGACAGCTGCGTTTATGCTGGACTTGATAAAGCACAGAGGACCAACACCAGCAGCTGACATGGATCCCCAAGTCATCACAGCCTGGGGAAACTTAACACTGGACTTCATGCATCTTCCATTTTGCGCCTCTCCGGTCTTCCTCCAGACTCTGGGACCTTTGTTGCCAAATGAGATGCAAAACTTGCTCTCATCAGAAAAGAGGACTTTGGACCACTGGGCAACAGTCCAGTCTTTCTTTTCTCTAGCCCAGCTAAGGCACCTCTGGCGTTGCTTGCTCGTGAGGAGCGGCTTGACAACAGGAATACGACATTTGAAGCCCATGTCCAGCATCCTCCTGCGTGTCGTTTCTCTTGAAGCAGCAACTCCAGCTTGAGTCCACTCCTTATGAAGTTCCCCCACACTTTTAAATGGCCCTTTCCTGACCATCTTCTCCAGGCTGCGGTCATCCCCCCGGCTTGTACACCGTTTTCTTCCACACTTCTGCCTTCCACTTAACTGTCCATTAATGTGCTTTGACACAGCACTCTGAGAACATCCAGCTTCTTTTGCGATCACTTTTTGTGTCTTACCCACCTTGTGCAGGGAGTCAATGATGGTTTTCTGCACAACTGTCAGATCTGCAGTCTTCCCCATGATTGTGAATTCTTCTAAACCAAAGACACAGTGTTTTGGATTACTTACCTGATTAGTGTGTGACACTTTGAGCCTTCAATACTGAAGCTTTTAACAGTATTCTAATTTTCTGAGTTTTTGAATTTGAGGTTTTCTGAAGCTGCAAGTCCTAATGAGCAAAATCAAAACAAATAAAAGCTTGAAATATCTCACTTTGCTTGTAATGAGTCTATAAAATGTATTGGTTTCACCTTTTATGTTGAATTGCATGAATAAAACAACTTTTACACAATATTCTAATTTTCCGAGTAGTACTGTATATTATTGTATTGTTATTGCATGAGACAATGCCTACAATTCAGCCACTAGGAGTAGAATTTCATTTGCGCTTGTGGAAACTGCAGTTGTTTTTTTTTTTTTTTTTTTTTTTTTTTTTTTTTTTTTATCAATTATCTAAAAAAGGAATGCATTGAACTCTTGGCCAGTGCATTGTGCCGAGAGTTGGCCTTGCTACACCATTCAGGACTAACTAGACAATTCCTGCGGCAATAGTGAGGTCGGGCTGGGCCATTGGCGTCGGGACTATACTGTGGCTTAATACAGAAATTCAACACCACAGGTGGGATGCTGATGTCTTTCTGATCATTACTGCTAAGTTTGGTATGTGTCAGACATTTAGATACAAAGTTATTAAGGAAAATCCAACAGCCAATCAGCTCTCAGTCTGTCGTTGCAGAAGCCAGGGCCGTTGCTATGGCAACCTATACACCTGCTCGAGCTCTTTGATGTAAACAAGCCATCAAAGACCCAACCGACAAATTCTTCTCCCAAAGTCTGGGGAGAAACGACTGTTTAATGCTCTGAGAGAGCTAAAGTAGACCCTAAAACAAATGCTCATAACTCAAAAAACGTAATTCATAAAAAATGAGCATATTTTCGGAGAGGTGAGGCTCTCCTGGTCGTGTTGATATGTTTTATTTCCATAGTTTGAAAAATGTGGGGACAGGAGCAGGTTAGAAATTCAATGTTTCACAAAAATGCAGGATGAGTCAACGAAAATTTATAATGGGAGAGATAGGAAGAGCAGGAGCACGAAGCCGTGCTTGGAGGGTCATAGCACTAAAACCGTACAACTCTCAGCTTTCTTACCTACATTGGAGCGATCGGGTTGTGCCGATGTTTTGATGTAAAAATAATTAATGTGCGGTGAAAACTGTGGCCATGGCCATGAGTTAAAAATATTTTTTCAGAGGAATTTTTTGTGCTTTAACACTCTACCAATGACATCACAACTCGAGACTCCCCATCCGGAAAGCATTATGCCAAAATCTCGCACAAAAATGGCGACTATGTCGCCATAGAAACGAATATCGCCAGCCCGCGGCAGTTGTGAGAGTTTGGGCTGGGCCGTTGGGCGTCGGGACTCTACTGCGGCTTAATACAGAAGTTCAACACCACAGGTGGGATGCTGATGTCTTTCTGATCATTACTGCCAAGTTTAGTATGTGTCAGTCATAGCACCAAAACCATACAATTCTCAGCTCTCTTATTCACATTGGAGCGATCATTATTAACGTGCGGTGAAAACTGTTGCCGTGGCTACGAGTTAGAAATTTTTTTTCAGAGTAATTTTTGGTGCTTCTGCCCTCTAACGATCACATCACTAACTTCTCCTAGGAGGAGAAGTGAGCCAAACTTTTGGCTCCAAGCACAGCTAGGAGGGTCATAGCGAGATCGTGGCCCCTCCTTGTACTATTCCTCCTAGTGCACCTTGTGAATTTTTGTAATGTGTAATAAATGTAAAAAAGATTAAAAGTTGCCAGCCCAACTTAGTTTGTGCACTCTGTGCACTGGGCCGAGAGTTGGCCTGGCTACACCAACCTGAACTAATAAATGCGAGAAAAATTAATAGAGGAAAGACAGAGAAGGATTAGTTCTCTCTTTTGCCTGTACTGCAGCCACTTCTGTCCAGCAAAAGGCCAACATTCAGCTGTAAGGAGGGTACTGGTGAGTGTGACACCCACACACCCCCCCTCTGTTCATCGCACTCTTCGCCCAGCTACCCTCTGCTGGGGGGATCAACACCTGGAGGCAGAAGTTCTGATCGATTCTGGCACTGAGGAGAACTTCATCGATGCTACTCTGGTGAGACAGTGGGGCCTTCTGCCTACCTGCGCTGACAGGAGTGAGATTGGCCTACATCACCCACACAACCGTTCTGGTCAATCCAACCCCTCTCTGGCAACCATTCTGAACAATTACGCTTTCTCATTCCCCGGTAGTTTTCGGTTAACCCTGGCTTGTTAAGCACAATCCCCACATTGACTGGGTAGGAAACTGAATCCCGTTCAGTGTCTCTAACTGTCTCCTTCAGGCCCAGATGCTGTCGAAACCCGCCCTTGACGACAAGAAGGACTTCTTTACATGCACATGGACCTCAAACCCATGTTCAGTAAGTCCAAAACTTGTTGCCACACCCTCACCACTTTGGCCTCCTCTGCAGTCAAGTTCATTTGGACCCCCGTGGCAGAGGGGGCCTTCCAAGACCTGAATCAATGATTCACCTCTGCACCAATCCTAAATCTACCCGATCCCAACCGGCAGTTCATTGTGGAGGTTGATGCTTCAGAGGTTGGGGTTGGCGCTGTGCTCTCCCAGTGTTCTCTCAAGGATGATTGTATCCACCCATGTGCCTACTACTCCTATGAGTTACGTCCTACGCCTATGAGTTGCAGAAAGGAATTGTGATGTAGGAGACCGAGAGCTGCTAGCTGTGAAGTTGGCCATGGAGGAGTGGTGGCACTGGTTAGAGGGTGCCTCACTCCCATTTCTGATCTGAACTGACCATAAAACCTGCAGTACCTCTGTTCAGCCAAGAGACCGAAACCCCGACAGGCTCACTGGTTTCTCTTCTTCTCCAGGTTTAACTTCACCCTGTCCTACCGCCCCAGTCATAAAAATGTTAAATGATACTCTTTTCCGAAAGTTCCACCTGTCTAGGTCAGCGTCCAACCCCATCCAAC
Organism: Eupleurogrammus muticus; assembly: GCA_036785175.1. Classification (NCBI taxonomy): domain Eukaryota; kingdom Metazoa; phylum Chordata; class Actinopteri; order Scombriformes; family Trichiuridae; genus Eupleurogrammus; species Eupleurogrammus muticus. The sequence continues at coordinate 28,911,652 of JAYKQN010000006.1, read as the reverse complement.
TGAATTTTGGGGGCAGTTTGGTTTGAGATGGAATCCACTGTGAGAGCTTACATGGGTTGCCTGAAGAAGTTGTGTCGGACAGGGCCCCCAATTCACTTTCGCCTTCTGGAAAGCTTTCTGCAAATTGCTCAGTGCCTCTGCATATTTATCCTCTGGTTTTCACACACAGAGCAATGGCCAGACTGAAAGGGAGAACCAGCTGCTCGAGAAGGTGCTGTGCTGTATGGCATCCAAGAATCCATCTTCAGCAGTTCAGAGTCAGCAGCTTCCATGTTTCCGACGAGTCAAGCAGCGACGAGTCAATCTCCTTTCGAGTGCTCCCTGGGATACTAGCCACCACTGTTCCCTGACCAGGAGAAGGAGGTTGTAGTTCCTTCATCCGCCGATGCAGTCAAAAGCTCTGCCCTGCTTTGCTCCTCCTCAGCCAGAATGAAGGTCCAGGCCAATAAGCATCGGTCCCAGGCCCCTCGATATCATCAGGGGCAGGTCTTTCCATGCAAGACCAAGTACTCAAGATACTCTGTCTGCAAGAATTTGCCTGTGTTTGTATGCATTGCATAAGGTTTTAAATGCATGTTGGGACCTATACTGACCTGTCAGATATTAAGTGAGTTTATGATCCCCTTAGTGGTTGATTTTAGTCACTCCACCTTTAATTGTAGCCACTTCCTGTTTCTTGCATAAGCCTCTTCTTTTGTTTCATCTATCTTTGTAAGCAGTGTGAAAATCTGCTCCATCTGACATTTGGTTGTACTAACCTTGGAGTGGAACCAACAGTACATTGTTGCTAAAAATCATTCTTCTATTTTTTTAAGATTACTGTAGTATGGAATATTGTGAGGCCCTGTGTGAGAGTTTAAAGGTCCTGTTGAGTGGAGCCCCAGGGCATGAGGGATCAGGGACCTAGCAGTTTTGACCAAATGGGGAAATGGGGTCAACGGGCAGCAAGGTAGAGACGCCAGACTGGAACTCGTCTTGTGTAAATGTGATGAGAGATAAATAAGGGGAAGATTATCTGAAACATTTGGGAGTCTGGGTGCTCGGTTAAATTAAATAAGTGAAAGATTCGATGAAGAAGTGAAAAAACAAAGTGGGAAAAAGAAATTCAGCATGAAAGATTAAAAGGACTTAGCGGAGCAAAGAAAGTGTTTGAAGAAGTGGATAGCAGAAGCCGAATGTAGAGAAAAACAAGAAACAAGAAAAATCAGCACATAAAAGTCAGAAAAAAAATGAACAGAGTCAACCTGCTCAACGGAGGGAGGATGACTGGGTGCCACCCTACAGACCCCCACTATATCCAGCTCCAGACCAAGAAGGTGGGCCTGCAGCTGCAACAGTGTTGTCAACAACGCCCTTCGCGGCGACTGCAACATCAATGAAATCACCGCCCCAAGCCTCAAACAACCCTTTCGCTGACAGCGGCGGGCCGAGTTCAGTGCGCAAATCTGGAAATGGCCCATTTTACAGGAGGAACTTTTCGAGGCAGACGTAAGAGACGAGAATATTTTAATGGAAGTCCAGGGGGCCATGAAAACGACAGATGTTTGAATTGCAACGAGGTCGGACACTGGAGAAGTGAATGTCCGGAACCACGCAGACGAGATGGCCGTGCAAGTCGAGAAGGAAACCACAACGCCTTGGGAGAGCGGCCCGCCCAGTCATCCAGACATCTCTCCAGCAGACCAGCTGATGAAGGAGAAAAGACGGATGAGCAGATTAGTAGCCAGCACCACACGCTTGCACTCAACACACACACACACCTGCTCAATGCAATAAAAAAAGCGCTTGCTACTGATACACTGCTTGCTAAGATTTTAGAGTTAGAAAAGTAAACAAACCGGTGGGTACAGCTGTTGAAAGCCCGGCATACAAAGAGTTACTTTTATGATAAATGACAGGCCTGTTGAATTTATGGTTGTCTCAGGAGCAACTCATTCAGTGATCTAATCGAGAGCTCTCTCTACATAATTTAGTGGCTGAACAATTTGGTCTATAAGTGCTAGCGGACCAAAGGTTTTAGAGAAATTTTCAACTCCTATACAATGTTTATAGGCATCCCTAAACGGTACCGTCTCAACTAAACATTCATTCCTCGTGTCAGAATAATGTCCTTTGAATCTTTTAGGCCGAGATTTGATGATTAAATGGGGAATAACAATTCATTCCACGCCTAATGGTCTGCAAATTAGTTGAGAAAGTATTTCAACTTGTGTAAAACTTGACACAAATCAGCCTTGATATTTTATCAAAATCTGAATGATTACTTGTGCATTGGAGATTTCTTTATCATGTTCAAAATGTTCAAAACTCTCATGTCTCAATTACAAAATCTAAAACTGAACAGTGGCGAGATTTAGGTCTTTTAGCTCTCACATGCGCATGTGCAACTGATTGGCAGCCTGACGATCCAGATCTGTTTTACTCGCCATCTCTCAAAGTTTCAAGATTATCTTTTTTAGAAACAGCGTCTATGTTGCGCTCAGTCTATGTAATTCCTACTCTCTCCCAACCTGCTTCAATCATGGCAACGGTGACTTCACCAGCAGATATCGCTCCCCTGTTAAAGGAAGTTCCCAACCATTTGTGGGCTACAAGTAAATATGACAAAGGGCTTATAAAAACTGTCCTCCAGTTATATTAAACCAATGTCACAATGTCACAACAGCGTTAATATGCACTGCGCCCAGAATTTCAATTCAATTCAATTCAATTTATTTGTATAGCCCAGAATCACAAATCAGATTTGCCCCAAAGGGCTTTACATTTTGTACAAAAGCAACACAACATCCCCTGTCCTTAGACCCTCACATCGTACAAGGTAAAACTCCTTAAAAAAACCCTTTAAAAGGGAAAAAAACTGAAGAACCCTCAGGAAGAGTAACAGAGGAGGATCCCTCTTCGAGGACGGACAGGCGTGCAGTAGATGTTGTGTGCAGGTGGAGAACATTACAGAGAAATTTAAATATTACAAACAGATAAACAGAAATGTAATTAATGTTGGTAGAAGTGGAGGATGAGGAGCAGGATCCATCACAGCTTCTAGGTTTCACCAGGACAGCATCAGACCCTCCAACATCCGTAGATCCCTCAGTGGCTGCACTGCAGCATGCTCTGTGAATGAGAAAACACAGGGCAGGACTCCGGAACCACAGCAGATTCAAAAGTACAGTAGTGGTCGACAGTATCACAGATAGAAGAAGAAAAAGAAGCCCAGAGCATCTCATGAGGACCAGACTAACCTATCGCAACATAACTATGACTAGGCCAGCCAGGGTCGGCCCTAACTATACGCTTCTTCGAACAGGAACGTTTTTAACCTATTCTTAAATATAGGAGGGGTATCTGCCCCCCGGACTGAGACTGGAAGACGGTTCCACAGGAGAGGAGCCTGGAAGTTGAAGGCTCTGCCTCCCGTTTTAATTTTAGAAATTCTGGGAACCTCCAATAAGCCTGCATATTGGGAGTGTATTGTTCTGGATGGGCGATATGGGACTAAGAGATCCCTAAGTTAGGATGGCGACTGATCGTTGAGTGCCTTATAGGTGAGGAGCAGGATTTTGAATTCTATACGAGATTTCACAGGAAGCCAGTGTAGAGAGGCTAATACAGGTGAGATATGCTCCCTTCTTCTAGTGCCAGTTAATAAACGAGCAGCTGCGTTCTGGATCAGCTGGAGAGTAAGAGACTTTTTGGTGCAACCCGACAGTAAAGAGTTGCCCAGAAGACATTAAAGGAATTATTCCTGTTTTTACATCTTTGTTAGAAGCAGGATGTGAAGACTCACCAGTTCAAACTCCAATTTTTCCTGTCAAAAAATTAGGAAAAAATGAAAAATCAACCTACTGAGTGGTGTTTTATTCAGGATTTACAGGCTATTCATGCAGCAATTGTTTCACCCACCCCAAATGTACCTAATCCTTATATAATTTTAACTCAAATTCCACCAAATCCTCAGTGGTTTTCAGTTGTTGACCTTTCGAATGCATTTTTTTCCTGTACCTGTTCATCAAGATTCTCGATTTTGGTTTGCATTTTGCTTTAATGGCCACCGGTACACGTGGAACAGGTTATATCAGGGGTTGAACTGTTCACCAGTTTTGTTTTGTGAGTCTCTTACCCGCAGCCTTGCACCTCTGGAGCTCAGTGGTGGCTCTGTACTATTGACATATATTGATGATTTTATAGCTGCACCAAATAAAGAACAGTGTGAACGTGGTACGATTAAATTACTTAAACATCTCGCTCAAGAGGGGCACAACACCTCTATTTCTAAACTACAGTTTGTTTCACAATGCGTGACCTTTTAAGGCCATACCTGTAGTCACTTTTCCCTCACTCATCACTTTACTCTACACATACATCCTGCACCTTAAGTATGCATTGGCTATGTATGTGTATGTGTGTGTATGTGTGTGGATTTTTATGTGCGTATATATGCAAATATGTAAATATGTGTGTATGTGTATGTATGTAGGTATGTACGTGCATTGCTATTTATTAATATTTTTTCTCCATTATGCATACTGTGTTTGCTGATCATCATCAACAAATTCTACGAATTTGTGCATAGTGTTGTGTGTATTTTTATTTTTTATTTTTTATAGCTTTTATCTTCTTCAGCGTATTTTCTTTCTTTACTCTGTACGCTGCAGTAACAGACAAATTTCCCCGTTGTGGGATCAATAAAGTCTTATCTTATCTTATCTTATCTTATCTTATCTTATCTTATCTTATCTTATCTTATCTTATCTTGACTCCAGAGGGAAAGAGATTGTCTCCAAGCAGAATTTCTGTTATTGTAAATACTCCAAAACCACAAACCAAAAAATGCTCACGTTTTTGGGGATGTGTTCTTACTGTACATTTTGTTACGTGCTGTGGCTGCATGTTTGTCCACTGTTGTCGCATCACGAGACTTTGTCGGCTATGGTGCTCTTACTTTGTATGTCCCACACTCTGTGGCATCTATTTTGCAAGAACAGAAATCTTATCATCTTTCTGCATCCCGTTGGCTCAGATATCATCACAACCCTTTTATGCGTGTGCAGATGCTGCTGCTAGGGATGCTGCTAAATTCCCTTCATCCCATTCTCTCTTATTTCTCTCTGATTTCTCTTCTTCCTCCCCTGCCACACTGTCTAATCTCCTGAGCCGGTCAACTCCAGAATAGCGCAGAGTCTGGTCCCTGTGTGGGGCGGTTGTGGTTGATGGCGTCTGGTTAGGCCCAAACAGCAAAAAGTGCCTCCCCTGTCTGCTCTTTTCTTGTTATGCTAAGTTGACCCATGGTTTGGACCATGTGTCAAAAGGAGGGATGTTCACAGCCATTCAACAGTTTTGGTTTACAAAGGTTTTTCAACATTTGCATCTGACTTTTGCAAAGCCTGTTTAATTTGTGCTCAAAACAACTTCTGAAGAAGAACTTCCGGTGCAAGACTTGGCGACATCAACGTTGGCTGGGCCCATTTCAAGTCCGACCACGCACACTGCAAAAAAGGTCCAAGAGCAAGCTATGTAGGTGCACGCATCTCACTGCAAAGTCATCTTACCTCCATCTATGGCACCTGCGCTTGTGAAGCCGGCAGAGGGAGGGACACCCACACACACCCCCCCTCCCTATGATTAAACACTGTTAGCATTCACTGTTAGCTGTTGAAGGTGACGAGTGCTGGTAACCATTCACCTAGGTCATAGAAGAGCAGAAAATGGGCCATAGAAGAGGCCACCACCTGCGGCAAAAGCAGAAGCAAGCACTATGGAGCGAGCGCCTTGGAATCCGTTCAGAAATCCAGGGCTGTGTGGTATCCGAGGGACCACTTGTTTGTTGTTTTTGGTCTAAATTGTGATTGTGTTTCCACTGTTATGGCTGAACCTCTACTGGGATTTTCACGCACAACCATCTCTAGGGTTTACAGAGAATGGTCCGAAAAAAAAAAAACATCCAGTGACTGGCAGTTCTTTGGGCGGAAATGCCTTGTTGATGCCAGAGGTCAGAGGAGAATGGCCAGACTTGTTCGAGCTGATAGAAAGGCAACAGTGACTCAAATAACCACCCGTGAGCATCTCTGAACGCACAGTACGTCGAACTTTGAGGCAGATGGGCTACAGCAGCAGAACACCACGACGGGTGCCACTCCTTTCAGCTAAGAACAGTAAACTGAGGCTACAATTTGCTCAAGCTCATCGATATTGGACAATAGAAAATTGGAAAAACGTTGCCTGGTCTGAGGAATCTCGATTTCTGCTGCAACATTCAGATGGTAGGGTCAGAATTTGGCGTCAACAACATGAAAGCATGGATCCATCCTGCCTTGTATCAATGGTTCAGGCTGGTGGTGGTGGTGTAATGGTGTGGGGAATATTTTTCTGGCAGTCTTTGGGCCCCTTGGTACCAATTGACAATTGTTGCAACGCCACAGCCTACCTGAGTATTGTTGCAGACCATGTCCATCCCTTTATGACCACAATGTACCCAACTTCTGATGGCTACTTTCATCAGGATAATGCACCATATCATAAAACTGGAATCATCTCAGGTTTCTTGAACATGATAATGAGTTCACTGTACTTAAATGGCCTCCACAGTCACCAGATCTCAATCCAATAGAGCATCTTTGGGATGTGGTCGAACGGGAAATTCGCATCATGGATGTGCAGCCGACAAATCTGCGCCAACTGTGTGATGCCATCATGTCAATATGGACCAAACTCTTTGAGGAATGCTTCCAGCACCTTGTTAAATCTATGCCACAAAGAATTGAGGCAGTTCTGAATGCAAAAGGGGGTTCAACCTGTTACTAGCATGGTGTACCTAATAAGGTGGCCAGTGAGTGTATATCTCACACTTACATATATTCACATTTGCTACTGTCACAAATTTTATGTTATATTTTTCCTCACTCTTATATCAGTTATTATGTTTGATGTTTAAGGTTTCCGTGTTTTTACAGGTATTTTTGCATTGGTTGATTATTGGTAATCAAAATGAGGGAGTTGTGATGGAAAAAATACACCTTACATGAGTGTCTGGAGAGAGACTCAATTCTGCGTTGGTCAGACTTGAGTTTCTCACCATCTTTGCTGCAAAGATTGTTTTTTTTCTTTTTCAATAAACCACACAAAGACTGTTTGCTTGGGTCATTTTTTTTTTAATTATTTCACTGTAAGTCAAATTTCCACCACAGTAAGCAACTGGAGTTTTTCTTGTAGCTTGAAGATGTTTCAACCTTCAACCAAAAGGCTTCTTCAGTTCTAACCTTCTTCAGTTCTAACCTTCATTTCTAACCTGATGGAAACCAGGAGCTATATCTCTGGATCACAGGGTGGAGCTGTAGACCACACCCTCATTCCATAACAATGGTTTCATATGTCACACTTCAAGGTGTGAAGTGGAATAAGAGTCGTCGTGGTTACATGATCCAAAAAAGAGTCCTGCTCTAATGGTGAAAACCAGTTAAACTTCCTAGGGTGTGATCTCAAGGCAGGGTGGTATGTAGCAGATAGATTATGACGCAGCTCACCTCCTCTGTTCAAAGTTGGTCTTTCTAAATGGACATAAATGCCTCTTAGAGCTGAATAAGCTTCCCGGGACCTGCCCACAAGGACACACTGAAGCAATAGTATGCTGTCTGCAGCAATCTGCTCAAAAATTGTAAAAAAATTGTGTCCGGATTCCTCCCATCTTGGCATCAAATGCAAATTAGTTAGTGTAGCAAATTAGTTTTGTCAATTACTTTTGACAAAAAATCTGAAAAATTGGATCTGAAGGAATGATTTTATTGTTTATTTATTATTTGCATAATTTTACATAACTTTTACTTCTACATCTTCTGAATCAGTTAATTAGTTCTCCTTCTGTGTTCAATGAATGTCACAAGTGTCCAAGTCACACTCTCTCACTTTCTCCTCCTACTCTCTGTCTGCCTGCAGCAGCAACATTATTTTTTATTGTTGCTTTTGGTTATCAGTTTTACATTTAAGGAGTGGGTATCTCTCTGTTTCTTTCATTTTTTACATGTGTATTTGTGAAAAGTCATAGAAAATGGCTGTGATGTATAACAGGCAACAAACAAAATGGTAAGTAGCAGCAGTGGAAATGTCAAGTCATTTTGAAGAGAAGAGGAAACAAGTCAAGTAACTTTTATTTTAATGGTCCAGGGGTGGGCAATCCTAATCCTGGATAACCAGTGAAGGTGCAGGCTTTTGTTCAAACGAAGCAGTAGCACACCTAATTCTACTAATCAACCATTAGAACCCATGCTAAGCACCTTCATTAGTACAATCAGTGATGTTACTACTTGTTTGTGACAGAAATCTACACACACACCGACCCTTTTAGACTAAAGCAACACAACATCCCCTATTCTTTAACCCTCACAGTGTACAAAGGAAAACTCCTTAAATGGGGAGAATAAAAATGGAAGAATCTTCAGGAAGAGTAGCAGAGGAAGGATACCTGTTTCAGGACTGACATATGTATGTGGAGGATAAGGTGACAGGATCCATTGCAGCTTCCAGGTGCAACAGGACAGCAACAGATCCTCAAGTAACGCTCTTTGCAGTGGCTGCACTACAGCATGGTCTTTGAATGAAAAACCTCAGGGCAGGACTCCAGGAACATAACAGATTTCAAAAAGTACATCAGTGGGTCATGAATATAACAGAAGGAATAAAGAGAGATGAGTTCAGAGTATCTCATGATGTCCCCGCAGACTAAATCTATTGCAGCATAGCAATGTCAGGACCAGCCCTAACTATAAACTCCTTCAAAAATGAAGGTTTTTAACCTTTTCTTAAAGGTAGGAATGGTGTTTGCCACTTGGACTAAAACAGGAAGTCAACTCCATTGGAGAGGAGCCTGGTGATTGAAGAATTCATTTTGATTTCAGAAATCTGGGGAACCTCTAATAAGCCTGCATTTAGGGAGTGCAGTGTTGTTGATGAAACTATGAGATCCTTGAGAAGGATGGAGCCTGACTGTGCAGGTGAGGAGGAGGATTTTAAATTGAACAATTATTGATTTCACAGACAGCCATTCCGGTCCTGGAGGGCCGGTGTGGCTGCAGGTTTTTGTTCCACCTGATTCTACGAATTACTGCTACTCTGCACCTTCATTAGTAGAATCAGGTGTTTTACTGCCTGGTTGGAACAAAAACCTGCAGCCACAGCGGCCCTTCAGGACCGGAATTGCCCACCCCTGTTCTTGTGCCTGTTAACATACACCAGTCGTTCTCAAATAGTGAGGCGCAAGGCTCCCTTCAAGGGGGGCGCGTTTGACCTCGGGGAACTTTCCTTTTTATTTTTTTTATTTAGATTTTTTTTTTTACTGCCCTAGAAAAAAATCAATTGCACCTCCACTTCATTAGGGGGCAGTGGCGCTCTCATTGGCAGAGGGAGCATTCGCTTGGTGGTGTAGGTGTATGAGTTTGAAGTGTAGACACGAAGTTTAGCGGACCCTCAAGTGACACCATAAATAAATATTTAACAGGGATGAGAGACAGGAGACAAAATAAAGAAATGAACAAAAGTCTCCCGAAACCTAAGACAAGGAAATATGATGAAGCGTATATAGCGCTTTCCTTCACTGTGAAAGATCTATGTGTTACTGTGTCTAAAATGTTGGCAGCAGACAGCATGAAGCCAAATAGCCTAACCCTGCCACCCAGTTGGGGAGGGAAGTGTGAGAAGGTGATGACCCCTCCCCTTCTCACCTGTTTATAAGGGGGACAGAGAGAGATTCACCCAGACATGTTGTTAGGAGTTTTCCAACTCGCTCAATACCTGTCAGAGATCAGAACAAATGAGAATCAGACACCAGAGCTACTTTGTACAAAGGGCACCCTGCTACTGCAACATCTAGGCCACAGAGCAGAGACGCGCAGAGCAGTTCCTCGTTCCTTTATTTATACACACAAAACAGAAACATTACAGCGTCATGTTTTCGGGCACGGTGATATGCTAACATCTCTTGATAACAAGTACATCTGTGACAACAACTCTTGGGTAACAAAAACTGGTTCAAAATGTTTTGTCTAAAGCATCGTGACGTCTTCGGATAACAACTGTGCGAATACAGAATGTTCTTCCCAGGCTATATGGCTTTATCTGCGTGTGACACTTTCAGCAGTCTTCTAACACATGTTTGCACAGAGGAAACGCGATGTGTGGGACTGTCTGCTTTGGTCCAACTGCCGAGAGGCTAACATGCTAACAGTGAGCATATGCTGTGTTGTTTTTATGTACCAGTGTCAAAAAAGTGCCTTTTTTTTAAAAAACTGAGTTCCGCTGCCTCCTGTCTCCACTTCTGGTTGCGCTGATCCCTTTTGGTTGGGAGGCTACTCTGGTCACTCACAGACCAGGTGCTAATGGCCAATGAGATGTCATCCAAAACAGTTTTATCACTGGATATTGAATTTCTCAGAAGTTCAAGCCTGAGCACATTAACTTCAGCTTTGTCTGAACTAAGCAGCAGAAAGTTGCAGGTTATTTAGGATTTTATATCCTTAAGACATGCTTGAAGTTTTGCTCTCTGGTGACATAGCTGACAGGTACAATTATTTTATTTATTGTCAAGAGAACCCGCAGAGCTCTTAACAAGATCTATTTCAGATGGACAAGCAGCAAGATAGAAGTTGGCAGCAATGATGAGGCAGCGCAATGAATAAAAAGCTGATGGAAACACTTCCTTGACTTCACATATAGCACCAGTTAGACACCTAGTAAGAATATTAATTTCAGTAGTTTGAGGAGTTAAATATGCGGAATGCAAGAGTTATGTTAAGTATTCCTTGAACAAATACAGTAGTCTACAAAAGTAATCTTTGTTTCTTACTTTTTGAATGTTTGTCACATTTAAATGTTTCAGATCAAACAAACCTAAATATTAGTCAAGGACAACACAAGTGAAGACAAAATGCAGTTTTTAAATTAAGGTTTTTAAGTCCAATCCACATTAGGGCCTGATTACTGCCATACCTGTTCTCAATCAGAAATCTCTCAAATAGGATCTGCTTGACTGAGTAAACTAGACCAAAAGATGCTCAAAAGCTAGACAATATGAACTAGACACTGAGATCTAATGAAATTCAAGAACAAAATACAAAAGTAAATGACATATCAGTCTGGAATCTTGTCCAGTGGTGAACCTTTCCAAGGAGTGGCTGGTCAACCAATATTGAGTGCAGGCCTCAATTGCCTCAGTTACGATGAGAAGAGACTGGGCTAAAATGGTTGTATGGCTGTTTTGCTACTGCCCTGAAAAACTTTCTGTGATAAATGGAACCACGAATTCTGCAGTCTTTCAAAAAATACTGAAGAAGAATGTCCCGCCACCTCTTTGTGAATTCAAATTGAAACAAACTTAGGTTCTGCTGCAGGACAATGATCCAAAACACACTAGGAAGTATGCCTCTGAATGAATAAAGTAAGAGAAAATGAAGACTTTGGAATGGCCTTGTTCTGTTTTGACCTGAATCCTTTTGAGATACTGTGGCATGACCTTAAAAAGATGAAAATGTGATGAAAAAAAGAAGAAAATGTTCATGCTTACAAAACTTCCAATTGGGGTGTGGTGATTTGCAAGATTCGGGCATAGAGAGGGTGTGTGGTCATGCTGTGCTCTGGTGGAATGGGGTGGAACAGCTGATTGGGCACAGTTGGCCCTGACTAGGTCTAATGCTTTTCCTGTTTGCCTGTGCCCTTTTTACTGGCCATGGAGGAGGAAGGAGGAGATCCACAGAGACAGCGTCGCATGTGGTTATGACAGTGGCATGTGTGAGTGTGTGCATATGAGCAAGTGTGACGTACAAAGAAAAAAATAAAAACGCAACTGCTGACTCCATAACCATCCTTGTCGACCTGTAGCCCATGCAGACCTGTTGCAGGGGCCAAGTGCTTTTTCACACACAGGGCCATGTTAGTTTGAAAATATTTCTATCTTATTAAAAGAATACTTTTTGTCCTTCTTTGACAGGTGTTACAACCCAGAGACAGGGACAAATAGGAAGTAACAACTAGGTTTTGTTCAGCTCAACAGCCTTTTATTAGAATTAATTTTCAAAAGAAAATGAAAGCAAATACAAATGAAACAATGGGGATCCTCCTTTCTCTGTCAGGTGAGGATACACACAGATAAGAAACAGAACAAAAAAATGTGCATTTTGCCACACCTAAATCCCTAATACAGACTCACAAACAAATTCACACTTTCCCATAAAGACACATCAAGAAATTGCTAAAAAATAAGTTGATTCAAATAACGAGATTTTAAAAAAATTAAAAAGGTAATGTTCTATTTCAAGCTGTTAAGGATGGTTACAGTGGGTTAAAAGCAAGATTTTTTGTACATCCTTTTCTTGGCCAGTAGGACTCCTGCCTCATGCCAGCAGCTGGAATGATTGGTGAAGCAGATGAGAGGGGTCCTCTGTGATCAAAATAGCTTTTTTCAGTGGTTTAGAGAAGTTATAACAGTTCAGACAGGGGAATGTGTAGTGAAACAAATATTTTGCTAGCCTGGTTTGCTGGAGAGTTTGGTTTTGATGTGTGATGGTTTTGGTTGGCGACACGGTGGTGCGGTGGGTAGCACTGTTGCCTCACAGCAAGAAGGTCGCAGGTTCAAGACCGCCTTGGGCCTGGGTCTGGGGCCTTTCTGTGTGGAGTTTGCATGTTCTCCCCGTGTCTGCGTGGGTTTTCACCGGGTACTCCGGTTTCCTCCCACAATACAAAAAACATGCTCAGGTTAATTGGTAAACTCTAAATTGCCCATAGGTGTGAGTGTGAGAGTGAATGGTGTGTGAATGGTGTGTGTGCCCCACGATTGGCTGGCGACCATCTGGGGTGTATCCCTGCCTCTCGCCTTAACGCGCTGGGATAGGCTCCAGCAGACCCCTGCGACCCCGAAAGGGAATAAGCGGGATAGACAATGGATGGATGGATGGATGGTTTTGGTTGATGGTGAGCAAATTGTACCAGAATGAAAAGGTAAATGTGATTTGTTGAATCGATTTAATAGGTAAGCAATAAACCAGAGTTAAAATATCCTTGCTGATATTAAGAGTCCTGAGATTCCTCAGTAGGTACAGGTGCTGTTGTGCTTTCTTCTATATAAAGCCTGTGTGCTGTGTGAAGGATAAACAGGTGACTGAAGAGCTCTACTCAACATCTGACAGTAAAATTGTGTGTGATATACACAAGAGCCCTTGAAACAGGTCTTTATTGATATGCTGAACAGAGTAAATCTCTAAATCCCAACATGTTCATCAGAGGAACTCTACCAATAGTCTGAGGAGGAAATATGAAATTCAGCAGGCTGATGATGGTCAACCGATGCCCCCCCCCCCTATTTAAACTGTTATGTTTATGAAGAAAATGAAAGTGCATATCTTTTCTCATCTCAATATTTCCTATTTGGTTAGATAAGGATAGTTGTAGGTGGAGCTTTTGAATGGCATTCCTTCCTTTAGTACATATATAGTACATATAGTACATATATAGTATATATATATATATATATATATATATATATATATACTGTTGTCACACAATGGTCTAAGTCATTTTTTAGTTTAGTTTTTAGTTTTTTGGCCCTAAAGCATCTCTTGATGGTTCCATCCACCTCTCCACCTCTGGTAAAAGGATCATTGATGACCTATAGGACAATGGCCTAAGTCAAGATGGTGACCTCTGCCATTATATTTTTATGCTGAAGTCAAAGTTGTTCTTTAGGATAGAATGCCTGACTTGGGAAATTTAACAAGCTTAAATGATCGTGACTTCTTCAAGAAACAAGCAAATCTATTGTGTAGAAGAAGCTCTTAACATGATTCTTGAATCAATTTCTACTAGCGAATGATAACGATTACCATAAAGGCTATTGGCTATTACTTTTTGTAGTATATTTAGTCTAAAATTCACAATTTATACTCACTACATATTCCTGGCTAGCCCACTTCTTTTTGTAACTTTTTTTAATTAATTAAATATCTTGTTTAAAATTGATATAAATGGGGCACCAACGGAAAACCTGGACAAAAACCAATTTTGAAAAACAGCCTGAATTATAAGGTGGTCACTTAGAAACACCAATATTTGTGGAAATATTGATATTCCTATGATATTCCTGAGTTATTGAGGAAGAGATCAACTTTAAAATATAATTTATTTTTATTATAATTATTTTGTTATTATTATTGATTTTGTGTCTTCCACAAAATTAATTCACAAATTAACTACTAACTGATAAAAATGATATTTATAAAATGAGTAATGACAGAAAAGATCGACACATCAACCAGCTTAGTGCCACAGTATACACGCATAAAATACAAGGTCAACTTATTTTTGAAATATAGTGAGATTAATTGTCTTCTCTCTCTGCAGACAAACGTTAAGCATGCCATTCATATTCATCAGCTTGCCCCTCTATACCCAAAGATGTATCAGTCTGAACTGATGTACTAAGAACAGCAGAAGCAGAAACCCTCATTGTGAATAAACCGATTCTAGTACCCTCAACCGAAGAAAGATGTGAGTAGCAGTGTATTATTGTTATGGGAGGGAAAACATTTTCGAAAACAAAAAAGACATATAGTCTGGAGTGAATTCTGGTCATTTTAAGCATTTAGTGACATGCAACAAAATTTTAAAATAAACTGCTTAGCAACTTGGTTAGCAGGGCAGTGCCGTTTACTTGTGACACATGCACATGTTAAACATATCTTGTGTGTATGTGTGTGTTTATGTTTTATTTTACATTTGTTTGCAACATAGAACTGTAACCAAATCTTTGATGCATCTCCGCAGTATACCAAAATGCAGTTTAACTGTTGACTAATGCAGTTTCTTTAATCGTTCCATCATCAATTAAACCAATTTTGTCCCAGGCTCAACTTGTTTGTGTCAAATTTTCACCATATGACTTGGGAATGCTTTATTCCAAGTACAGATTCTAAAGTCTAGCAAAGTTGATCAAGATCCAGCATTTTTTTTCAACCTTTTATCACAAATTCTTGTAGACTCCTACTCTCTGGTAATACAATGCTTGCGAATGAAACTAATTGCGCAAATAGCCTAAAATGATAATTTTAATATATTATATATTTTAAAATGCTATATTTATACACAATCACACTTGTACGGAATGTGCTCCTGTATGTATGTAAGATCGAGAACGCAGTTTTCTCCCTTTTTGTTCCCGTCATGACTCTTTCCTTCCTCCACGGACAATGAGAGGAACTAGGCAACACTAACACCGGACGGTAGCAAAGGACGCTATGCTACGTCCCACCGAATGCCGGATCAAAGTAGCCGGTTCAACGAGCTCCAAATCCACGCAACTCTAGAAAATCACGTAAGAGGTTATCTTCTGGGCAGTGAATGTTAGCTGTTTAGATTATTGTTTTACCTATTTGTTTTCCACTTGCTCGTTTTATTGTTTGTTTCTGTTTTTAGTTTGTTTAACCTCTTCTTGTTTCATTGTTTCAATCGTTTGTTTTCAATTGTTTATTTCACATGAAATGTTTGTTTAACCTGCAAGGTTTCACTAACTTGTCTTACTTTTATTTCCCCGGTTAGAGTTGAGTTAACTGTGTATTTTCACATGCCTTGTATGGATCGCAGCGTTCGCTACATTGTTATTGTGGTCAATATGATCAGATGATTTGAGCTCTCCTTTACGCCACAAACACACGCACATACAACTTCATTAATACATATCGACACACGATACTCTGCGCACATTTCCAGTGCTTTCCTTGTTTTCGGATCGCATGTTGTGGGAAAGTCTCCAGATTTTGATACACACAAGGATCTGGGAGTGTACCGTTCCAGCCTGACCGCTAGCGGATGTTGTTCCACACTGTGTAGCCAACCTTATTGAATTTCACTGTCTCGCGATCGCACATTCACGAATGCGCACCCACACATGCGCACACAAACATACGCACTCACACCCTCTCTCTCTCACACACACACACGCACAAACACACACCTTTGCATACGTCCCCCTTGTTACTCTTGTTTGTCTGTGACCTGTAGATATTATATATATTTATAATAGGATCTGTTTAGTCTGAACTATTTTAATTTTTGAATTATTTTTGCAGAAGACAATAAATCCTGTTATATTTTAAGGGGGGTTGTCCTAGTATTTTATGCTCGCATACTGTGACAAACTAGTTGACAGAAATGAATTCTCCCCTTCATTGTACACTATAGGAATATCAATATTCCCACGAATATTGATGTTCCTAAGTGAAGACTGATACACAAGACTGTTTTAAAATTGGTTATTGGTCCAGATTTTCTGGTGATGCCTACCAGACTACCAGTCTCTCAAATCCCTAACACATATATACTGAAGCCTATATTTTAGTGCTGCAGTCAGGAAACATGGACAATTATAAAGCAGCGTTGTAAAATGTAAGGACAACAGTAAAGTAGGCTTATGTCATATGCCTTCTAGTAGTCCACGATCATTCCTATTCCCACCCAGCCTGCCTAAGAGTTCCTAATGGCACCTGGGCATCATGAGGCTGTGTTTTAAGTTGAAAAGCAGAAATTATGGTTATAACACTTTTTTATTCTATTCATGTACCATTTAGAGCATCCTGACATGTCTATTTTTTAGAACTGGGTGCATAGTTTTACATTGTATGAACTGGGTGCATACAATGTAGAAAACCTGTAAACCACATAGCACAGAAGTGACTTTTGATTAGCTTTTCTCTTACTCTCACATCTGATTGCAAATCTGCTCTCCCCCAAATTGTATTTTGTTTCTCTTTTTTGCTTCACTCTCTCCCTGCACTGGCCTGTCCAAAATGTCTACATTTTGTTCTCCTTCAATGACATGATGCTATTAATAACATAGTACAGGAAATCTTAGTCGCCGAACAATTTTATTGTGCTTGTTGGACAGTGGCCAAAAAGATTGCAGCAATACTACAGTGCATTGCCTGAACTTCACTTATTTCACAGACTATCAATTCAAAACCAATTTACTTAGTTAGGGTACACATATATATTTCCAAGAAAGTCTACCTCATACATTCAGCTATTTGTTTATTTATTTGATAAAAATACATCACAAGTACTGTATTTTATGTCACAGCCTCAGCTGTGACTCTGTGAATTCTGTGAGTTTCTGTGTCTGTCTCTCCCTGGTGTTTGCCCCTCCCTTTCTGTTTTTTGGGTAGAGGCGGGGCACTGTGTTGAGTTCCTGGCACACCTGTCACCAATACCACATCATTACCCACAGCTCTTAAACACCACCTCTTCTTCCACTCATTGCCAGAAAGCTCCTGCCTTTATGTCAGTAATGTACGGCTCATCTATGCTTGCTACCTTGGCTACAGCTACTGTGTCTTTGTGCCATGATTCTCCCCTTAATCATGTCCTGTTCTCTTTGCACCAGTCCTGCCTGCTCCAATGGACCCAGCCTTGCCTCTCCCGCCTTCAGCAGTCCTGTCCCACTCCGTTTCTCCTGCACAACCGTCTGCACCAAACCCTACGCTTGGCCTCCTGTCCTCTCCTCCCTGCCCAGCTGCCAAGTCTGATTCTACTTCATCGCTCATTGCTTCATACTTCACCTGCCAGCTACCCGTTTCAGATGCTTCAGAACAAATAAAGACTTTTGTTCTTCACCCACCTCTGTCTCCATGTCTGCTCTGGGGTTCAAACCATGTCACGTGGCATTTTTCAGTGTTATTAATTGTTCACCAATTGGTTAACATACCTTACCAATACCCATATTGATGTTGGAAACTACATGGAATACTATCTGCCCTGTAAAAGGTGTTGTAGTTGTGGAATAGCTAGAGGAATATTACTAGTAAGCAAATTCATGTTGTCAAAGCATTTATGTTTCACTTCTGCATTTATAAAACACACAAAATGCAATCAAATCACTCATTTTCACCTTACAGGATCTTTATCCATTTGCCACAAAAAATCTTTTTGCTGTGTCCGCTACATTGTTTACATTGATCAGCTGATTTGCACACATAGACCTCTCTCTCTCTTTCTCTCTCATTCTGCGCACATTGCCCATGCTTTCTTTGTTACAGATCACGTGTTGTGGACAAGTCACCATCTTGTCAAATACACTAGTATCTGGGAGTGTACCATCCCAGCCCGAACGCTAGAGGATGTTGTTTCACACTCTGGCATAGCCGATCTTACAGAGTCTTGCATTGTCTCAGTGTGGCCGCCCTCTCGCACTCAATGTGCTATGGTCTCTCCATGGAAAATCACCAGATGCCAAGTGTCCATCAGCAGTATGTGATCTGGCAGGATATTGCTGCTGTCCAGGAGCACTCACACACATGCATGCACGCACAAACGTGCATAAAAAGTAGGTCTTCTAATTTGACCTTAAAAGTGAACACATTACAAAGGTTTACAATGCATGTGAGTTTAGTGTGTGATGCTGACTGGACCAGATTACCAGATTGCTCATGGCACAATCATATTTTGCCCATATATTAGTAAATTTGTGTGTGTGTGTGTGTGTGTGTGTGTGTGTGTGTGTGTGTGTGTGTGTGTGTGTGTGTGACAAAGTGACAAAAAGGAAAATTGCATATGTCCTGTCCTAGAGAAGAATGTTTCACCTATAGCATTTCACAGTTCACCTCCCACTCACAGTAGCACAGCAGCTCCTTAATATCTATGCAAATTAAGGAAAATCATTTAGAGAGATGAAACATTCTTTAAATTGGAGATGAAACAAAAGCTTTGAGACACTCTCTTCTTTTGACTATCTAAAGGGAGGTTTAAGAAACACACTCATTAGCATGTTAAGATGGGAGCCTGTACATGGCCTCTATACTACAATAATCCTTTTTTTTTTAAAAGGAACAAAAACTTCTTTTCAGCTCATTCCATTTCTTTGCCTAATGCTTCAATCTTAGAAGATGGTCACCACCTGACCTGTTTTATTTACACATTTCTGAGACAGGGTGTACTGTTAGTAACCTGCTGAAGCATGTCTACCTTCCTCATCTTTCCAAAATAAGTGTAAAAAAATAGAGAAATAAAATGTATCTATCTATTCATATCAACACAATTATTATCATATTGATCATGTTATCTGCTGCCATGAATTAAACATTTATTTTATCACCATAAGCTGTCTTCAATATTGTTTCCAAGAAATTGATACCTATGATGGACCTATGAGTGTCCTATGCTGTGTCAAGGCCATTGTTCAGCAAGCAAGATCTCACAAAGCGTAAAAGAAAGTCATATCATACAGCTGAATTTCTGTGTTTTTATAGTGGAAAATGAGCACAATGATTTTAACTTGCATGATTTTACCATGGATTATACGTTTTTTATGAGCAACTCACCACAGCTAGCAAGTCTGTCATTTGTGTGAATTCATGTTCTTGCTGTCACAGGAAACAGGACACATTAACTGCATACCTGTCCTTCATTTGACTTTTAACTAAGCATTATTTAGTTGAAATGCTGTTGAATTTGGAATTATTTATGCATAAAAACATGAAACTGAATTCTGAAACATCAAATAATCACATACGATTACTCAAGCACATACAGTCCTTGCAGAATTGTAATAGTGAGTCGAGTGAGTAGTCATGTTATGGAATGTAGCTCATAGTTGTCTGCCAGGTGTAAGAACAAACACTCTTCTAAACTCTCTACTTTCAGCATGTTCTCCACCTCACACAAGCATAATGCTTTCAGAGAATACAGTTGAGATATCTTATCAAGCATCAAAGTCAAAGTCAATGTCAATTTTATTGACAATTTCTTCACATGTACTTGACATACAAAGGAATCGAAATTTCGTTTCTCACTATCCTATGTGTTTTACATGTACAACAACATCAAAGTGCAGGTGCGCAAGATGAGACAATCCTAAACTACAATTGTAAAGTGCAGTAGCTTAAGGCTACTTTTGCCTAGTCTTACTAAACTAGAAACAAACAAACACGTATGACAGGACAAGACATGAGTACCCCAAGACAAGACATAAGTAGTAGGGTGTGGAAAGACAAATTCAACAAGACAAAACAGACAAAACAAGACAGTACTGATTGTCCCAGCTATGTGCATTATGAGGTAGTTGTTGTTGTAATGTAATGGCTAGTGCAATAACAATATATATAAATATATCAGCAGCAAGTGTGTGCAATTTTTTGCATGTGCAGTGTGTCAATTTAGGTGGGTGGGTGGGGGGAGACAGTCCAGTGACCTAGACTTGGTCTGCCAGCCTGGTGTTCCTTCTGGCTGGGGCTGAGGGTGAGAGGAAGGAGAGTTCAGCAGTCCCGTGGGTGGGGAGGGGAGAGAGTTCAGCAGTCTCATGGCCTGGTGGAAGAAGCTGTTCATGAGTCTGGTGGTGCGGGAGCGGAGGCTCCAGTCCCTCTTTCTAGAGGGCAGGAGGCTGAACAGACTGTGTGCAGGGTGACTTGTAATCATGGACTGTACACATGGCAATATACTGTAAAAAAAAAAAAAAAAAGAAGACAGAACAGCAACAGTATACAATCACAGGAGTGAAACAATATCTGCCACCATGAGTCACTCGACCGTCTTCCCTTGTCAAGGAGTTCAACGTGCAACAGTAGTCTTACATGATGGCACAGTTCCCACCTACCTTGGCTAACAGGATAAAGAGCGCCATCCTGTATTACATGATCATGGGTCTCATGGCCATCTTCTCTGCATTGTTTTTAAATTGGTCAGTAATACTATCCATGAACTGAATCAGGTTTTCCAGTGGTCCCTAGGCACAGTTATGCTGTGTCACAGTATGGCCACACAGCTCCTTCATGTTGAACACAGAGTTAGTCAGGTTAATGGTGGTCTGATGTGTCTAAGTATTGGCTGTTCTCCTTAGAAACATAGGTAGTTAGGTAATAACTATAGCTGGTCCTTCATTATGCTGTAGAAAACGAGACTGGCATTGGTTGAGAGTGTGCCAGTTCCCTGGCAAACTCCAGCCATTCTGATTTATTGGCCAATACTTAGACATAGTTCTGGTCCCTCCCCCTGAGTGTATATTCCAGGTTGGAATAAGGCTATTCACATACAGGGACTGTGCGATAACAATGGACAGTTTTTCTGATAGGCTTTCTGGAAAGCCAGCTATGCTAGGGTTGTGTCCAGTGTGCCATGGTGTTCAACCCCTAGCAAAAAGTATGGAATCACCAGTTTTGTGCGAGCTCAGACATTTTATTCTGTAGAACAAAGAAGTCATTCAAAAGTGCAATTGCTTGGCATTCAGAAACACTGAAGATTAGATTAGATTAGATTAGATAGCTCCTTTATTGTCCCACAGTGGGGAAATTCACAGTGCTACAGAAGCATTGAAAGAAGTTAAACAAATTAAATTAAACACTTACAATTAAAAAAAAAAGGAAATAAATAAATAAAAACATTGTGGTGGTCAGTAAATATTTTTCATAGACCAAGGAAGGGGTAAAAAATATGGAATCACTCAATTCTGAGGTAGAAAAAAAAAATGATGGCTCCAACAAGCAAGATGTCTCTTGAAACCAAAGAGAGGATTGTCAAACTTCTTGAACGTATAGTTGCCAAAAATGTGGGCTGTTCACAGTCAGCTGTATCGACAAAATACAAACAGCATTGGAAGGATGTTAATGCCAAGCATATTGGTAGACCAAAAAAGACTTCTAAGCGTCAAAACAAAAAAACTAAAGGCCATATGTTTTGAAAACAGAAAATACACAACAAGACAAATTAAGAAGAAATGGGATGAAGTCAATGTATGTGACAAACCATGCAAAATTGCCTAAAGGAAATGGGACTTTCATACGGTAAAGCCCAAACATTGACACCTAAACAGAAAAGAACAATACTGCAATGGATTAAGGCAGTGCTTCTCAATTATTTTCTGTCACGCCCCCCCCCCCCCCCCCTACGGAAGAAAAAAAAACATCTTGTGTCGCCCTGTGCAACTATAAATAGTATTTGTTTTTAAAATTGTTATAAGTACACCTCTGCATAACACTGTATCCTTGTTAACGTATAAGAGAATAATAAAAGAAAGAAATATTCAAAATATATATATTTTGAATTTGGCCAGAATATTCATGGGATAAATGCAATTTCAACATTACATGTATTTCATTGCTCCTTGGATGCCCTTCGTCCAAACAACAAACTCTATGCTGCCACCAGAGCTGCCAGAACTGATCCTGAACTGTTTTCAATTGGTTCAGCTAGTACCTCTTCTTTTGTTAATTTGGTAGATATATGCAACCAGGTGGAGCTACAGCTCAATTAAAACAAATATCCTAATTATTAGTACTATGAAATTTTACCAACCACTATTTAAAATCTCCATATTGCTGTCACAGTTCTGGTTAACATTGAAAAGTTATGTTAACACAATGAAAGTTACATTTCATATAACTGGCTTCAAATCTCAAGTTGGAATACCAAAACCTCATTCGATTTAATTTAAATCTCATAACTCATTATGTTAATTAGAAGGAAATGATAGAAACAAGTCAAGTCAGTGCGGCTACAATTCCATCTGAAATTAATTTGAAGCTTTTTTTGTCATTATTGGAAAATATTCCATTGTCTACTACAATGGATATTGTGCACCAAGGTGCATTTTTATGCAATTTTACGAATATGGTCAATATATAGATGTTTCGTTATTTTGGTTTTCCTTATAATGTTCTGGTTAATAATGTGATGTGTGTTTATTGTTGCATATGTGTGCAACCCATTAAAACTTTTCATCAAGATATTCCATTAGAGAAACATGTCTCTACTTCTTCAAAACAATTTAACATGAAAACTTGTTTTTACTTAGGATTAGGACAAACATTTCTTTTTATTCTGCAAATTAATAAATATTGCATGATAGAGATGATGATTGCATATTATGATTAGATCTTGCACAGGTTATGTTTTTTTTCAGCTATCCCCATTTACATATCCATTTCAGGTTTTCTTCTAATATCTCGTGTATGGGCTCTAACTGGTTCCTAAAAGTCAATTTACTAATCACTGACTTATTGACTCATTGACTAAAAATTGTGTGGTCTACATAAAACACTATTTAATACATTCACAGAAAATTCACCCAAGTAAATTTTGCTCAAATTGAATAAAATATTATTTTACTAAAATATTTGGTCCCAGTCTGAAGAGGAAAATGTAGACCTACATTTTTACATGTAAATTATATAGTGAGTAATTTAAACTCAATATGTTTTTCTCATCATGATCATTTTACTCTGTATAGCAAACTCACTTGTATTTCATTGTATTTTAGTCCATATAGAATAGTATTTCAATTGAAATAACAAATCATTTCTCAACATTCGAGTCACTGATGACAATTGAGACAATGGAATTGAGATAATGGTTTTCAGTCAAACTAGTAAGAAAAATAAAATTGTGACCTCTGTCCAGGGCTATAGCCACCATTGTATGTTTTTGATTTGCCGTTGTGTTTTGCACTTCAGGGCCACTGTAGTTCAGCCTATAATACAGAGCCTATAATAAGCATTCACCATCTTGGATGTTTACTCTTTTATTGCTTTCATAAATCAATCATGGTAAAAAAAAGTCTTTTTAACACAAAAATGTATTGCAAATAACTCTTTAATGTCAAAGTGAAAACAGATTTATACAAAGTAATGTTAATAAAATAAAAATATATAAAGAAATATAATTGTTTGCATAATTATTCTTTTTTTAAGGCTCTAATTCCATAGAGGTCCTTCAAATTATTGCCAATAGTCTCACAATTAGTGAAATGAAGGTGTGTGGTGTGGGTGTCTTACAAGTGATTGAAGTAAAAAACACCTGTGTCTGAAGGGTCCAAACTGATGGATCAGTATACCTGGCTACCATTACACCATGCAGACAGAAGAATACTTCAAGGGGATGGATACAAAACATTTCCAAGGCATTGAACATCCCTTGGAGTTCAGTAAAACAGATTATCAAGAAATGGAAGGCACTTGTGTTCCTTGATAAGGCCACCCTCATAAACTGAGTGGTCATACAAGTAGGAGACTAATGAGAGAAGCCACCAAGACTACTAGGAGTTATAAGCTTCAGCCTAATGCACAGAGACTGTGCATATAGAAATTGCTACCTAGGTTTTTCACTAGTCAAACCTTTATGGGAGAGTGGAGTAGTAATGAGAAAGCCACTTTTGAAGAAAATTCATATTAGATATCTACTAGAGCCACACACATGCTCTCTCTCACACATACACACCCATTACTGTTAGCTTGTTTTTTGTTGTTTACAATGTTTGCTTAGTTGTTTATCTGTTTGTTGAATTGTTCATTCATATATATATATAAGTTCATTGAGGAATCAAGGTGCCAGTCGGGAGGAAGACGGGGAAGGAAATTCCAAAAATGCCTGAATTCCAGTGTCGAATACCCAGGGTCAGTGGTGCCATGTCAGCTGCTGGTGTTGGTCCACTGTGTTTTATCAAGGGCAGGGTCAATGCAGCTTGCTATCAGGAAAATTTGGAGCACTTCATGCTTCCTTCTGCTGAAAAGCTTTATGGAGATAAAGATTTCATTTTTCAGCATGGCCTGGCATCTGCTCACAGTACCAAAACCACTGGTAATTTGTTAACCGACCATAGTATTACTGTGCTCAATTGGCCTGCCAACTGTCCTGACCTGAACCCCATAGAAAATCTGTGGGATATTGTGAAAAGAAAGTTGAGAGACGCCAGACTCAAGACTGTGGATGAGCTTAAGGCCGCTATTGAAACATCCTGGGCCTCCATAACACCTCAGCAGTGCCACAGACCAATTGCCTCCATGCTACGCCGTATTGAAGCAGTCATTTCTGCAAAAGGATTCCTGACCAAGTATTGAGTGCATAACTTAACATAATTATTTGAAGGTTGACTTTTTTTTGTATTGAGAACACTTCTTTTTTTTTTTGGTCGGATGAAATATGCACACTTTTTGAAAGAGGGATTTTTGTTTTTTCTGTACTTTTTGCCAAAATCATCAATATTCAATTCAATTCAATTCAATTCATTTTTTTTGTATAGCCCAGAATCACAAATCACAGATTTGCCCCGACGGGTTTTATAGTTTGTACAAAAGCAACACAACATCCCCTGTCCTTAGATCCTCACATTGTACGAGGTAAAACTCCTTCCAGGAAGGACAGGCTTCAGTAGATGATGTGTGTTAGTGGAAACAATACAGGGACAATTGGACATTACAAACAGAAAAACAGAAATGTATTGAATTTGGGTGTAAGCGGAGGATGAGGCACAGGATCCACAACTTCCAGGTGAACCAGAACAACATCAGACCCTCCAACATCCATAGATCCCTCAGTGGCTGCACTGCAGATTTAAACGTACAATAGTGGTTCACAGTTCAGTATCACAGATGGAAGAAGAAAAAGAAGAAAAAGAAGCTCAGAGAATCTCATGAGGACCTGGCAGACTTACCTATCGCAGCATAACTATGGCTAGGCCAGCCAGGGCCTGCCCTAACTATACGCTTTTTCGAACAGGAAAGTTTTTAACCTATTCTTAAATATAGGAAGGGTGTCTGCCCCCGGACTGAAACTGGAAGACAATTCCACAGGAGAGGAGCCTGAAAGTTGAAGGCTCTGCCTTCTAGAAATTCTGGGAACCTTCAACAATATATGCATATTGGGAACGTAATCCTCTCGATGGGTGATATGGGACTAAGAGATCCCTAAGGTAGGATGGCTCCTGACCTTTGAGCGCTCTATAGGTGAGGAGCAGGATTCTGAATTCTATTCGAGATTTGGAAAAGAATGAAATTAATCACAATATGCACATTTTTTGAGAAGGACATATATATATATATATATATATATATATATATTCCCATTTCTGGCCAACAAAACCCTTTCACCCATCTCTACAGGAAAAGCCCTCAATTTCTGTTATGAAATTCTCGCTATTTGTGAATATGTCTTTGAGCAATGTGTTGTTGCCTCCTTTATGGGACTTTTCCACACCTGCCAATTGTAGTAGCTTTGCTAGGAGTGCGAGCTCAAAATTAGCATCTTGGTTTTCATTGAGGTGTGCTGGAAAGCCACAAACAGGAAAGAAATTCAACCGTACCAGAGACACTGTCTTAGCAGTTTGGTTGGGGCAGGGATAAGCACACTAGAATGGTGAAGTGCTCATTAACCACTAAAACATCAACTGACTTGGCTTTAGGATCCTCTGCTGACCAAAAATCAGTATACACTAACTTCAGTGGCATTTTGGTAACAATAGACACAAAAGGAGTCTAGCTGCGAAGCCTTATTCAACACACACCTACCTTCTACTGTGTGATATACAATTTGATATCATTAGTCATTGTATCCCAGTATAACAGGTGAGCCCTAAATACTTTACATCCTTGGTGGCCAGCATCACCCTTTAGCACTTGACTCCTCAGTGACAGAGGACCAACATATTGGAAAATCTTCTTTTTGATTGCAGGGCCTTAGAAACAAGATAAAGAATACACAACCTGACTGAGAATTTTCCACACTCCTTTAGTATACTGTTTGTCCCCCCAGATTCATAGACTCCCTGCATGATGGAAATAAATGTACTCTGCTCAAAACAAAATCCTAATTTTGCATATTGTGCAATTCCTCATACATGCATACCACCTGCTATACCTGCAGAACATGAGACCACTCACTAAACCACCATCATCCCAGTTCTCATGTACAATCAACACAGGTGACCCTTCCTCACTCAATATTTTGCCACCTATACACATCCCACCACAACAGACTTTAGACAGAGGAGAGATAGGTGTGGACTGCTTTCCCACTGGCTGCTCCAAGGATAGCCAATATATCCTGTACATACGGCAGGGAAATGCCGCTTTCCTCCTTTTGTCAACCTGTGTATAATTTTACATCTTACAAAAGGCTCTATAGTGTCAGCTACATTTTTCTTGGTTTCGGGGATGTATTGAATGTTGGAATTAATATAACCCAATAAAATTCGGAGGTTTTCATTGAAAAGCAGTGGTTTGACAGCTGCACCTGACAAATTTACCATTGTCTTTGTGTTAGATCTATCTATCTGTCTGTCCGCCTGTCTGTCTGTCTGTCTGTCTGTCTGTCCGTCCATCCATCAATAATTTATATATCTTTTAACCTTTTATATATATCTTCTTTTGTAAAAAGTGTGGCTTGCTTCTGCTCCTAGGGGAAAGTGAAAACCCCCCACAATATACAGTATATATATCTTTTCCCCTAGGAGGAGAAGCAAGCCACACTTTTAACAGAAGTTATCAAATCAACCAGCTCGGCCGGGAATTGTGGTATGACTTTTGGCATCAATTCCTTTTACTTTTTCCTCTATAACTTTGGATCTACAGGACAGACATCTACCACACTTGGCACTAATGATCAGAGGGACCCCAGTATCGCCCAACGGC
Source organism: Eupleurogrammus muticus (assembly GCA_036785175.1). Lineage (NCBI taxonomy): Eukaryota > Metazoa > Chordata > Actinopteri > Scombriformes > Trichiuridae > Eupleurogrammus > Eupleurogrammus muticus. The sequence goes on along the minus strand of JAYKQN010000006.1, from coordinate 28,884,239 downwards.
CCAGCCCCAACTCTCACAATTGCCACAGGTATTGTCTAGATACTTTTATACTAGAATTGGTGCCAAGTTTATTCCAATATACTGCTTTTTAAAAAGAAACGTGTCATTAGTTTTAGTATTTCCCACTGCCAGTCATATGAATATGGTGTATGTAAAGTGTTGAATCATACTTCTACTGATAACTTCTACGACCTACATTTTCTGAAGGCAACATAACTGTGGAAGTTCTCTGGCTTCTCTATTATGCTGTCACTTGTTATTCCACATTCCTTCTAGTTGATGCCATGCTTTCTATGCCAGATGAAGATTAGAAGTCTGTAAATGCAAGAAGATCTGAAACAAAAAATAAAATCTAAATCTAAACAGTAGAACAGTAGAATCTGAATCTCAACCATGAAAACCACCTCAAATTATGCATGCAAGAAAAAAATAATTAAATAACTAATTTATTTAAAAAAAGAATATTAAACTGAATCAAAATGATATTTAAATTAAAAAATGAAAATTTTCCTTTACTTTAACTTTTATATAATTTTATTTAACCTCAACCGAAACTTTAATAAAAAGTTTAATACGTTTAATAAATATTAATTTAAGTGAGGTTTTACTGAACTAAATTGTTCATTGCCATCTATATGCTCTCTTTACTGTCAAAGAAAGGAGCAAACAAGTATGTACTCTCTAAATATTAAAGGGCTTAATTTCCCCTTCCCTGCCCTTCCAGTACATGTAATATGTTGTGACTACTTGAGTATCTGATCAGCACACATTGGTTCTTACATCATCTTTGCTGTTTAGTGAAAACAAGGCACAAGGCACACACAATACCCCATATGAAGCTACAGCAGCTACACATAAGCAGTAGCTGCTCCTGGAACAGCCTGAGGGATTGGTAAGCCCAAAATATAGATAACCATCTTTGGGAGTCAATGGGAAAACATTGAAGGACTAAAAAACAAAAGAAAAACAACATATATTCTTATATTTAAATTTTCTTTTGTTTTTGTGGTTCTTGTATGTTTTGCACATTTTTTTATTGGATATTTTAAAGAAAAACTCTGGCTTTGATCAGTTATACTCACCAGTTATACTCGAGGAATTGTAGATAGAATCATTTCACTTTGAAGAATGATTATTTGTTGCTTTATGTGGCCTTCTGTGAGTGTTCTGAGTTCTGTCTGTGTGAAAAAATATGGAACAAAAGAATTACAAAACCTATTTTGGATTTTAAATTACTTATCAGTCATAAGGTACATGGATCCAACCATCAAAGTGAAAACCCTCTAATTCTTTGAAACAAGATAAAATCATATCTCTGTTTCTTGATGATAAATAATGAAAACTCAATAACATTTTACGTGTTGAGTGAGTTTTGAACACATTCATAGTAGCTGTCTTACCTGATCACACACATCTAGACATCACTAGTCTCATATCACTAGTCAATTGGACTAGTCCAGTACCAATAAGACAGAACTAGGCAAGCAAATACTTTTGTTTTATGAACATGTTTTTATTTTATAATGTAACATTTGCAGATTATTTCCCATATTGTCCCTTTCCTCCACCATTCCAGATTACACAAATATGAGTCAGCAGAATATACACTTGTGTACTTCAGTGTTAACAAATATATTTCTCTGAAATGAAAAGTATTTGTTTGACCATGGTCTGTTTGAAAATGGACTAGCCTATTGACTCAGATATGTTGTAATCAGGTAAGAATTTGGGCAAAAAAATGGCAATGATGCATTGAAATTGTTGCACTTTTATTTTGGCAGGTTGTCAGCATTTTGTCAGCATTTTGGTATAAACGTTAAGTCATGTTTCATGAAACATGATTTATGTGCAGTTTATGACAGCTTCTATAAAATTGTTATGAACTCACTCGTCAAGCAAAGTGTTCCAGAAAAAACAAAAGTCTGTCACCAGACAGGTTACATAAGCTACCACATTGTGTCTGTGTATTGCCACAATGGTGCAGTGCTTGTCCCAGATTTTGTGATTTATTTATTTGCTGATGAACTTTTTGTCCTCATCAACTCACACACAATTTTCTGCCAGTGCGATATGTCTGCAACCTGATATGGTGAAATACTTAAAACAGATGTGAGATGTATACGATTGGGGGGGGGGTTCTGTCAGCTTGCATGACAAACCATAAACACTGGCAGCTTTGTGCATATCCTCTAGTAAACAATAACATTGACAACATGCAGCACAGGCTTGGTAAATCTGTTTATTTTAAATGCTTCTGATAACAAAAGTTCATACAGTTCTCATTTCAAGTCAAGTCAATTTGATTTGTATAGCATGACAAACACATTGCTTTCCACAGGAGAGGAGCCTGGTAGTTGACTATTTCTTTGCTGTTTATGTGGGGTTACATTTAAATACCATATTGTGTTCTGCATGATAAGAGAAGCGATACATTTTAATTGATTAAGTATTATCATGAAAGAGAGAAAAGAAACTTCATGTTGGACCCACTGAAGTGAGACAAAGTGGTCCCCACCAGACCTAAGAGGAATATTATCAAGAGTACCTGCGTTCCATTTGGATGTGCAATTGTATATTCATTAAAATTTCTTTAAATTTGGAATTGAATTGGTTATTACTGAACTGTACTCCAGTTTACATTTATTGACAGACAAACCTGCATATGAAGAATTATTTAAAGGAGCCACAAGTTTCTTCTTAATATTAAGCCATGGAGGTGAGAATGTTTGGAAGAGAGTATTTAATATCAGGAGAAATAAAAGGACATTGTCAGCAAATAAGGCTATATGATGTAGAACGGGCCCAGACAACCTGACCTATTTAAAATTGGAATTCTGGCATTGTGCCTGGTCAAGGCTGATTTACATTTTCCCAACTGATGCTATTCAGGTCTGATCAGGATAAACCAGTAAACCAGACCCTAACCATAAACACACCACATACACATGCACACACATCACGCGCATACATACACAAACCCACACTATAAAAGCCAGGAGCAGCCTCCGCTCTGGTGGAGTCATGACGGAGCGCAGTGGGGCTTTGGAGCACCTGAGGTAAGTACATACATAAAGACTCACAGGAGTGGCAAATAGGTCTCTATAGAACAGAAGCTTAATGTGTGGATGGTTCCAGAGTGGATTAACTATTTTTTTTCTAATATACTGTTAATTGTCTAAGATTTCTATCAAAAAATGTCATTCTTCTTGAATTGATTCTTTTTGTAATAGTTGATGATATTGGAGAAGGGAGTGTTGTAGGTTTGACTTTTTTGATATTATAGTACATTAGGTTACAACAACGGTGAAGTGTAAAATATAATCTTTTGTTTAGTAGGATTAGTGGGATCTGCAAAATGTCATTTCTTGCTGGTCTATGATCATTTATTTTTGAGTCTATAGGTTGGAATTATACCATGAGTTACTATAGATATAGGTACAAATGGTGAATCCAAAATTGAATTTTAAAATGTTGTGTTATTGCCTTTTTTAAATATGATCCTGCCTGTAATGACCTCACAACAGAGAGATGCAATTTACATAATCACCTGTTACTTAAATATTGTACTTTATACTACTGCTATTATTTTTTCTACTGGTATGTGTACAAATTATATTATTATTATTATTATTTATACAGCATTTCAATTGAGTTACAAGTTATTTATAATATACATTAAAATATTATTTTGAATAAGAAATAATGATAATAATAATAATAATAATAAGGCCAGTTAAAATGAATCAAAAATGTATACTTTATGTATACTGCAGTTCGTGCACAAAAAAGCATTACAAAGTGTAATAGGAGCTTTGTCTTTGTGCTGTCATGCATGCACTACAAAACTGACAAGGGCACCAACACAGTTATTGTATAAAATTCCTGGTCTTGTGATGGTGTGACATTGTTTCTTGGATGAATCGAAGGAACAAAGAAAGCATTATAATCTACAATAAAATTAAACAGAGGCTATTGATGAAAGAGACATAAAGTACTATGTGTCCTATTATTTCCTATAGCATTTATTACAAAATGTAAACATTTCCTTGTGATGTAAATATTGCTGACATTATATATACACACACACACACACACACACACATACATATATATATACCGGTATATATGTATGTGTGTGTGTGTGTGTATATATATATTGTGAAAATTGTCCTTGTCCATCTGCGTTTTGAGACTTCTCGAGATAGATGACCAGGTTAAATCAATAATTGGAGTTGCTCTAAAATAAAACTTGTATGTTCAAGTGACAAAACCCCTCTACCTGCAATAGTAATTATGATGGGAGCAAAGGAATGTTAAGATAGAGTAACAAAGTTAGAATAGAGAGCAGGATGTATGGTTCAACAAAACACAAGACTACAAGAGGTCAGCGGCAAAAGGTATGTTTTCACATCATTTGCATGATCTATCTCCAAGTGACATATTCATAAACCCATGCCTATGATCAGAAAGGATTTCAATTAAAGCTACCTTCTCAATACCTGTCAAATTTATATCAGGACGTCAATATTGAATAAAATAATGATAATGAAGTGCTTAGAATTAAATTAATTATTCTTCACCTTATTCTTTCACCTTCCTACACCTCTGTATCTCACATTTCCAACATGTAGTCCTTTAAATCTCCAATTGTAAATATATAATTCAAAATTATAAATTGCATTCCTCTTTTTATTCATTTTTTCCCCTTCCTTTCCATCCCAGGAGGTGTTGTTTGCCTTGTCGTGCACCATACCATCAGTTCTGGTCTTCAACCTGTTGCACTGCAGAAAAAGCCATGACTGCTTTCAAGGGCATATGGACTCAGGAATTCTGGCGCTGTGTTGGGGCCGAGTTTTTTGCCATGCTCCTCTTTGTGTTGCTCTGCCTTGGTTCTACTATAAATTGGGGGGCTATTGAAGAAAATCCTTGTCCCCCTGACCTGCTGCTCATCTCACTCTGCTTTGGTCTAAGTATTGCCACAATGGTGCAGTGCTTCAGCCACATCAGTGGTGCTCATATCAACCCAGCAGTTACAGCAGCCATGGTGGTGACCAGGAAGCTCAGTCTGGCCAAAGCAGCCTTTTACCTGGTGGCCCAGTGTGTAGGAGCCATAGTGGGTGCAGCCATTCTGTACGGAGTCACCCCTGCATCTGTAAGGGGGGGCATGGGGGTCACCATGGTAAGACAAGAACCGAGGGCATGCATGTGTTTGTCTTTATTAAAAAACATTATCATAGAATATTGCATATATTATAATATGTATATATAATAATATTTATTATATTTTGTCATATGTAATAAATATTATTTTATTTATTACTACACTGATATTGGAGTCCTTCTCTACTCAAAAATTTGATTTAAACATCAGATCTGCTTTCATACAATAGATGGTTAAACTAGCCTAACACATAATGATTCATCATGGTCACCAATTTGCAGAGGCAAAATGTTTTAAGCCAAATTTCAGCCATATTGAGGGAAAAAGATGTTTGTCTTTTTCCCCTCTCTTTCTCTCTCTCTTTGTTTCTCCCACACGTTGATTTTTTTTTTTTTGGCAACATAATGAATTTATTGAGCACTGACAATAGTGTTAAAAGAATTTTCAAAGGCTTTTCACCAGACAAAAATAATAATTTGCTTTATTATTATTGCTTATCATTGAACTGCTCAACTTTTGTGCATTTGAGCTTGCATTGGTGTTGGTAGGCTATTAACATTTTTATATATGCAGCAGAGTTTCACTTTCAGCTCGCTTCTGTTAGTACACAATAAAACTATAGCACACACACTGAACCAAAAGGCTAACTTACTTTACACTGAAAATCAAAACATTAAGACAGAAAGTCTACCAGTCAGTAGCTCTCTCTCTCTAGTGTGAACCAACATATCAGTGCAAGGGGAGTCAGAGGAGGGAGCTTGCTTATTGCTACTCTAGCAGCATCAGCGCCACTGTACGTTTCTAAAGCTAGCTGACTAGTTACATCACATGAGCATACTGTAGAAACATCAGCAGTAGCTATCTACAGTGGACTACATTTATTTTCATTAATTTTCATTGAACAACAAGAAAAATAGTTGATTTGTGCAGGTGGAAACAATACAGGAAAACAATAGATACAGATCACTTACAAGGAGTGTTTCTACTAGTTTGTTTTGGCCATTTTTTGTCTTTTTATTTTGGGCGGCTGTGGCCAAGAGGTAGAGCAGTAGTCCACGGGTCAGAGGGTTGTATGTCATCCACTGCCATCAGCGTCTGAATGTGTGTGAAAGGGTGAATGAACATTTGCAGTGTAAAGCACTTTGAGTGATCGAAACGATTAGAAAAGCACTATACAAATACAGTCCATTTACCATTTATCTTTTATTTTCTATTTCCAATACAGGTGAACCCAACCATTTCACTGGGAAATGCTCTTGTTGTAGAACTCTTCATCACCTTCCAACTGGTCTTCACTGTGTTTGCTACTTGTGACCATAAACGTACTGACTTAAATGGTTCATCTGCACTGGCCATTGGCCTGTCTGTCTGTATTGGCCACCTGTTTGCTGTAAGTATCCCAGGGTGTTTAGTATCAAATCAATCATTGAAACAGATGGCTCAAAATACTGCACTCACACAGCAGTCACAGCAGCCATACAATATACACTAAATTTCCAATGGTATTCCCTCACCCGTCCGAATCCACCAATTCAGTGCACAAAACAAGGTTGATAAAGATATGGATAACAGAGTCTGGTGTAGATGAACTTTATTGGACTGCACAAAGTCATGACCTCAAACTGATAGAAAACCTTTGGGATGAACTAGAGCAGAGACTGAGGGCCAGCCTTCTCCTCCACTGTGTGACCTCACAAATGCAGAGGTTTAAATTTTTTAACAGATTTAAATGTCTCTGGTAATTGGTGAATGTTTAATGAGGTTAGTTTATTATCACATCTGCTGTAAAGTGATGTTGCACCAAAAACAGATAAGTTGGAGGATTTATTGCAGTGATGTACTATACAATCCATTATATATTAAGTCTCTCACTGTTTTCAGATTCCTTATACAGGAGCCAGTATGAACCCTGCTCGATCCTTTGGTCCGGCTGTGATCACTTGGTCATGGGAAAACCACTGGGTAACAAAACCTGTATTACGTTTAATTTCATATTTGCATATCTGACAACATTGGCTAATATTATTCAAACTAAGTTATGTTGACTTGCCTCTCTTCACTTCTGCTATGCAGACTTCTCATTAGCTTTGTTTTTTTCTGTTTACTTGGCTTTAAAGTTATTTATAGTTTGAATTTTGATCTTGGTATGAAGAAAACTCTGCTGGGATGAAGACATAAACTTTCTGTGTTTGAATTGAATTTCTTTGTTTGAAACATTGCTGTTTCTCAGATTTGGCTAACCCACTTTAGGTTTCATTGTGACAGTGTGATATGGACCATTGGACTGTGTGTGTGTGTGTGTGTGTGTGTGTGTGTGTGTGTGTGTGTGTGTGTGTGTGTGTGTATGTCTGTGTGTTTTTAGGTTTACTGGGTAGGTCCAACACTCGGTGGGGCTCTGGCTGCTGCCCTTTATGAATACCTTTTCTGTCCGAAGCCGGAGCTGAAAAAACGATACTCAGAGGCCTTCATCAAGACATCTTTTGCTGCAACTAAACAAAGGCAGAATTCTGTCACTGCTCAAGAACCTCTCTTCACTGTCATGGATGTGGAACGAGCAGACAGGATAGAAAGGGAGAGGGAGGTATCAGGCGAAGTATTGTCCTCTGTATGACTAGAGAGAGAAAATTGAACTGATGATCATGCTGTTGATCAGCAGTCTACTCTGAAAGAGATGGACTTCCTGTAAAATTGCACAGCAAACACTGACAAATGATGGTACGGAAGAAGGAAAATAAATGCAAATATATTTACACTGTAACATATAGTAGCTATTGGGAATATTTGAGGCACCAAATATCCTAATTGTTAGTCCTTATTATTGTGGACTGCACTAAGGTTTTTGCCTTGGTGAAGAAAAAACTAAAAGCTAAGTTTGGGCTCATGCAATATGTTTTCAGGGTGTTAAGTAAAGTATAATGTATTAGGACATTGATTTACTATAGAGAGAGGAGTCATTTTTTAAGTAACCACTTTTGTTGTGCTGACAAAATTTAAATATTTTTCCAATATTTACTCAGAGATAGCCTTCATTGTAGTTCAGTTGTCTTGTGTCTCCCCTTCAATCCGTAATTAGTGGTCCAAAGCCACTAACAGTAAGACTGTAATCCTCAATGTAGAAAATGTTTATAATTTCCAATGGGTAAAAGTGAAGACATCTTTGCTATACTTAGATCATTATAACAAGTGACATATTAAGGTCAGTCTAAAGGGGGCAGCAGAGGAAAGGGCTTTTTCATGCTATGTGATCCCTTTTAAAAAAGGAAAGTCTACCTAGGACCCTTCCTCGTATCTTGCATTTCTATCAGTTTGAGTCACTTTCTGATTCATTGGTTAAATGTTTTGTCCATAAAATGCCAGAAATTAGTGAAAAATATGAAGGTTCCTCAACATCCAGGTTACACCCAGAAGATATTAGTTTTATAATTCTTTTTCAAAAAGAAAAGTTTCTTGAATAGGAGGCTGGAACAAGAAGCTGAAAACGAACCTTTTCTGCTTAAAAATTAGGTTCTGTCTGACTAGTTCTTGGGTTATTATGTTTTATTTAAATAGATTTTGGATGCTCAATGATATAAAAACACTATTACATAAGAAATGAAAAAAAAATCCAAATTACCAAGCTGATGTTTAACCTGTAATATTTGGGATGTTAAATAGTATGTTTGAAAAATTAGTGGATTTTAATTACTTATGTAATTTTTGAAGTATAGTTTCATAGACTAAATCTTATGGTAAATGTATATTTTGAATAGCAAATAGTTGTAGAGATATTTCTTTTATGACCAGCAGTAAATTGGAACAACCCATAGCACACCTCACACTTGGTTCTGTCACCTGTTCACCGAGACCTCTTGGACAGCTGTGTTGGCTTTTACGTTGCCATGACAATTCCAATGCCACACCTCAATTTTGACCAATACATCGTCACAACCTGCCAACAGTCAGATAATCATCTCCTTAACAAGAAAAAGAAAAGACACAGGGATGTGGATCTTAATCAGATCTTGTATTGTCCTCTATTTGTACCAACAAGACAAGTAGTAGTGTATATTTATCTGATACATAAATTTGTTATCTTAAAGTCTAATCCAGTATGAAATAGTAATGTAAATGTAAAAGACAAAAATATTACTATTGATTTGTGTGTCACAATGAAATATATTGTAAAGCAGCATGAAAATAAATAGATAAGGCCCACAACAATAACAAAGCATTAAAAATAATAATAATAATAATAAGTCTATTATGAAGTATACAAGAGTAGAGAGAGAGGGAGAGATTCATAATTTCCGTAATATACATTTTTGGCAAGAGTTTTGAGGAGCATATTCATAGTCGGAATGTTTTTGTCAGTGAAAAAATATATATGTTGATCTCAAAATATATTTTGGAATATACTGTGCAATATAGAACCATATATTCAAATAAAATTATGTATTTGAATAATGTGGTTGTATTATGTGTGTATAATTTATTATTTGTTTCAACATGATGTGTTCGAACATAGTCAACTTTACCAACACAGGTGTGAACATAATTCATTTTAGGCATACAAATCCTTGCAGCAGATACCAACACAGCAACTCATCAGATACACTGAGATAAAAAAAAACACTCACAGGTAACAAATGGATATTACTTTAGATTTAGATTTACACAGCAAAGCAGTGCTTAACAAGTTTCTCTATTGACTTATAATGGCATCCTGATCATGCGTGCGTTCAGGTGTGATGATTCTGTCTACACATGATGTTTTTTTTTTTCAATTGCACACATGAACATACACATGAAGAAAATTGAACATTTTTGTCACACACTCACATGCATGTAGAAATGAAATATGTACACTACATCACACATAACAAGAAGCTGCGCACAGCACTTACAGTGTACACATATCTCTCTGCCAATGTTGTTGCTGATATGTCATTGTTTGCAGCAGTCTGCACACATGAATGCATCACATAGTTTCTCTGTTACATTTTAATCCAGAAGATGACGCTATATAAACACTGTAGTGATGAAGTAATTAACTAAATTAGGTAGATTACTATTCATGTTATACAGCTATTCAGTATTTCATCTATTAACTATTATCATTGAAGTATGATTATAAATTAAATAAAACCAGAGAATAAAACCTAGGGTCATTGACCTCAGGGGGTAGGAGCCATCAGACCTGTGTCCCTGGTAGGTAGCACCAAGGATGTATTATAAGACTTCAGGCTCAGGCTGTCAAAAGGCTGCAATCTTTTCAATGGGTTGCTCGCCTGGTGCATATGCCCCAAGAGTTCATGACTTCCAGATTTATAGAGACTGCACAGCAGAGTCACCTCTTATCATGCCCTGGGGCAATGATAACTTGCAAATCATGCAAAAAACTCACCTTTGATTCATTTAATTCACTTTGCCGACAAAAAATAAATAAATAAACATCCTCACTTCCAAGACCCTAGCACAACCTTGCAGCATCACACAGCTGTGATGTCACCCTGGGAAAAAAGACCTTACGAGAGTGTTTTTTTTGTTTTTGTTTTATGCTTAGCTATGAATGCATTATGAACTCACCCGGCAAAAAAAGTGTAACCAAACAATCTAACCAAAGGCTGTTAGTCACCATTTATCAGCATAAATCGTCGTCTGTACCGGTTACAGCAATAATCAACAATTATCTCCACAGAAACTAAAATAACAATAATTATCTCTCATTATTATTAAATTTTTTTTCTAGGCTCATGATGTCAGCTGTAACATGATCAAACTGGAGCAAAACAATGCTCCCTTTACCATCCTCTTTTGGCTCAGTGGTGCTTCACCATGGTCAAATAGGATTCAATAAAATGAAAACAACTACATGACACGTTCATGTGTGTGGACTGCTGTGCACCATGGACATGTACTTCAAGACATGTAGCATCGAAAAATGCAAATGTATGTGTGTAGTCATTTTGACCACTCAACACGCTTTCAACTACAAGTGTTCATTGTTCATCCCCCCCTTTCATCCCCCCCTTTTTACATACATTATATATATACATAAATAAATGTATATATATATATATATATATATATATATATATATATATATATATATGGGGGGTAACACAGGATTTAGTATCTTGCCCCTAATTGTCTGACCAGTGGATGACTGCTCTACCCTGCCCTAGATTTGTAACACAGCATCTTAGTAAATGTGAAATGCAAACTGTATATAACAATGCAAGCACACATGACAAAATTTATAAAGTTAAACATGTATGCACACACCCATTGATGTGTGTGTCTTCTATCAAAGTGATATCAATGGACCCTCATATACCTGCCTGCCTGACTGCCTGCATGCCTGTGTGTGAAAAAGCTTATGTGGGAGCAGGCAGGCATGTGATCGTGCATGCATCTCCCTTGGCTATTCATTAAAATGTAAATCCTTAATACTCTATTTAAATGAATTGAGAGAATCAATGACACAATCTCATTAAAATGGCACTGGCCAAAGTATTGCTTGAAGTTTGAATTACACATTAACCACTGAACAATGTTAACAATCATAATGCCAGTGTGAGATATGAAAGGAAAATTAGTGGAGAATAATATTAAATGTATGTTTTTATATGTACTGAATAGTTTGATGAGCATCATTGCTTGGAATCCTGCTATGACCTTCATAGTCAAGTAACTGGAGTTTGTGGTCTATAGCTACACAGATGTTTCCTCCTTTGGTACTAGTGTGGAGCATTTGGGAAATGTTTGAGTTTTAATCAAGATTTTTATTAAGACCCTTGTAAACATTTGAGATTATTTCCCTGGGGTCTAGACACTGATGGTGTCCAGGAGCACATGGACACATCATGGTGATAGGGGGAGGTGTGCTTAAAGAGACATAAAAAGGCAGTCTAAATAAAAAAATGTTTTGAAAATCCCTTCAAGATGTTTTAAGATTTAATATGATTCCAGTATTCTTATATACTTACTATACTTTTCCTTACCCCCCACCCTCTCAGATGCACAAATCCAGAATGTATAATTATTTAGAAATGTTCAATTCAAAAGTTGCTAAATTATTCCCACCTCAGCAGATGAACAAACCCTGCATATATATCATTCTACACAGAAAATAGACACACATCTAACTGAAGGAACAAGTAGAAAAATACATTGTTGCAGGGCAACTTTATAGATTAGCATCCAATAAGAGATTGTTTCAAAGAATACAGGCATAAAAGCATTTGATAAGGTAAAGTGACAGATCTAGACTTCGACTTAGTGTTTTTAGAATGTAAATATTGCTGTACATTTTCACTTTTTATATAGAGTTTATATATGTAGGACGCATGTATACATGTGTATGTGCATGCATGTGTCAATAAAGTCCCTTCACTTTTCCATCCTTCAATCATATGACTGTCCTACAATTTGGACTACACAACACTGGGTGGCACTGTTAAATCATTTCAAGGTTGCCAGCGCCATAGGGCCAGAGCTACTTTCATGGGTTTGGTGCGCACAGCCATGTGGTCCAAAATGGCGTATAGAAGAGGGGACAATCATGAAGTAGATGTTATGTAGATGGTTATTTCAGTAAAACAATAGACAAAGCTTTATTTAACTGTGTGTGAAAATCATACATATTATTATTAAAAAAAAGTGATTTAATGAATGACTACAGTAAGGCTTGTCACAGATCTGGCTGTAAATGGTAACTTATATAGCGCCTTTCTAGTCTTTTTTGACCACTCAAAGCGCTTTACACTACACTGTCCATTCACCCATTCACACCACATTCATACACCGACGGCACATGCCATCGGAGGCAAATCGGGGTTAAGTATCTTGCCCAAGGATACAACGATATGCAGCTTGGAGGAGCCGGGAATCAAACCACCAATTTTCTGACTGGTGGACGACTGCTCTACCTCTGAGCTACAGCCTGGACCATCGACTACCTCACCAACAGACCACAGTATGTCAGGCTTCATGACTGTGTGTCTGAGGTGGTAGTCTGCAGCACGGGGGCGCCACAGGGTACAGTGCTCTCACCCTTTCTGTTTAGTCTGTACACCTCAGACTTCACCTACAACTCGGACAACTGCCACCTACAGAAGTTCTCAGATGATACAGCCATCATCGGGTGTGTATCAGATGGGAACGACCAGGAGTACAGGGGGGTCATCAATGACTTTGTCAGCTGGTGTGAGATCAACGCTCTCCAAATCAACGCCAGCAAGACAAAGGAGATGGTTGTGGACTTCAGGAGGAAGTCCCCCCTCACCACACCGGCGAGCATCCAGGGAGAAGACATTGAGACAGTGGTCTCTTACAAATACCTGGGTGTTCACCTGAACAACAAACTGGACTGGACCACTAACATTAATGTCCTGTACAAGAAGGGCCAGTTTCGACTTCACCTGCTGAGGAGACTAAGGTCCTTTGGTGTGTGCAGGACTCTGTTAAAGACCTTCTACGACTCCGTCGTAGCATCTGCCCTGTTCTACGCAGTAGTCTGCTGGGGGGGGCGGATGCTCAGATGGGGACAGAAGGAAAATCGACAAACTGGTACGGAAGTCTAGCTCTGTACTGGGATGTCCTCTGGAGTCGGTGGTGGTGGTGGGAGAGAGGAGGATGTTGGCAAAGCTGGACAACCCCCATCACCCTCTGCATGGGGTGGTGGGTGCGCTGAGCAGCTCCTTCAGCCAGAGACTCAAACACCCTCGCTGCAAGAAGGAGCGCTTTCGCAGATCATTCATCCCGACAGGAATAAGACTTTATAACAACACATACAAATAACCCTCACTGTAGTCACTCTGTCACTTTTTTACTGGTCACTTTTTTTTCTCTTCACACATACCCTGCACCTTAAGTGTGCATTGGCTATGTATGTGTACATGTGGGTATGTGCGTGGATATGTATGTCCATATATATATATGCAAATATGTGTGTATGTGTATGTATGTAGGTATGTACGTGCATGTATGTATATATGCCTTGCTTATGCATACTTTTTTTCTTACTTTTTTCTTACTATTTATTAGCATTTTCTCTCCATTCTATGTCGATAATGCATACTGTCTATGCGGATCATCAACAAATTCTGCGAATTTGTACATTGTGTTGTGTGTTTTTTTATTTTTATTTCTTTATAGTTTTTTTATCTTCAGCTTTATTTTCTTCTATTTATCTGTAACGCTGCAGTAACACACAAATTTCCCCGTTGCGGGATCAATAAAGTTTTATCTTATCTCATCTTATCTTATCTCTTAGCCCCGCTGTGACTCCCCTGTTTGTCTGCTCCTTGTATTTGCCTCTCCTCTCCCTGTGTTCTTTTTCAGGGAGAAGTGGAGTAATGGTACACCTGTCACAATCACCTCATCATCTGCAGCATTCAAACCCTGGCTTTCCTTCTACTTGTTGCCAAAACTGCTTGCCAAACTGGTAACACATGATGCTGGTTCCAGTGGCCTTGCCTCTTACCTGGTCCTCTTACACAATTACCTCAGCAGAACCCACAGCCGACCCTGCCCCATCTTCCAACATGTCCGCTACGGGGTCCCACAACAAACACACAAAAGCACATCTATGGGACTTCAAGTTTTAATGATAATAATACATTATTGATGCTTTGATTCTCCATCTGAAAAATGTCACCAAAAAGGATAGAAATATCCATCCAATAAATTTAACGAAAAAAGGATACCCCTCCATTGTGCCATGCATATACTTTATCTAAAAGCTGAAGAGTATTTAACAAACAATCAGAGACATGCAGGCCACAAGATGGATAGATAGATAGATAGATAGATAGATAGATAGATAGATAGATAGATAGATAGATAGATAGATAGATAGATAGATAGATAGATAGATAGATAGATAGATAGATAGATAGATAGATAGATAGATAGATAGATAGATAGATAATTGGAACTATTGTACGAGAAGCTTGTTTTCCTTTGTACCATAAGAAGAAGATCACAAACAAACCTTCACAAGATATTGTTAGTACACCATTTATTATGTCATATTGATCTTCTGTTGTTGGGGAAATTCATTGGAAAAAGTATGGCAACTGTCACATAAAGTTTTCTTGACTACTAAGTCAGAGAGTTAACATTCAAGATGGTTCGCAAATTTTACCTAACCACTCTTGAACCTCTGCATTTCTTTTGCAGAGGTTCAAGAGTGACAATGATGTGGTTGTGGTTCTCTGTTGAAACTATGGTTTACATCCATACTTCTATTTTTTCTATTCTATTCTAGTCTTGCCCATACACAAACTGATGTGCAACAATTTATTAGTGTATATCAGTGACCATGTCTACCCCCACTTTACTCCATTCTGGAGGAATATACCGTTTGCATACAGTATATGAATGAATTTGATAGGCAATTAATTTTTTCTCAGTTTAGTTACTAATTACTTTGCTTATACTCACCTAATTTCTGTATTAATTGGTCTAAATAAAAAAAGCCACACTTTTTAGAATTGTGGTGTGGGGCGTGGCCCCCCAACAAAAGATCAGGGCAACCAGGCAAAGTGGAGACAGGAGGCAGCAGAATTCAGTTTGCCAGAAAACAGGCTATTTATTAATAGTTGTACACCTTGGACAAACACCAGTAACTGCTCAGACACCAGCACAACACCATGATCCATCTCTCAGCAGGTTGAACAAAGTCAGCGTAAACGGTAAATGGTAGCCCTTTTAAGGTCGCCTGACTAGGCTTAATTAGAACAAACGGTTAGTGGGGGAAAACCAATATCCCAATAATTTCTTGCACACTTACCATCGAACACAACTTAACCAAATAGTGAAATATAATTAAAAATATCGAAACACACCTCATAAAAATGATCACACTCAAAGTTTACACTACACGTACATATTTACAATAAACAAGAAATCAAAAACACCCCTGTACAACTTAAAGTGCACCCCCTAGCGCGACACTCGATAAATACTTCCACTACGCACAAGAGTAGTGAAGCCGGACCTGGAGATGAGTGCAGGTGAGTGAGAACCATCCCGGTGTCTGCCCCCCGCTGCCAACATGTCACCAAGCACTTCAAACATATACATTTGAAAATAAACTGATAAATAAATTGATTCAACCCGTGCGTGTAGTGATAGTGTGTGTATATGTACAAGAGTCCTCTGCAACAGGGACGACTGTTGCAGAGACTGGACACCACCCCCCACCTTTGATCACCTTCTCAAATTGATCTGTGATTACATTGTAAAAAATGAGTGTCTAAAAAATAAAGCCTACCCTGTACTCAGTCATTAAAACTGATTTTTTTTTAAAATGGGTAGGAGTCTATTGGTAGGAGTCATCTATTGTTTTAATGATATAAATATCAACAACTAGCCACAGAAAGATGGGCCATGTTATTTCCTCAACCGTGCAGCAGTCATGGGATGCAAATCATCTTACAATTAATTTTAGACAACTACACATTCACTCCAGGGGCTCCTATCAGCATCTGCAATCAAATCACGCACAAACTGAGTGTATAATACATACTTCTTTTTAGCCGTCATATGTGGACTAATATGCACTTGTTCAGTACTGTAAATTTGTTGCTATATAATGATGGTTTAGAATCAACCTGTGCTTTGCTGCCACTCCAGGCAGTAACAGGCTGCCACTCTAGCCTCTGTTACACAAAGTTTAGTGTAATGCTTCACCCAGGTAACTTATTGATAATGATAACCATAGAAGATCCAGTCTATTATCGTTCCATCCATTCCAGGTTGCTGTGGTGTGTTTTTTTTTTTTTTTCATTTAACTGCTACCATCTGTGGCATTCCAAATTATACTTAGTCACCAAAGAATATTTATTATTCTTGTATTCCCTATTTATATATTGTTTTTTCATCTTTTAATTATTCAAAGGTAGATGACTAAGACAAAGCCTCGTTTTTTAGTCTGATCTGCAGAGGTTAGGGCAGTGCTTCTCAATTATTTTCGGTCGCGCCCCCCCTATGGAAGAAGAAAACATCTCGCACCCCCTCGACTATAAATAGTATCATTTGTCTATAAAATTGTTATAAGTACATCTCTACATAACACTGTTACTTATTAACGTATAAGAGAATAAAAAAAGAAAGAAATATGGACCAACTTACAACAACGAATAGCTTTATTAACTGGAACAGAAAAGATTTAAAGTGCATCTGAAATTAAAAAATAAAATTAAATCCTCAATTAAACATTTTTTGACTGACCATGTCAAACCATATTATACTGAAAAATAAAATTACACAAAATCGGGTTATCAACGTCATTGGGGTGTAATGTCTATAAGTGGCGCGTTAATTTATTTGTCTTCATGCTGCCAACATTTTAGACACAGTAACACACCGGTCTTTCACAGTGAACCAAGCGTGCTACACTTCGTGTCTACACTTCATACTAATGCTGTGCTGTGTGCCAAGGCCACACTCTGCCAACTCTGCCCTTGATGGGGGACCTCGAGGAACTTTAGCTATGCCTGTGAAAAAGCTGCACTGATGGTTACCCTCTTTTTGTAAATTCACATTGCCTTTAAATTATTTTTTCATCTCATCCAGATGCAATGTAAAAATGATCTTGTATAAGATAGTGCAGTACAGACTTTTAAATTACTGTTGCAGTGACTAGCCTATTTAGTTGGGTCTGTAGGTTATAAGTGGTCCAGGATAAATTGCTACTACTGTGCTCAGCCAATTCTACATTAAATGAAAGGTACAAATATTCAAGATTTATTTTTGGGGGGCTTTTTGCCTTTATTTTGGTTCTTGGCCGAGAGGGGAATGACCTGCAGCATATGGCTCAGGAAGGCCTTACATCTGGTACTGGTATACTGTTACACTTTTACTGGTATACTGTACATTTTAGCAGGCTCACACCGAAGTCTCCTTTGTTTTTTTGCCATGGTTAATTTTGGCAGTTGAATGTGGTCAAAACTGTTATCACCCATGCAAATTAATAACATTATTTCTGGCGTGATAGTTTTAGACCTGGCAAAGATGCAACAAAGTCATACATCTAAGACTTTTTACATAGGCCACAAAGTGACATAGGAACACTGAATCACCAAAAGGTGCTACTGAGACAGACACCTTGGAATAGACGCGTTGCTTTTTATTGCTGTTTGGAATACAGAAAAATATTATCTTACATTAAACTGTTATGTCTGTTGCTTGATATAGTCACAGTAGTGAGGATTATGATATATAATTATTATATTGTACTTCATAAAAAAACAATGGCTAAAGAGATGTTAAACATTGCTGAAATGAGAACAACAAAAGACACTGAAAAAATAAGATGCTCAGAAAAAAACATATATTAAAATGATTTGTGTAAGTAAGTAGTAAGTAAAAATAAGTTTGTTGACTATTAAGAGGCTCTATCATGCATGTACTATATACAACTCTAAGGCCAGATAAGAATAATTATGTCCTGTGCCAGAATTTAGGATCCCCCCTTTAGGGAAAGGTTGTGCTTTAATATAACAAACTGTATATATTTATTTAGTATATTTACATTTACGGTAAAATTCCAGTTAGGCTAAATGAAAATCAACTTTGTTTCTCATGGCAGCATTACTATGAACATTAAATGAAATGCATTGTAATTGTGGTGTAAAACTGACTGAGAATGTCATAATCTGAATGTTCATGTGAGGCATTTTCCCGCTTTTCAACATAGTTTTCAGTCAATATGGCCATCTGTATTTAAATAGCATCCAACATCCTGTTATCAGGTTTGTATGTCACTCAAAAGTGGAAGCTGTTGTATATTCAGGTTAAAATATTCACTACCATGTAGTCAATTTGTAGATTTGTAGATGAATATATTCTTTCTCTCTTTGCTCTGTCATGAATTGATCCTATATGACTCTTTTGTAAGAAATGCTTACATTAACATATATTCTCCTGCCATTTCACTTGTTCTCTTCTGGATGCAGGGAAGAGAAACAAGAACCACACACATAAACTAGCATTAACATTCCTGCAATAATTAGGTTTATATAAATAGATTACATTATTTTGCTCATTTTTTGTCTTTTATGTGAATTTTGCATCTCTACCAATTCATCTATTGTAGCCTAAGGTTTAACCAACCAGAATACGGGTTCAGTAATAGATTCAGAGAATTACTTTTCTTCAATGTAACAGAACTTTTTATAATGCACCTGTAGTTCAGAGGTAGAGCAGTCTTCCGCCACTCTGAGGATCTGGGTTTGATTCCTAGTTCCTATAGGCTGCATTTTGATGTACACTATATTGCCAAATGGATTCACTCACAGGGCGACACGGTGGAGCAGTGGGTAGCACTGTTGCCTCACAGCAAGAAGGTCGCAGGTTCAAGACCGCTTTGGGGCCTGGGTCTGGGACCTTTCTGTGTGGAGTTTGCATGTTCTCCCCGTGTCTGCGTGGGTTTTCACCGGGTACTCCGGCTTCCTCCCACAATACAAAACATGCTCAGGTTAATTGGCAAATCTAAATTGCCCATAGGTGTGAGTGTGTGTGTGAATGGTGTGTGAATGGTGTGTGTGCCCCACGATTGGCTGGCGACCATCTGGGGTGTATCCCCCTGCCTCTCGCCATAAATGCGCTGGGATAGGCTCCAGCAGACCCCTGCGACCCCGAAAGGGAATAAGCGGGATAGAAAATGGATGGATGGATGGATGGATTCACTCACCCATCGAAATAAATGCAATCAGGGGTTTCCATCACTTTCTAAATATTCCACACTCAACCTTCAGCTGTATTATGAGAAAGTGGAAGTGTTTGGGAACAACATCAAATTAGGCCACATAAACTGATGGAGAGGGGTCAATGAATGCTGAGGCACATAGTGTAACAATGTCACCAGCAGAGTTAATTACTACAGACCTCCAACATTCATGTGGCTTTTAGATTAGCTCAAGAACAGTACACAGAGCACTTCATGGCCATACATCACCAAGTACAATGCAAAGTATTGAATTTAGTGTTGTAAAGCACACAACCACTCGATTAGAGCTAGAGCGGTGGAGTCTGGAGTTCTCTGGACTGATGAAATGCACTTCTTCATCTGGCAATCTGATGGACGGGTCTAGATTTGTTGGTTGAACAATAACTTGTTGGACTCCATTGTGCCAAGTGTAAGGTTTGGTAAAGGGAGGATTATGGTGTAGTTTTTTTTGGCCCTGTAGTTCCACTAAAAGGAGTGCAAATGCTGCAACATACCAAGGCATACATCATATTGAACCCCATACACTAGAAATAGGATGACAGGTGAATTTATATGCAAATCAAGGTAGGTAAGCAAATACTTTTGGCAATATAGTGAATGTAGTGGCCTGCTCCTAATGCTTCTGTGAAAACGTATAAGTATATATATACAGTAATCCCTCGTTTATCGCGGGGGTTACGTTCCGAAAATGACCCGCGATAAGTGAAATCCGCGAAATAGAAAACTTTATTTTTTTTTTACAATTAGCAACTATTACATGTATACAAATACAGTGACTCACGTGTAGGCCGTTTCACTGCTCTTCAGACTGGGCCGCTGCATCCTGACTGCGCTCTGCAGTGTTCTCTTCTTCTGAAGCCCGCGGTGCAGGTGTGTTTGTTCGGGAGAAAAACATAGTGATAGGCAGCTGTTGTCGCTCTTTTTTCTTCTTTGCAAACGAGATGACAAAATGATAGCACAATTCCTAGCATGTTTTGATACGAGAAGCGGGAGTGAGTTTTTAGCGAATCAGAATGCAGAACACAATGCACCAAAAAAAAAAAAAAAATGCATTATGAAAATCCGCGAAATAGCGAATCCGCGATAAGTGAACCGCGAAGTGGCGAGGGATCACTGTATATATATATATGTATATGATTAGATCCAGAGACGGATTTGTCCAACAGGCATAGCAAGCAGTGGCTTGGGGCCCTGGACACAAGGCGGCCATTACGGCTGGCCAAAGTACTCCACAGAAATGAGAGAGATCCCCTAGGGGCCCCCTTTGGGAATTCTTTCTTGGAGCCCCAACAGGCCGTTGATCCGCCTCTGATTAGATCCATCAGATGAGCAGATGGCACCTTGCATGGCAGCTAATGCCATCAGTGTATGAACACTTGCAGTGTAAAGCACTCTGCGTGGTCAAAAAGACTAAAAAGGCCCTATGCAAATACAGTTCATTTACAATTTAATACCAGGAAGAGAGAACAAGTGTGTTATATCACTGTAATACTATGTACATAGGATTTCTCTGTATTGTTGGTATATTTGACATGATAAATAACTATATTAAAATTGCACAGTATTTTAAACTATGTGCATTTTCCATCCACATATAAATAATATCATCATGTAAGAAAGGTGTTAAAAACTTCAAAACAGATTTTTAAATTATTTAATTATTTTAGAAAAATATTATCTGAATGTGTTGTGCACATTTCCTCATGATGACAAATCTAGTTAGCAAAAGAACAGAAAACCAAGGCTACTGTAACTATAGTGTCATCATAAGATAAATAGGCATATGTTTGCAAGTCTAAACTGCTTCTAATAGGCTGCTTTACTCTAAGAATGGATTTTCCATCCATTTTGGTTGACATGATTGGACATTCTGATAAAAGGATTAAACGTTCAAGAGAATCATAATGATGCTTGAGGTCAAACTCTTGCAGTCCTATTCTTCACCACATCAGCGTGGCTGGTCCAATATGCAGTCAGTCCAATACTGCCGTCAGTCTGCGAGGGAGCCCGCTGCAGCCCTCCCACTGCTTTCGTTTCCCTCTACCTTAAAACAGCGCCTTCACGGATGAAGGTCGCTTAAACACAAAAGGATTTCAGCGCTGCGGTCCAATAAAGCGCATGCGCGCTGCCGGAGGACAGCTTCATAGCCCGCAATATGGTGAGAATGCCTGCCATTGGAGACACGGAGCAGGAGCAGATGAGCTGCCACGAGAGGAGCAGAGATGAGGAGGTGGAAGAGAACGACGACGACGAGATTGATGAGGTTCGGATCACCGGGGAGGAAGAGGACGAGGAGTCCGAAAAAGATGGTGTAGAGCTGAAATGGGAGTCAGTGAGCACAGTGCTGGAATCCAGCGGCGCCGCAGCAGAGACACAAGCGGTTGTTATGTCAAATAAGGACCGAGGAGAAGAAGATGGAGAGGCGGACCCTCCCAGCAGCAGCCTGCCCGCTGGTCTGGAGTCTCACCTGGAGGGAGACCTTCAGCGCTCAGAGAGGAACAGGCTGAGCGAAAACACCCGCCTGGCCACTCAGTATGCGGTGAGGATCTTCAGGGAGTACCTAAGCGAGAATGCCCAAAGTCCAGACTTTGAAACTCTGGACAAGGAGGCGCTATGCGTGGTGCTGCGCTCCTTTTATGCGGAGGCGCGTTCCAAGAGTGGACAGCTGTACAGCAAGTCGTCTCTGATCAGCATCCGGAGCTCACTGAACCGGTACCTGAACGAGCCGCCTTACAGCCGCACATTGGACCTCACTAAGGACCCAGAGCTGCGCAGCGCCAACCTCACCCTGGCTGCGGTCATAAGGAGGCTGGAAGAGCAGGGCGCTGGTCCAGTGGTACAGAAACAATCCATTACTCGCTCTGATTTGCGTAAATTGTATGAGTCCTTGGTGTTTAACAGCAATACTCAGTTCGGGCTGCTCAACAAAGTGTGGTTCGAGACCTGTATGTATTTCTGCACCAGGGGCCGCGAGAACCAGCGAGAGCTGGAGGAGGACTCGTTCGGTCTGGCCGTGGATGAGGACGGGAGAAAGTTCGTCTATTTTAAAGCACTTGGGCCGTACCACAAGTCCCGCTCCGCTGCTTGGATCAAGAAGCGTCCCGACGCAGACGAGGACACCCTGCCGCGGATGTATGAAACGGGCACGGAGCTGTGTCCGTACGCCAGCTTCGTCCGGTACGTGTCGAAACGGAACCCGCTTTGCCGAGCCTTCTTCCAGCGGCCCCGGGACCACTGCTCCACTGGCGACGTGACATGGTACGAGAACAAAGCCATCGGTAAGAATTTGTTGGGTACGAGGATGCAGATGTTGTCGCGCACTGCCAAGCTCTCCAAGACTTACACAAACCACTGCATCGGTGCCGTCTCCATAGCAACGCTAAACAGTATCGTGGGCGCCACGGGATCTAAACCGACAAAGACTCTCTACATTGCCTCGGGAACTGTTAATGGAAACGTGCAATCCCACCTCCAGTTCGTGATCCCGTACTTTCGCCGGGTCACCAATGCTGATAAGGACGTGCAGCAGAAAACAGCAGCAACGGCAGCAACAAATAAAAACTTACCAACAGCAGTGAGGAGAGTGAGTGCCAAGGGTCACCCTGGGGCTCCCATCCCCAAAAAGATGTGCGTGCGCCCCGGGACATGCGCGGAGTCTCCTGTGGAGCGGAACGAGAGCCATCCGCTCCCTGCGAGAGATTCGGAGTCCCATATTCATACACAGCACACAGTCCGGTCTCGGGTCACTGTACCAACACAGGTAACACAGTATATCAGTGTGTTTCATTTAGTCTGGAGCGGAATCCTCCATAGTCTGTCTGCGTGTGGAACTTGTGCATAAGGTATAAAAGAAAAAAAACTGCTGCGGTCTGTGCATATCTACAGCATAAATAACGAATAACGATATCAACAAAATGCATTTTGTCAAATCAGGCTAACTGAATTTATATTAAAATACAAATATGAAAATTCTTATACAAATAAGAGGGAGAACAAAACAAACGTTAATGGGACAAACCTAGAAACCAGAAGTGACCTTCTGTTAGGATGGATCTTAGTAAAGTTGTAAATGTCCAGTTAATTTTCTTATGAATATGCTGCATTAGAGGTTGTAGGTCAGTGAGTGCATGAATATGATTCCAGAGGTAGGGGGAATAAAAGTGTGAGTTATTCAGCCAGGCAAAATGCAGGTAATATATTTACAATTATTAATTTAAAGTCATTATTATTCACATGTACATATGTGGACAAAATTGTTGGTACCCCTCAGTTAAAGAAGGAAAGCCCACAATTCTCACTGAACTCACTTGAAACTTACAAAAGTAACATTAAAAATTTATTGAAAATTAAATAATCAAAATCAGCCAATACTTTTGAATTGTTGATTAACATAATTATTAAAAAAAAAAACTAGACAAAAATGATGGTGACCATAACTTAATATTTTGTGGCACATCCTTTTGAGGCAATCACTGCAATTAAACGATTTCTGAATTTCTCAATGAGCATTCTGCTGCTGTCAACAGGTATTTTGGCCGACTCCTCATTAGCGAACTGCTCCAGTTGTCTCAGGTTTGATGGGTGTCTTCTCCTGGGTGAACTCCTTCCACAGATTCAGGGATTCAGATCTGGGCTCATGGAAGGCCACTTTAGAATAGTCCAACGCTTTAGGTGTTTTTGTCTGTGTGTTTTGGATCCTTGTCCCGTTGGAAGACCCATGACCTGCGACTGAGACCAAGCTTTCTGACACTAGGCAGCACATTTCTCTTCAGAATGCCTTGATAGTCTTCAGATTTCATTTTACCTTGCACACATTCAAGACACCCTGTGCCAGATGCAGCAAAGCAGCCCCAAAACATTACTGAGCATCCTCCATGTTTCACCGTAGGAAAAGTGTTCTTTTCTTCGTATGCTTGGTTTTTGAGTCTATGAACATAGAGTTGATGTGCCTTACCAAAAAGGTTGGTCTTATCTGTTGCAGCTGGTGCAGGTGGAGATAATTCACATTAAATCATTGTTATATTGGACAAAATACAAATATATCTGCAACAAGTTAATATAATCAAATTTATTACCCCAGTCAACCTCTCTGTCAGGAGTGAATTGTTTCTCTAAATAAGCACAAAAAAGCTATGTCAAGTATCTCTTTGACATATGTTGTCTCATTTGTGGCAGTTTTTTCTGATATTATTTTTTGGCTGTTATACAGAAATGTGACATCCATATTCTTAATGCCATTACCCAAACTCTGATTGGTTGTTTCTCCATCTGTAAATGATCACAGCAGCAAGCCACTTTGAATTACTGTATTCATCAAAGATCAAAGATCTGGTGATTAATGATTCCAAGGTTATCCAGGATCTGTTAAGTCCTATGTAACTATCAACTCCAATGACAGTATGCACAATAACATGATCTTTGAGCTTTAAGAAACCACCTCGACTAAACAGTAATCAATAAAATACACTAAGGACAAATTGAAGACAAGCAGAAGTTTTCAAAAAGTTGTCTGAGTGAGTGCTTTCACAAAAATGGTGATTTCATACTTTTTGCTAGGGGTTGTACTCAGATGTTATTACAAATATGTTACTTACTGTGCAGTGCACAAATTTACAAGAGTTCAGATCTGTTCTCAAATTGAGTATGAAAATGTGATAATTCCAATTGACCTCTTTAGTAAACATGCTTCTTTTTTCTTTCTACTATTTCCAAAATGGTTTCTTCACAAAGCTGGAGTCTGAAGAAAATCAAAGTGAATTTTTTGTTGAAGTTTCTCCCAGGCTCTTCCAGGGAAACCCTGTTGTGTTTCCAGGCTAGTTGGGAGACATCATCTTTCCAGCATTGTAGCAGCCCTTGGCATCAATAAATATAGCATTGAAATACAGAGATAGAGAGACAGAGAGAAAGCGAGTGGTCTCAGCTGAACATAGTAACAACAATGTAAAGTTGACACGGCGATCCCTACAAAACATGTTTCTTGGCTGTCCTTCTCTTGTAAGTGGTCTTCCCACTTGGCTGCAATACTGGAAAAGCATTGGTTTCTGTTTTCTCCATACCTTTAAACCTTTTTTGTTACCATGCAGTAGTGACACTACAGGCAAATGGAGTCTGCTTTCCGAAGACCACCGAATGGGAATATATCCTGCAGTGGCATATTCTGCTTTCTTATGGACAATTACTCTGAGTAGTACTTTGAAGACTATCCGAAGTTCCATCGTGTCCCTGTTGTGAAGGCATTTTTTTGTCTTCTTGTCATTTGTTCAAAAAGTTGTGTCTTGCACTACTTATTTAGTATGACATTGGCTATTGAAGATAATCAAAAATTATCATAAATAGTTATGTATTCATCAAAAATATAGCTTTATTAGTTAGTTGTATGTGTGTGTGTGTGTGTGTGTGTGTGTGTATGTGTGTGTGTGTGTGTGTGTGTGTGTGTGTGTGTGTGTGTGTGTGTGTGTGTGTGTGTGTGTGTGTGTGTGTGAAATACAAGCACTTACAAATCCTGAGTTGTGGTGACACTGCAGTGGCAAAATTAGTCCTGTTGGTCTACCAACTAGAGGTCAGAGCATTTAAACCCTCATTCAGCATTCAGAGACAGTTGTGGTGAGGTGGTCCTCCTCTGCTGTCAGCAACATATGATGCAAAGAGCATTGATGAGAACTGTCACAGATAAGGTGAACAGTGAGCTTAGGTCCAAGTTTTAGGCTGCAGTACACTCAACTACCACTGAACAAGCTTAGCTGCTGTTAGACTTTGAAAAGTACAGCAGGGTTAAAATTGCAGAGGAGCTCACTGTGCATAAGTGTACTGGGTAAAAGTGATACAAGAACAGACTTTTAACCAAGAAACCACAAAAGGTGAAATCTGCCACATTTGCAGGAAACTTAAGGTGAAACCAGCACATCACAGCTCCAATACCCTCAGACAGAGTTATTGAGTCGCCACCCTTTTGAAATTACAGGGATAGATTTTGCGGGGCCATTAATGTCAAATCTAGTGGTCAGTCTATAGCATATATTGCACTTTTCATGTGTGCTGTCACAAGAGCACTGCATTCGAAGCTTGTCTCAGATATATGTATTGACATATTTCTCTTAGCTTTAAAGAGACTTATTGCTAGATGAGGACTGTGTAAAGTTATTTACTCAGATAATGCTTAAAAATTCAAAATAGCAGACAAAGAAACTCTGGAACTCTATAAGAGGGTCAGAGCTCAGAATTCTTCGCTAACAAGGGAACACCTGGAAGTTCATTGTTGAGTAAAATGTATAAGATATGTTATTTATACTATTTACAGTATTTACAGAAGTTTCAGTTAAAGGTCATTGCAGTAAAAGAGGTGACTAGGCAAATCTGGTTACAATAATTGTTCAGTGAAATTACCTTTAGTCAGAGAGAAATGCTTTTATTTTGAAATCAGTCGCAATCTGGAAGTGAATTTGGGTTCACTAGATTTTAGTTAATAGAGACATTGAGACATGCAAAATGTTGCTTTCTCCTGCTCTGTAAGATGCTACACATTTGAGGGCAATAAATGTTTAGTTTAAGGAATATTTCTGCCTGGTCATTAACCATCGCAACTTCCATGACAATACATTAAGAAAGTTTGACAGACTTTGCTTAGCTGTGTTTGGCTCATGTTCTGTTCTGCCCAAGTTATATTACTAGTATGTGGAAAGAAAAGAGGAGGAATTGCTCTTTGTTTCTGCTTCCTTGAGTGGATGTTTCCAGCTGTGGTGTGGTGGAGAAGATCTGTCATGCAGGTCGTCCTTGGTCACTTGCTGGTCCTTAAGATGCTGAAGTTAAAGTGGCTGAATTACGCCTTGAGAAGAGAGAGGCTGCTGAAGACTTCTAGCCTGCAGCTTCTCCTGCTGTAAGGAGCAGGAAATCAGAGCTGTGCTTTGTTGATGATCCAGTGAAAGGAAGACTGAAAGAGAGAGCCTTCCGGTAAGAGAGCAAGAGAAAGGCTGTCGTTGGTCTTTTTATATAACATAAGAGTCATAAGAGAAATTTTGAAAAAAACTTTTTTTTCTTGGGGGAGGTCAACAAGGTCCAGGCTCAGCCAGGCAGAGCTATACAGACTTGTGAAATAAATTTATCATGATATATTGACACTTTCTATCATGGTAATTTCATGATAATCTCTATATACTTTACTAACATTAGAATAAGATGGTTGGATTATTGTTGTCAATGCATATGCACAAACAAAATTGCAATCAGTCATGCATACAAATTCATATAGAGTAAAAAATAAATATCATAAATAATAACAAAGAATAAATATACAGTATATGCCAAAATAAATAAAAACATCTCTAATATAGTACCACTGTATTAAAATAATGTCAGGGATCTGGACAGACGAGGACCACACGAGCAATACGTTTCAATAGTTTATTGAAGGGGTTGGGGAATGGGCGTGAGTCTTTGTGTGTGTGTGTCCCAGCGGCTGAGAGGCGTAGAGTGTAGACGGGGGTTGAGGGTCCAGGCTCTCTCGCCGAAAGGGGCTGGAAGTCCTGGGGGAACACACACACACACAGCAGGAAAGGAGTGGCAGGGCAAAACCTCCAGGGCAGTAGTACCGACAAGGGCAAGGCAGTAATCGTGGTCAAAAAGGCAGAAGGCAGGTCAAGTTACCGGGATTGTAGAGCAGAGGGTGGTCGGGCAGGTCCGGGATCGCAGGTAGGAGTCAGAGTAGTAGCAGGTAACAGGCAGGACAGGCGCGGGCTTAGCAGACGATCTGACGATGTGTGCTGGGAAACAGTACTCTTTATACATGGCATGGTTAGCAGGAAATGAGGAGCAGCTGGCTGGTTAACGAGGGAGTGGCAGCAGAGACAGGTGAGAGTAATCAGCAGATAATTAGTGCTCCTACCAGGCAGAGGGAGAGGGAGCTCACAACAGAACCCCCCCCTCAAGGGACGGCCCCAGAAGTCCCAAAGAAACACCGCCAAGACTGGGAGGGCGAAGGGGGAGCCGGCGGAGGGTCAGAACTCCTCAGAGCAGTCGGAGTCCATGGCCTCATCCTTAGAGAGCCCCCCAGCAGGGGTCAGGACGGGTCCCGGGACAGGGGCCAGGCCAGGTGCAGGGTCAGAAACTGGGTGGGTGGAACGACGGGGTCCTTTAGGACGACCCCGACGAATGGCTGGTTGGTCTGGATGCTGCCGGTGGAAGTCAGCGATGAGGGTCCGATCCAAGATCCGGCTGGCAGGCACCCAGGTTCTCTCCTCAGGACCATACCCTTCCCAGTCGACAAGGTATTGGATGCCTCTACCTCTACGTCTGGATCGGAGCAGACGCCGGACAGTGTAGACTGGGCCACCATCAATGAGGCGTGGAGGAGGCGGGGGGGGGTTGTGGCTGGAACCAGCGGGCTCTCATGGACCGGTTTAATCCTTGAGACATGGAACGTGGGATGGACCCTCATGGAGTAGCTCGAAGGCAGAGTTGAGCAGAGGCAGAGGATACCGGTTCTTTACTGTGATGCTGTTGAGGCCACGGTAATCGATGCAGGGGCGAAGGGTTCCATCTTTTTTCCCCACGAAGAAGAATCCGGCGCCAGCAGGGGAAGAGGACGGGCGGATAATTCCAGCAGCAAGAGAGTCGCTGATGTACGTCTCCATGGCCCTTCGTTCAGGAGCAGACAGGGAATAAAGACTCCCTTTGGGGGGAACAGAACCAGGAAGGAGGTCGATGGCGCAGTCGTAGGGTCGATGTGGGGGCAGAGACGTGGCTTTGACCTTGTTGAAGACCTCCCTGAGACCGTGGTAGCATTCCGGGACATTGGAGATGTCTGGGGCTGAGCCGGGGGGTACCGGGTGAGAGGGTGGCATGGCCGCAAGCAAACAGGTCTGGTGGCAGTCCTCTCCCCACTCTCTGACCTTTCCAGTTGCCCAATCAAGGTGAGGGTTGTGCCGTCGGAGCCATGGGTAGCCCAGGATGAGAGGTTGGCCCGGGGAGTGGAGCAGGTGGAACTGAATGGTTTCAGTATGGTTGCCAGACAGCATCATTTTAACAGGGGTGGTGACCTGCGTGACTGTGCCAAGAGGGTGACCATCTAGTGCCCAAACAGGGACGGGGGGTGTCAGACGGAGGGTCTCCAGTCCCAGCTGGTGAGCGAGTTCAGTGTCTATTATGTTGGCTTCGGCACCTGAGTCCACATGGGCAGCCAGTGTGTGGGTGGAGTCGGGAAGATGAAGACGGACCTGCACCAACGGTTTGTGGTTGGAGGACTGGGTGGTCATTGAGCTCAGCCGGACTCCTCCTATGTCTGGTGAGCTTGGGCTTTTTAAAGGGCAGTTGGCAACACGGTGTCCTTCCCCTCCGCAATACAGACATAGATTGGAGGAGATACGGCGCCGACGCTCAGCAGGGGAAAGAGAAGCCCGGCCAATCTCCATGGGTTCAGACGGGTCCGGTTGGTTTGGAGGAGTAGTCGGGGAAGACGGCTGGACAGTCGGGACGTGACGAGAGCTGGTGGCTAGGGGATTTTGGCGCCCCCTATCTCGGCGGCGGGTCTGGATCCGTCGATCTATGCGCACAGCCAGGGCGATGGCGTCATCAAGGGTGGAGGGCCGTTCATGAGAGACCAACTCATCCTTGATGTAGTCGGCCAGGCTGGCGAAGAACACGTCCACCAACGCTGCCATGTTCCAGGGGCTGCGCCTTGCCAAAGTCCGGAAATCAATAGAATAATCTGCAACCGTCCGTCGACCCTGCCGAATACTCAGAAGATCCTGGGATGCCTCTTCAGAGGATGAGCCCAGATCAAAAACCTTGAGCATCTCCTCAGCAAACAGTTCAAAAGATGTGCACGCCGGGGTCTGACGCTCAAACTCTGCTGTTCCCCAGAGTCGAGCTCGGCCTGTCAGGTGAGTGATTGTGTACCCGACCTTAGCCCCTTCTGTGGCAAAGGTTCTGGGTTGCAGAGAGAACTGAAGCCTGCAGCTGGTCAGGAACGGGCGCACTTGCTTTGGGTCACCGTTGAATCGTTCTGGGTTGCCGATTCTAGGTTCCGGAGCTCCAGCAGCAGTGGCCTGGGTGGGTGACTCTGGAGCGGCGCTGGCGGGTGGGCTGGCTCGGGCTAGACCGGAAGGCAGGCTGGCGGTGGCTGGAGCGGCGGGCTGGGACTGAGGAATGAGTTGGGCAAGCAGTCCGGTTATCTGAGCGAGGTGATCTTGCTGTTCGTGAATCCGATGTTGTTGCTGTTGTATCAGCTGCTGTGTTTGCTGCAGCTGCTGTTGCTGCTGGTTGCCAAGCTGTAGCAAAGAGGAGACGTCAACCGTCATCCGATGGATGTCCCTCTCAGCGTTTCCCAGGCGCTGCATGGCGGTGGGGGGTTCTAAGTCCATGTTTCGTGAAACGTTCGCTGGGTCCATTATGTTGGTCAGATCGTACTGTCAGGGATCTGGACAGACGAGGACCACACGAGCAATACGTTTCAATAGTTTATTGAAGGGGTTGGGGAATGGGCGTGAGTCTTTGTGTGTGTGTGTCCCAGCGGCTGAGAGACGTAGAGTGTAGACGGGGGTTGAGGGTCCAGGCTCTCTCGCCGAAAGGGGCTGGAAGTCCTGGGGGAACACACACACACACAGCAGGAGAGGAGTGGCAGGGCAAAACCTCCAGGGCAGTAGTACCGACAAGGGCAAGGCAGTAATCGTGGTCAAAAAGGCAGAAGGCAGGTCAAGTTGCCGGGATTGTAGAGCAGAGGGTGGTCGGGCAGGTCCGGGATCGCAGGTAGGAGTCAGAGTAGTAGCAGATAACAGGCAGGACAGGCGCGGGCTTAGCAGACGATCTGACGATGTGTGCTGGGAAACAGGACTCTTTATACATGGCATGGTTAGCAGGAAATGAGGAGCAGCTGGCTGGTTAACGAGGGAGTGGCAGCAGAGACAGGTGAGAGTAATCAGCAGATAATTAGTGCTCCTACCAGGCAGAGGGAGAGGGAGCTCACGACAAATAACCTGACAAGTACCACTGGCAAGATAGTATTTCATAGTAGCACAAAATAAATAGGGAGTGTTAGAGTGTTTATGTTTATTAATGTTGTAGCTGGGTTTCATCGTTTTTGTGTCTGTTTTGAATTCTCTGTAGTGCCATCTGCACCCTCTGTAGTGGATGTCAGAAGCTGTAACAGCTCAAGTCTTTTATGATGATTTTAGCCTTTTGGATGCAGCATGTTTTGTGCAGATGTTAAAGGCTACAGTTTATTGCCAAAAATGTACTGTGTTATATTTTACAGGACATTTAATGGCATTTTCATAAGCGTGTTTGCAGCTACTAGATGAGTTTTTCTCTTTTTTTAAAAAGGAAATTCCAGTATTCAATTGCATTTGGAAGGATTAAGATGCTGAATATGAATCAGATGAATATGGGTGACAAGAAAAATAAACAGTTGGACCAAGATGACATGGAGGAGATTCACAAATCTCAAAATGTTCATGCCGAAAAGTCATTGCTCAAAACAATAAACTTTGCTCATAGATTGCATTTCCAAAGAAAAACAAACTAAAAAAGATTATTCAGAAAAGGTTAAGAAAACTGACAGCCTGGAAAAAAGAATTAAAGATCTTGAGAAATATTCAAGAATGCAAGCTATTATAATAAGCAATTTAAACTAAACCTTCAACCTATGCAAGAGATGCGGAAGGAGCCAGAAGACACACTACAGACACAATAAATAGACTTTCTGAAAAGTGGGACAGCTATAGAGTCAAGGTACAGTATGTGTCAGCCTGCCACACACTACCATGGAAAAAGGAAATCCGTGAACCACCTGCCATAATCCTACATTTTGCAGATCGCAAACACAAGACTTAGTTAATGATGCAAAAAACACTGCATCTGATTAATAACCTAACAAATAAAAGCATCATTGCAAGACAAGCAAGCATACTAAGATAAAAGAACAAAAGGCCAATGCAACTGCCAGCAAAGCTGCTTAGGTGTTAGGAGCTTTAAGACTTAGATGACTGTAGGTAAGGATCAACAAACTTCTGTTGCTAGTGCCAACAACACATCTATTCAATTAAATTCAATTCAATTTATTTGTATAGCCCAGAACCACAAATCACAGATTTGCTACAATGAGCTTTACAGTTTGTACAAAAGCAACACAACATCCCCTGTCCTTAGACCCTCACACTGGAAAAGTTAAAACTCCCTTAAAAAAACCCTTTAACGGGGGGAAAAAAACGGAGGACCCTCAGAAAGAGTAAGAGAGGAGGGATTCCTATTCCAGGATGGACAGGCATGCAGTAGATGATGTGTGCAGGTGGAAACAATACAGAAATGTAATGAATTTTGGTGTAAGTGGAGGTAGAGGCGCAGGATCCATCACAGTTTCCAGGTGAACCAGGACAGCATCAGACCCTCCAACATCCGTAGATTCCTCAGTGGCTGCATTGCAGCATGTTCTGAGAATGAGAAAACACAGGGCAGGACTCCACAGCATATTTAAAAGTACAATAGTGGATCATCAGTATCACAGATGGAAGAAAAATAAGCTCAGAGCATCTCATGAGGACCTGGAAGACTAACCTATCGCAGCATAACTATGACTAGGCCAGCCAGGGCCAGCCCTAACTACCTTCTTCGAACAGGAAAGTTTTAACCTATACTTAAATATAGGAAGGGTGTCTGCCCCTGGACTGAAATGGGAAGACGATTCCAATTAGCCTGCATATTGGGAGCATAATGTTCTCAATAGGTGATATGGGACTATGAGATCCCTAAGGTAGGATGGAGCCTGATGGTTGATTTCACAGGAAGCCAGTGCAGAGAGGCTAATACAGGTGAGACATGCTCCGTTCTTCTAGTGCCAGTTAATATATGTGCGGCTGCATTCTCGATCAGCTAGAGAGTCCTTAGAGACTTTTTGGCACCTACAAAGATTTGCATGGATTTCCTACTGAAACATATTGTATGCTTGAATCCAGAAAACCTTGTACACAAAAAAAACATCTAGATGTAAGTCATCCAAGAACATATCTTTTGTAAATCCTAATCAACTTGGAATTGAGTACACATCTAGTACATGACCTCCATGTTCAAGCCTCTGTTTGTATATGCAAATCATATTTATTGGACATGCACCTGAGATATCCCTCAAACTAAACCAAACTAAACATGAAAAGAAAAAGGAGAAACTTTGCAGAAACTGAACTAGAGACATGCCTTATAGAAGAGGAGGCACAAAAAACCTTTTTAGAATGCTGTTCTCGAGCATCAACAACAAGTGCAAGAGGAGTGAAAATGAGTGTGTGTTAATAATACTGGTACAACTACTAATGTGTGTGTGTGTGTGTGTGTGTGTGTGTGTGTGTTTGTGTTTGTGTGTGTGTGTGTGTGTGTGTGTGTGTGTGTGTGTGTGACTGTTTGGTGTCCCAGGACAGCCATAGAAGCAGCAGCAACAGTAGCATGATGTATCAGCAGCTTGTATCTGTTTCGCTACTGAACTC
Organism: Eupleurogrammus muticus; assembly: GCA_036785175.1. NCBI lineage: Eukaryota > Metazoa > Chordata > Actinopteri > Scombriformes > Trichiuridae > Eupleurogrammus > Eupleurogrammus muticus. Next base: position 28,849,897 of record JAYKQN010000006.1, on the reverse strand, counting down.
AGCCGGCATCCCCACACCTGCCCAGCTCACCAAAACCAATGCACCTGTCCACATCGATGTAGGAGGACACATGTACACCAGCAGCCTAGCTACCCTCACCAAGTACCCTGAGTCACGGTAAGAGACACCCAACAAGAGAAAAAGACATTCCTGTTCAACATTTTTGATATATCCATGAAAACACATAAAACATCTCACTTGTGCTGAAAGTTCTTGTTACCTTGCGAAAAAGTGAAAACTAACCCCCATAAGTAGCAAATTCAACAGCACTCAATTATATGACTTTTCAATTAATTTAGGGAAAAACTGATTCAGGGTGCTGCTTTTTTGCTGGTTTACCAGGAAGTCTCTTCCACACCTCTTTACTCTACCATTTCAGGAAAATATGGCTCTCATGATAAGAATAATACCGTATTTTCACGACCATAACGTGCACTGTACTAAAAGGCGCAGTTTCAGTTCTGTTTGTCATTACTTTATTTAACACACACATAAGGCGCACCTAACTATAGGGTGCAGGTTTTATATACAGAAACAGATATAAACCAAAATAGAGTAGGAGCAAAACTGAGTTTGGTTGTGCTTTAGGTATTGATACAAAGTATTAACATTTTTTAATCATTGCGGGCATGGTAAAATGAAACGAAAGCACCAAGACGGACCTCATTTCATTTCTTCTGTTAACTTTACTGCTTTTAGTCAAATGTTAACCGTCAAAACCACTGCTCAATTCTTTCCTCCAACCCGGGTCACCTTGCTTTATGTCCGAAACTCACCTGCATAGCTGAGTGCCTTCAGTTTAAACTGTGCTTCATGAGCGTGTCTCACAGCAATTTTCCAGGGTTGCATAACCCACATCCCTGTTCTTTTATATACAATCCACGCCCACACTCCCCCCTTTAATGTTCTCATCATGCTCTCTACTACATCTGCCTTACAACAACAACAACATACATAGGTCGCACTGTGCTATAGGGCATGCCGCACATTTTGAAGAAAATATAAGACTTTTATGTGCGCCCTATAGTCAGAAAAATATGGTAGTGGCAGATGTGGCAGAACATTCAACTTCTGCAGGTATTTTAGGACATTTGTAGATAGCAGACATGACAGCCTTACCAGTCTTGGTGATCTTTCTGTCTTTGTGTCTGTGGCAGAATTGGCCGTTTGTTTGATGGAACCGAGCCCATTGTGTTGGACAGTCTAAAGCAACACTACTTCATTGATCGAGACGGCCCCATGTTCCGCTATATACTCAACTTCCTCCGGACCTCGAAACTTCTCATCCCAGATGACTTCAAAGTGAGTGTCTGTCTAGAGCTTTCATAAGGTACTGCCACAAAATATCACTGTAATGTGTCTGAACAACTGTAAACCATAGGAAAATTAATCAATTATCACATTTATTAACATTTATGTAGTTCATATTTCATATTCATATTATGGACTATAGAACTACTAATTACCTATTCCATAGGAGCCTTTCTTAGGGGTACATCAGTGGTGATAATGAAGTAAAGGCACACACTGTACGTGCAAGTGGCTTACCAAAATTTGTGGCATTCATTTTTTTACTCACACTAAGATTTACAACAAACAAAATTCATGAGTCCAGACCTATTGTATGAGTTGTGAACTATCTGCCTTCATGCTAGCCTAAATTACTAAGAACCCTTCAGCTTCCTCTTTTATTCTTCAAGGCTTAGTTAGTATCATGTTCTGCAGAATAACTATGGCATGCTTGCAGCGGACATAATCCATACGCTGTAATATTCTCGCCTCATATATTTGTCACTTTACTGCTTCTATATTATATAACACAGACTCAAGGCACAAGAATTTTTTAAAAGATTTTATTGGAAGGCTTTAAGCACAGATGTGGAATACAAGAATCCTAAGTAAGGATCTTGGACACTTTACTCTGAACAGGGGAGTACAAGGGAATCCGAAACATAGGTCATTGGAGAAGACAGGTAGAGTCCAAAGGTGAATAAACTTAGCTTGGCAGCTATCCTAGGGAGCTGGAGAATGAGATACACACATAAAATGAGTATTTTTAGTTCAACCATGTATACATCCACTGAGGTAAATATTGCAACATAGTGGCTCTAACTATGTATGCTACCTCAAGTTTAGTATCACCTCTGTTTTGAATATATTACAGAACCGATCATATTTTTCTCAGCAAAATATTTACTGATTGATTGGCAACATATTCCTTATCCAGAAGTATTGCTATTATTACTATTACACCATCATTACTATCTATTACTTTTATTATCTATCTTTCTTTTACAGTTGGGGATGATGATGGGGAGGTACAGGGTGTATTCTTTAAGGACTTGTTTTAATTTAGTCATTAGTACCCTCCAGTTAATAATATGTTACATTACTACTATAACAAATGAACTATGTAAAAGAGGTTAATCCTGTATCTCTGTTTAATGGTCAAATGATGGTGATTATTCTAAAATCTTTGCGCTAATGTGCTTTGGTATATGTTGACTTAAAGTCTTTTTGTGTGTTTATGTACAGTGGGAAAAATAAGTATTTGAACACCATGCTATTTTGCTATTTCTCCCACTTAGAAATCATGGAGGGGTCTGAAATTTTCATCGTAGGTGCATGTCCACTGTGAGAGAGATAAACTAAAAAGAAAAATCCAGAAATCACGATGCATGATTTTTTAATGATTTATTTGTGTGATATAGCGTCAAATAAGTATTTGAACACCTGAGAAAATGAATGTTAATATTTGGTACAGTAGCCTTTGTTTGCTATTACAGAGGTCAAATGTTTCCTGTAGTTTTTCACCAGGTTTGCACATACAGGAAGGATCCTGGCCCACTCCTCCACACAGATCTTCTCTAGATCAGTCAGGTTTCTGGGCTGTCGCTGAGAAACACAGAGTTTGAGCTCCCTCCAAAGATTTTCGATTGGGTTCAGGTCTGGAGACTGGCTGGGCCATGCTAGAACCTTGATATGCTTCTTACGGAGCCAGTCCTTGGTTTTCCTGGCTGTGTGCTTTGGGTCGTTGTCGTGTTGGAAGACCCAGCCACGACCCATCTTCAATGCTCTGACTGAGGGAAGGAGGTTGTTCCCCAAAATCTCACAATACACGGCCCCAGTCATCCTCTCTTTAATGCAGTGCACTCGTCCTGTCCCATGTGCAGAAAAACACCCCCAAAGCATGATGCTACCACCCCCATGCTTCACAGTAGGGATGGTGTTCTTCGGATTGTACTCTTCATTCTTCTTCCTCCAAACACGCTTAGTGGAATTATGACCAAAAAGTTCTATTTTGGCCTCATCTGACCACAAAACTTTCTCCCATGACTCCTCTGTATCATCCAAATGGTCATATGCAAACTTAAGACGGGCCTTGACATGTGCTGATTTAAGCAGGGAATCCTTTCGTGCCATGCATGATTTCAAATCATGACGTCTTAGTGTATTACCTATAGTAACCTTGGAAAAGTTGGTCCCAGTTCTTTTCAGGTCATTGACCAACTCCTGTCGTGTAGTTCCGGGCTGATTCCTCACCATCTTAGAATCATTGAGACCCCACGAGGTGATATCTTGCATGGGGCTCCACTCCGATTGAGATTGACCGTCATGTTTAGCTTCTTCCATTTTCTAATGATTGCTCCAACAGTGGCCTTTTTTTCACCAAGCTGCTTAGCAATTGCTCCGTAGCCCTTTCCAGCCTTGTGGAGGTGTACAACTTTCTCCCTCGTGTTGTTGGACAGCTCTTTGGTCTTCGCCATGTTACAAGTTAAAGTCTTGCTGATTGTATGGGGTGGACAGGTGTCTTTATGCAGCTAACAACTTCAAACAGGTGCATCTGATTAAGGATGATACATGGAGTGCAGGTGGACTTCTAATGGGCAAACTAACAGGTCCTTCAGGGTCAGAATTCTAGATGACACACAGGTGTTCAAATACTTTTTTGCCACTATATCACACAAATAAATCGTTAAAAAATCATGCATTGTGATTTCTGGATTTTTCTTTTTAGTTTATCTCTCTCACAGTGGACATGCACCTACGATGAAAATTTCAGACCCCTCCATGATTTCTAAGTGGGAGAAATAGCAAAATAGCATGGTGTTCAAATACTTATTTTCCCCACTGTATATATGTTTGTACATGAATAGTGATTTTGAGCTGTGTTCATTTGTATCTACACAAACATTTCTATGCATCTTTGTGTAACTGTGCATGTCCCTTTGTCCCTTTGTATTTGAATAATATTCTGTCATGTGTGCACATCTTTGAGCTTGTCTACTTGAATGTGCTGTGTTTGCAGGAGTACTCCTTGTTGTATGAGGAGGCCAGGTTCTTCCAGTTGGCTCCTCTGCAGACCGAGCTCGAGCGCTGGAAGACTGAGCGTGAACGTAGATATGTGTGTCAGGAGTGCGAGTTTGTTGTGGTTCGTGTGGCTCCACAGCTGGGCGAGAGGATCAACGTGAGTGCCCTCCAGGTCATAATGGAGGAGGTTTTCCCCGAAGTCAAAGAAATCATGCACAAATCCCAAAACAACAGCTGGAACAACGACTCTTTGCACGTCATTTGCTTCCCGCTTAATGGCTACTGCCATCTCAACTCTGTCCAGGTACATGACACATGCAAGGTCTATTCTTAAACAGATGATACATACAATATCTTTGCATACTTCATAGATAAAAAACTTCCTATGTATCTTTACTTGCCCTTTTTGGAGCCTCTCAAGTCAGCCTCTGGCTGGAAGACCATTTTTCTGTCTCTTGAAGGCCCCCTTTCCATGGAGTCGGCTCTGTTATGACTACAGTATGCCAAATTATATGTGAAGGACTCATCACAGATTTCAGTGAAAATCCAATGGATGTGAGGTTTCTGCACACTCCTAAGCTTGCCTCTCTTTAGCCCCTGCCAATTAAAGGGGCTATGTTTAACTTCGTGTTGTGGCTTTTACATGAGTTGCAGGTCATGTGTACTGTGAGTGTGAGATTATTGCAGGTGTTGTGTTTTCCATTTTGGACCTCTCATAATCACAGCTCTTTGACTTTATGCTTTGCACCATGCATCAACATGCAACACATTCCTCTCCACTGCTGTAGTTTCACAAATATAGACAAAACAAACACACATTGCCCTTGGGTGCTGTCATACAAAAACAGATAATGGATTAAACTATGATTGTCTAGTTATTCTGGATAAATTTAGCTGTGTGTGTGTTGCACAAAGGCAGGTGCATATAAGATGTAGCCAGGCTTTTCCAGACAAGGCTAAAAGCCAGTCTAGACTAATCCCGATGCCTTATTTGTCACTCCAATCAGATGATATTTTACAGTTAATCCATAGTCTTCTGTATGTGTCTTTACTACTGTCTATTAGCTCTCACAATTAGGCACACATAACCTAATTTTTATTTAGTTAAGTATGTGTTTCTTCACCATGACCATTCTGCTTTTTGGACTATTACCTTTCTTCAAATGTCATGTTCCTATTAAGTTGTGCCAAAACATGATCTGATAAAATCTGAAGTCAATAAAACATGTTAGAGGCACTTTCTAAACATCTTTAGATTGTTATCAATAACCAAGTCACTTACCAGTTTGCAAAATATTCTTATACTTAAAAGGAAAGCATTTGTGCACAAGGTTGTAGCACATATTCATGTATTGTAGACAAGTGATGTAACTAGTTATTATGGTAAATTTCCTAAGTCACATTAACATCTTCTTCAACATCTTCTATTTGTTTAATTCCGCATTTTATTTTGTTCTTATCTTTTTCAGTTAATTCTGGATTTTTTCATTCTGCTTTTTGTAAAGAATCAGATTACACCTTTGCACTGACTTCCATAGGTGTGACCGAAATGTTATGTGTGGGTGGGCAGTTAGCTTTTGCGGGGCAGAAATGATGTATGTCAAAACCACCCCTTTCTACTCCTACTAGGCTCGATTAAAAAAAAACAAAAAACCTCAAAATTACTCTTACCCTGAGTAAAAGCTACTTTTTAGTAAAGGTCTTAGTACTGTCAGATAACACTGAATGCCAGTTTTGCTATTTCATCTCATTCCAGTCATGGATTATGATGTGCACACCACATTTTTAAAGTAGGTTAAGAAAAAGGTACTTTGTAGGAGAGAGACGCATGGTGGAGGGGTTCCCTATTAATTCTCATATTAACCTAGATAACCAAAGTTTTACGCACATTAGCATAATAACAAAGCATACTTACTTAGCCTATGTTTTAGTGCTATACTTTACTGAACACTCACAACAGTGAAATAAAAACAATGGCAGCTGCAGCATCTACTGACGGGGAAAAACCTGATGACTGTGAACAAGCTGTCTAAGCAGCAGGCCAGCTTTAGAAAGGATTCACTTTGATTCAGGAGTCATTCCAGCCTCTGCTGCTGAAGAGGTCAGCTCTTTTTAGGGCTGACTTGTTTCAATCAATATTGCATATGAAGCTGAAGCCAGTGTAAAATCTCTTCTGACCCAGAACACAACACTTTTAGATCATCTTAAAAAACAAGAAAATAGGTCTTGTAGAGCTAACTGATGAATCCTGAATCTACCTGAAGGAAGTGAAGATGGCCGCGATCCACCTACATTTCCTCTTCACCCTCTACACTGCAGACTTCACCTACAAGTCACCAACCTGCCACCTGCAGAAGTTCTCCGATGACTCTGCCATCGTTGGCCTCATTGAGGATGATGACGACAGGGAATACAGAGAACTTACGCAGGATTTTGTCAACTGGTGCCAGCGGAACCATCTCCAGATCAACACGGGGAAAACCAAGGAACTGGTGGTGGACTTCCGTAGGCGGGTATGCAATCCCCCGGCACCAGTGAACATCCAGGGAATGGACATTGAGATGGTGACATCTTACAAGTACCTGGGTGTTCATCTGAACAAAAAATTGGACTGGACTGACAATACAACTGCGCTATACAAGAGGGGCCAGAGCAGGCTCTACCTGCTCAGGCAGTTGAGGTCTTTTGGAGTGCAGGGGACACTCCTTAAGACTTTCTATGACTCAGTTGTGGCATCAGTCATACAATATGGGGTGGTCTGCTGGGGAGGCAGCATAACAGCTGCAGACAGGAAGAGACTGAACAAGATCATCAGGAAGGCCAGCTCTGTCCTGGGGTGCTCCCTTGACCCAGTGGAGGTGGTGGGAGAGGAAAGGATGATAAGGAAGATATCATCAATGATGGAAAACCACCTCCACCCCATGCAGGACACACTGTCTGGACTGACGAGCTCCCTCAGCAACAGACTAATCCATCCAAAGTGTCTGAGGGAGCGATATCGGAAGTCCTTCCTTCCTACAGCTGTCAGACTGTACAACAAGTACAGCTCTCAGTAACCCCCCCTAACAGAAAAAATGGACAGTGCAATACATTTACAATTCATATTTATAATTCATTTATAATTCACATTTATAATTCATATTTATATATACCTGTATATATCTATATATATCTGTATATTGTTTTTTAATTTAATTTTTTAATTTGTTTTTCCTTTTTAAATTTTTTAAAAAACATTTTCTAACTGCTGCTGTAGCACTGTAAATTTCCCCACTGTGGGACAATAAAGGAGCTATCTAATCTCTAATCTAATCTAATCTTTTTTTCAGATTTGTTGAAGAACACGATTTGAATGTTTCCATCGGTACCAGGAAAAAGATGATGCTCTGAGGTGGTCTAGGGAGCACAAAGTATAGGGACTTCACTTTAAGGATATACCTAGACCTCAGCACCACTCTCACCAAGAAAAAGTCAGCATTTAACTAAAAAAATAGGCTCTATATCAAAGAGATGTGCAGTTCCGCCTGTTATTTCCAGACTGAATCAGAGTGACTTCTGATGGAGAGAGTCATCTTTTTGAGACCCCTGAGAGTAAAGTAATCATCTGCCCGAGGTTCACTACAACTGGAGAAGGTATAACTACGATTTGATTTTTTTTCCTTTAGCAACTGTGCACTTCATGCTCAGGGATTGATTGCTGACTTTAATAATGGAAAAAGAAAAAAAAATGCAGAATAGGAACCCCAGGATGTCTGCAATATGTAAAATGGTTTTGGTTTCTTTAATCATTTGGGACTCATGGGGTCAGATAAAATTTGTGGGTAAGATAAAAGCTAAGTTTCAACAAACTGTTTATTTCTCTTTATTTACTTATTTCTCAGTATCTATGTACACGACAAGTAGAAATGTTGTTATACTTATGGTCTAAATCCCTACCTGATTATTTTATTACATATCTATTGTTGTTCTCTAACCACCTCATTTAAAGTCCAGATATTCACAATTTAAGGACCATATGTTCAGTTGTTTTGCTTTAATGTTCACATTTGCAATATCCATCCATCCATTGTCTATCCCGCTTATTCCCTTTCGGGGTCGCAGGGGTCTGCTGGAGCCTATCCCAGCGCGTTAAGGCGAGAGGCAGGGATACACCCCAGATGGTCGCCAGCCAATCGTGGGGCACACACACCATTCACACACCATTCACTCTCACACTCACACCTATGGGCAATTTAGAGTTTACCAATTAACCTGAGCATGTTTTTTGTATTGTGGGAGGAAACCGGAGTACCCGGTGAAAACCCACGCAGACACGGGGAGAACACATTTGCAATATAATGAACTTTAATTTAAACCTTAGCCATTGATCATATCAAGATGTTACGATCATGCTCAGATTATGATGCTTGTATGATTAGAATACTGACCTAAACATTTATTACTATTATTATTATTATATTAATTATTATTAATTATATTACTACTACTACCACTGTTAAGGAGTTGATGTGATTGCCAGCATTAACCTGAGTGTCTGGCTGTTGTTAGCAAAATCACTCAAAAAGTTCAGCCCGTTTTTTTGTCAAACTGTCAGGGAATGTTGGGAATGGTACCATAATCAGATGATTCAATTTTTCATAAGAAATCCTGGTTTCGCAATCACTTTGTATTTTGTGTTGTTTAGTGCTATTGTGGTGAAGGGACCTTCAAACAGTTGCTTGTTTGGAGCCACCTGGTGCAAGTGTTCATGACGAGTGAAAGGAGTGAAAGGAGAGAGAGAGAGACAGAGAGAGAGACAGAGAGAGAGAAAGAATAGTGGATGTGGCTATCCGTACAAAATATGTGAAAACTAACAGGTTCAATAAACAAGTGGCACAATAACAGTTGAAACAATTAACAAGCTCAACTAACATTCAATGCCCAGAAGATTACCTCTTATGGTGATGTGGGCTTGATTTTTGATGATTCGGAGGTCTTTGATCCGGGGGGATCCAGAGCTGAAGCACATCCTTTGCTGGCAGTCCAAGGCTAGCAGTAAGATAGTGTCCTCTCACAGTCCATGGCTTGGAAGGAGAGGGTCGTGATAAAAAAAGGAAAGGAGGAAAAAATTGATGTCCCTCTCTTGTATGACGTCACCTGCATTCATGGGAAAAGCAGTTTGATCTAGGCAGAGACCATCGACCAAATGGGGGAGAAGAAATGTCTCTGCCAGCAAGGATTTCTTCTTTCAAGCCTTCTGGAGATGTGTGCATTGTTCTCTTGTCTTGGCATCTAGTCAGGAGGGTGAACGAGGTATAGAGGTGCTTCCGATCGTCACACTCGTCAGTGTGACTGGAATGAGCAATGGTGGATTTGCTGTCTATTGTCACGCCCATCAGCTGGTGCATTTATAACCTTAATGTTGTCAGGACATAGTGGTGCACTACGGATAATCAGAGTCTGCTTTCTGGGGCACCCCTGCTGGGAATCCCTGTGACATAGCCTGCTGGTACCCAGGGCTTCAGCATGCCTGAAATCCTGCGGTGAAGGAAATTCTATTGTCTAGGGGACCATGCGTCCAAGTCCATAGTTAGGCTTTTGGCTTCTCAGTAGACCTGAAACGCTGATCTTATGATGGCGGGGCGCAACAGTCTATCCTCTGTCTGTCTCTATGCCTGTCTCTTTATCTCTCTTGCTGTTTGTCAGTAACATAACTCAAAAAGTTAAAACTTCCAGAAAATGTTAGGAATGGTAAACAGAATAAACAGATGATTACATTTCGGTCATTTTTAAACAGGCCATAAACATTGGCGCCTGTTTGAAAATTCCCAACATTTTATTATTATGTGTGTATGTTCATTCTATTTACAATTCCCAACATTTTGAACTCTTTGATTTATCTTGAGGACAAACAGAGAGATAAGCAGATAGGCAGAGAACAGACAGATGATCATACAAAGAGACAGACTAAAAGATAAACAGACAAGATATTTTACCTAGATTTTCCATTATATCACAAATATTTACAAGATTAAACATATGACATTAATTGAATATTTGGCAGTTATGACAGGACTGTGAATTAAAGGATTTATGATAATGTCAAAAATTATAATAATATAAAACTATACCACTTTATAGTTTTTCAATTATATACATTTTATATACACACTCAACAATTGTAATATCAAGGACAAGGACAACATAACATACGATAACAATAAAAAACAACATTAACTCATAGTAGTGATAATAGGTCAGGGTAAGTAACAGTAAGAACATGCAAACTCCACACAGAAAGGTCCCAGACCAAAAACTTGAACCTGTGACCTTTATGTTGTGAGTGATACCTACTGCTCCACTCTTCAAACTAAGGTGTATAAATGAAAATAAAAATAATTATAATAACTCACTTTTAGTAGAGTTAATCCATGTAAAATGTGCGCTACAGCATAATTGGCACATGCTACCAAAACCTGGTGACTGACAAATGTTGCATGTGGTTTGGCATTTTTCTTTTTTTTTTCCTTTAAATTCTGCAGGTGCCAGATATAACCACCAGTTGGCTCCAAGAAAGCACACGCAAACATTTACCACAATGTTAACAAACAAAAAATTGATGTGATCAGAAACCAGGATTTGTTCCAGATTAATACCAACATTTAGTGAGTTATCTTGCTATCAGAGAGACAAAAAGATGGATAACATAACATCCTTGGTGGAGGTAAAAATGTACAGTTTACCCTAAAAGAATCTATATTGGGCACACAGGGCCATACATTCAAAGTATCCCAAAGTAAGTATCATTCTCCCAGCAAAACTAAATCCAGGCCTGTCCATCTTGTTGCCAGATGGAGAAACATGATTCATCACATCAGAGAATGTGCCTCCATTGCTCTAGAATCCAGTGATGGCATGCTTTATACCACTGCATCCAATGCTTTGCATTGCACTTGGTAAAATAAAATAAGAGAAAAGGTGGATCTAGATGGTACAAGGATTTCCTTTCTGCAAATATCATTACCCAGGATTACTGAGATCTCTGAGTACAGAGACAGTAGTACCTCTACCTGTAGAGGTTCTGAGCATGGTCACTGTCATACATTTTTTTGGTTATCAAATATAAATTCAGGTGATCAGAAGAGACTCATGAATATTTATAAAACAGACCAAAAATGACCTACAGCTCTAGGAAGAGGTTCAAGAGTATTCTACTAATTGCATTTTTGCACTTTAATTTGCAAATATATCATGTTAGAAACCAGAAAAGTGCATGACATGGAACCCTTAAGTTATGTTTCAACCTGTTTACTCATTGGCAATGTAAACAAAAATGCATGAAAAAATCATGCATACTCAGTTTTTTGTAGCATTGTGTCCAAATGTTTTTCTGGTAGGTAACACAGTAAAGATGATTTTTCTTCACATTTTTCAACAAGGATTTATTTTAATGTACATCAGTTGTGCTCACTAAATTAATGGTTCCATCTTTAGGCCTTAACACATGTGCTACAACAATAGTGTTGATGTATTTACCTAACACACTTCATGTCTTAAGGTGTCATTATTTAACAATACATAGTCTAAAGTTCATCCATTTTGACAATACTGTTCTCACTAAAATAGGTGCTGAGTTCTTGGCAGAGCTGTTTCCTCTCAGAAATGTGCCATTTGTTTTCTTGGCAGGAGATACAAACTTCCTTCTTGGAGCTTTTGAATAAGCTACATCATTGGTGCGCTCTACTGGCATTCACCCTCAAGTAAAGTCTAAATTTGTCATTCAAAGCATTGTTCAATCCAGACAGTTTTTGGACAGCTGTACACTTCAAGTTTGCATAAATATAATACAGATTTCATTTTAACCACCATAACCTTGAGAACTTTGTGTAAACACTAGAATATCAAATGTGTGAAAATTGTCCTATACTATGTACTATTTCCTCCTGGTTGAGTTGTATAAAGCTACCAGAGCTGTTTAAAGGGGTTACTGAATCTTGTTAAATAGTTGCAACTGATTTCTTTAACTACTTCAACAGTATATTTTTGCTTCAAACACCGAAGGGTGAAAAAGCCTAAGATTTGCAAATTTTACATTGTGTCTTTAAATGTATCCAGAAATGTAATATTAAGTGAGCTCCACAACTCTTCAGCACTCTATAGGAGAAAGTAAATGTATTGCTCTAAGGCTTCTTGTCATGCCTCACTCTGTGGTGTTGTTTTGTTTATGTATGACTGCAGGTATTGGAGCGATTACAGCAAAGAGGGTTCTGGATCATAGGTTCATGTGGTGACGGTGTGGACTCTTCTCAGTTTAGTGAATACATTCTACAAAGGGAGGGCCAAGGGAGGTGCCACCCCCTACCCTCATGAGAATCAAACAAGAACCACTGGACTGAAGAAAGAGGAAGGCAAAGAACTTTAAATATTGGAATATAAGCATTTACATGGGCAGCTGTGGATCAGAGGTAGAGCGGCCATCCACCGATCAGAGGATCAGCAGTCTAGCCCCTCCAGGCTGCATATCTATGTATCCTTGGGCAAAGTATTTAACCCCTAGTAGCTGATGGCGTGTGTTATTAAATTCTTAATATTGATTTAGTTCATTTTTGATAAGCAGTCAGCACCTTGTATAGTAGCACCACCACCATCAATGTGTGAATGTGTGTGAATAAAAACTTGTACTGTAAAGCAATATGAGTGGTCAGAAAGACAAGAAAGGTGCTATATAAATACAGTCCATTTAACATATCAACCTGTATCAGACTCAGACTGCTCTCTGCAAGTATAGCATTGAAAAGAAGACCATCACATTCAGCACATAAGAATCCAACTAATCACACATTAACACAGGCACCTATAAAGCTGCAGTAAATATCAGCTATATAGGTAACTGTAAACTGTTGTTTCAAACAGTTCGTTTTGTTTACGTTTCTTCTTTTTCAAGGACAATCATTCAGGAGCAATCTCTGGTTTAGTATCCACCATTCAAAGAGATTTGTTTCTTTTGCTGCTAAATTATCCACTATTTACTATAGAGTGATATAATAGTTTGACTGACCTGGTGTTGATGAACAGGTATAGCAGAAGATTTGTCTGAGGTTTTTCATGTTAAACAGGTTCCTGTAGCTGCTGGAAACTATGGAGGAAAGCTCTTGGAGTGAATCAATGCAGTAAAGCTGCCATGCTGCCACAAAGAAAGATGCTAGAAAGAGCAGTGTAGAGTGGAAATAGAAATAACAAATTTTTCAAAATCATACAAAAATAAAGTAAGCAGCTTTAAAAGTGTATTGGCTTTATTGATAATGGCAATTTTTTTTATCAAAAAATGGCTTTATTGATAATTTATTGATAATGGCAACTGGACAAAAAAAGAAAAAAAAAGAAAACTTAAGTGTTGACAGAAAACCTGCAACAGTTATCCCAGGAAGCCTTCCCATAAGCCAACTCATAAAATAAAGTACAAATAAATAAATTCATGGATGTATTGCCAGACAATATGGTAACTATGGTTCGTGGACTGAGCAGGAACGGAGACAAAGGCGGAAATGGGTGGTAAACAAAGTCTTTATTACTCTTGACGGAGAGAGAGAGGGAGCTGGCAGGGAGCGATGTGGCAGGCTCCAATGGGACAGCAGAGCATCGTCTGGTGCAGGCAGGCATGCAGGAGGAACACTGGAAACGACGGAGGTAGAGGCAAGGCCAGGTTCTGTGCAGAAGATAGAACTGGTGCAGAGAAACGAGGAATCGGTTACGGGGAAGATCATCAGTAGTAGGTGATGCAGTAGTCATAGCATGCATTGAATTGCAGCAAGGTGGGCCATATGATTCCAAGCAGTAAGCAGAAAATTTTTAAAGATCAAGTTGGAAGGGAGCCGATGTTTAAAAGCTGTGCGTCAGCAATTCAACACTTCCCACCCCTACCTGAAAAGCAAGGAAGGGAGGGGAAAACACAAGGGAGAGACAGACAGGAAAAAACACAGAGGAAGCTTAGGTGAGGTTGTGATAGATTGAGGTTTAAAATATGGTTTCAAAGCTCCTCCTTTTTTTCCACACTTGCAGGTATAAAATGTTGGTAAATATCTGATATACTGACATTGTGTCCCTGCTGCACCAGTCTGGTTCATTTTTGAAAGTCTCTCACAGTTCTTTAAATACTACTACTATTATCTAAAATACTTAAAAAGTAATCATTCATGTAAAACCGAATTTGTATTTAAGCACAAATGTCATACATTTCCCTTTTTTACACATAATATTACTACTACTCAGCACCTTTGCATTAAGGGGGTACTGAGGCTTGCACATTATTAGCAAAAATGCTATTTGCCTTTCAAATGTTTACTTTATTAGCACAATAATAAAAAAAGTTAAACGCCAAGAATACTGGTTGTAATATACATTAAATGTTGTGTAAGTGTACTATAATATGTATGTTCATTTCACAATGTATAGATCATAGAGGCATGAGTCTTACATGCATGCACTTTTACATTGTTATGCAATTGCAAAGACCATTGCTTACTTACCTGGAGCAAATCTTTTTAACATTTTGTAAAGTAAACATTCTAGTGTTCTCTAGTAACATTAGCCTATTCATTTCAGCCTAAAATGTATTTACAGCATGCAAATTGTATTCTTGCAGGCACAGTTACAATTTCTGTCTTGGGAAAAAAGCAAAAGGTAGATTTTACAAAGATGTATTTTTTATCGCTCGCTATATTATTGTTATTCATGCAAACCGTAATCTATTTATTAAGATGACTCAGCCTTAATTTATAAAAACATATAGCCAGCATTTTTTATTGATGTTTTTGTTTAGTAATATTCTTGTGAGATTAGGTTGTGAGTTAACGATAGGATATTTTAAACACTAAATGCTGGCACTCTCTTGAGTTTTTGACTATGGAAATCTGCAAATCTCTGAAGGTGGTAATGTTTATGTTGAGCCACTTATTAGCTTGCAATTGCTGACAGCACTATAAACAAGAATTTAAAGCTGATGGAAATTCATCAGCTGTGTAGGTTGGGTCATAATTTTATAATGACTTAGTACCTTTATTTCACATTAATCTGAACTAGGTTTGGATTTTTGTAGACATCTTAGACACATTCAAATCGGACCGATCGTTGGACTTGTCATAGTCAAATTAACATACCTATATAATGCAACTGGAATTGGATTTTATCCGGCATGTATACACCTTAATCAGACTTAAACTGGACAATGCATGAGCACATTCTCCACAACAGTAGAGATGGTACAAGGGATTTTTTTCCTTATGGCCATAACCCAGAATTGATAGAAGACGTTTGCATTTTGTGTAATTGTTACTGGAAATAGCAAACAATGGAGCATTCAAGAAGCCATTGTACATCTTAACTGTGTAATTATTCTCGATGTGCCATCTTTTAATAATGATAAAAAAAAAACTATATCATTTGTATTGTTTACAAATTGTAGGTTGTTGATACCACAGTTTGCAAAAAGAGTAAAAATTGCAAATCTTTAACATCTAATACAAGCACATGTATGAAATTAGACTTGTAAATATGATATTTCTAAGTTAGTATTTCCGTCAGTAGAGGGAGAAATTGAAAGTAGAAATGTGAATTGGTTTGCAAACAGAAACAATGCTTTCCTTTTAATGGTTTTACATAACCCCCTGGCATTTAGTGAAACAAATAACATAGCTATGTACAAGAAAAGGGGAAAAAAAACCTAGATAAATCTTAGTTTAATCTCCCAATTACCTGATATTTGAATAGAACAATAAATATATAAACTTAACCTTAGTCTGGAGCAAAAAGAAACATCCTTGAGCAATTAACGAAGAACTATGACCTGAGCATTGAAGCACTAAGCAAACCTTCATATCTGAACTTTGATGGATCACGAATGAATTTCCATGCACAAATCCTATTCCTCCAATAAGTTGGATGTTTTCCCTTCATCTTAAACTATCTTTAAGTGGAGCCACAGATTCTACCTGTTCTCCTTGTCCTCCTGAGTTAAATCCTCTGTAAAAGAAAAGCCCTTACTCTGCAAATAGAATTTTTGTTGCTCTCCAGTGCTGCTGTCTGTCATCTGTGAGAGATGACTATTATGCTAACGCTTCAGGGATTTGTGTTGTCTTGTCGAATTTTTTCCACTTAATGTTTATAGCAGTGGGGAACACAACTAATTATTAATTCATTTATTTGGTTTAGTTATTTAGTTAGTTAGTAAGTTAGTTAGTCAGTTAACTGAATATGTAAACTAACTAACGTTAGTTTACATATTCAATAAAATCGTTAATCCAAAAAGATGTGGAAAGAAGTCAACATTTTTTAAACCCACCCCGTCTTCTTAAATTATTAGTAATTGTTTTGCTTCCTCTTCATTACTGTTTTCTCGATTCTATATAAATAAGCAAGAAATAATATGAAAATGGATGTATTTCTATATAAATGAGCAAGAAGTAATCAAAGAGGAAGAGTAGTAACAAATATATATTTTTGTTACAATTTTATCATTGAATTATTATACACAAATTTAGGTAACTGAATTACTGAATTAATAGTTCACCATGCATTAAGAAACATGTATTATTATGAACGAAACAAACTGTGATCATTAACAGATGAAACCTTCACAACATAAAATTAATATAATCCAGGATTAAATATTACAACTACATCGGGAATACGATTTGTTTTTAGATAACTGTTTTTAATATAAATTGGAGCCAATCTGATCAGCAACAGGAGGAATTTCCCATCATGCAGTGTATCCTAAGACAAATATTGTTCTCCTGTCAACTGCAAATTCAGACACATTTATCAGATTGCCAGATAGAAGAAACTCTATTCGTCTTCCAAAGAACATGCTTCTGCTGCTTGAGAGTTCAGTGGTGGTGTGCTTTATACCACTGCATCCAACACTATACATTGCACTTGGTGATTGTATTGTTTGGATGCAGCTGAGTTACTGTTCTTAAGCAATTATGAAGTATGTAGAAAATGGAAATGCCTGACAACTGATTCTGATTATTTGGATGGGTGAACAAAGAGTTTTGGTGATAAAGTGTAGGTACATTTAGTCAAATAATGTATACAAGTACAACTTAGAGTTACTTGTACTTGAGTATACACATTTGATGGTACTTTATGCTTAATTCTACTACATTTCAGAGGGACATGTACTTTAAACTCCACTATAATAATACATTTTTGCATACTGAGTACTTTTATTATTTTATTTTTATTTTATTTTATTTTATTACTTTAGGTACATTTTGTAACTAAACTTATGTAGTTTTACTTGAGTAATATTTAAAATATGGAATTTTACCAGGTATTGAGTATTTTCTGATTATCATATTTCTGCTTTGACTCAAATAAAGGATCTGACTACTTCATCCACCGCCTCAAAATTGTGCTTAATTACAGTATTTGAGTGAATGTATTATTTACTTTAAACACACACACACACACACACACACACACACACACACACACACACACACACAAACAATAAATCACAAATATAAAGGCAACACTTGAGCTTAAAGATAAAACATTTTCTACATACAAAAAGTAACCATTTCTATCAAATATTGTTCACAAATCTTGATCAGGTTGTTGATTGTAGCCTGTGGAAGAATGTTGGTCCACTCCTCTTTAATGGCTGTGCGAAGTTGCTGGATATTGGCAGGGACAGGAACATGCTGTTGTATATGCCGATCTAGCACATCCCAAACATGCTCAATGGGGGACATGTCTGGTGAGTATGGTGGTAATGCATGAACTGGAATGTTTCCAGCTCACAAGAATTGTGTATATGTCCTTGCAATATTGGGCCATGCATTATCCTGCTGCAACATGAGGTGATTCTTGGATGTGTTCTTGGATGTATGGCATCCCCGATAAGTACAACGAGCATGCAAATGAGCTTTCCTGACAGTTTTTCCCTGACAGTTTATGCAGAAATTATTTGGTTATGCAAACTGATTGTTAAAGCAGCCGTTTGAGTGGCTGGTCTTAGACAACCTTGGTGGTAAACATGCTGGATGTGAGGGTCCTGGGCTGGTTTGGTTACATATAGTCTGTGGTTGTGAGGCTAGTTGGATGTACTGCCAAATTCTCTGAGACGGCTTATGGTAGAGAAATTCAATACATTCAATTAATGAGCAACAGCTTTGGTAGACATTCCTGCTATCAGGGTGCCAATTTTAAACTCCCTCAAAACTGTGACATTGCTGTGTGATATAACTGAAGATTTCAGAGTGACCTTTTATTGTGGCCAGTCTAAGACACACAATGTGCAATAATCATTCTGTCTAATCAGCATCTTGATATTGCACACTACGAGGTAGGATGGGTTCTTGGCAAAGGAGAAGTGCTCACTAGATTTAGACAGATTTGTGACAATATTTAGAAGAGTTGTGAATGTTTTGTGTATATAGGAAATGTTTTAGATCTTTGAGTTCATCTCATAAAAAACGGGTGCAAAAACAAAAGGGTTGAGTTTATATTTTTGTTCAGTCTATATTAAAAATACAATTTATTACATGTATAATAAACATACAATATAACAGCATACTGTGTAATTTTAATTTAAGTACACTTTTCTGATAATATGTACTTTTACTTAAGTAACATTCAGGGTTTTTACTTTTTTTAATGACTCTCTCTAAGTATTGTGTTTTTAAAAAAAATGACAGTTTTTGTTTTTTTTTGTTTTGTTTTAACTTAGTAATCTTGAAGACTCACCCACTAACCCTAACCACCAAGAAAATATTTTGTCTGCATAAAAAAAGATTTGTAACCAGTTTTCCCCTCGGTTCTATGGTTGTGTTCTATGGTCTGTTTATATCAAAATAGAGAGACATACTAATGCATGAGATTCCATTTATCATCGTTAGTCATTTAGTTCAGGGTGGTAGGACATGGTGAAGTTGAACCGTCCTAGGAACAGGCCTGCCCCTTCTCAGTGATGACCTCCAGGAAGGAAAAAGGAAAAGTCAGCTTGGAGCTTGTTGTAACATTCAGGGATGCCAGATGTTCCAGCTGATCAATGCCCCCTTCGACCAGTCAATGTGGCACCAAAGTTGCACCAACTCCCGGTGGTTGCCGGAGGTGATCAGGGATACGAGGATGGTTTGCTGTGTTGTGTGGGCCAGGATTCTGCCATCTAGGGCTTTAACTCTCAGTGGTTCAGAGAGTGGGATTAGAGGAATGGAGTGCTCCAATGCCAGTTGAGGAAATGAAGCTCTCGTCAGCGCCGGAGTCCACCAGGGGGAGATCAGGTGAGCCTGTGCTTTGAGCCAATCAGGACAAGAAACACAGAGGTGGCCTACCTCTGCACAATACAAGCAGCCCACCTCTGAGTCTCCACTGATGTTCCATGACAGCCGGGCATGTCCCAGCTCCATGGGCTCCCTACCTGGGTCAGGAAAGGCGGCAGGTTGTGGAAGAAACAAATCAATTAATGGTACTTTAGAATGGTTCCTTGCAGAAAACGAGTCCCGATAGATGTTACCTCTTATGTCTGACTCTACAATCGCTGTATTTAGGGGCAGATTAGTGTCAGTTGATGGAAAGAGGTGAGAATTTATGTCTCTTGTCAGGATTTTGTTATTAGATGAAGAAGACCATTAAGTTCATACTGTTGAAAATTGCAGAAATATGTTGACCAACAGTGTAGTGCAGTGTCAGTGTAGCTATAGTGTTGAAAAGGAACTAAGGATTGATTTTAGGGTTAGGGTTTTTTCTTTGAGGGAGGAGAAATAAGTTGTTCCGACAGGAGGCCTTCCTGTAAACTGAAGACTCCCTTTTTATGTGCAGAGATTCTTACAGTTTGCTAGAATGCTATATTCATCTTTGCAAAGTTAAAGTTTACAGGTTTGAAAGGTATACTAGGGTGCAACTCTTGTTTAACATCTTTTTTTCAGATGAGAGATGTGTTGAGTTGCCTGTAGTTAATCTACAACGCCCCCAACAAGATTCTGAAGTATTTCAGATGGACAAGCAGCGGCAGAGAAGTCCACAGCTTTGATGAAGCATGGCGTTTAATACTGATGAAATCACTCTCTTGAATTAAAAACACTATCGGTTAGAAATCTAGTTAATATATTGTCAGGTGGTGAGAAGCTAAATAAGAGGAATTTAAAAGTTTTTTCAAAGGGTCTGACAGGGGAGGATTCTGTAGAAAGACAAAAAGGGGGTTACATTTTAATGTTGAACATCAGTATGAGTTTAGGGTGTGATTCAAGCAATGCTTAGGCATATCTGTTCTTTGAGAAAAGCCTTTTTACCTTAGTACAGAGAGAAACGCATAGCCACGGCTATCATGTTCAACTTCAATGTGAATATTAAAATAACTTGCAATTATTTTATCTGTCCTAAGAACTAGACACTATAGGAACTCTGGGAATTCTGATAAAAGAGCATAGAATGCATTATTGATAACTTACCCAACCCCTTCAGGATTTTAGGAAATTTTTCATTTTTTTTTTATTTTCTTATGATTCAGCAGACAAAATATATTTGGGCCCAGACATTAATACACTCTCTTAATATTCTTCAGTGAAAACATCAGTAACTTGTTTTTAAACTGCATTACTTGGAATAAATAAAAAAAAAAAAAAAATGATTTACTCAACAAGTAAAAATCTTGTAATAAAACTATTACTCAAATAAAAGCACACATCAGAAATGTACTTAAAAACACTAAGCAAATAGTGTAATATATTTTTGTAATACATTGTATTTCCAATATAGTTGTCATTGTTTCAAATATTGTAATCAAGCACAATTTATCTTTACCTGAGGTAAAGCAGAAATATAATCATAATAAAAAAACTCAAGTAAAAATCCAATAAAATGTTACTCAAGTAAAATATATATTACAAAATGTTCCCAAAAGTATAAAAATCCTAAGTATTTTAGCATGCAAGAATTTATTATATCATTGTAGTATAATATGCTACTTTGTTTAATCAATAAATACAGGTGAAAGCATTTTATGCATTAGTTTATCCATGTGGAAATATATCTTGCGCTAGTTTCATTACTAACAACTGAAGCACAGACGCAAATTTAAGGTTTGTTTTGTTTTAATGGTCATACAATAAACAAGCATATTAACCAAAGAGAATCTAAACCCAACTGAGATTTTGTCTTTTATTTCTATAATCCCACTCAAAACTTCTCCATTCCTGCTCCTGGAGATCTTTTGTTTAAAGAAACACAAACAACAAAAGCAAAATTGCTATTAGAGAACAGCGTCAACATCACTGATCAAGCACCAGTCTTCCAAACAACACATTACATTTACAGTAGATTTTTAGTATATTAATATATGTTTCAGACAACAGATATTGACAAATGTGCAAAAAAAATTTTTCATGCATTTTTCTTTCTATCTTCCCAGATAGTTTTAACACAAAATACAAATTATTATTACAGCAACAGGTTTTTAAAGCATTGCTTTGTACAAAGTGAGAGAGTGGCGTAGAAAGTTTTTCTGCTCCATACACACCAGCAGATCTGTCAGCATGATCCTAGTGACACTCTGAACATCCTGACTGGGCAGCGTAGTCACCTGAGAGAGAGAGTGCGAGAGAGAGAGGGACAGTATTTTTAACTAATATGTTGAAAATGTTACAATTTTGCCAACCAATCATAGCATAGTAGTGGCCAGCTCTATCAACTCTTAAAGCTGTGATTCGTGAACTAACATATAGTCATAAAGTTTAGCTCAAAGTTCATTGACACTTGACCTACAGACAGGTGAAGCCAATCATAAGAAAAAGTTTGTGTTCTCTTTGCTCTCTTTGAAGAGTGGCAGCCTTAAAGCAGTCAAACACAACCCACAGATCAACTGCAAACAACTACAACATCATTTTAGGTATGCTAAAACACATTTGGACAAGCCAGCTTCATTTTAGAATAAGGTGCTGTGGATTTAAAATAAAAATAAAAGAGTGAGAGAGATTTGGACATAACAAGGGGTGGTATGCATGGAGGATCAAGAACACTGCATTCCAAGACAAACGTTTGCTACCCATATTAAATCCGTGGTTCATGCTGTGGGGCCAGTGCAGGTCCTGGCAATCTTGTTAAAGTTGTAGGAGGGATTCTAGCCAGTACCAGCACATTCTTGAATAATGTTCAAAAATCAGTAACAAGGTTTAAGCGACTGGAATTGCTGATTCCATCAACCAATGATTTATAAAAGGAAAATGTTGAAAATTATCAGGAGTGCCCAAACTTTTCATACAACTGTGAATAGTTTTATATTATTTTCATATAGGCTGGTTTTATAGATTTCAAGCTTGTCATGGTTAAATACCGCACTTAAAACAAGCGATAAGACCATTGTTCACTTTCCATCCATTAAACCCTAGTATGAACATATTTATCATAAAGAACCCTGAGCAGCAATCAGACCAACCTGGCTCTCCACCTGCTCCAGAGGTCTCTTCTTGCAAGGCCCAATGGCAGCCAGTGCAGCAAGGTTGGCTTCTTTCGGCTGCAGCTCTGCTTGTTCTATTTGTTGCAGCTGAAAAGAGGAGAGGTCCAAAAGTTATATATAGTATTATTAGAAATCAAAGTTTGTGGACAGGCTGCACTACACAAAAAAGTTTTTATGTAGCGATTAGATGAAAATGTTTATCATTCAACAATGAAATTACAAAGTGTGTATAAATATATTTCATCCCCCTTGCACTAAACATGGCGCAAGCGAGCTAATTACTAAATTATCAATTAGCATGAATGGCAGAGGTTAAAAAGAGGTCACAAATATTTTGCTTGTGTAGGGCGTACAAACTAATTTTGACTAACAGTGGTCCTATGCTGGTCTGAATGAATGACAGAGGAAACACAGAATTTTGCAATGATACTGAAAAATTTGCAACTAAACAATAATGTAAATGGCCTGCATTTATATAGCACCTTTCTAGTCTTTTTTGACCACTCAAAGCACTTTACCCTACATTCACACCACATTCATACACCGACGGCACATGCCATCGGGGTTAAGTATCTTGCCCAAGGATACAACGATATGCAGCTTGGAGGAGCCGGGAATCGAACCACCAATTTTCTGACTGGTGGACAACTGCTCTACCTCTGAGCTACAGCAGCGTGTGTCATTACATACAGTTTTAATAGTTGATCACGTGGTTCTGGAGCTCGGAGAGGCAACAAGTCACATTATCTAAATGTAGATTTCATGTCTACATGTTTTAACATTCTTTACTTCATTTTTCCTACAAATGAGTTTTACAGCTTCCTAAAACTTCTGTGTATAAAACAACACAGCAGTTACTTTAATGCAGATAAGTAAAGTGTACTAAGTTTGTTCTAGGTATCAAACAACAAATAATCAATGTAAAAAGGTGACATAATCAGCTTAATATGCACACATTTTTTTCCTCTCAAGAAGGACCACACACACACACACACACACACTATAACCAACTCTGTGATTAAAAAAAAAATTTCAATTTGTTTTAAGACATTAACATTCAAAGCTTACCTTTTGAAATAAATCTTAAAATATAAAATATTATTTATTCAGAAAATCATTTGATGAGAGACTTTAGGCTAAATGTATGCAGTGGTTGAAAGAGTCATGAGTTGCCGTGGTGCTGTCTAGTTTCACCCTCGCCAAATGCAACAGTCCCTCTCTCTCCTCTTCGACCTTCCTCTTCTTCTTTAAAGTCTCCACTTCCTCCAGGAAATGAAGCTGAGCATGCACATCACTCACTTTAGTATGCCACAGGTCCTCCTGTTGTGTCACACACAAGCACACACATTTTACTTCCAAATAATTCCAAAAAATAAAAATAAAAAATAAAACTCTCTTCCTCTCCTGTTTGTCTATTTGCTGTGTCAACTTCATAGGTAAACCTGGGACAATAGCCCCTTTTCCCTTCCTGTTAAGACAGGTGTATTTTAAATCTAGTTACCAACTACATTGTTCACCTCTTCCGGCTGTAGAAATATATTATAATAAATATTATGTATTGTAGCATCTTTCTTTGAACATGTATTTTTACTATTATTTCATGTATAAAGTGTACTTTTTGCTTGTTTCTGGTGTTGGGAACATAGAGGGGCAGATCAACGCACCGTGAGGCATTGTTTTACAAGGGGACTCTTTTTCAGTTGTACAGAACCAACTGCATGGGGCTGCATATGAGAGCACAGCCTGTGTGTGTTCAAGGTTTCTCTATTGTCAATTCCTTCTATATAATTTACATTACACAGAGGATTTGAAATTGCGTTTCGCTCTCGACTCCAGGTGTGCAACTTAAATACTTAACAATATACATAAAATATACTATACATATACAATATACTATGCATGTATACATGTGTGTTGAGCTGTGAACAACATTGGACAGTCACAGAGGAACTTAAACCTCAAAAATAAGCTGTGTTGTTTGTGCGGTAGTAGCATTATAGTGACCTTTTCAAACAGGCAACTACTACTTACAGAACTACTAATTTTTCTGTGCTTTATCCCATTTCTCAAGTTAACATACTTTAATCGTACGCTCCTTTCACTCAAGCTGGTGCCCTGCCACATGAGATCTTTCCACCACTTGTCAAGTTTGTGCAAAGATAATAATTTGGGCTTCATAGATAACTGGTCAACGTTCTGGGAGAAACCTGGTCTGATAGCGAGAGATGGCATACATTCCACTTTGGATGGTGCCTCTCCTATCTAGAAACATGGCAGACTTAATCACTCCAAAACTGTGACAATACAGAGTTGAGTCAAAAAAGCAGTCACAATCCTACATTCTTTTCTGCACCTCTCCTAGAGCAGTCTCCAACTCAAAACTGTGTCTGTTCCATCAATTTTATTTAACTCCTCTATATACAACAACAGGACATGAGCTACACATAGTAAGTGAGAATTGAAGAGTGGAATGTGGACTTTTTAACATAAGATCTCTGTCATCCAAAGCCATTATTAAAGGTTCTGTTATCAGACTATTATATTGATTCAATCTGTTTTACTGAAACCCAGCTACATCACAAGGAATGTTTACGTAAATGACCCCCCTACTCGTCCACAGATAAATACTCATTCCTCAAGATACTGGATGAGGTGGTGGAGGAGTTGCAGCCATTCTCAAGTTTATTGATCAGCCCTGAGCCAAGGTGTAACCACACATCCTTTGAAAGCCTTGTTCTCTTGTATTTTTCTCACCCAATTTGGAAAACACTCCAACTATATGCCCCAATTAAACAAACTTCTAAGACTGCCTTTTTCACTTCCTGTCTCTAAAAGATGCAGGAAAGTTTGTCTATGCATCTGTTATATCAAGTTTCACAGCCTGGCTGTGACTCCCTGAGCTTCCCTTGTTTATCTGTGGTGTTTGTCTCGATCTCCGTTTTCCAGGCACCG
Source organism: Eupleurogrammus muticus (assembly GCA_036785175.1). Taxonomy (NCBI): domain Eukaryota; kingdom Metazoa; phylum Chordata; class Actinopteri; order Scombriformes; family Trichiuridae; genus Eupleurogrammus; species Eupleurogrammus muticus. The sequence continues at coordinate 28,824,198 of JAYKQN010000006.1, read as the reverse complement.
AGCCCTCTCCCTTCCTTCCACACCACTCATATGACTGCACTGTTGACCTCCTGCCCAGGGTCTCCCTCCCAACCAGCTGACTCAAGAACCTGTCGCAAATGGAGAGGGAGTCCTCGGAGAGGTACATACACAAGTCGCTGGCATTCCTCTCACCTAGTGAGAGCTGTTTTTTCTTCATGGAGAAAAAGGACAAGACCCTCTGTTCATGTATAGATTATTTGACTTCCCAGTTGAGGCACAGCAGTTCAGCAGGAAACTCTTCAGCAGCATGGACTTGGTAGCAGACAAAAATTGATAGAAGTTGATTTGTGTGGGTTTCTTTTAAACTTTAATAGTTTTTACACACTGTATTAAACCACTCAAGGTGCCTTTTTAGAGCTAAAGAGTAGGAAAACTATATCAAGATTATCTTTGGTACTTAAATTCACAAATAGGAATATCAACATTTTATATTTGACTTAAGTTTAACATTACTGGTTAGCTGGACAGTTTTTAAAATTTCATCATTACTCATGGGTATACAAGTGAGAGATGCCCCTGCAATGCAGTACCGTAGTTGAAAAAAAAAAAAAAAGTAACGACATTGTAGAGACCATCAATGCTGTGGAGTAGCAGTTGGCCTGCTCTACCTTCGGGGCTGTTTTGCGGTATTCTGCCATCACTGTGAGATTCTCGAGCATCCCGCGTAGATATTCCTGAGTAGCATGAGAAACCAGAGCTACCACCTCTGGATCAATATCAGTCACTTCCAGTGACTGTCCTAACACAGGAGGCACAAGAGACATGGCAGAAGAAGTTAAAGAGAAGTTAATTAAGAAACAAATTTAAATGTATAAATAAGTCTCCATATCCGATATGACATCACCAGGGTTATTGGACAAAAATCCTCTGCAGAAGACATTTTTTGTTGACGTAGTTCCCACCATGACTAGCCTTTCCATAGCCATGTTTTACGTTGCAGGAACTTGGTTCATGTCTCCATAGCAGCAAACTACCCAACAGCGAACTTTAGAGGAACTTTTATGGGAGCCAACAAAGTACACAGGTTGGCTAAACCTAAGACAGGCTCTGACACCATCATAAATCACCAAAACAGTCCATTTAAAATCCAGTAGTAGAGGAGCATTAACGTAGCAAAGACTGCTGCATACAGCACCAAATAAAACAGAGACAAGCGGACTGTCGATGAGGTGCAGGCATTTATTGCATTTTATGGCACCAAAGAAGTCTAGAGGGGTTTTAAGTCATTGCGACAAAATGAAAAATATACCAGAACATGAGACACACGGGACAACCACCAAGAAGAAATCCTCGCCGGATAAGACATTTCTTCCCCCTCCTTGGTCGACGGTCACCCCCCAGATTAAGATTTCCCACGTATGCAGACGAAGCCAGCCTAGGAAGGACATTTGAGAATGCAGTTTTCTCCCTTCTTGTTTCTCTCCAGGCCCATCTCATTCCGAGCAACAGATGGCGAGAGGACGCATGCTTGTTGCTAGTCCCGGACCGCCAACAAGAAGGACATGTTGGGGCTCTGAATCACTAAACCTGAAATGAACGAGCTCCAGAACTTCACAACTCCAGCCCAAAATCACCGTAAGAGGGTTATCTTCTGGGCAGTGAATGTTGGGATGCACATTTTTTAAAGCAAATATATCATCATAAAAACAGTAAACTCAAACTGTTATTATTGAGATAGCGCATAAGAACAGCAGAAGCGGCTTCACCTGTATCAATCCCATCAACGAGAGGTTGATAAGTCTATTTGAGGCGAACATGATTTACCTATTCCTCTCTGAAGTCCTCACCATGGCTCACAAAGCATGTGATCAACATTGATTTGACCAAATCTGTGTTACAGCCATTTCTTTTGAGAAGGCAGCGCCACCTGCCCTTTAGCTGTCCAAAAGCAATTTACACCATCACTCTAGCCCTGCTTACTCTTGTAGTTTGTCTGTTCTGCTGTAAGTTGGCCATTGTCCATTAATGCTGGTCTGAGAATTGTCCATTCTCAGACCAGCATGAGCCAGCTGGTCTGAGAATAAGCAGGATCACCTAGTACACTAGCCCATATCAAGTCCCTCAACAACACATTTGTTCTGAACACCTGCCTTCCGTGTCCAGCATATTCCGATCAAGATCTGTTTATTTACAAAGAATACCAGCCTTTTTGGTTAAAGTACTCTACAGCACAGACACATTGTGGCAGACCCTATCTGTTTTAAATATAGTTTCCCTTTTCCTTAAACATGTCTCAGGTCACAAGGTTTATCTAGCAATATATATATATATATATACATACACACAGCTGGATAGCTCAGTTGGTAAGTCACTGGACTTCACGCTACTGCCCACCTCATACAATGCCCACCAGGATCTACAGCACAGACATTGGGATGTCATTCGGGCTGGAGAAGTGTAGCAGGATGGTGACAAAGAGAGGGAAGGTATTCCACACAGAAGGGGTCTCACTCCCAGAAGGAACAATAGCAGACATTGGGGACAGTTACAAGTACCTGGGGATACCACAGGCAAATGGCAACCTTGAAGTGGTAACAAGGAAAGCGGCAACAGCCAAATACCTCCAAAGAGTAGGCAAGTCCTAAGGATACAGCTCAATGGTAAAAACAAGACCCGGGCAATAAACAGCTACGCCCTGCCAGTGATCAGATATCCTGCAGGAATAATAAGGTGGCCAAAGGAAGAGATACAGACCACAGACGTTAAGACACGAAAGCTCCTCACCATGCATGGAGGGTTCCACCCCAAATCCAGCACCCTGAGACTGTACGCTAGCCGTAAGGAAGGAGGCCGAGGATTAGTCAGCGAGAGAGCCACTATCCAGGACGAAACGTCCAAGATCCACAAGTACATCAAGGACAAGGCCCCAACAGATGACATGCTCAGTGAATGTCTCAGACAATGGAGAACAGAGGATGAGGTGCTGGAGGAGGGACCATCATGGGAGGAAAATCCCCTACACGGGATGTACCACCGGAACATAACTGAAGTGGCTGATCTCAAGAAATCCTACCAGTGGCTCGAAAGGGCTGGACTGAAGGACTGCATAGAGGCACTCATCCTGGCTGCACAGGAACAGGCCCTGAGCGCCAGAGCAACAGAGGCCCAGATCTACCACATCAGACAAGACCCAAGGTGTAGGTTGTGCAAGGAGGCCCCTGAGACAATCCAGCACATAACTGCAGGGTGTAAGATGCTGGCAGGTAAAGCATACATGGAACGCCATAACCAAGTGGCTGGAATAGTGTACAGGAACATCTGTGCGGAGTATGGGCTGGCAACCCCAAGGTCAAAGTGGGAAACACCTCCAAAGGTGGTGGAGAATGACCGAGCTAAGATCCTGTGGGACTTCCAGATCCAGACTGATAAAATGGTAATGGCAAACCAACCAGACATTGTGGTAGTGGATAAAGAGCAGAGGAAAGCCGTGGTGGTGGATGTGGCAATACCAAGTGATGGCAACATCAGGAAAAAAGGAGCACAAGAAACTGGAAAAATATCAAGGGCTCAGAGAACAGCTGGAGAAGGCTTGGAAGGTGAAGGCGACAGTGGTGCCTGTGGTGATCGGAGCACTTGGGGCAGTGACCCCCAAACTGGAGGAGTGGCTACAACAGATCCCTGGCAAAACATCAGACATCTCAGTCCAGAAAAGCACAGTCCTTGGAACAGCAAGGATACTGCGCAGAACCCTCAAGCTCCCTGGCCTCTGGTAAAGGACCGAGCTTGGAAAGTGGATGAGACCACCCGTGGAAGGGTGAGAAGGGAATTTTATATATATATATATATATATATATATATATATATATATATATATATATATATCTCCCCTAAACCCTCCATTGCCCAGGAACTCATGCGAATTCAATCAGTGGTGTGTTGCTTTAGTGCTTCATAGTGAATACTGTATATTGAATAGAATGTTCATGCTCTTCTCTGGTGTAGCTCTCATACCTCGGTGGAGAATTCGGCTGAGCACTGGGTTAGGAAAGAGAAAGAGCTGATCCTGACATGACTGCACCACAGAACCAACCATGGTGGTCAGAATCTGTGCATTCTCCTCTCGCAGGTTGACTCCAGCCATGAAGGCAACATCATTGATGTCATCATCTTCTCTAAGAAACATACACATACAAATAACTCAACTTTGTGCATTACCACAGAGTACAAACCACCCAAAAATAAATTTAAGTATAGTAAATAATATATTGTAACGTTTACTTGTAAGATACTGAATTGTCCTGGAATGCAAATTTGGTGGAGCAGAGTGGGTCTTGAGCAAAAGGCTGCATCATAGAAAAAGTTCCTATAAGGGAAACATGCAAAGTTATTTCGTAAGTGGAATTTTATTTTGCAATTTTGTTTCCGTTGGAGACCAACGGTGATTCTGACATTCATTTCAATCCAATATGGAACATGTACAGTATTTGTTTTTTTTTTTAAATCTATTATTTGAATGGATTTATGGAGGTTTATTGAACATCAGAGATAATGATATCCTTGGGAAATGAAAGCAACACTACATGATCTAGATTTAGGGCTGCTGGGAAATATCAATATCAAAATATTTTCAGTCAAGCATGCAAATGACAATGTTACCACTAGTGCTGAAAACTCTCTCTGAAGAGAAACTGGTGGCAGGTATACACAAGTATTTTCTGGCAAGCTTTGAAAGACGTGGGTAGATGGCCTTCGCATCTCTCCACCATATCAGTGGGTCCTTCTCAGGATCTACTGTTTCGGACTGGAAGTAAGACTGGACCTCAAGAGAAATTACTTGATTTGGGTAGCCAGGTGAACATTCGCTGCGTTGTCAGTGGTGATGCAGACCAATTTGCTTTCGTCTAATCCCCACTGCATCAAAGATTCCCTCAATATGTCAGCGATGTTTTGCCCCGTGTGGTCCTTCGGCATGAAAGCCGTCTGCAGACACTTAACTTCCATGTTGAGCTCGTTATCGATGAAGTGCACAGTGAGGCTAATATATGGCTCGCTTGTACGGCTAGACCATAGATTCGTTGTTGCGGCGAAGTGATCTGCTTCCAACACTTCTTTAGAAACTTTCTCTCGGCAATTCTCATACATCCCTGGCAGGACATTTCTGGTGAAATAGTGTCGAGAGGGCTGAGCATAGCGTTTGTCAAGCTCTCTAATCATTTTCTTAAAGCCCTCGCCCTTGACTGTATTGATAGCCTGCATATCTTTGGCTAGAAAATAGCCTATGGATTCGGTCAATGCCTTGTGCCTCTCTGAATTTGTGGCATAATGAGTTGCATTGTGCAACGTGCTTTGGATTGACAACTGGGTAGCCTTGCTGGTTGAGGCGACGTTGGCCTCGTATATTCTGTTTTTTCTTTATTACGTTATCGTGGATTACCTTGTGGTTTACTTTGAGGTGTGTAAACAGAATCGTTGTATTAGTATAAGGCGCAGACACCACTCGCTGGCAAATCCTGCAGATAATTGTTTTCTGTTCTGTGTCCTTCTCTTCAAACCTAAAATGGTCCCACACCACCAAACTCCTTCTCCCTATTTTATCAACCAACTGAGCCTGCCCTGTTTCTTCTGTTGTATCTTCCATTTCCAGCAGGTTTTTTATTTTACTAGTTTGCTAACTCTTCACACAGCAGGAACCGAGGAGAGCGCGAGACTGCAGAGCACTTGTGAAGTCAATGACGTAGCACACGCCGCCTTTTGATTAACCCCTTCACGGCCACGCCGGTGTCGCGGCAGTACAGATAGATGACAAAATATCGTTTATAGTCGATATTATTCATTTTTTATATTGTTTGTCGCCAAAATCGTTATCGCGATTAAAATACGATATATTGCACACCTCTATCTAGATTCATGTTTTAGGACAATTTTTGGGGCTTTTGTTCTCCAAGACAGAAGGATTACAGCTTTCTCTTTAAGGTTTATCCTACATATTGTCCATAGTTAGATTTCAATTGCCCTAATTACATCTACATCTCCCTCAATTGCATCTTTCCTTGCATCTTAGTTCCATTGCTTCATAATGTATTCATTATTTGCATCTTCTTTCACTGATTCTGTGAATTTACTATTTAGAGACCCAGAACATTTTGCACACTGAAAATTAAGTCGAATGCTTCAGGGAAAATTGAAACAAAACCACTCCTATTAAACCCGATGCTCAGGAATTTTCAGCCTAGGATATGAATGAATGGATGAATAAATTATAACCGTGTGATGAATCAGTCAACATAAAATTATATTTTGGAGCAGTTTACTTCAGTTTATTTACAATCTATTCACCTCATTATCTGTGTCACAAGTTACTCCTCCCATTTCTATATAAATAGTTGTAAATGAGATCACCAACCCTTTTGAATTCCTTATAGTTAAAATGTTTTCTGGAACAATGGGTTTAATTAGTGGAGCTTGAGAGCAAATTTCCACCTGCTCTTCACATCAGTATCTGGATATGTTATGTAGATAATGCCATGGCCTTGGCCTGCCTTTCATGAGCATTCTTGTTATCTCTGTACCACCTGCAATGTGACCTATTGCAATGCCTTCTGTGCATAACACCTGTATGACATTATCATGTGTCTTTTTTATCCTGCCCTGATCCGAATAAGAAACCCAGATACAGAGATCATGATAGCACCAGGTGTCAATGGGGTCTAAAATGATTACCTAAAAAAATAAAAATATTTTCAATGTTAGTTAAAGAAAGAGATTGACAGGTAGTGGCAAGATATAGTTAGGCTTGCCTCGATGCACAGTTTGAGCTTTCCTTAAGAGGGGTTGAACTCCCTACCACTCAAGAGTTGCCCCCGATGAATGGGTCTAAAGCAGGAATGGGAATGCTTACTTCCCCCCAGTGCCTGTACATTGGGGTTCACTCCACTGACAAGAGGGCAGCCTCCGTCCACCTTCAGGTGGGAGCGAAGGCTCTCAACAGTCTTTGTGGACGTGGACTTATGGCCACATTTATTTAACACTGAGTTGAAAAGAGAGGCGGAGCTGTCAACTAATCACCACCTGGTGTTGAGCTTGCTAAGAAGGTGGGTGAGGATGTCAGTGAGACCTGGCATACCTAGATGTTCTGCGTCTGGTTAAATCCCCTGTCAAAAAGAGTTTCAACTTACACCTCCGGGACAACTTCACTCACGTCCTGGGGAAGGCAGGGGACATTGAGTACAACTGGACTTTGTTACAAGCCTCCATTATCAAGGCAGCTGACCAGAGCTGTGGCCAGGAAGAGGGAAGTCTTGGGCTTCCCTGCTGAAGTTGCTGTCCCCACAACCGGGATAAGTGAAAGAAAACAAACATTGGTTACCTGTGTGTTTCCTTGTTTGGACCACGGTATATTTGGGCATCAATATGTGGCTTTTGGGAAAGGATGTTCTGGACTGGGCCAACACCGTCGGCCCAGATCTCAGAGTTACTCCTCTGGATGGCTGCATCACCTGTATGCATTTAATAATATTCACAAAGATGGTTTACAAATGTAAGTTCACTTGAACTCAGCATAGAGTGTGCTTTATCAAATGCAGTTTAGATACCTGCAAATGCTTGGTTTTAAATTCTTTACACTAAAATCAGGTACAAAGACATTTATAGGACATTTATATCGTCCTGTAAAATGTACACTGCACACCACACTTTGTTGGACAATCAACAACTCTTTACCTGCTGGCTGGCCTTGAGGGCTTTTCCTGTGCAAGCATTGTACTTCATGATGGTGCCGGCAGCAGTTGAAGCTTTTTGGATAAATAGCTGAGGGTCTGCAGTAAGGTAGCGCACTGCAGGAAGACTTTTCTAGTTGCAATAAGAGAAAATTAGTGCAATAAAGTTCTGTAAAATGAACTTCGGACACGGGAGAGCAACAACATTCAGTCCAATTTAGTCACTAAAATAACAAAAGAGCCCTAAAAATGATTGCAATCAATTATACATGACTCATTTGTTTGGCCCCCCACGATCAAATAGTATTGAAGATCATTGGTTGTAAACACATGAAAAAAGTACAAAAGCATATAAGCGTAAAGCCAAGCTATGCCAGTGCACTTGTAATATTACCACCAGGTTGCCACAAACAATGACACAAACAGACAAACAGAAAGATAGACAAACAAACAACGAAAGATGCTGTTTGTGTTCCTGTTTTTTCCTTTGCTATGGGATTACAAACTACTTATTACAGACTGACATTTAAGGTGTTAAAATATTAATTTAATTGTATATTTAGAAATTATGAATAGTAATCGAGTGAATTAAAGGATTCACGATAATTGTAAAAAGAGAAAATATATATAAAAAACATTACTTCTATAGTGTTTCAAAGATATGGATTTTATATACATTCAGTGTGTAACACTACTTAATATCAGGCACAAGAGTTGGACATTCCTGAATATTCAACATACTATGAGTTGTACAACATAACATGTAATAATAATCTTGGTGACTTAATTTGACAGGTAGATTTTTAGTCATACTAAAGGGTATACATCAAAATATAAAATAAAACAATTACAAAAGACACTAGGCAGCACATTTCTCTCCAGAATGCCTTGTTAGTCTTCAGCTTTTATTTTACCTTGCACAAATTCAAGACACCCTGTGCCAGATGCAGCCCCAAAACATTACTGAGCATCCTCCATGTTTCACTGTAGGGACAGTGTTCTTTTCTTTGTATGCTTGGTTTTTGAGTCTATGAACATAGAGTTAATGTGCCTTACCAGAAAGCTCCAGTTTGTTGTCATCTGTCCAAAGGACATTCTCCCAGAAACTATAATTTTTTTTTCAGATGTCCTGGGACAATTCTCTCCTTCGCTTTCTGTTGTCCATGTTCAGTGTGGTACACACCTTTTCACAAAACAGCAGAGTGACTACTTGTCTCCCTTTAAATAGGCAGACTGACTGATTATGACTTTGGAAACACCTGTGATGTTAATTAAAGGACACACCTGAGGTAATCCCGTCACTCTGGTCAAATAGTTCTCAATCTTTTATAGAGGTACCATCATTTTTGTCCAGATCTGTTTCATTAGTTTGTTTTTTTAAATAATTCTGTTAGTCAACAATTCAAAAATAATGGCTGATTTTGATTATTTAATTTTCAATAAAAAAATTGTATTGTTACTTTTGTAAGTTTCAAGTGATTTCAGTGAGAATTGTGGGTTTTAACTCCTTTAACTGAGGGGTACCAACAATTTTGTCCACGTGTGTATATATTATATACACATATATATTTTTGTCCACATTTTAATATATTCTGAAACGGGTCTGAATTTTACAGGGCAGACAGAGTACTGCATTTTCACGACTGTAAGGCACATAAAAGGCTATAAAATGTGCTGTGCACCCTATGTATGTGTGGATGTAAGGTGGACATAGTAGAGAACACAATAACAATGTTAAAGGGGGAAGTGTGGGTGTGGATTGTATATAAAAGAATGGGGATGAAGGTTATGCAGAGCATCAGTTTTTAACAACCCAGAAAATTTAAGATTAATGAATCAAAGCTGCGCAAGTGGAAGAAGCTGGAAAACAAGCTCCGACAATTCAAGAAGAAGCAGCTGAGTTTCCGCAAATATTTTTCCATCCTGACCAGGACTACGGTAGCGCAGCAACTTTCAGCGGATTATAATGAAAAGCTGACCAAAGTTTCACTAAGAGTGGAAGGCAGCGTCAAGCGAGTTACGCCACAATTTGCGAATGGATTATAGATGCTTGGGCTGATGTCTGCTAGCACGGTTGTTCAAATTTCGCAAAAGCATTTCTGAGGAGCCGCATGGCACAGAAATTGACTCTGACAGTGATGAAAATGAACCTGGCATGTTTGATGGAGATTTAGTGCTGCTGTTCGAATCAGAAACAGAGGATGAGGACTTTGATAGGTTTGATTAATGACATTAACCAGCTCTATTTTTAAATACGCATACATGTTTGCTTGTTTTATCTGTGTGTTTTACCATGCCAATGTTTAATGATGATTAAAAATGTTATGTAATGTAATCAATACTTAAATAAAGCACAACCAAACTCAGTTATGCTCCTGCTCTTTTTTTGTATATCTGTATATAAAACCCACGCCCTATAGTTAGGTGCACCTTATGTGTGTGAAATACAGTAATGACACACAAAACTGAGACTCATGGTCATGAAATAGGGTACACAGGGCTGGGAGCAGGGCCCTAACATTTAACATCCAGTATGTTCTCCAGATAATGACACCCACACCTGACTATCCCCCTCCTCCTCATCTATATTGCTACCACAAGTCATCACTTTAACATCATAATTTTTTAATGCAGAGTATTTTCTAACCTTTTATGATGCCTAGATGCCTGGTGTGTTCTCTGTTGTGGACCTGGCAGTGTCTGACCACTACTGCTCGTATTTTAACATAGCCAGTTTTAACACTCAGGAGGCCTTGTTTGAATTGTGAGGAAGCATTATCTGAAGTGGCTGGAGATTTTATTCAAGCTTTGACAGAGCATCCCAATTGAGTTTTTACCTACACCCTGTGATTTAATTGTTCACAATTTTAACAACAAACTGAGGTTAACAATAGTCTTAGTTGACACGCTTTTAACTAAAAACACTTGAAAGAAAACCTAAACAATTGTGAGGAACTGGTTATATGCAAAAAATGTAAGGAAATTGCAGGTGTGCAGAGAGAAAGTTGATAGAAACAAAACTGACAGTTCAATACAACACTCTCGGCAACTCAAAATTCACAGTATTGGAGTAATCAACAATTTCAAAATTCCTTTTCGCCCCCCACCTTCAAGCTATGAACTAGCACCATTTTTTTTAAAGCTTTAATAAAAAGTCCTCTGCGAGGACTTTCAAGTAAGATTGAGGGGATCAGATCTATTTGATACTTGTTTGAGTTTCCTCCCAAGCAAAACAAACAGTCTGACTTCTAGACCCAATTCTCATATCACGTTTAAAGTCATTTAATGAATGGATTCATTTTATTAATTTTCCTTCAGGCAGGTGTCCTCCCCACCGCCTATAAAACGGAACTGGTAAAACCCCTTCTGAAAAAGACCATTTATAATCTCCCAACTACTGCAGAACTCTTAGATTGACAAGGATTAGAGGATGGGAGCATATTACACTAGTCTTAGAATGACTGCATTGAGTCCCCGTGTATTTGAGGTTCCATGTAAAGGTTCCCTTACTAGTTTTTAAAGTCTTGTGCCATTCTATCGTTCACATTTTTCATATCAACACTCACAAGTCCTGCGATCCTCTGGTACCAGCTCTTCAATTATTCAAAAGAGTCAAAACTAAAACCCAGAGGGAGACTGCATTTAGCCATTACGGCCAATATTAATTGAACATCGGAAGCTGCAGAGTATGATGATTTTTAAGAGGAGGCTTAAGACTAACCAGTTTGATCTAGCTTTTCACTGATTTATTCGGATTGTTCTTTTATTTACATATCTTAGTTTTCATCCTATGTGCCCTTTTAATTTTTAAGGATTTAGTTTTGCAGTATTCTGTTCACTTTTTAAATTTTGTTATGTCTTACTATCTCTTGAGCTCCAGTGTTTGTTTATGGAGGTCTCCTCATCTAGACCCTATTTTAAGCCAGGTGTGGAAGTTATTGTATTTAACCCGTCTACCCATTTTTTGTGAAGCATTTTGTGTTATGTTTTTAAATTGTATGAAAAGTAGTGCTAAGGTTGATTGATTGATACATTGGGGTTAACCCTGGTAGACAAGAGGGAAGCCTCCCTTTGCTTCTGGTGAGGGGATGGTTCATGACTGCCTCTGTGTTTATACACCAAATGAGTTCAGACTACCCACCCTTTTTGGCCTTAAAGGGAGGGGTTTCCATCTTAAAAAAGGGAGACCAATTCCAACTACAATGGGATCACATTCCTCAGTCTCATTGGGAAGGTCCATTTGAGGAGGGTTTTTGTTAGAAGGCTGCTGAGAGTGTCATAGCAGATAAAGCCATCTAGCCTGGGAAGAACATTCTGTATTCGTACAGTTGTTATCCAAAGACGTCACGATGCACGATGCCCTAGACAAAACATTTTGAACCAGTTTTTCTCACCCAAGAATTGTTGTCACAGATGTACTTCCTCATTATTTACAGACGTAAATAATGAGGAAGGAGAAGAGACTGCTGTGACTCACAAACGGAACAGTCAGACAACGAGGAGTGTGCGTGGATACGCATGTCCATATATATATACATGCAAATAGGTGTGTGTGTGTGTGTATGTATGTAGGTATGTACGTGCATATATGTATGTATATATGCTTTGCTTATGCATACTCTTTTCTTACTATTTTTTAGTATTTTTTTTCGCCATTCTATGTCCATAATGCATACTGTGTATGCGGATCAAAAAATTCTACAAGTTTGTACATAGTGTTGTGTATTTTTATTTATTTATTTATTTTTATAGTTTTTATCTTCTTCAGCTTTTATTTTCTTTTCTTTATTCTGTAACGCTGCAGTAACAGACAAATTTCCCCGTTGTGGGATCAATAAAGTTATCTTATCTTATCTCAAAGCGGCAGCACTCTCTGAACCCACAACAAAAATCAACACACTTGTATCACAAAACACTGAAATTGACTCTGAAATCTTAAAAGACTATCAAAAACAAGCACCGGTTGCTGAACAAAAAATTTGACACAAAAGAGGTGCTAATTTGAAAAACGATATCTACTACATAAATGATAAACCCATCCTACCCAAAGCATTACATCAAACAGCGTGCTTAGTGAGCCATGAAATAACCAATGTCTCAACGGGAGGGATGATAACAATAGTAAATAGAACCTACTATACTATAAATTTTGAAAATTCAGCGAAAGACATTTATATCAAAATGTATGATACGTCTAAAAAAACAACTCACAAGGTCAATGTCGACCCAAGAGGGGACATTTTCCACAGCCACCACATCCATTCCATACTATACATATGGATTTCATAGAATTAAGTGATTCTAAAGAAGGAAGATATGCATTAGTACTAATAGATGTATTTTCAAATTGGGTGGAAATCTATCCAACCAAAAGAAATGACGCAATAACAGTAGCAACCAAACTACGTAATCATTATTTTCCTACATATGGAATACTGAGACTTATCCGATCAGATAACGGTACCCATTTTGTAAATGAAACCATAACTAAAACAGGAGAAGCATTGGGTATAACATTAAAAAATCATTGTGCCTATCACCCTCAAAGTGCAGGTCTGGTAGAAAGAACAAATGGAACTATTAAAAATAGATTGAGAAAAACAATGGCAGAAACTAATAGACCATGGAATGATTGTTTGTCATTAGTCAAAATGACAAACAATCATCAAAAGTAGTAGTAGACGGCGGCGCGTGCAGACGCAGCGGCCTCTCGCTCTCCCGACAATGCGTTGTTTTGTTCGTCAAACATGTGTTTGTCCGAAGTTTTTTTCTGCCAGTCCACGTCGGAATACGTGTACAGCCGACAGTTTTTTCTACACATCCGGAGAAGCAAGATTTGCAAAGTTTTGGACACAAAACTGGAGAACTCGCTTACGGAACTAGGACTGCTACGCTGGCCTGCTAACTCACCGGACTCGCCGGCTACCCCTCCCCCGGAAAGGAAGCGTCGGAAGCGGTGCGCCAGGACGAGGAAGCGGGGCAAGCGCGGAGGTGTCCGGGCTAGGCTAGAGGCTAAGCCAACTCGCCCAGCCATACCATCTATCCTTCTGGCTAACGTACGATCACTGGACAATAAAATGGATGATATACGACTCCTGAGATCAGCAAACCGAAAAGTGAGTGACTGTTGTGTGTTAGTTTTTACTGAAACTTGGCTTAATAATAACATTCCGGACTCCGCGATACAGCTGGAGCAGCTAACATGCTACAGATCCGACAGGGCTCTCGTAGAGGGAGGGAAGACGCACGGTGGGGGCGTGTGTGTTTACATCCGCGACGCGTGGTGCCGGGATGCCACTGTAGTATACAGACACTGCTCACCTCTGGCGGAGTTCATGATCGTGAAATGTCGCCCATTCTATTTGCCGAGGGAGATAAGTTCGATCCTGCTGGTCGCTACTTATATCCCCCCAACTAACAACAGCAACAGAAGTGCGGCGCTGAACGAACTGTACCAGGCTATCAGTGAACAACAAACAGCACAACCAGACGGTTTCATCATCCTCGCTGGAGATTTCAACCATGCTGATCTCAAAACTGTTCTTCCCAAGTTTCATCAACAAATCCACTTTCCAACAAGAGGACACAACACTTTGGACTGTGTTTACACCCAGCACAAAGGAGCATACAAAGCCACACCCCTCCCCCCACATCGGCGCCTCCGATCACCTCACCATTATGTTAATGCCTGCATACAGACCGAAAGTGAAAGTCATCAAACCGGTTCTGAAAGAAATAAGGGTGTGGCCACAGGAGGCGACCTCAGCCTTACAGGACTGCTTTGAGACAACAGACTGGGAAATGTTTAAGGAAGCAGCCACCTACAACGGCATCACAGATATTGAAGAATATACAGACACAGTGACCTCCTACATCACCAAATGCACAGACGACGTGACCCACATCAAGAGGATCACCATGCGGGCCAACCGGAAGCCATGGCTGACAGGAGACGTCCATAGGCTGTTGAGGGCAAGAGACAAGGCCTTCAAAGCTGGGGATGCATCAGCTCTGAGAACAGCGAGAGCCAACCTGTCCCGTGGCATCAGGGAGGCGAAAAAAGAGTACACAAACAAGATAACCTCCCACTTCAAGGACAGCAAGAATGCACAGAGCCTATGGCAGGGCATTCAGGCCATCACAGATTACAAACCTGCACCACAAAGATGCGAGAGCGACATCACTCTGCTCAACAGCCTGAACAGTTTCTTCGCACGCTTTGAGGACCAGAACACCACCCACCCACAGAAAACACCACCACCTCTGCATGACCAGCCCCTGTGCCTGTCTGCTACCAGCGTGAGGAGAACACTCTCTGCTGTCAACATCCGGAAAGCAGAGGGTCCAGACAACATCTCTGGTAGGGTGCTGAAAGACTGTGCAGAGGAGCTGACAGATGTTTTTACAGACATCTTCAACACCTCCCTGAGGCAAGCCATTGTGCCTTCAGGCTTCAAAACTGCCACCATCATTCCTGTGCCTAAGAAATCCTCCCCATCCTGCTTCAACGACTATCGTCCTGTGGCACTGACACCCATTATCATGAAGTGCTTTGAACGACTAGTCCTGTCACACATTAAATCCATCCTGCCCCCCAGCCTGGACCCTTACCAGTTCGCTTACAGGGCAAAGCGATCCACAGACGATGCAATTTGCTCTGCCCTCCACCCAGCACTCACCCACCTGGACAAGAAAGACTCGTATGTGAGAATGCTGTTCTTAGACTTCAGCTCAGCGTTCAACACCATAATACCACAACAACTCATCTGCAAACTGGACAAACTGGGCCTCAGCACCTCACTCTGCAACTGGCTGCTGGATTTTCTCAGCCAGAGGCCTCAAGCGGTGCGTGTTGGCAACAACTTCTCAGACAGGATTATCCTTAACACAGGGGCCCCACAAGGCTGTGTGCTCAGCCCCCTACTCTTCACCCTCCTGACACATGACTGCACACCAACCCACAGCTCCAACCACCTTGTGAAGTTTGCCGACGACACAACACTGGTGGGCCTCATCACTAACGGCGACGAGACCCACTACAGGAAAGAGGTAGAGCTTCTGACCAGATGGTGCAAAGACAACAACCTCCTGCTAAACATCAGCAAGACCAAAGAGATTGTTGTCAGCTTCCAGAGAGGTCACACCCAACACCCCCCTTTGACCATCGAAGGTGCTGCAGTGGAGAGGGTGAGCAGCACCAAGTTCCTGGGGGTGCACATCAGTGATGACCTCTCCTGGACCACCAACACCGCATCACTGGCCAAGAAAGCACAGCAGCGTCTCTACTTCCTGCGTAAACTGAAGCGGGCAAGTGCCCCGCCACCCATCATGACGACATTCTACAGAGGAACCATCGAAAGCATCCTGACCGGCTGCATCACCGTGTGGGGCGGGAGCTGCACTGACTACAACAGGAACGCTCTGCAACGCATCGTGAGAACAGCTGAAAGGATAATCGGTGTACCACTACCCTCCCTGCAAGATCTTTACACCACCCGCCTCAGCCGCAAAGCCATCACAATTGCCAACGATAGAAGTCACCCTGCACACAGTCTGTTCAGCCTCCTGCCCTCTGGAAAGAGGTACAGGAGCCTCCGCTCCCGCACCACCAGACTCACGAACAGCTTCTTCCACCAGGCCGTGAGACTGCTGAACTCTCTCCCCTCCTCCCTCTCACCCCCAGCCCCAGCCAGAAGGAACACCAGGCCGGTGACCTAGGTCACTGGACTGCCCCCCCCCAGTCACTGGACTGTTCCCCCCCACACCCCACACACACACACACTGTCCCCCCCCCCCCCCCCCACACACACACACACTGGACTGTTCCCCCCCCACACGCACACACACACACACTGCCCCCCCCCCCCCCCCCCACACACACACACCTAAATCTACTCTGCACTAGGTCACTGGACTGCCCCCCCCCACACACACACACACACACCCACCCACCTAAATTGACTCTGCACATGCAAAAATTTGCACACACCTGCTGCTGTATATTTATATTTATATATATATTGTTATTGCACTAGTCATTACATTACAACAACTACCTCATAATGCACATAACTGGGACAATCAGTACTGTCTTGTTTTGTTTTATCTTGTTGAACTTGTCCTTCCACTCCATACTACTTATGTCTTGTCTTGGGGTACTCATGTCTTGTCCTGTCATACATGTTTGTTTGTTTCTAGTTCTTAGTTTAGCACTTTACCATTGTTGTTGTATCGTAGTTTAGGATTGTCTCGTCTTGCGCACCTGCACTTTGATGTTGTTGTACATGTAAACGCATAGGATAGTGAGAAACGCAATTTCGATTCCTTTGTATGTCAAGTACATGTGAAGAAATTGACAATAAAATTGACTTTGACTTTGACTTTGAAAATGTGTATGAGAATAAGTGAAGGAGAAAAAGGACTAACACCATTTGAAATAGTGCATGGCCGCAGTTTTCCTATGCCACACTTTAATTCTGATGAGGAACACACATAAGCAGACTATATGACTAAATTATTGAAGACTGATGATGTACAAATACAAAATCAAATACCTAATGATCCCAATACAATTCATAGGACGAGGTGGAACAGCCCACGTTGGGAAGGCCCATTTCATGTGCTCCTGACCACACCAATGGCAATAAAGATAAGTGAACGAGCCACCTGGATACACCTATCACACTGCAAACTGGTAACTGAAGCAGTTAAGGGCTGGTCTAGTGAGAAAGTCTAGAGTACTCACAGGACGGCTTACTGGACACCACACAGGGCTAGCCTGGTGGGTCTGGAGGCACAGACCAAGTCTGGTCTGGTACTGGAGCTAGTGAAGAACACACCGTGGACGCCCCAACGGGCTAACCCATCCTAGCGGTTCCTGCAGGTAACTGTTCTCTTGAATGTGATGATTAAAATGGCACCACCTATCCTTCTATTGTCTCTACTCACCCTGGTCTCACTAATTACTGGACAAAATGTGTCTGTACAAACAAAACAAATAAATAAGAAATCTATCTCTCTTTATAGGAGAACAGCAGACTGGTGGTATACACCGTCAGAATTGGGCGTGCCTGAAAAATGGCAGCATAATAGATGGTATCATTGGCTATTGTCTACTGTACGGCATATAAATAAAAACACTTCTTGCCTAGCCTGCTTTCCTCATCCCATGACTGAAACCGATGTTTTAGCCCAAGATGCTACGCCAGCATCCAAAGCTTTTACCCAATGAGTGCTGCTGTGGCTGCAGTAGACGGCAGCTCCGCTTTCTCTAAACATTCAACAAAACTGTTTGCAAAAAATACGGTGGCACTTCCCAGATAACTCAACAGATTCGGGAATTAGATCCCAGGCCGGTCGAATTCAATTCAACGCCACCGAGCCCACCTATTGTGTATGTAGAGGTACTAACCAAACATGCTCTCGATCAGACAAATGCAATTGTACGTATTCCCCTGATATTAAGTTTTTAGGAGTAGCTAGATGTCATAAAATTGAGGCATGTGAAGGCCTAACTAACGGGAGCGCTTCCTGCATGAAGGTAAATATTGTGCTCCCGGGATTCTCGCCCGTTAATGTAAGTGTAGTAGCATCTACACCGGGGCTGGGTACAATAGACGGTTATTATTGGATTTGTGGCAGACAATATTACAGCTTTTTACCACCCAACTTTTCCGGGTGCTGTTACCTAGCTAAGCTAACTACTCCAATGCTCTTGATCCCAATTGCTAATTTATCAAAGCCACTTAATTCCAACCATAGGCGGAAAAGGGAAATGGCGCAGTTTGCTTCTAGGGACAGCTATCATTACCGTATCTCTTTAGGTGAAAAATGGGGCATTGGTTTATTCCCTTGGTATGGAGTAACGTTCCTCGCCAACCATTTAGACAATATTACGGCCGATCTACATGCTTAAATGACAGCTAATACTAATACTCTACGGGCAATCACAAATGCCCAGGCCAACCATAGAGAAGGAATTATGCAGCACCAAATGGTATTAGACTTTTTGTTTGCAGCTGAAGCTGAAGCTGCAACATTACCTCTGATTTATGTTATGTTCTAGCTCCAGATCCTACAGACAACATTACTAAACTTATAGACACCCTTGAAACTATAACCTCTCATTTCAGACCAGCTGCCCATGCAGGTACCAGTGCTATGGACTGGCTGACTACCACTCTCGGACCATGGGGGGTGATGTTGTTCCAAATCCTGGTGCCTGTGTTTATGATACTATCCCTAGCAGTCTGTTTTTGCACAATCCTGTTGACCTGTGTTAAAGCGTTGTTGCTAAGCTGGGTGGGCACTACCGTAGGCCAATATATATTGCAACGTGAAATGCCTATTCTGCATTACAACAGGATGTTTCTGCGGAAGTTGGTCGTATCCCAATTTCTGATGGTGAAGATTCGGAGGACATCGCTCTCCATAACCTCCCTGATCTATTCCCAGATCCTGAAAATTACGAGAATTGAAAGACTGAAAACTCTCTGTGTATGCACTCCAGTATAACCAGTCTCGTCGCAGTGCAAGCCCAAACAGCTGCAACACCCACCACTCCATTGCCTCACGATGACACGTACACACCAGGAGGTGTAGACTCATCAACGGATTCAGAAGAAAGTGTGTGAAATGTTACGGGAAAATAATAAAGGTATAACAGAAAATCGAAAGAAGTTGTTATATACTGATGACTCTTATTTATCCCTGATTTCACAACAATGTACATAATATATTAACCTGCAAATTTTATGTTTTATGCTACTCATTGTGTTCATGCCTCGTTCCTTGATGGTTTTATGTTTCTTTTATGTTTCTTTCATGTTTCATTTATGTTTTTTTATGTTTCTCTCATTATCATTACTTTCGACTGTGAATTATTACATATAATCTGTTCTCTGCATGTGACAACAGGAGGGACTGTTAGAAGGCTGCTGAGAGTGTCACACGCAGATAAAGCCATCTAGCCTGGCAAGAACATTCTGTATTCGCACAGTTGTTATCCAAAGACATCACGATGCACGATGCCCTGGACAAAACATTTTGAACCAGAACCCAAGAATTGTTGACACAGATGTACTTGTTTTTGTAACTGTATCAAGAGATGTTAGCATATCACCGTGCCTGAAAGCATGACGCGGTTATGCATCTGTTTTGAGTGTATAAGTAAAGGAACGAGGAACTGCTCTGGGCGTCTCTGCTCTGTGGCTTAGATGTTGCAGTAGCAGTGCCCTTTGTACAAAGTAAGCTCTGGTGTCTGACTCATTTATTCTGATCTCTGACAGGTATTGAGCGAGTTGGAAAACTCCTGACAGTTTTTAAGATAATCAAACCTTAGATTCAGATGTAGCAATGTAGTTTTTGATCTGGGTTGTGGAACTGGACCCGCTCCATGCCCATAGCCTCAGGTTTGGGTAACTGCTTTTTGTGGATGACGTGGTCCTGCTGGCTTTATCAGAATGTGACCTCCAGCCTTTGTTAGAATAGTTTGCAGCTGACTATTAAGCAGGGACAAGGTGCGAAAGCGCATGGTCACATGCATATGTATGTGTGAAGTTATTTGTAGTCTTTATATAGAGTAATACTTTAGACCGAAAAATGTGTTCATTTTGACTTAAGTCCTAATAAATGTGGTTGCAACTAAAAATATGTAAAAATTAAACAATCCCCTTTCCTCAAAATTAATGTTGTTGAAAGTCAAAATTTAAAAGAACATGTCTACTAGTGAAAAGATAATGTTAGCATTTCCTTGAAGCTGAGATTGGATTCCTCTCTTCTTTCCAGACATATCCAAAATGCAAAATGTGTTTCTGGGTAAAAGTAACGCATTTTAATGTAGCTGGTTATATTTTTGTTTTTCACTAACAGCTCATTAAACTAACATAAAATAAATACATATCAAATAAAAAAGATCCTTTTTTTATTAAAGGTCTTGTATCATGTTTATTTAAAGTAGTTAATTCAATCATGAATTAAACTAACATTATTTCCATTTAATTATTGTTTTAAATATCATCTATGGTAGTTGTCAACTTTATTAGGTTCATAACATTTTTTCTTGTGGTGTGACAAACTCAGAAAACACATTTATCGTTGGTTTACAAAGACTAAGGTTTGAGCTACAATAGTCAAATTGTTGAGGATGTCCACATTAATCAAACCAATCATATATACTTTTAGTCCAAAATGCAGTTTATAAGAACCCAAATCAGGTTTCATTGTATACAGAAGAGACTTTACTTCCACAAAAGAGTGATTTAGGATACCAATTGAAAAAAGTATGTGTCTGAGGAATAGATACATACCTTGAGAAAAGGCACCAAGCATGGCTGTGGTGTTGACTTCAACTCCTTATAGAGTTGTTCTGTAAACTCCTCTGCTTCTACCTTCCCTTCCTGCATGGTGATAAAGACTACTATTAAGTACAACAGATATTACCTCAAACATATAGATAAAAAAGTTTATTTTATATTGACTAAATAAATTACTAAGTTAAAACTGAAATATCAGATGTAACTAGAAATGAGCATGATGAAAAAGTTGACAGCAAGTGGTAAAAAGATGAAGAACTATGTCAGAAAATGGCTGAGTTCTAGTGTTAATTGGCAGTGAGATATTTAAAACAAGAAATTTAAAAGTGCCTCAATCAGCACTAGCTTGTTTCATAACAAACTCACATACAGAGGCAACAATATGAAAGCAGCTTGTGTAAAAAATAATGAGGGAGGACATACCAGTAGACTCCTGATTAGTCCTCTAACATTTGTAGCCATGTTGATAGACCTGGAATCACTGGAGGCCAGTTTAATTAGAGTCACCAGGAAGTTTTTGCACTTCTTCACACTTTCAAGAGTTTCCTGTTGATGAAATGTCAGACAACAAAGTGATGTTGACAAACATTACCTACCCCCTTGTATGCGTCTCATTCGGTTACATCTGTGAAGTCTAATGTCTTTCATCTAACCCATCTTGCAGCTTTAGATTTACATTATGATGTGGGGAAAACTGTTTTTTTTTTCCGTCATGCCAATTACATAAGCCTGAGCAGTCTAATCAGAGTGTTAAAACGCTGCCACGAGGGGATACAACCCTCCCTGATTTAATAGGTGTCTTTGTTTGATAAGGATAAAAGTAAAGTAAGGCCTTTTGGTTAACTTTCTGTGAATTGAAAAGAGACAAGGGATAAAAAGAAAGATAAACAGCAGTTGTGGTTGAGGGAGCTACAGAGTAAATGAAAATTGTAAGTAGCGTTAGCTAGAAATACAAAAATAAGAGAAATAACTTATTTTGTGGTTGACAAATTCTTTAGCACAAATTAACATGCCCATACCAGTCTACACCTCCACTGTAGCGGGTCAATGCTGAGCCTGGTTGGACTCACCTCACTAAATGTGGTTTTTGGCTCTTTTTTGGTTTCTGTGATGGCTGCCTGAAAACGCAGTTGAGCCCCTTGATCAGCCACAGTATTGAGGGTCTGGACCACAGCTGATTTCGGAGCTACACCCATTACCTGAACAACACACAATATAAACCATCAACCCCAAAATTGCGGCAATAATAGGGGCAACTCACTGACACTATGGCTGAGCAATTGACGCAAAAGTGCTAATCGATAATCCCAGGGTACCAATACATTTTTTGGGGGAAATCACCCCCCCCAACTTCAAGCCATAATAATGCTGATTTTGGACATATTTTATGAACATGCCAAAGCTGTGGTCACCTGAAAAGGAGTTTTGTAAAATCATCAAAAATGATGCAAATAAAAAAAAAATAAAAAAAAAACATCCGAGGCAGAAAAGGAGAAAAAACCTTGTCATTCCATATGTGGAAGGATCTGCGAGGTTCAGGAAAATTTTCCACTAGTATGTTATACAGGTCAATTTCAAACCAGATCAGACCATAAGACAGAGACTGGTGCATCCCAAAGACAGAACACAAAGCAAAAAAGTAAGTAATGTTGTATATGCAGGCCAATGCAGGAGGTAATGCTCAGAACTCTACATAGATGAAACTAAACAACCCCTCCACTTACTCAGGGGTTTGTGCCTTGGATACAGAAAAAAAGCAATACAAGTCAATTTGCTTGAGCTGCTGACATCTGCAATCTGCCTCTCAAGTGAGAGTTTGGAGAATGTTGTTGGTGAATGTTTGTCTATCGAAACTGCAGATATTGCCCATGTTTGCTCAAGTAATCACTGGAACACAGAATTCCACCTTGTATTCTCAACTAAGTGCAAAGCTCACTTGATTTAACATCAGAAAGTTTCTCAAGATTGCTGTAATTGGTTTTATTGATGGGACAGTCAACTTTGACTATTCAAAAATCCTTTCCAATCACTAACCTACACTCAAACATTTGGTTTATCCAGATATAATTATCACTAAACATGACAGGTGGAGTAACTATAAACACTTCATTAGCTGTAGTAAATTGCTAAATGAGCTGCTCTTAGTGATTGCTGTAAAGCAGTACGTTTACCATAGCCGTCTTCTGGGATAATGCAGACTGGAAACTGGGAGGGGCCGCCATTTTGATCACTGTCACCTTCTCACTACTTTTCCTTCCAGCTCCTGCAGATACCTGTTCAACATATGACATTCTAGTTACGAACATAGATACCGTAAATATGATGATGGGGTTAAAATCTCTACTGATACTTCATAAGAATCTGTATACGCTATTCATCAAAATACATTTTTCCAACATTTCACAAGAAACAGTTAAAAGATACCACTGCCTAAAAAACTCACACCAGCTAAAATAAATATCACTTTTTGATTAAATATGTTATCATATAATACACAGGATTTAGGTCTTGAGATATTTATATATCCTGTAGATTTCAATTCCCAACTTTATCACAGTAGGTGAATGCATGCAATCAACAAAGACTGCAGTATACAAACTTAATTTGTATCCCCCAAAATCACAGCTCAATGATTCAGGGGATTTGGAGTCTAACACCAACATAACACCTGGGGATCTCAAATCGAATAAGGGAAAAACTAAGAAAAAGAATCAAAATAATAAAAATCATGAGTATCAAGCCAAATGTTTCAATTCCTCACCCACAGATGTAGTGTGTAAGCTTCTACAAGGCCACTCATTCATCCACTACAGTATTAATTGAAAGCAGCAGCAGGCACACACCTGGGGGGTTAGAATTTCGGCCACTTGACCACTGCCAGCTCTTGATCCCTGCTGAGCCTGCGCCAAAGCCTGCTGGGATACCAGCATTAGTTGGCCGCTGTCAGTGCGGATCAGCATCATACCTGCCAAAACAAGTCCTTAATAGCTCAGTATTGTGTTTAATTGAGGACTTGAAAAGTAAAAGATCTGAAAAGTAAACTTTTAAAGTAAATACTCAATTTTAGGCAGAGAACATGCAAGGTGTTTTCTGGGGAACAAACACTGACAGTAGCATAAACTGTCTTATGAATGTAAACCAGTTTCAAGCTGAAACTTGATTCTTGTATCTCACCTGGTGGTACCTGAATATTGCCTGGGGGCTGTGTTGGAGCGGTCTGTGGCAGTCGAGGGGCCACAGCCACTGGCTGTGGAGCGGCTACCCTTGGTACAGTTATCACCACTGTCCTTCCTAGAGTCCCATTTGGGTTAATGGAAGCCATCTGACTTACAGCTGCTTTGGTTACCTGGGGTTGCCCATTGGGGGTCACTTGGGTGGCCATCTTCTCTACCACCATGCCATAGGTAGAGGGCAGACTAAGGGCTGCAACTGTAGAGGAGCCAGCTTTGTAGCCCAAGCTAGCAGGGGTGTCTATAAGAGGGACAGAGATGGTGTCACTCTTTGTAGCCCCGACTTGACTGGGATTTGTACAGGTCCTTCTAAAAAAATGTGCATATTGTTATAAAGTTTATTCTTTTCCACAATGTAATGATAAAAAATTAAACGTTCATATATTTTAGATTTATTACACACCAACTGAAATGTTTCAGGCCTTTTTATTGTTTTAATACTGATTATTTTTGGCATACAGCTCATAAAAACTTAAAAGTCCTATCTCAAAAGATTTGTGTATCATGAAAAGGTGCTCCCAGCCTTGTTCATTACTCAAAACTGCAATCATGGGTAAGACTGACGACTAAAAGGCCATCATTGACACCCTCAAGCATGGGGGTAAGACACAGAAAGAAATTTCTGAATGAATAGGCTGTTCCCAGAGTGCTGTATCAAGACACCTCAGTGGGAAGTCTGTGGTGAGGAAAAAGTGTGGCAGAAAACACTGAACAACAAGAAGAGGTGACCGAACCCTGAGAAAGATTGTGGAGAAGAGCCGATTCCAGACCTGTGGAAGCAGTGGACTGAGTCTGGAGTAGAAGCATCCAGAGTCACTGTGCACAGGCGTGTGCAGGAAATGGGCTACAGGTGCCGCATTCCCCAGGTCAAGCCACTTTTGAACGAGAAACAGCGGCAGAAGCGCCTGCCGTGGGCTACAGAGAAGCAGCACTGGACTGTTGCTCAGTAGTCAATTTTCGGATGAAAGCAAAGTTTGGCTGTCATTTTGAAATCAAGGTTCCATAGTCTGGAGGAAGACTGGGTAGAAGGAAATGCCAAAATGCCTGAAGTCCAGTGTCAAGTACCCAGTGTCATCTACTGGTGTTGGTCCACTGTGTTTTATCAAGGGCAGGGTCAATGCAGCTAGCCATCAGGAAATTTTGGAGCACATCATGCCTCCTTCTGCTGAAAAGCTTTATGGAGATGACAATTTCATTTTTCAGCACGACCTGAATTTACCACTGGTAAATGGTTTACTGACCATAGTATTACTGTGCTTAATTGGCCTGCCAACTCTCCTGACCTGAACCCCATATAGAATTTGTGGGATATTGTAAAGAGAAAGTTGAGACGCCAGACCCAAGAGTGTGGATGAGCTTAAGACCGCTGTTGAAGCATCCTGGACTTCCATAACACCCCAGCAGTGCCACAGACTGATTGCCTCCATGCCACGCCGCATTAAAGCAGTGATTTCTGCAAAAGGATTCCCGACCAAGTATTGAGTGAATAACTAAACATAATTATTTGAAGGTTGACTTTTTTTCTATCAAAAACACTTTTATTTTATTGGTCAGATGAAATATGCACTTTTTTGTGAGATATGGATTTTTTTTTCTTTACTTTGCCAAAATCATCAATATTAAAACAATAAAAGGCTTGAACTAGTTTACCTGTATTATCTTTATATGAATAGGGACTTCCTCTTCCTCTGGGCAGCGCTTTAGCTTTTGAATTGCAACAACCACCTTATTTGCAGCCATATTTATTTCTGAATTAAAGTAAAACATGATAAATAAATTGTTATCTATAAATTGTTAAAAAAAAAAAACAAGCTATGCCTTGTTAAAGCATAGCTGTCCGCAGCCCTAGTTAGCTGTGACACTACTCAGGAACTAAGTCACTCCACTATCGATGGACTAGATCTGGGGTGCCCAATCCTGCTCCTCGAGATCTACTATTCTACGTGTTTTGCGAATCTTCCTACTCCAACACACCTGATTCCAATTATTTACAAGCCCTTGGCAAGCTGCAGCTACTTGATTGTGAGTTGATGATTAGAATCAGGTGTGTTGGAGTAGGGAGATTCGCAAAACATGTAGGATGGTAGCTCTCGTGGCGCAGAATTGGACAGCCCTGGACTAGATTATCCTACATACTCTTAAGATTCATAAAAACACAGTCCATTATTTGTGAAAACTTTATTCTATTTATGAAAATTCTATAAAAACACATTTTACTTGTTTTTTCCTTTTTTTGTTGTTGTTCCTTTTTGGACTGTAAACCACGTTAGTCCAGTTCCAGATCAAAAACCACTGGACTTCTCTGATTTGAGAAGTCTCAGGCTCAATGGTATTTCGATCTGTACCTGGTCAAATGAGGTCTTGGCGTATTGAACATGGTGAAATGGCCCCTTTAGCATTTTCACAACTTAGGATTTACGAATACAATAATACATTTTAGAAAGTTAATCTTACCTAAAATGTTGCCTCAGGAGGAAGTGTCATAAAAACCTGACAATTGGTGGGCGAAGTCGAATCGGAAGCTAACTTCAACGTCGTGGGTTATCAAGTAAGACCGATTTAGCGAGTTAGTATTCATTTCATAGGTTTAATTGTTTTTTAATTTGTTTGATACCTGCTACTTGTGTTTCTCGATTTTATAAAAGGCCAGGTTACATGACTAACACAGACTATTGACAGCAATCAAGACAATATCAACATCAGGCCTCACGACGCGTTTCGCTGTCAAAACCGTTTAATGGTTATTGAGATATCTTGGTGATTGTTATAATTTATACGATCAGAACGACTCTCCAATTAAATTATCATAAGCATGGCATAAACAACATAAATCGTTGATAACATTCAGGAGCTACAGCGGAGTCATGAACTTACCTGTTGGTGTTTTACTGGCTGCTTCCCGCGAGTGGCCAGTTGCTCAAACTGGACTGGGTGTTGCGTTTATAGTATGTAGGAAAGCTGGGCAAAATATTATCGACGGAAGGGAATCAGGTCCAATCCGTGTAACGTTCGTTGTTTTTAGTTTCAGTAAGCAATCAAAAATTCCCAAATGAAACGGAGACTGTTTATCTTGTTATTTATTATTTTATATATACCTGTGTCATTCGCTGTGGTTTCTGTCAGGCAACTTGCATGTTTTATTATGAATTGGTTGATGAAAAATGTTCACCCTAACTACTACGGTTTTAGTGAAAAATATGCATACTTGAAAGTAATAACTAAAAAACAATAAATAGACACACGCTCGTCATGTTAGTTTGTTGGGGGGTGGGTCCGTTCTGTAGCTTTGTGTCCCTCCTGGCTTTCCGTCCTGTGCGTTCTTGTCCTCAGGTTTAAAAGTTCCCTGTCTCCCTCAGCTCTTCCCTGTTAAACTTGTTTGCTGGGAAGAGGTATGTTGCCCCAATCCTTAATAATAATCTATATATATCCTCATGACAATTAACTAGTGATGGGACGATGATACCTCAAGGAGTGTATTGACACACTAAACAAACTGTGTCGGCACTGTATTGATACTGTGTTGGTCACCCAATAGTGACCCCTGCAGTAGTTATAAAATCATTGCAGGTAAAGAAATTCGTTGTTCGTGTAAATGCTAAAACTGAGTTGGTATGTAAAATCTAGCAAATTAGAGTAAAAATTCAGAGTTACAATTTTTTAACTTATGTGCACATTTGTCAACTTAACTGTTAAATCATATGAAATAAAAGACAAAAAAATGATTAGTTCATGAATTTTTATTGAGAAACAAAAGTTTTTGGTCTTTGCTCCAAGGCGATTTCTCCTCTTACACACCAGCTCCCCAGCCTTGGAAAATACTCTTTCGCATGGTACAGACGATGATGGTGAGCAGAGAGTTTTAAGTGCAAGTTGATGAAGATGTGGGTATACCAATAAAATATAGTTATATAGTTAGTACAAACATATAATAAAAATTCTTAAACATACCTTCCTGCTTGGTAGAACATACGAGGGTAGAATAAGCTTCAGGAGCTCCCTGAATCCCTCATTTTCAACAAAGCTGAGTGGCTGACAGTCTTTGATGATCATATTGACCACTGCCTCATCCACTGCTTGCTTGTTAGGAACTGCAAGCCAAGAGGAACTATTTTGGCAAAAGCTTAATAAAAGGACTATAATTTTTACAAACAATATCAAATAGACATAAGATGACGTGGTGGTGTAGTGGTTAGCACTGTCGCCTCACAGCAAGAGGGTTGGAGGTTCGATACCAGGCCTGGAGCCTGTCTGTTTGCATCCACAATTTTTAGAGAGACTTTCAACATACCTGGGGTACTCTCACGAGTATCTGCCAATTCTTCATTGCCATGCCGAGCTCTATAATGCCTCGGCATTGATGAAGTGCTCTTATTGATATAAGATAGCTCTGTAGAGCAGAGCCGACACTTCACCTACAATAACATAAAAAGTTAATTTATCTGAAAACAATTCAAACCTCTTACCAGAACATTGCATTCAGGATCTCGTAAGTACATGATAACTAAATAAATAAAGTGAGTGCAATGCGCCACCGTAAAAAATAGTATATAAAGGAGAAAAAGATTTACCTTGTTTGGCGTCACGAGATCAAAATTATTCCACACCGGGGAAAACTTCCTAGAACGATCCATAATCAAGCAAAACTCCGTCCGACAAACCCACGACATGTTGATACAGTTTGTTTCCTTATAAACACACTTTGGCGCGGCACATCCAAACGATACGGTTCCTGTATCGGTCACGTGATTCTTTCTTAAAGCAATACACGCACCGATACGAGGTTTCCCTCTTGAGCTCTCGGCACAGTGCTGATGCACCAGTGTCGCTCGTCCCATCACTACAATTAACCATCGATGTTCTATAAAATTATAATCTATTTTAATCACTCCCTTAGTCACCCCTTTGTCTGTCGCCATGTGTATATGTTGTCTCGTCGCGTAGTTTCTTTGTCACGTAGTTTATAGCCACGAGTATAGGATAAGCTCGTGGCTTAGCTGTTGCTATTTAGTGTCAGTGTTTTTAGTTTTCTGTTTTCGTCCTCTTTGTTTGCCAGGAAAGGACACAGACGAATCCTCACCTAACGTCACGTACTTTGTGTTTTGCGCCAGGTGTGTAATGCTTTAAATCAGTTTCATGCACTTTGTTGTCTGTTAACTTGGTTCACGCTAGTTAACCGCCCCGCCTAGCTTGGAATGCTAGCGGGGCATGTCACCGTTGTTGTTAGAGCTTTGCTCTGTATACGTTTGTAATTAATTATGTGTATTGTTAATATGTATTGTTACTATTGTTGACGTATTGTTAATGTTGTTAATGTGCTTGCGCTGCCCTGTTAACCTTGTGTGCTGGGAAGAGGAAAGGACACAGACGAACCCTCACCTAACGTCACGTAATTTGTGTTTTGCGCCAGAGAGCAATGAATGACGTCCCAGCAGCTCCAGTGTGTGAAGATTTCATTGTTATGCATAACACAACGCAGAGGCAAATAGGATCCGTAACATATATATATATATATATATATATACACGTGTGTGTATGTATGTATATATGTTTGCTGTAGATAGGCAGGAGTAGATCAGTAGTAGTAGTAACATAATGATGTCCTTTTAATTGATTTTGAGTTCACCATTTCAGGCATTAAAAGCATAGTTCATTCAAAAAAGAAGCAAAAAAAACATTTAAAAACACAAAAACCTAACGTGTAGTAGTTAAGCTATTGTTAAAATATAACCTGAGTAGGGAAACATTAACTTGTTTTTTTTTTTTTTGGTCACCCTATTTTCATCAGTTTATTGATACTGAAACATTTAATTTGCAGACATTTTGTATTTTCGATCTCAGCATAAAACTGAAAATGAAAATCCAGTCATTTTTGTATTACCATAATAAACACATACAAAATAATCAGTCACTTTTTCATTTTTAGACTTTTGATTGCCAAAATATTGCTACACAGATTGAAATGTAATTACAGATATTTTTCTGGAAACCTCTAATAGTTTGCATTTTGGGATCGCATGTTCACAAAAGCAGTGAACTATCAGTGTATAATTGCCAACTTGATCAACTCTTTTAAAGGAGATATGTTGTGCTGCAAGGGGAAAATGGTGGTCACACCAGATACTGACTGGTGCCATCTTATTTTTGTTCAGTATACTATATTGATAGAGATCACCTTGCTAATGACAAGTTGGCTTATTACCTGGACAACAGCATGGATGGAACTAACAGCCAGATGCAGCAGCATAGAACGATGCAAGACAAAATTGGTAAAAGTGGTGTAGTTAAACTCTGAGAAAATAAAGGACTGCAAAAAGAAGTTGTTAAAGACTTTGAAAAACAAACAAAGACTTACATAAGAAAACAAAATCAGGACTAGACATATACTGGGCCAATAAAGATATATATATATGTATATATAAAGATATATGTGCCTGTTGATAACAGCTAAAAAAGGAAAAAGAAGTCATTCTTTCATTCCCAGCTTGTGCTGAAATTGGAGAGCCTATTGTGCCAATTTGAGATTTCTCTATTTATTTATTCCAAAAGGTCTTCCTTGTATACGGTTGTTCAATCTAGTCCTGCAAACATTCTGGAGTGTCTCCACCTGGTCAGACATATTTTTATTTGGTCAAGACAACACACAATTAGCTTCTATTTTTGTTGTCTTGAAACAATCCACAGAAAGTACAACATAAGGCATTGAACCTCTGATATAGGCTACAGGCCTTTTAACCCCTTTTTTCCACTTTTACGCCTCACATGCTCTGCTTCAACTCTCACGAGAGTTAAATTCAGATGTTTTCCTTTTTGACAAAACAGGAAAAGAGAATACACTACATATTTCCCCCTAAAAGATTTGTAAAGTCTCAAACAAATGAGAAGAAAATACATATGTTTATCATAACAAAATAATAATCCTATATTATATATGTGAATAATACAGCATATATGATGTTGAATTGGAGAGCCATCTGTTTTCATAAACCTCTGTCCTTCCATACTGCTCCAAACAAATGGCATACATTATGTGCATAAGTAGAATCTGTATATATTGTTACTCGCTTACCTTTCGTTAACGAACATGCTTCAATTAACCCAACAAGTTTAGCAAGCTGTGCAGACACTGTCTGTGGTACTATCTCAGCCTTCTCAACGACAATTCCACTTCCCTGAGTTTTTACCACTGCATATCCAGCACTCAATTGATCTCCCACACGATACCAAGGTCCATCACTCCAAAACTCAAAATCCGCCTCATGCAATAAGAGGGCTTGCAAATCTGACGTAAGCCATGAGTATTTCTCTGCTTCATGAACATAATTGTGTAGTTCATCATCATCTTCTGGAGTTGGCAAATTATCGTCCAGATTTTCACTGTGACATACATTAGTGTAACATCTTCTTGCTCTAAAAGCCTATAGTAATCTCAAGTCTAGGCATTGTTAATGTGTATATACTATAATTCAAGAGATTTGTAAGACTATGAAGGGTAAGATATGTCCCTGGATATCCCATTGTAGTAGATGCTGATGTTGATGCTTAGGCATACATCAGAGAAGCTCCCACCATTACTCTATAACACAATGGTAGTACCAGCTCTACCTCTTAATTAAGCAGTAGAATAATAAGAATTAGTTTGGGGACTATTCCCAGAACTTGTTGCTCGACAAAGAACTGCACATGCATATTAATCTCCAGTAGATGTTAACAAATGTAACAAGAAATTGTAAAAAACTAGAAGTGCTAAAGTTGGAGCCTCCGGTCACCTGATTGTTTCAAAAGCCAGAAGTCCATTCTGCTTCCAAAGAAGTTACAATGAAGTCAGGGATTCCCATTATCTTTAATCATAGCCCTAAAAGGCCATGTTAAACTATCGTAAATCTTAATCCATGCTAAAGAATAATCAGAAATTCCAAGAAATGTCATAATTACCTTTACTGTTCTTGGTTTTGGAGCATTTTAAACAGCCTCATATCATTATCAGAAATGCTTCTATGTCCCTGTGTTATCATTTGACCTAAATAAAATACCTTCTCCTGCATATTGCAACTTTTTTCGAGAAACTTTATGTCCCTTCTCTGTAAGTATCTTTAGCAGTTTAAATGAATGACATGTTTTCTTATCTGGGGAGAAGAATAATGTCATCAAGATACTTTTTTTCACAATCAACATAATCAACATATAACACAGCCATATTATGTTGAGGATTCTGGGTTATCTTCAAAACACCTGCTTTCAAAAGTCCTTCAATCTGTGGTTCAATTTCCTGGATTGTCTCCTCTTTTAATTGATACTGGTTCTTCTAGGGAGGTATGGTCCCTTGTCTAAGCTCAACCTTCACAGGTTAGGCCAGTGCTACACAATTATTTTCTGTGGTGTAACTTCCTTAATTTATTTGTCTTCATACTGTCCGCTGCCAACATTTTAGACACAGTAACACACCGGTCTTTCACTGTGAACCAAGCTCTAGTGATGGGACGAGCGACACTGGTGCATCAGCACTGTGCCGAGAGCTCAAGAGGGAAACCTCGTATCGGTGCGTGTATTGCTTTAAGAAAGAATCACGTGACCGATACAGGAACCGTATCGTTTGGATGTGCCGCGCCAAAGTGTGTTTATAAGGAAACAAACTGTATCAACATGTCGTGGGTTTGTCGGATGCAGTTTTGCTTGATTATGGATCGTTCTAGGAAGTTTTCCCCGGTGTGGAATAATTTTGATCTCGTGACGCCAAACAAGGTAAATCTTTTTCTCCTTTATATACTATTTTTTACGGTGGCGCATTGCACTCACTTTATTTATTTAGTTATCATGTACTTACGAGATCCTGAATGCAATGTTCTGGTAAGAGGTTTGAATTGTTTTCAGATAAATTAACTTTTTATGTTATTGTAGGTGAAGTGTCGGCTCTGCTCTACAGAGCTATCTTATATCAATAAGAGCACTTCATCAATGCCGAGGCATTATAGAGCTCGGCATGGCAATGAAGAATTGGCAGATACTCGTGAGAGTACCCCAGGTATGTTGAAAGTCTCTCTAAAAATTGTGCATGCAAACAGACAGGCTCCAGGCCTGGTATCGAACCTCCAACCCTCTTGCTGTGAGGCGACAGTGCTAACCACTACACCACCACGTCATCTTATGTCTATTTGATATTGTTTGTAAAAATTATAGTCCTTTTATTAAGCTTTTGCCAAAATAGTTCCTCTTGGCTTGCAGTTCCTAACAAGCAAGCAGTGGATGAGGCAGTGGTCAATATGATCATCAAAGACTGTCAGCCACTCAGCTTTGTTGAAAATGAGGGATTCAGGGAGCTCCTGAAGCTTATTCTACCCTCGTATGTTCTACCAAGCAGGAAGGTATGTTTAAGAATTTTTATTATATGTTTGTACTAACTATATAACTATATTTTATTGGTATACCCACATCTTCATCAACTTGCACTTAAAACTCTCTGCTCACCATCATCGTCTGTACCATGCGAAAGAGTATTTTCCAAGGCTGGGGAGCTGGTGTGTAAGAGGAGAAATCGCCTTGGAGCAAAGACCAAAAACTTTTGTTTCTCAATAAAAAATCATGAACTAATCATTTTTTTGTCTTTTATTTCATATGATTTAACAGTTAAGTTGACAAATGTGCACATAAGTTAAAAAATTGTAACTCTGAATTTTTACTCTAATTTGCTAGATTTTACATACCAACTCAGTTTTAGCATTTACACGAACAACGAATTTCTTTACCTGCAATGATTTTATAACTACTGCAGGGGTCACTATTGGGTGACCAACACAGTATCAATACAGTGCCGACACAGTTTGTTTAGTGTGTCAATACACTCCTTGAGGTATCATCGTCCCATCACTACCAAGCGCTACATACGATTCGTCATATTTTCTTGTCTTTGCGTTCGGGGGACTTTCGTTTGTCTCTTTATCTCCGTTTCTCTCCGCCTGTCTTCTCATCCCTGTTAAATATTTTAACTTGGTGTCACTTGAGGGTCTGCTACACTTTGTGTCTAAACTTCTTACTCTACACCTACACCACCGAGCGAATGCTCCCTGCGCACACTCTGCTAATGAGTGGCGCCGCCCCCTAATGTAGTGGAGGTGCAATTGCACTTTATTCTCGGACGTAAAAAAAAAATTAAAAAAAAGCATGTTCCCCGAAGTCAAACGCGCCCCACTATTTGAGAATCACTGGGTTAGGGAGAGATCCGACACTATTTGGAATAACGTTGACCTAAATGGAAACTTTATTCAGACTACTACAGGTACTACCAGATGGGTAGGACACAAAAAGTGATAGAGAAAGAAGCTGTGTGTTCTCAGAGTGCTGTGTCAAAGCCTATCAATGGACAGTTAAGTGGAAGGCAGGAGTGTGGAAGAAAACGGTGTACAATTCAGATGGATGACTGTAGCCTGGAGAGGATGGTCATGAAATCATGAAATGCCCATTAAAAAGTGTGGGGACACTTTATAAGGAGTGGACTCAGGCTAGAAATGGGCTTCAAATGTTGAATTTACAAATATATACACATAATTTACAATTTACTAACATCTTAGCTAGTCTAGAGAGAAGGAAGACTGAACTGTTGCCCAGTGCCCAAAATCCTCACTGATGATGGCAA
The DNA here is from genome assembly GCA_036785175.1 of Eupleurogrammus muticus. Taxonomy (NCBI): domain Eukaryota; kingdom Metazoa; phylum Chordata; class Actinopteri; order Scombriformes; family Trichiuridae; genus Eupleurogrammus; species Eupleurogrammus muticus. The sequence goes on along the minus strand of JAYKQN010000006.1, from coordinate 28,789,352 downwards.
GTTTTGCATGTCATTTAGCAACGAAGGTCACAGAGTGTAGAGGAAGAACAGAGAGGTGCAAAATAGCCAATGCATGAAGTCTGCCAGCATGACTTTGCAGCTGCCCACACTGCCAAAAGTACAAAATCCTGGTTCAACAACCATGGGATTACTGTGCTTGATTGGCTGGCAAACTCGCCTAACCTGAACCCCATAGAAAATCTTGCCAAAGAAAGTTGAATGGGGCAAGACCGAACAATAAAGAAGAGCTCAGGGCCATAATCAAAAGCATGTTGGTTTTCCATAACACCTGAGATATGCCACAAGCTGGTAGCATCCATGCCACGCCAGATTAAAAGCTTGAGTTATCACACATTGCATGTAATTAGACTATAAAATGTTGGTTTCACCTTTCATGTTAGACTGACTGAATAAAACAACTTTTATGCCATATCTCCTAAAATACTCAAAGAAATCAACCAATTTTGATGATATCTTAAAAAATAATTACCAATAGCCAAAGTGATTTACTTGAACATTTTGAAGGTGGCATCAAACAATAGCAATTTTGATATGTGCATTTCAGTTTTCATTACCTTCACTTGTTTATACACTGGATGTATAAAATTTTTGGTAAACTGTGTCTTTGATATTGCGAAATTACCGAATTATCAGCCTTGCATCAACAGGTTCTTCTTTACTGGAAGATAATCTACAAACACACCAATTTCAGCCCTGACAATGTCCCACTATGGAGCAATAGAGTAATTCTGAGTCAAAGAAAAATTATATTTTTGAATTACTGCATGTCCAATGAATTTGGTCAGATGTGCACTTGATGGATCACAATGGTGCTATAGTTGATTTGGTTGAATTTAATAGTAAATATACTAAATTGCTTGGGTAAAGACAACTGAGTGGTAAAATTGTGATAAAATAAACAAATGAAATCTTTAAACCCAAAATGACATTTTAATTTCACATTTGCTTGTGTTTTTTTCCAAAGAAGTGGTGAATGTGTTGGAAAGCAAAAAGTTTGTCTTCACAATGAGACAATAACCCTCTGTGGAGGAATCATTAAGCAGATATCCCTGAACATTATTAGTCAATGGTTCTCAATCAGTTTAGAAGGTGGACCTTAATTAGTTGCACCCTTATTTCCATACTACACAGTAATAAAAGACAGTGAGTATATCAGTACTGCATCACAACTGTTGCAGTTAATATTATTTTACTGTTTACACAGACATTGGTACAAGATATGCACTAAATTTCACTTGTAAATTTCAGAACTGGCAGGAGAAAGGACCGTTTTCTTAAAGATATACCTCTCGTTCTTTTGCAGCTGTTCCTTTACATCTAGAATTTGTATATATATTTTTACACTTTTGAGTAACTCCTAAATAACACTTGTGCATTGTGCAAGCACTATTGCAAAATGTTTTCTATGGTTCTGGATGTCATCATTCTGATGTCAATAGAAATTTCCTCAGCCTGGGCCTGGATGCTGCTACTTTTTAACAGAAAATCTGCATGACAAACTGGTGGTGTACAGTTTAAGATGCGAGTGTTTATCACACTAGGAGAAACTGAAATAAAAATGTAAAATTATGGGAAATGTGGGATCCAGCAGAATTATCTCTTTTGTGGAAAAAAACTCTTCAACATTTTCTTAGAATAACTTTTGACATTGTTGTTAATTTGTTTGTAGGGCTCACATTTCGGGGATGCCAAAACACTATCATTGTCCTAGCAGCTGCAACACTAACTCTTCGTCTTCAGCCAGAGAGAGACCAGTGTCCAGAGTTGCGTGCTCATCATCCTGCTGCCTCAATTTTTTCCTTTTCCCTGCTTCCAGCGCCTCCTGTTCCTCATCACTGCTTTCTTCGCTGTGCTGCCGTTTTGGTAACTTGACATGAGGATCCTGATGATCCTCCTCCTCATCAGAGTCCAGTTTATCAGGGTCCGGCAGGGTGCTAGGGTCAAATTCATCTTCACTGTGATTGGCTAGGTATGCAACCACCTCATCATCATCATCATCATCATCATATTTCTGTCCATGCTGCTTGCTGGCCTCCCTCCTGGCTGCCTTTGCCTTTAGTCTCTTCTCTCTGTGTTTGGCCTTCACCTTGCGACTGTACTCTTGTTTGTCAAATTCCTGGTCTTCTCGTTTGAGCCTCTCCTTGGCCTTCTCCACATTGATACCTGAAACCTCCTCTTCCTCCTCCACACCAGTCACTGTGCGCTGAACTGGTGGCCATAGCTGTACAGCTTCTCCCCCTTCACTGAAAGTCAATTTAGTGTTGACTTGGAAATTTCTCTTTAGGGCTTTTTTGGCCTCTGTGAATTTTGTCCCCTTTTCAGTTTCCTTTTTGTTTTTCCGCTCAGGCTTGTCAGAACACCCCTTTTCTCCTGTCAGATTGAAGACATCCTTTCGTTTGACTGTCAGCAAGTCCAAGTCTCTCATATCATCATCTTCTTCCTCATCACTGTCATCTGCACTCAAGCATATTGTGGACTGATTCTCCTCTTCCTCAACAGCTGACTGTTCCTCTCCAGACTGCTCCCTTTCTACTTGCTCTTCTTTCTCAGCTCTCTGTGTCTGAGCTTTATTTAAGAAACGCACCCTGGGGGCCACAGCCAGTCCCAGAGAAGCAGCATACTCATGAATCTGCAGTTTAAAGACATCAAACACATCTTTGTTTTTCATCAGGTAGACAGAGCGCAGGTAGGAGACAAAACACCTCTGGGCTCGCTCCTTCTGCTCCTTCTCCTGGGCCAAGAAGGCCTCCAGCTTCTGCTGAACATTCTGCAGTTTATCCGGGTTCACCTGGAAACAATCATACCATAATAGTCAATACAGATGTGGACTACTGTTCTATTGTAAATACCGGAATAACAGTAGGATTTGTTAAAGTTACCTTGTCAGGTACAACTACAAGTACCTTGTAGAATTTTCAAACTACTTGTGTGATTTTTTTTAAAAAGGTACAAAAAATGTAAATGTTACTCACGCTTTTCCCAAAGCCCATAAATGTTTGATTTTGTTGGAGTGTCTATATGAAGAAAACTGTAATCATGTTGATGTGTGTGCTCATGAGGAAAAAATCCCCAGTGAATTCACACTGCCAATAAAAAATATCTGAAGCTTATAGGAGGTATCAGAAGTCTGAATTAGTCATATTAAGTAGATCTGGCACATTTAATCTATTTAAGCATCAAATTCCTCCACCTCCTTGGACAGTGTTTCCCTGCTGAGCTGTGGTCAAATTTTTCAGTGGCAGACAGACACACACACACACACACACACACACCATTGTTGATTGAGACCAACATGTTGTTTTAATAGATTATGAGCCGGATACTGTCTTGCTCAACTCAGTACAGTGTCCTAGTATAGTTGGCTTTATTTATTTAAGTTTGTTATTAGTAGGTAGTGTCCATTATTTAACATTAGTTCTTTAGTTTGGCTGCTTTCAGTCACTTATGTACCTATAAAACTCATCTTTTAAGTTTGATAGTATGTATTTATAAAAACTATTTCAATTATTATTTACGCTAATGCTAATTGAATAGCTAACCGATATACATACAATTATTAATTTATTTGTGCACTTTAATAATCATTATTTATGATGTTTACATAATTTAATTGCCATTTGTTATATTTAGACATGTTTTACATTGGTTACCATGGATACCTCTGCTATAGAAATCTGTTAAATAATATTTACCTTGTTAATATCGATAAGAAAAAATGCTGTGGATGATATACAGACAGACATACAAGGGCTCACCTGTATCTTATTGATGGGCACCTTCTTCTCCTGCAGCTGGACAATCATGCCCTTTTCTTCTGTGGGCAGCAGAAGCAGCAGGGCCTCTCCCCCCTCCTTGTACCTGGCTGTCCGTCCCACTCTGTGGATGTAGGTGTCTGCATCCTCTGGACAGTCAAATTGCAGCACCCAGTTGACAGCTGGAAAATCCAGGCCTCTGGCTGCGATGTCGGTGGCGAACAACAAAGCATTCCGCTTTTTAAGGAAGTCGTTGTAGACTTCTACCCTCTTCATCTGCTGCTGCTTGCCATGTAGGGCCAGAATCGGTATGCCGGGTCTGAGGCGGCAAAAGGTCCGGAACAGGTATTGCACCTCCTTGCAACAGGCAAAGAAGACTATAATCTTCTTCTTCAGGTGGCTCTTGATGAATGAGTAGAGCATATTGATCTTCTGCTTGAGGTCACACACTAAGTAGCTCTGCTCCAGTGTGGCAGGGGTGCTGAACTTGGCCTTCTCATGGACCCACACATATTTCGGGTCCTTGAGGCTGAGTCGAGCCAGGTCTTTGACTGACTTGGTCTGCGTGGCGGAGAACAGCAGCGTCTGCCGCGACATTGGGAGGTTCTCCACTATAGCGTTGAGTGTATCTGCGAAACCCATATCCAGGATACGGTCGGCCTCATCCAACACCAGCATTTGAAGATTAGAGGCGTGGAACGTGGCCGTCTCATCCATGTGTTGCAGCAGGCGGCCCGGGGTGCAGATGACGATGTTGGTGCGGTGGATCCTGTCCATCTCGCTTTCCAGGTCTTTGCCGCCGATGATGAGGCCCGCGGAAAAGTCATGGTTCTTGCCCACCTTGCGGAGGACTTCGAAGGTCTGGTAGGCAAGCTCTCTGGTGGGGGATATAATGAGAGCGCCGAGGCCGTCCATGGAGCTCCACTGCTGACGGTACAGACATTCGAGCACCGGGATAAGGAAGGCCAAAGTCTTCCCAGACCCGGTCTTAGCCGCGCCGAGTACATCCTTACCCTTAAGAGCGAAACCAATAGTCTGTCTCTGAATCTCAGTGGGTTGCCTGTACTGAGCCCCCTGCAGCCCCAAAAGGGTCTTTTTGGAGATGGGAAAATCAGAGAACTTGATGGCCTCCTTGCTGTTGATGTCTGCGTACCTGCAGACGAGCTTCTGGATGTCCTCTCGCTCCGTCTGCCACTGCGGTCTCCGCGTGTGCGCTCTCTCTCGCTTTACTCGAGCTTTTGTCTTGTTGTACTTTTTCTTCCACTTTTCGAAGTCTTTGACTGGGTCGAAAGAGTCTTTCAGTTTCGCGGGTTTCGGTTTCCTACCAGAGGAATTCAAACTTTTCTTCTCCATTTTTTAAAACGAACAGCACAAGAAGAGAGCGTTAAACACACACAGCATGTGCGTTACTGCATATAATCAGCATGGAGAAAACGGCTCATCGTCGCATGAAAATTGACGTAGGCTTGTTTTCTTCTCTTTTGGTGGTTGGCTAACACCTTTTAGGGCGCATTACCGCCACCTTCTGGACCCGAACGACTAAACACATCTCTTGATCTCAACATTTTAGAATACGGTAGGCTACACACATTGGCCTACGTGTGTGATCCCAGGATGTAATCGTTTCTGTGACTTCCCGTGGCACTATATTCTGTGAAAGGTGCTGTCACTGCAAAATTTCGCTTTTTTCGAGACGAGGCACAGTTAATTTATAGCCGGCAAAACATGGTTGTAATACCTCCGTGAAACATATGTAGTTGGCTTTAACCGGAAACAGATGAATCTGTATTCCGGAAAATTAACAGTTAACAAAATCAGGTGGTGGTTTTGAACATTTGGCAGAAAAACACAGTGGCACACTTGTCTTGTAGTACTCGAGAATTACATGAAGAGGTGCTGGTGTTACAGTCACAGTCGATCATCTTGAAACAGTAAGTTCTGACTGGAATATGTCGTGATTTTACAATTGGGCTAAACTAGCTAGCTAATCTTAGATGTTCTTTAGAAGAATGTTTATTTTGTGTGTACTCGCTGAACAAAATATTGTCAACGCACGGTTTATAACCTCAGTTTATACTTTTGTTACGTGCTAAGGTCGAGGATATGAGGTGTGGCTGTCTCGTGACTCCAGGAAACAGGCTGACACATTTGGATTTCGGACAGATCTGAAAAAATCTCCTCTACTTTAACGTTTGAGAAACTACTGGTGCACCACCTCACCTTTTTTATTCACATCAAGCCAACATTTGACAAAATGTGCTGTGCATAAGACAAAACCATCCATTACAAAATGACTAGCACAATTAGCGCATTAAAAAATAAGACAATTAAAAAAGACGAAGTATAACGGAGACGGTTGCCCAAATTGTGATAAATTTGGGCAGAAAGTGAATTAAATGAGGAAGCAGCGAATGTATTTTTTATCTGCCTATTGATATATACTATATTTCTAGTTTCATAGCTGCAAATCAAACGGCAATCAGTTGAAGAAATAATATCAACTCCAACTGCCAGTGAAATAGAGACAACAGTGTAGACAATATGTACTATAACCATAAATGAGGGGGGGAAAGAAAACTAAATAGTTGAAAATTGGCATCACTCAAGGTCAGTCACTAATTACCAGGGTAGCTTTGATGTAGCTGTAGCAATTTTAAGCTAAATAGTTTTGAAAACTAACTAAAAAACAGTGTAATGTGCTGAATTTCCCGGCAACTGCGCACTGAATGTGCTGCAGTGCTCTAATCAAATAAAAACTAGGGGGGAAAGCAAAAAAAAGCCACCCACCCTTGGGAATGCAATAACACCAACAACAAAGATACCATGATGTACCAATATCATTTTTGAAAGTATTGTTATACATTTTGTTATACCATCCATTGCTACTTTTTGTTTGATACTAGGGTTGTTTTTAGTCATTTTATCAATTACTTGACAAGCTATTTATATTGACTACCTCTGTAGAGTAATTTAACAGTCAGTCCCACTTTCAACCATGGTACTGATTCATATCTAATACATGTTTTTGGCAGCCTTGTTGCACTAGCTTCCAGTTGTTTCTTTTATATCTTTATTGGAGTTTGTGGAAAAGTGGAACATACTGCTGCAGCTTTAAGCATCCGAATTCTTCTAAATCACACTTTCTTTGGTTCTTTTTAAGGTACTTTTGAGAGTCATGAATGACTTTGCAGTTCTTAACACAGGGCGGAAGATGCCCCTCCTCGGACTGGGAACATGGAAGAGTGAGCCAGGAAAGGTACAGTAGATGCTTTATTTTAATTCTCTTGTGTTTACCTGTTTGAACAATATGGTTTAATTCTAATAAATAATCTAAATTAAACAGACAGATTTAAAAAATAAGCACTCGATATTTCATTTTTTGTTTTTGATACAATCTGTGTTCTATACTATTCTAACTATAACAATATATCTTTAACTTGCTAGAAAAACAATGATTTATTCATGGCTTGTGGGTGCTGCGCGTTGTTATACCTGAATTAAATTTAATGTGAAGTTTGCCATTATGGCAGAATCTAATATTGAATTTTTTAGCTCGACAGTGCCTTCTTCAGCCCACAATTACTGTTATAGTTGTCACCAGCTAATTTTTTAGGAGCAGCTCTTCAGTGGGAAAGCTCTGATAAACTAACCGTGTACTACCTGCTTTAGACCAAACAGTAAACAGCAGTGTCAGTGGCCAACTGTTCAACATAGTGGCATTGATAGAGACCCAAAACGGAGCTTTAAGAGAGTGAACATGTGACTTACTTTTGTCAGATTGATAGAAAGATTGACAACTCCAAATTAAGGCTAATGTTTGTTTGTGTCTTTTTTAATAGGCAACTATTTGGTAATATGTTGGCAAATCAACCTTATCGGGTAATATTATCAATGTTTTGTTCTGCAGTTTGTGTTTTTAAATTATTAAAAATAATAAATAAACAAATTAGGTTTTCTCTGAATTTGCAGGGACAAACACTACAGTGTGTTCTCAGACTAAACCTCATGTGTGACAAGTTTTATGTCTTACAAACTGATCTGACAGTGTACCCTGTCACGTTAGTGTTTATTTTTAACCGTTTTTTTTTCACCTCTCACAGGTCAAACAAGCAGTTACTTGGGCCTTGCACGCTGGGTATCGCCATATTGACTGTGCAGCCATCTATGGCAATGAGGTTGAGATTGGAGAAGCCCTCCAGAAGATACTTGGCCCTGGCAAGGTAATAGTCATCAAAAGATTCACCTCTGTTTTAAACTTTCTATGCTACATATTTTATACATTTTCTACTTCCGGGTTTTATTGTGTTTTTGAGGTTGATGCTTTCTGTGCTTTAGGCCCTGAGACGAGAGGAGGTGTTTATCACATCAAAGTTGTGGAACACCCGACATCACCCAGAAGATGTCGAGTCATCCCTCCTTAAGACTCTGAAGGACCTGAAGCTGGAATATCTGGACCTTTACCTCATCCACTGGCCCTACGCCTTTAAGTGAGTTGTTTTTCTCGTTATCCAGAGAAAAAGACCTTTTGCTTTCTCTAGATAACAAGATAAATGACAATTAGTCAGGATAAATAGCTTTGTTATTCATGGATAATGAGCAAATGAACTTCAGTTTAATAACTGTGCAAAGGGGCTATTTCTTAAGAAAATATGTGCAACTTGTTTTGTATTGATTTCCATTTTTCTTTGTTTTAATCTCTTTTAAATTATGGCTTCTCTTAGACAAGGAGAAAATGCTTTCCCAAGAAAGAAAGATGGCACCTTGCTGTATGATGACATTGATTACAAGCTGACCTGGGCAGCCATGGAGAAGTTGGTGGGGAAGGGCCTCGTCAGAGCTATTGGTCTGTCCAACTTCAATAGTCGTCAAATAGATGACATCCTCTCTGTCGCCAGCATCAAACCAACTGTCCTTCAGGTACAAGTTTATTTTTAACGGCTATATCCAGTTAAGGTGTAAAGCGAGCTGTAGAATAGTTTAGTCACTCTGGTATCACTGTGTTTGGTTTGGCAGGTAGAGAGCCACCCCTACTTAGCCCAGGTGGAACTACTGGCCCACTGTCGGGACCGGGGTCTTGTGATGACAGCATATAGCCCCCTGGGGTCTCCTGACCGAGCCTGGAAACATCCAGATGAGCCTGTCCTGCTCAACGAGTCAATGGTTGCCACCCTTGCAGAAAAATATAAAAAGTCCCCTGCTCAAATTATTCTCAGGTGATTTGAATTATTTTATTATAAGTGAAATTATCCATTCACTCTAATAACATTTGGATTTGATCAGCTACATGATTGTTTATTTCAACCCCATTCAACTTAACTGGAGGGCTGAACTGGAAGTAAGTGGTGGAAGTCTCTGGTATGCATTTATCCAGATAAGTGCCTTGTGATAGTACTTAGCTCTTTACCTTTTTGACTTTTGACACATTTCAGGCTTCAAACATAAAGATCTAAAACTGGATTTTTTGTGAAGAATCAACACGAAGTGGGACACAATCATGAAGTGAACAAAATGTATATGATATTGTAAACTTCTTTTTAAAAATGAAAACACTGAAAAGTCGGGCATGGGACATTATTTGATTTCCCCTGAGTTTATACTTGGTGAAACCACCTTTTGCTGTGATTATAGCTACAATATTTTGTGGTATGTCCCTATCAGTTTTGCACATCTAGAGATTGAAATTTTGTCCATTCTTCCTTGCAAAACAGATGGAGATCAGTAAGGTTAAATTGAGAGCAGTTGTGAACAGCAGTTTTCAGACCTTTCTATAGATTCTCAGTTGAATTCAAGCCAGGACTTTAAATTGGCTTTCTAACACCTGGAGATTTTTTAATAATTGTCTTGTTGTAAGCTAAACTTAAATCCCACTCTCAGATTTTTTGTGGATTCCAACAGGTTTTCTTACAAAAATGCCCTCAATTTTGCTCCATCCATCTTCCCTGTCCTTGCTGAAGAAAGCAGCTCCAGACCATAATGCTGCCACCAGCATGTTTGAAAGTAGGGATAGTGTGTTCAGGATTATGTGCAGTGTTATTTTTATGCAAAACATAACATTTAGCATTTTGCCCAGAAATCATTTTGGTTTCATCTGACCATAGCACTGTCCTTTCAATGTTTAGTATATCCTAGGTGGATTTTTGAAAGCTTTAAACATGACCTTTTATAGACTTTGACAAATGGCTTTCTTCTAGCCACTCTTTTGTAAAGGCCGGGTTTGTGCTGTGTGCAATTAGTAGTTGTCCCAACAAAAGATTGCAGAGTGATCATGGACCTCTTGGCTGCATCTCTGATTAGTCTCTCCTTGTTTGGGCAGAAAGGTTTAGAGGGACAGTGGGTCTTGGTAGGTAAGCAGTGGTCTAATACTCTCTCGATTTCAATATGATTGCTTGAATGGCGTTCCACAAGATGATTAAAGGTTGTGAAATCTTTTTAAATCCTAATCCCTCTCAACCATATCCTAATTCTCCACAACAGTATTTTGGTCGTGCCTGGTGTGTACCTTGGTCTTCATGATCCTCTTTGTATTTCAAACCTCTGAGACTAACAAAGGGCAGGTGCATTTATAATGAGACTTGATTACACACAAGAGGACTCTATTTATTATAATGAGTCATTTAGGTCAACATTGGATCATTCACAAATCCATTTTTTTCCCCTAATAAAAGTTTAAATTATGTATAAATTCCATTCCACTTCACAATTGTCGTCTTGTGTCGCACTTGGTGTTGATTCTTTACAAAAAAATTCCAATTTTATATCTTTATGTTAGAAACCTAAAATGTATCAAAAGTTCAAGGGGGCCATACATTTTCGAAAGGCACTGTAGGAATTAACAGGGCCCCGCTTTTTGAATCCTTATAGGGCTAGGTGATATGGACCAAATTTCATATCTCAATATTTTTACGCTAGATGGTGATATACAGTATATAGCTTGATTGATTTTTCCTAAAGTAATAACAGACATTTGTAGTTAGAAGCCACATGTGCCAAGTCTCACACAGCCAGGAACATGTACCTGAAATGGTGAACGGGAACAAAATACCAGCATAAATTAAGAAAAAGTAACTTCTTCAATAAAATAAAAATGAATATTACTCTTTGTGCAAAATGTGCACATACAGAAAGACAAAAGGCTCGTTTGCCTTTTTTCATCTCCAAAGCAGAGAGTCATGACTTTTGCTTTTACTAACCAGCAGTGTTTCCTCTGTTTTTTAGCAGCAGAGACGGCCTCTTCAGGGTCTGTGGCTGCATAAACAAATGACACTTGACTGCAGATTTTACTTTTACAACAAATTTACTTAAAAATGCAATCAGCACTTACACAATAGTGCATAGATATAAACATTAACGTAGGGTAATCAATTAATTTACTTATGTTGGCGACACTAAGTAAGGTACCGCCTTTCTTGCCTCTGATTGGATAGAATGTTTCATTTGCTCTGCTCAACATAGCTTCCCTGGAATCCGTCAAAGTTAACAAAAACAACCAAACAGCGGGTAAAGTCATAAATTCACCATTTCACCTTGGTTGATGTTTCTCACGTAACTAGGTACATTTACTCAAATACTGTACCTAACAATTTTGAGGTAATTGTACTTTACTTGAGAATTTCCATCTGATGCTACTTTATATTTGGAGGGATATGTACTTAATACTCCATTACATGCATCTGACAGGTTTAGTTACTTTTCAGATGTATATTTCATTTTTTTACAGAAAGTACATGTATATATTTTAATATCTATATTACATATTTCTTTTTGCTGTTCACTTAGAACAAAAGAGATAATTATTTTGATGCAAGGATTTCAATTTGACTTCACAGTGATAAGACATTGCAATTTTCTCTTGTATTTAGTGATTAAACATGAGTAATATATTATACTCAAATGATATAATACATTCTTGCATGCTGGGTACTTACTCACTGGTTACTAGTACTAGTTTTTATGCTACATTTTGTTATAATAATACTTGTGTATTATTGTTTGTAGTTTTATTTAAGTGACATTTGGGACCTTTATTTATCCAGTATTTTTAAATGAAAGTACTGTAGTTTAAAAAAGTAGTTACTGCTGTTTTGAATGAAGAAACTTTAAACAATATTTTAATCGTCTGGGCCAGATACAATTTGTCTGCTGAAAAATAATTAAGATAACTGGTTTCCCCCCTTAGTTGCCCCTCAGTAATCAAAACAGAGACTTTCAAACTGAAACTGTGAAAAAACTCTGTTTTTATTATGTTTATGTTATCAGACACAACAACCAAATGCCATGTAATAAATGCATCCTTTGAGGAAATTTTTTTAAATGATTAAAAGGTATGTCTTATTATAGGGAGGTAACAATGAGGCTGTGAATGTTAAAACATGTATTTTTCTGAAATGTGTGTTTGGTTGGTTTTACTCACTTTTTTCCATGTGAATGGCACAAAATATATATATATATATATATATATATATATATATATATATATATATACTCACTGGCCACTTTATTAGGTACACCTATCCAACTGCTCATTAACACTTAATTTCTAATCAGCCAATCAACTCAGTGCATTTAGGCATGTAGACATGGTCAAGACTCCTCTCCTGCAGTTCAAACCGAGCATCAGTATGGGGAAGAAAGGTGATTTGTATTCAGGACAGGCTCATTTGTGTAGTATTTCAGAAACTGCTTATCTACTGGGACTTTCAAGCACAACCAACTCTAGGGTATACAGAGAATGGTCAGAAAAAGAAAAAAATATCCAGTGAGCGGCAATTCTGTGGATGGAAATGCACCTCTGTCAAATAACCACCCGTTACAACCAAGGTAGGCAGAAGAGCATCTCTGAACGCACAGTACGTCGAACTTTGAGGCAGATGGGCTACAGCAGCAGAATATCACGCTGGGTGCCACTCCTTTCAGCTAAGAACAGGAAACTAAGGGTACAATTTGCACAAGCTCATCGAAATTGGACAATAGAAGATTGGAAAAACGTTGCCTGGTCTGATGAGTCTAGATTTCTGCTGCGACATTCAGATGGTAGGGTCAGAATTTGGCGTCAACAACAAGCATGGATCCATCCTGCCTTGTATCAACGGTTCAGGCTGGTGGCAGTGGTGTAATGGTGTGGGGAATATTTTCTTGACACTCTTTGGGCCCCTTGGTACCAATTGAGCATCGATGCAACGCCACAGCCTACCTGAGTATTGTTGCTGACCATGTACATCCCTTTATGACCACAATGTACCCAACTTCTGATGGCAGGATAATGTGCCATGTCATAAAACTGGAATCACCTCGGACTGGTTTCTTGAACATGACAATGAATTCACTGTACTCAAATGGCCTCCACAGTCACCAGATCTCAATCCAATAGAGCATCTTTGGGATGTGGTGGAACGGGAGATTCGCATCATGGATGTGCAGCCAACAAATCTGCACCAACTATGTGATGCCATGATGTCAATATGGACCAAACTCTCTGAGGAATGCTTCCAGCACCTTGTTGAATCTATGCCACGAAGAATTGAGGCAGATCTGAAGGCAAAAGGGGGTCCAACCTGTTACTAGCATGGTGTACCTGATAAAGTGGCCAGTGAGTGTGTGTGTGTGTGTGTGTGTGTGTGTGTGTGTATATATATATGTGTATATGTATATACACATATATATATATATATATGTGTGTGTATATGTATGTATATATGTATGTGTGTGTGTATATATATATGTGTGTGTATATGTATGTATATATGTATATATATATATATGTGTGTGTATATATATATGTATATATACGCTACTTCTACGGGTTTACAACAAACCTGACTTTTATTATAGGCATAATATTTATTATTTATTTATTTTTCATTGCACAATTGAAATGGGACTATACAATTTTTGTATATATACAATTGTCCAAAAAAGACAAAAGGATACATATAATGATACATCCTTGTTTAAAATACACAGTCAATATACATCATGAATTCACATGAGTATGTCATGTCCTGTCGTATGTAACAATTCTGTGTAACACAACAAAGGTCATCTGTTAATAACCAATTCAGAGGTTTCTTGTGTTTCTTAGGTGGCAGACACAGCGAGGAGTGGTAACAATCCCCAAGAGTGTGACAGAATCCCGTATTAAAGAGAATCTTCAGGTAGAGTAAAATTGTAAATTGTAATTTTAAATTTGCAAATCACAAGGCTTTTATTGCCTGCAAGTGCTAAAGCCAATGAAACAGCTATGCAAGTATGATCACACTCTGTTATACACCTAGTTTGTTTTGTCAGGTGTTTGACTTTACCCTTGAAGCAGAGGAAATGAAAAGTATTACAGCCCTGGACAAAGGCTGGCGCTACATTGTACCAATGATTGAAGTAAGTAGGCTTTATGTCTATTTCTTATGGTTATAGTGTTACTTGAACTGATTTCTAACTGTGTATAAGAGAGAATATACAGAAGCCAATGATGACCCTAAATGGACTTATTTCCATTGTAGTGATAGTGTTATAGGTTGGTTAAATTTTTGTTGGATGTTGCAGGTGGAAGGAAAGCGGGTCCCCAGGGATGCTAGACATCCTCACTACCCTTTCAATGACCCTTACTGATGACTCTCACTACAACCTGAATTTGTGCCTTCAAAAACTCTATTTTCACCCCACCTCACTTGAAAAATATTCCTGGATCCTGCCTTTCGAATTTGTCTTCAGATTATGAAAAACTGCACTTATCATTAGATAATTATAAGTAACTGTCAGTGATGGACAATGGGAGGTCTTGTTTGTCCGTAAACATACTGTAAATGTTATTTTTTAAATAAACATTTTGTTACTTCCCCTGCAAGTGTCTTTAATAATGTAGCTCATAGGATGGTGGAAGGAACGAATCTACATTGCTGCATTGTGAAATGCTAAATTTCTAAGGAAACTATTTTGACTAGACCAATGCATTAAGACTATTTGAAACAAATGAATTAAGACTGCTCATCATAAATACAAAATAATGTTTATTCCAATTGCCATGGAAGTTGCAACATTGAATGTTTGCATCTGCCAAGAAGGTGAGGTGATAACCAGCATTTGTCTGCCTCTCTGTTAGCAAAATAACTCAAAGTTCTGCACAGATTTTTGCCAACCTTTAGGGAATGTTGGGTATGTTGCAATGAACAGATGATTACATTTTGGTTAAAATGACTACAAAAGGGCTATTTAATTTACCATTTATCTGGAGCAAATCCTGGTTTCCTAATCGCTTCAAATTTTCTGTTTGATAACATTACAATAAATAGACCTCTATTACAGGTGCTTGTTTGGAGCCACTTGGTGGCGATATCTAGTACCTGAAGAACTTAAGAAAAAAAGGCAAATCAACACACAAAGTTTATCAATTAATTATACTGACACACAGTTCTGACTACAGCAGTATGTATACATACATATATATACAGTGAAGAAAGCAAGTATTTGAACACCTATTTATATATATATATATATATATATACACACACATTGAAGAAAACAAGTATTTTGCCATTTCTCCCACTTAGAAATCATGGAGGGATCTGAAATTTTCATCGTAGGTGCATGTCCACTGTGAGAGAGATAAACTAAAAAGAAAAATCCAGCAATCACAATGCATGATTTTTTAACGATTTATTTGAGTGATACAGCTGCAAATAAGTATTTGAACATCATCTAGAATTCTGACCATGAAGGACCTGTTAGTCCGCCCATTAGAAGTCCACCTGCACTCCATGTATCATCCTTAATCAGATGCACCTGTTTGAAGTCGTTAGCTGCATAAAGACACCTATAACATGGCGAAGACCAAAGAGCTGTCCAACGACACAAGAGAGAAAATTGTACACCTCCACAAGGCTGGAAAGGGCTACGGAGCAATTGCCAAGCAGCTTGGTGAAAAAAGGTCCACTGTTGGAGCAATCATTAGAAAATGGAAGAAGCTAAACATGACGGTCAATCTCAATCAGAGTGGAGCCCCATGCAAGATATCACCTCGTGGGGTCTCAATGATTCTAAGAAAGGTGAGGAATCAGCCCGGAACTACACGACAGGAGTTGGTCAATGACCTGAAAAGAACTGGGACCAGCGTTTCCAAGGTTACTGTAGGTAATACACTAAGACGTCATGATTTGAAATCATGCATGGCACGAAAGGTTCCCCTGCTTAAATCAGCACATGTCAAGGCCCGTCTTAAGTTTGCATATGACCATTTGGATGATACAGAGGAGTCATGGGAGAAAGTTTTGTGGTCAGATGAGACCAAAATAGAAGTTTTTGGTCATAATTCCACTAAGCGTGTTTGGAGGAAGAAGAATGAAGAGTACAATCCGAAGAACACCATCCCCACTGTGAAGCATGGGGGTGGTAGCATCATGCTTTGGGGGTGTTTTTCTGCACATGGGACAGGACGAGTGCACTGCATTAAAGAAAGGATGACTGGGGCCGTGTATTGTGAGATTTTGGGGAACAACCTCCTTCCCTCAATCAGAGCATTGAAGATGGGTCGTGGCTGGGTCTTCCAACACGACAACAACCCAAAACACTCAGCCAGGAAAACCAAGGACTGGCTCCGTAAGAAGCATATCAAGGTTCTAGCATGGCCCAGCCAGTCTCCAGACCTGAACCCAATCGAAAATCTTTGGAGGGAGCTCAAACTCTGTTTCTCAGTGACAGCCCAGAAACCTGACTGATCTAGAGAAGATCTGTATGGAGGAGTGGGCCAGGATCCCTCCTGCAGTATGTGCAAACCTGGTGAAAAACTACAGGAAACGTTTGACCTCTGTAATAGCAAACAAAGGCGACTGTACCAAATATTAACATTCATTTTCTCAGGTGTTCAAATACTTATTCGCTGCTATTTTGCTGCTGGATTTCTGGATTTTTTTTTTTAGTTTATCTCTCTCACAGTGGACATGCACCTACGATGAAAATTTCAGACCCCTCCATGATTTCCTAGTGTGAGAAATAGCAAAATAGCAGTTCAAATACTTATTTTCCCCACTGTATATATACATATACACACACACACACACACATATATATACATATACACACACATATAATTCATGTTTACACAGAGGGGTCGAGTGGTAATCTTTTTTTCTCCTTCTGCACCTCATTTAACACTTCCTCCCTCATCAGCTTGGGAGTGGTGTGCTGCCAGATGTACTGTGGAAACAAAGAAGAGCTGTTGTAGACCAACATGAATGCGCACCATCTATAGGTTTGACAAAAACACATTAAATGTTACTTTCCATCACGCACATATATGCAAGAAACCATGGTTCATTATGTCAGCTAAAGAGGCTTCAAATGAGGAAAGCTTCATTAGCTGTGTGTGTGTGTGTTTTACCTTCCTAGTGTCCTTCAGAGTGATGTATCTGTAGCTTGGTGGCTCCAGGCTCTTCAGGTGGTTGGAATGCAGATGACGGCTGCTTTCAATGAATTGCCTTGTCATAGCAAGATGCTGTTTCAACATTTCACTGAGCAGATAAACAGTTGGACTGAAGGTGCTACAAGCTGAGGGGAGGACATGGGACAAACACATATTAAAAACTACTTCCCATGCATAAAGATTTAGATTTTAAGAAAATGAGATTTTACTTGTTTAAGACCAGCACGGCTAGTGTGAGATTATTCTTTACTATCATCACCATAGGTATTATAAAGCTTCCTAATTGTGGAAAACAAAGCAACATATAATACAACAGAAGGGTGGCTTTGGCTCAGAGGTAGAGCAATCATCTGCTCATCAGTGGTTTGATTCCTGGCTCGTCTGGGCTCCATGTCGATGTGTCCTTGGGCAAGATACTTAACTTGATTAGCCCCCGGTGGCTGTGCAACTGATTGAGCTTCCTGATGTGCAGGCGGCACCTTGTACTGCCATCAGTGTATAAATGTGTGTGAAAGGGTAAATGAACAGTTGTAGTGTAAAGCACTTTGATTGTATATCCTGCAAAGTGCATTTACTCCAGTACTGTACTAATATTGAGGTAACTGTATTTGAGTATTTCTATGTGGAGGACTAGGGCTGATATATAAACTGTCCTATGCAACAAACAGAAGAAAAATGGAGAAACTATTTAACTGGGTGAAAGAACACAAGCAATAGATTTTAATGAATTTTTAGACAGGTGTGCAGAGAAGCTGGGCTAACAGACAAAAACGGCGTTATATAACCTACACAACAGCTGAAAGGAACTTACTTTCACTATGTTGGAGCAGGAAGATATTGTGAACAGGGCTGTAACACTGGAACAAAAGCACTGCTGGATAACAGTGAGTTACATAAGTGTATGACTTTTTACCCTTTATTTGTAAAATATATTTTGTGGCATAGACACAAAGAAATGCTTTAGTGAGGGCTTAAACATAAGTCTGCTGTGTTGAGCAAAATAACTACCCACTATACTACAACAGCACACCTACAGGACTTTGAATTTTAATGATAGTAATATATAAATGATGTTTTGACTTTCCATAAAAAAAAAAAAAAATCAACAAAAAGGATTAAAAAAAAAAAAAAAAAAAACATCCACCAAAAAATGTCAGCACCCCTCATCGTGCCATGCGCAAACAATACTATATTTCCAAAAGCATCCAAACAATCAGAATCAGGTGTTCCCATCACTTCCCAAATATTCCACAATCAACTCAAAATCACATCATGGAAATGCTTCATCTAGAGACCTTTTACTCAAAAACTAGGATTTCAGTATTGTTTTTTGGATGAAAATATGTATTATTATGAGAATGGCTACTGTATTTTTCTTATTCTAAATGTATCTTTACTAAGATTGATAAAAAAAAAAAATCCAGTAAAATACTATGTATGTTTAGGCTCCATGAGCCATGGTACAACCATTCTTTTCCATTAACCCAGACATCTCTTGCAGGTTGGTTTTCTACTAAATCTACTACAATTACTAATTAATATTGTTTGTAGTAGTAGTATATTCCTGTCATAAATTATTTGAAAACTAGAACACCCCAACTTCAAGTAATTATAAATCAAGAATACTTTTTTTGCCAATGCCTTTTTTTTTTTTTTTAAATCACAAGTGTATTCTCTTTTTTCTCCTGTTTTTTTCTCCTGTATCTTCATTCTATTCTTCCCCCTCCCCCACATACAGATTCTCTCTTCCTTAATACCATTTGATCATATATTATAAACTGGCACAGTGGTTTAAAAACTTCAAAGTTTAACTCTCAGTTATAGTAGCAAATACATTGTTTGTTCAATACTCCACCTGACAAAACTGCTCAGAGCCCTGCAAATGTAACCATTGCCCAAAAGAGTTACACAGCAGTTTCCAATCAGCTGAATTAATCCGCTTTCTCCCTGTTAACTATTTGTACCGTATTTTCACGACCATAAGGCGCATATAAACGTCTTAGATTTTTTTCAAAATGTGCAGCGCGCCCTATCGTCCAGAGCGCCCTATCTGTGTGCGGACGTAGGTGAGAACCATGATGCTGCGGACGTGATAGAGAACATGGTGCGTTAGAAGGGGGGCTTGTGGGCGTGGATCGCGCGTAGATGGGGCGTGATTTGTGTATAAAATAACAGGTATGTGCTTTATGCAGAACATTGCTGTCTTAACAACCCTGAACATGGCAAAGAGACACGCTTACGAAGCTTAGTTTAAGCTGAAGGCTATCAGCTACGCCGAGGAACACGGGAATCGAGCCGCCGCCAGAGAATTTAAAATTAACGAATCGATGGTTCGCAAGTGGAGGAAGCTGGAGAACGAGCTGCGACAGGTGAAAAAAACGCAGCTGAGTTTCCGCGGACACAAGCCAAGGTGGCCAGAGCTGGAGGAAAGACTGGAGCAGTGGATCGTCGAGCAACGAGCGGGTGGGAGGAGCGTTTCGACGGTCACCATTCGGCTTAGAGCAGTCAAGTTAGCGGAGGAAATGAAAATTCAACAGTTCCACGGAGGTCCGTCTTGGTGCTTTCGGTTCATGAAGTGGTGCCATTTCTCCATCCGGAGCAGGACGACGGTAGCGCAGCAGCGTCCAGCGGATTATTGTGAGAAGCTGGCGAACTTCCGCTCTTTCTGCAGCAGACACATCGCCAGCAAAAACATCCAGCCGAGCCACATCACCAACATGGACGAGGTGCCGCTGACGTTCGACATCCCGGTGAGTCACACGGTGGAAAAGAAGGGAACCAGCACGGTAGCGATACGCACAACGGGGTACGAAAAGGCTTCGTTTACCGTTGTGCTCGGCTGCCATGCTAACGGACAGAAACTGCCGCCGATGATTTTTAAGAGGAAGACTTTGCCTAAAGAGACGTCTCTAGCAGGCGTCATTATTAAGGCAAACGAAAAGGGCTGGATGGACGAGGAAATGATGAAGGATTGGCTGAGGCAGGTGTATGTACGGAGACCGGGTGTTTTTTTCCACACATCACAATCGCTGCTGGTTTGTGATTCCATGCGTGCCCATCTCACCGCCGACGTCAAAAAGCAAGTGAAGCAGATGAACGCTACGCTTGCTGTGATTCCGGGAGGTCTGACTAAGGAACTCCAACCACTGGACGTCGGCGTGAACCGGCCGTTCAAAGTGAGGCTGCGAGCGGCGTGGGAGCGGTGGATGACCGAAGGAGACCACAGTTTCACAAAGACTGGAAGGCAGCGCCGGGCGAGTTACGCCACAGTGTGTGACTGGATTGTAGCTGCTTGGGCTAACGTGTCTGCTGGCACTGTCGTTCGAGCTTTTGCTAAAGCCGGCATCATTTCTAGGGAGCCGCACGGCACGGACTCTGACTCTGAGGAACGTGAACCTGCCATGTGTGATTTAGCGCAGCTGTTCAATTCCGACACAGAGGATGAAGACTTCGATGGGTTTGAGTGACTGTTACGGTAATGTGCTTGTTTTAGTGTTGTTGTAATTAATAGTGTTGTTGTAATTAATAGTATTTAAATATATTAATAAAAAGCACAGCTAAACTCAGTTTTGCTCCCGATCTATTTTTTTTTAATATGCACGTGTGTGTGTTGTCAGGTGTTGTACGTAGTATATGAATACACACAGGGGCGGACGTATATAAAACGTGTATAGCGGACGTGTATATAAAACGAGTATATAAAACCTGCGCCCTTTCTTCAGGTGCGCCTTATCTGTGTGTTAAATACAATAATTGCACACATAACTGAGACTGCGCCTTTTCGTACGGTGCGCCTTTTGGTCGTGAAAATACGGTATATTCAAACCTTCAGTGGCATCCGGTTTAATTTACAATTCAAAAGTGCTTCAGAAATTAAAACATTCTTTTTGTACACATGTTGAAGAAACTTTCAGTTTATCATGTGCCACCATTTAATGACTCCAAGCAAGACTCTTAAATATTATTTAACAATCAAATGGATATGCATGTTAAAAATGGTCATCTCATGAATTTGTTTAAAGTGTTGCCTTTGCTATGTTCCAATTACACACAAGAGTTGTGAATTCAGCAGTTGAAATTTAAAAATATGCAGGTTTGTACAGGTGCTAAAACAGGCTGTTATAGCAGTAGCCAGCATCTCTCACATTCAATTTCTTTAGAAATTGCCTTTTCTAGTTTGATGCTATAGATCTGGGTCCAGGTTTGAAATTTTTCTGTTATCAAAAGAACATAAATTAACATCATGATTAAAATCACTCAAAGAGAATATACCTATGTTTTTTTAGCTGTATATGTTATGTCTTTTCTGTTAAAGTGGCTCTTACCATGTACAGATTTTGTGCTGACAGTATGAGTGGTCAACAGTGTTGGATTCATGTAGTTCATGCCCACTGCAGCAATACCTACAAGGGGAGAAGTCCAAATACATCACTGTTAGTTTAATGCTGATCCCTTATTGACTAAGGTGAAAGAATGATTAGGCCAACGCAACATCCTAAATACCCAAATATAGTGTACATTGTCTGGCAGACTAACCTGATGTGTAAGCCAGTGAATTAGGCTGTGTCTGTACTGCTGCCTCTTTTAAAACCTTTCTAGGTGAAGCACACCTTCTTGATAGTCTTGATGATTCCCAGTCTTGGTGTGATGTTGAGGGTCTGAAGTCTCTGCTTCTTCTGAAGGACTCTTGACTGCTATCTGAGGTCTGCGAAGTGCAGAAGGAACTTCTGTCTGAGAAAGTGTTCGAATCTTCTGTCCTTCTGCGGAACATGTCTGAATCCAAGGCCTCCTCTCCAATTTCTGATACAACCTCCTCTTGCTCTCTATCTCCTAGCAGGTGCTCCGAAATCTGATTAGTACTGTAATGTGGCTCTGTTCGGCTCTCACTCTCAAAGTCACTCAGGTAGTCCACCTCATCCTGTGCAGCAGATGGAGAGCAAAAACATCATCTGACAAGTACTATGGTGGGGGATTTATTGTAGACAGGGTCAATGGACTAATAAATGAACAACAATAAATTAAAAAAAAAAATCACAAAATCAAAAAAAAAAATAAAAAAATTCACATTAGTTAGGGATCCAGTCTCAATTGGGGCTCTGATTTTTGTGGAGCACTTAAAACCCTTATTGTTCACCATACCAGTGTATCTCTATATATTACAACTAGGAGTGTGGAAATAAAATGTCTAACCCAATCAAAGTTTGTGCTCTCCCTCTAAAAATACTTAACCTTTTAGAATTTCCTATAAATTATACAAGAGTGCATACAAAAGTTGTATAGGTGATCAGGTTCTCTTGGTTCAACCATATTATGCACACAAAGAGTTATCTGGTAGTATATGGTATAAACTATAAAGTAGATTGCTGTTTGTTTTGCAGCTCTTGATTGTAACAGTCAAACACACACTGCTCATCACTGTTTCCTACAGCTGACAGTATTATATTCAAATAGTATAGGGGCCAGACCAGATTTCGATAACACTCAAGATGGTAAAAATACTTCTGAATTTTAAAAAGATCCATGTCATTGGATGTTTTTTTTGTTATAAAGGATCTGTGTGGCAACTGTATCCACCCCACAAATATAAGCCCAAATGTCTCTTTCAGCTCTGTTTTGGCCTCTCCAAGCAGCCATTTGCCCTCTAGACACATCCACCAGATATAAGCAGTAAATTGGAGACCTGTTTTTGGCCAATTAATAAATAGAGATCTGAAAGTGGCAGTGTAAAAATTGTTAAGTGTAACTTTAATTATTTCCACCATACTTCTTTCGTTTCCCACCTCTTTTGCTGGTGTTTCTTCAATAAACCCAAGGGGAACAGGGATCAGATCATCTAGTGTCATCACATTTATCTTGAAGTCTGCTGTACAACAAAGTCACAGTCAGTATGTTTACATGATACAATGAAACCACTTATAAACACCGCAATATATTCACAGAAAACCTTTAAAGATTGCTTTAAAGATTGTATAGATTTTAGTTTGTAACAATAAGTTCACTTGTGAAAGATCCTAAAAAACAAAAACAGACTTTAAATGACATACACTCACTGGCCTTAAATGACATACACTCACTGGCCACTTTATTAGGTACACCATGCTAGTAACGGGTTGGACTCCCTTTTGCCTTCAGAACTGCCTCAATTCTTAGTAGCATAGATTCAACAAGGTGCTGGAAGCATTCCTCAGAGAGTTTGGTCCATATTGACATGATGGCATCACATAGTTGGCGCAGATTTGTCTGCTGCACACTCCATGATGCGGATCTCCCATTCCACCACATCCCAAAGATTGGAATGAGATCTGGTGACTGTGGAGGCCATTTGAGTACAGTGAACTCATTGCCATGTTCAAGAAACCAGTCTGAGATAATTCCAGCCTTATGACATGGTGCATTATCCTGCCGAAAAAAGTCATCAGAAGTTGGGTACATTGTGGTCATAAAGGGCTGGACATGGTCAGCGACAATACTCAGGTAGGATGTGGTGTTGCAATGATGCTCAATTGGTACCAAGGGGCCCAAAGGGTGCCAAGAAAATATTCCCCACACCATTACACCACCACCACCAGCCTGAACCGTTGATACAAGGCAGGATGGAAACATGCTTCCATGTTGTTGACGCCAAATTCTGACCCTACCATCCGAATGTCGCAGCAGAAATCGAGACTCATCAGACCAGACAACGTTTTAGCCTCGGTTTCCTGTTCTTAGCTGAAAGGAGTGGCACCCGGCGTGGTCTTCTGCTGCTGTAGCCCATCTGCCTCAAAGTTCGACGTACTGTGCGTTCAGAGATGCTCTTCTGCCTACCTTGGTTGTAACGGGTGGTTATATGAGTCACTGTTGCCTTTCTATCAGCTCGAACCAGTCTGGCCATTCTTCTCTGACCTCTGGCATCAACAAGGCATTTCCGCCCACAGAACTGACGCTCACTGGATATTTTTTTCTTTTTCGGACCATTCTCTGTAAACCCTAGAGATGGTTGTGCGTGAAAATCCCAGTAGATCAGCAGTTTCTGAAATA
The DNA here is from genome assembly GCA_036785175.1 of Eupleurogrammus muticus. Taxonomy (NCBI): domain Eukaryota; kingdom Metazoa; phylum Chordata; class Actinopteri; order Scombriformes; family Trichiuridae; genus Eupleurogrammus; species Eupleurogrammus muticus. Next base: position 28,765,151 of record JAYKQN010000006.1, on the reverse strand, counting down.
CTCAGACCAGCCCATCTGGCACCAACAACCATGCCTTGTTCAAAGTCACTCAAACCAACTTTCTTCCCCATACTGATGCTCGGTTTGAACTGCAGGAGATTGTCCTGACCATGTCCACATGCCTAAATGCACTGAGCTGATTAGAAATTAAGTGTTAATGAGCAGTTGGATAGGTGTACCTAATAAAGTGGCCGGTGAGTGTATGTACATGTTACCTTGACTGAAATTGAATTTATAAAAGTCAGAATAATATATCATGATTGAAAGTCAATTCATTCCTGTATACAGATCAAGTCGGACTGGAATGGATGACATGATCTGCATATGTCCTAGAGTGCTGCGCCCATTCTGACCCTGGAGCCGAACAGTATGAAAAACTTTAAGAGACTAACTCAAACAAGTAGAAGCCACTTCCCTTGCATGTATACTGGGACAAGGACCTTGCTCAGAGCAGGGCCTAATCAATTTGTAACCATGGCTCGACTTCATTGAATGCACACTTACTGAGTGATAGAATTTAACACAGTTATGTATAAAGTATTATTGATACTCTCAATCATACATAGTAACAACACTAACATCAATCTGTCCTGACATTACGGTTACCCTGATGAGCTTCTCTCACCTTTAGAGGAAGCTAAGCTTGTTTCACTGTGGGGATCATTGGAGCCAGGCCCAACAGGGAAGAGCACCTCTAGAGAAGGCGCCTCATGACCCAACATTGAAGAGAGTGAACATTGTCCCCTTTCAGTTGTGTGACTAGAAGGGGAAACAGACTGAGGAAAGGATGAAGAGAGTACAGAAGGACTGAAGTGGGCTTGAACCTGGCAAGTGAAGCTAAAAGGAGAGTTGTAGGAGGATCACATATCATTTTACTGCTATTTTTATATTCAAATTGAAATAATATATACAGGGTTTCTCACAGCGCTTTATAGTCAAGGCAGCCGCCTCTAGAACAAACGCCCCCTGCTTCACCTACATTCCTTTCGAAAAAAAAATAAATAATAATAAAAAAATAATAATTTCACACAAAAAACACACCAACTACTGTGGCAATAGCCATCAGCAAAACAACAAACTTAGTAAGAAAAGTTCATAAGTGATATGGCTTTTCTTCTTTCAGAATAGAATCACACTCTTCTTACACCAGTGCTTCTCAATTATTTTCTTTCGTGCCCCCTCCCCCCCCATGGAAGAAGAAAACATCTCTTTAAAGCAAACTAAAGTCATTTATTTTATAAACAGTGTTGTTGCTGTTACTTGTAATTTTGTACACAAATATATTATTGAACTTTTAACATTGTATCTATACACACTGCCCCTGCACACTTTTGTTAAGGCCTATTTTGTACAGTGTTGGGCAAGTTGTTTCTTACATTACAATATTACTGTATTTAAAATGTAAAAAAATTAGAATACTATTGCATTATTTTTAAGTTATTCTCACTGAAATAACTGGAAATTAAATTGTCATTCCTGCTAGTTGCAACAGGGATCTTTCCACAACTTTTTGAAAAGCTGGCAGGTTAGTCAAAACTGCAAGTTATTCATTACTTGTTACTGTCATTTCAAATTGTTTTGTTACATTACATTATTACTGTATTTAAAATTTAGGGCTTACACTACTATTGTGAGTACTTTTTAATGGTAAAATGGCCTGCATTTGTTCAAATCAACATTAAAAGCACTTCACACTACAAATGTTCATTCAGCAATTCACACACTAATGGCAGGGGCAATATAAAGTGCCACCTGCACATAAGGAATCTGAACATTCCAACATCATCTAGTAGCAAGCATCTTGCCCTAGGACACAACAACATACAACTCTGAGGAGCCAGGAATCAAACCACCAATCCTCCAACTGGTGGAAGACTCTGAGGTACAGCCACCCTTAAAATACTAAGTTACTCTCACTAAAATAACTGGAAATTACTGTGTCATTGTTGCTACAAATCAAAAGGGATATCCAATCAAAAAGCTGGTGACTTCACTGTTGTAAATTGTTTTCATATTTTCAACAACATCCACTGACATGAGTCTCTTAACCTATAGAGGCTGAAGAATCTCAGAGCTGGAGAATGTTAATTTGGCTGTTTGTCGTTTTATTGTCACTCTCTCTCTTGCCTCTTTTCTAACTTGCTAATCTTTAGGTAACTGGACTGCTGCTGTTTCAGGGAGTGGACAGTTCTTTAGGTTCACCACACAAAGTTCATTGATTATAATGTTGAGGAAATTCTTATTTTTTTTTACAAATGTAAACTATTCAAGCATATGCCTATCTGGAGAATGTGTATCTGGCATTTCTGCAGGTTCACTCATCTCTGTCTTCTGTCTGAAAATAAAGTAAAACATTTTATGTTGATGTTAACTGCTGCTGATTTCACTGTGATTCTTGCTTATATAAAGAAAAAAAAAATAATTTAAAAAAACACCATTTCAAAATGGTTCCTGTATTTCTCTAACACTGACATGCTTCTCCATTCATGTGCACTTGCTTTCTGTGTTGAAAACCGGTGGACAAGGTAAAGGATGTCATAACCTGTGTGTACTGCTCTTTTTTTGTAAGCCATGTCAAATAAATAATTTTCATTGCCTTGTCACAGACAAAAGGCTTTCAGAATTATTTTTTTAATTAAATGAGAAAAATGAGAAAGAAGAAGAAGAAAGAATGAACAGTTTTCATATTTAAATGGTACCTTGTCTGCTGTTCTCCTGGAACTCCCTTGTCTTAACACACTGTTGTCTGTTGACTCCAAGCGGTCTCCAAGCAGCTTTCTCATGTCCTCTTCATCACTTGTCAGACCTACACCACTCACTATTGTCATTGACTTTGTCTCTAAATCCACCTGAGACACTGATGCATCAATAACTATGCAGCTGAACCTCACACCACCATCTAGGCTTTTTGGAGATCCATAAGCAGCTGCTTCAGTTTTACTACAGGTAACAGCTACAGTTTCCTTGTTCTTGTGAACATGTTTCCCCTTCTGGCCCTCACCACTTCTGGAATGGGACTCCAGGGACTGGGAGACTACCGTTGGGTGTGAGATCCTCATGTCTGGAGTTAGACTGTGAGCAGTTTTTTCTTCCTCTGTATCGTGTGCCTGAGACTGCTTCTGGCTACTAAAAGGACTCTCAATTTGAGCAAGTCGACTCAAAGCAGAAGTCTGGGACCCATAATGGGTAGATGATATGAATCTGAGCAAAGGGTGGGAGAGGGAAAGAAAGAAGAGTTTAGTTTTAGTAGCAGATTTAAATATTAGAAAATTAGGAAGTATTTTCAATAGACTCAGGGGTTCAATGTGATTATATCTTTCCAATACTTGCTCAGCAAACTGTGTTTCTCTACCATCCCCAGAACCATACCTGTGTTTAGGTACTTGGACCTTTCGGGCAGGTGACTGACTACTGCTTGTTATAGGTGGTGGAGCCTTTTTCAAGAATCTCCTCCCTCCTCTTCCCAGAGAGCTCAGGGAGCTGAGATCCTAGCAAAGCAAGACATAAATGGCTCAGACTGAATCATAACAAATTCACTTCACAGGATTCTTAGGTCACTGCGGTAGGTTTTGATGCAGCAACAATGCTTTCTCAAGATGTTTACCTTGGTGTAACCCCTCTGTCCTCTCAGCTGATTCTTAGCATCAGCTGAGCCCATAACATCAACTCCATGCTGCAAAGCTGAACTGAGTGGGGACAGGTCACTCAGGTCTGACAATAATGTGTGTGTATTTGGGGGAGCAGATTCAACATACTTCCCTGCAGAATGCTTAGGACAAGGGTATGGAACCATATGTGACTCATACTATAAATTAAAATGCAATAACAGAAATCCTTTTTCATTTTCAAATTGGAGCTGCATGTTGCATTTTTTATATGCATATGAAAACTGAAAGTATCTTATCTACACTCTTCACTCTTTTTTAAATTAATGATGAATTCTATGTTTTAGGATTTTCCTTTTGTGATTTTATGTATGTGTTGCTCTCCTTTTGTGATTTTGTGTAACTGTAAAGCACTTTGAATTGCCCTGTGTATGAATTATGCTCTACAAATAAACTTGCCTTGCCTATATTTTTTAATACTACTCATTCTATGACTTATTTTAAATGACAGGGAAAATGATATTTAGGATTTAATTTTGGTTTCTGATTAAAACACACAAAAAAACAGACAATAATATCCAATAATGACCCAACTTCACCACAGTCACTGAGCATTAATACCTGTCTCTTATAAGCATCCAAATGATAAATGGAATTGAGCTGAACCTGAAAAGCTAACCCCAGCAAAATTTTGTGATCAAGAGCAAGTCATGTTGTGTAGTTAGAGTTTAGAAAGGAAACCAACTCAGAAAACTGAGAGGCCAGTTATGTCACTCTCCTGCACTGCTTGGCATTGCTGACATATTAATTAATGAGACACATGCTGAAAAAAAAACAGTTCTCTTTTTCTTTTTAGTTAGGTTACAGTAAAATTGATAATTTATTGAAGAAAATGTAGTTTGGATTATTTTAGTTTTATCATTCAAATAATGCAGCTATGACTTCGAAATGAAAAAGCCTTCATGAAAATGCATTTTAATTTTTTAAATTTTATATTTAAAATTGGAATTTGATACCTTTCGACCTTTAGAATATTTTAAAAACTGAATCTTAAATGTCATTTTCCTTGTCATTTGAATTAAGTCATAGAAAGAGCAGTCCTGAAAAAGAAAATCAGAATTTTGTTTTTTTCTATAATTTTGACTTTTCATTATATATATAGGACAAAATGCAGTTTCATTTCGAAAATGAAAATGCATTTCGATTAATGCATTTTAATTTTCATATTTAACATTTCAAATCGCATTTTGCCATCTTTGCTGAATAATGTTTTGAAAGTTAAATCAATTATGTCATTTTCTTTTACATTTTTTTACGGAATGAGCAAGTCCAAAAATGCAGTTCCAATTTGAAAATGAAAGCATTTCCTTTAATGCATTTTAATTTATGAGTCACATTTCCTTCCATACAAGCAGGTAACACGTTTCTTGATTTGCACAATACGTGGACTGCTTAAAATCAACATAATTCTGCAGTTTCACCTGAAAGAATACTTACTGCAAAAACCGGTGTTTCTGCAGCGGACCTCGGTGGTGACTCGGCGCCTCCTCCGCTAGCTTTCTTGCTGGACAGCAGCGCCTCAGCTCGGTCCAGAGCGCTGCTTCGGCCGCCGCGTTTCCACATCCTCGCTAACTGTTAACTACTGCAACTCTTCGGTATATAATAATACATCGTACATCATATTTGTGACATTGTACAAGTTTATCACAAACCACAATAAGGTGTTATTTTAAGTCCAACCGCTTTTACCACTTATATTCTGGTGTCCCTCGTCTCTATGGAAGTCTCTATGGAAGTCTCTTCTTCTTCTTCTTCTTCTTCGTCTTCTTCTTTTTTTCTTCTTCTTCTCGAGGTTTATTTGGTGGTTGGCAAACAATGACCTGGTAAATTACCGCCACCAATTGGTTTGGAGTATGGCTCTAAACGTATAGGTCTAGTTAGAAAAAAAAGACGTTATGTTTCAAATAGGTATCGGAAATGACTAGCTGGCTCTATTGTTGAGGGTTGTCATTTTCTAGGCTAGAGGACTTGGAAATGTATCAGTAATAATCTTACCCATCTGTCGAGGCAAAGAATTGTGTGATGGAAATGGACCGAGGCCTTCTGATCCTGCCTGACCTTATTTAGATAAACATTTTAATGCACATTTTCCAACTGCACACAACGTCACGTTGCTGCTACTGTGTTGTTATAGTCACGAGTGAATCAGCACAGACAGAGGCTTTCAAGTTTTTGAATTGCTCCAGTAGCAGCGAGAACTGGTGAGATGATGAAGAGCTCAAAAAAAAAGTTGATTCAGAAAACAGGGCTTTTAAAGAATAGACTAACACTTGTTTGTATTACCCAATGACAGCACAAAACTGTGTATCTTATTTGTTCCAAGTCGTTCTTGTTAAGTGGTAATATCAGGTGCCTCTATGAAACCAAGAACACATGACTCAGCCCTTCTCTTGCACAAAAAAAAAAGTGCATTCACTACTCAGCATTGCGCTAATGCATGGAGACTGAGTCAACAAAGGAAGCTGCTCAGGGAGTTTTGTTAAAGAAAAAAAAATCCCTCTTTCAGCACATTTTGAGTATGTTTGGCTCAACCTACTGCTGTGAAGCAGCCTTTGACACCAAAACAAAAGCTAAATGTTGTTTCAGGCTCATCAATGAGGGTCTCGCGGGAAAAAGGTAAAAGCCCCAGCCAGCCCACCAACTTTGTAAAACATTAACAATAAAAAAATTAAATCATTTAACATCTAATTTTTTCTGTTTTTGTGAACACCATGTTTAAAAGGAAAGGATAAAAGAAAAAAGGTTCTTTGACCTTCACTGGTTGTTTTTCATTTGGACTCTGCCTACTTTTAATTCATTACCCCTGCTATAGAGCAACATTTGGCAGCTTGTTAAACATGTTTTACCATACTCAGGAAAATGGATTGCTCAAACAAAATGCAAACATTTGTAAGGGCTCACAGGCTTTTCCTTTAATTTGAAACAAATCGAGGCTTGCAGAGTTCAACCACCATGACAGGTTTTTGCAAAATCAAAAGGCAGAATACGATGACCGGTTTCCAAAATCCACAGGTTACCATTACAGGTTTTCCAAAATCCACAGGTTACTCATAAACAGGTAAATTCTTTCAGACGATGTAGTCCCACAATGAGGGTGGAAGGGAGGATAGACTTGGACTCTGGAACTGCCTTAGACATGGGGCGGTAGGACAGGGTAAAATTAAACCTTGAGATGAAGAGGAATGAGTGAGCCTATCGGGAGTTCAGTCTCTTGGCCGAACAGATTTATTGCAGATTTTTATGGTCAGTCCAGAAATGGAAGTGAGGCACACTCTAACCAGTGCCACCACTCCAGGGCCAACTTCACAGCTAGCAGCTCTCTGTCCGTAATTCCGTTCTGCAGCTGATTGGCAGTGGGAGTAATAGGCACATGGGTGGATATGATCATCCTTGACCGAACACTGGGAGAGCATGGCACCAACCCCAACCTCTGAAGCATTAACCTCCACAATGAACTGCCAGTTTGGATTGGGTTGGTTCAGGATTGGTGGATCGCCGTTTCAGGTCTTGGAAGGCCTCCTCTGCTGCAGGGGTCCAGCCGAACTTTACTGTAGAGGAGGCTAAAGCATTGAGGGTGCTGCAACGGTGCTAAAGTTTTCGACAAATTGCTGGTAAAAGTTGGTAAAACCAAGGAAGCTCTGCAGGTCCTTTCAACTGGTGGGTGTGGGCCACTCTAGCATTGTCTTGACCTTATGCTAATCCATTTGGATTGATCCTGGGGAGACTACAAATCCAAGGGAAAGGGATTGTCTCCTAGTGGAACTCTCACTTTTCTGTCTTTACGAAAAGCTAGTTCTCCAGAAGACTCTTCATGTCAATACGGACATGGACCACATGCTCAGTGAGTAATTTGGAAAAAATCAAAAAGTCATCTACGAAGACAAATACAAAGTGGTTGAGCATGTCTCCCAGTACGTAATTGACTAAGGCCTAAAAAACTGCAGGGGCATTGATTAGACTGAATGGCTAGATGCTAGGTGCTGCAGTCTTCCATTTATTCCCTTCGGGATACGGACCAGGTGGTAGGCATTCCTCAGGTCCAGCTTGGTGAACATCTTTGCCTCTTGGAGGAGCTCAGATGCTGAGGACATAAGAGGAAGGGGGTAATGGTTTTTGATAGTTATTTTATTTAAACAGTAGTCAATGCTGGCCCAAAAAAGGCCCCTGCAGGGGATGAAGGGTGGATGATTCCAACAGCAAGGGATTCCAGGATGTACTTTTTCATGGCCTCCGATTCAGGCCATGACAGGGAGTAGAGACCACCTCTGGGGGAGTTGCGCCAGGAAGGAGGTTAGTGGCACAATCATAGGGACAGTGAGGGGGTAGAGACAGGGCTTTGAACTTACTGAACTCAGGTTTGAGGGTCCATGTAATGAGAGTGGACACCAGACAGATGTGGGAAGTCCTCCTTGTCTTCAGGGATGGGTTTCAATTGTATCTGGGCCTGAAGGAGACAGAAGGGGCTCCAGCCCATAACAATTTCCTACATAGTCAATGAGGGGATTGTGCTTCACAAGCCAGGTTTAACCGAGAACTACTGGGGCATGAGGGGAACTTATCACCAGGAAGTGTAACTGTTCATGATGGTTGCCAGAGAGGGTTAGCTTGACCGCAACTGTGGTGTGGGTGATGTTGGCCAGTCTCACTCCTGTCAGCGTGTTTGCCACCACACTTTCAGTTGGTAGGCTCCACTGTCTCAGACTGGTGTTGACGTTCTCTGCACCAGAATCGATCAGAACTCCCACCTCCAGATGTTGATCACTCCACCCGATGGCAGCTGGAAAAAGAGTGCGCTAAACAGACGAGAGGTGTGTTGGTGTCACGCTCGCCAGTACCCTCCTTACAGTTGAGCATTGGCCTTTTGCTGGACAGGAGGCAATTAAGTGACCTGGCTGGCTGGCATATAAACCTAAGACCATTATACAATAATTTTATTCTCACACACACACATATAGATGCATTTATACACCAAGTACATTGTATAAGTGCCATCTTCAGATTACCCTTACAGGTTACCCAATCTCAGTGCTTCTGTCTCTTGCAGGTTGATGATCTCCACAATGTACTGCCATTAGATTTTACCTGATGATGTTTACTGTGAAGGTGCTTTAAACATTGTGTTCCGGAGTAGCTTTATCATATGGCACACCACAGGGACAACTTGCAAGGTATTTCATTGAGTCAAGTCACTTTTATTTGTATAGGCAAAGTCACAAATCACAGATTCACCCCAATAGGCTTCACAGTTTGTAGAAAAGCAACACAACATCCCCTGTCTTTAAACCATTAAGTCATACAAGGAAAAACTACCTGAAAAGGCCTTTAACAGGTAAAACAAGAGAAAAACCTAAGGAAGAGTAACAGAGGAGGAATACCCGTTCTTGGATGGACATACATATATATATATATATATATACATATACATATACATATATATACACATATACATATACATATACATATACATATACATATATATATATATCATCTGTGTCTGATTATCTAGATCAACTTTCTTGTCTGCCCATGTAACTCCAATGCAGTTAAGGAGACCTTGTTTGAGTTAATGAGTGTAACCCTCCACAATAATGTTCTACTGTTCAGGCACAGTAGAACTTGGACGTCACATTGGCAAGACCTGTATGTACCTAATGTTTCCCTTTTTTAAAGGACCCTTCTACTTTTCCAACAACTGTAGAAAACCTGGTTGCAGACTGCCACGCAGTAGTTTTTCCTTCGTGGAGAGCATGGCAAAACGACAAATCTGTTAGCTTGCTCTGACCGAAATTCCATTGCGGTTTTGGCATGACTGTTTCTGGTTCCTACTCCATAGTCACAGTGGGATTATTCCTGTGGTCAGTTTTTTCCCCTGTTTCATTTTGTTTTTTCACAATAGAGAACTTTTTAAAAATTATAATTAGCCACATGAAACCTTTATTTAAAGCATGGTTATTATCACAAAGCATCATGAAGACCAAGGGAACACATCAGGCACAACCAAGATACTGTTGTGGACAATTTCAAAGTATGTTCATAAAATAAAAAATATTTCATGAGCTTTAAGCATATCACAGAGAGCACTGCTGAAGCAATCATTTTGAAGGAGTCCTAAACTTTCAGACAAAACAAGAGGATACTGATCAGAGTTGCAGCCAAGAGGCCCATGATCACTCTGGATGACCTGCAGAGATCCACAGCTGAGGTGGGGAATCTGTCCATAGGACAGATATTAGTCACACACTGACCAGGTCTGGCAAGTCTGGAAGAGTGGCAGAAAGAAAGCCATTTCTCCAAGAAAATCCATAAAAAGTCCTCTTTGAAGTTTGCCATAAGCCACCTGGGATGCACCAAACGTGTGGAAGAAGATGCTCTGGTCAGACAAAACCAAAGTTTAACTTTTTGAGCAACGTGCAAATCATTATGTTTGGCATAAAAGTAACACTGCACAACACCCTGAATACACTGTCAAATATGGTGCTAGCAGCATCATGGTCTGGAGCTGCTTTTCTTTAGGGAAGGTGAAGATAGTTAAAATTGATGGGAAGATGGCCGGAGCCAATACAGTGCAATTTTGAAAGAAAACCAGTTGGAGTCTGCAACAGATCTGAGACTGTGATGGAGGATTACCTTTCAACAAGACAATGATCCTAAACATGAAGAAAAAACTACAACTGAATAGTTCAAAACTAGAAAGCCAAGTAAAATACAAAACGTGAATCCAAATGAAAATGTATGAAAAGATCTGAGAACTGCTGTTCAAAAACGCTCTCATCTCACCCTACTGAGCTTGAGTTGTTTTGCAAGGGGCAAACACTTCAAGTCTCCATATGTACAAAACTGAGACATAAACCAAAAGACAAGACATCATCATTGTAGCAAAAGGTGTGTTTCCAAAATATAAACTCAGGGGGACAGAATACTCTGCAAGCCAAACTTTTCAGTTGTTTATTTCCAAAAATTCATCCTTTCTTCCTATGAAGGAAGACACTGCATTCCAAACAGACACTAATCAGTGGCAAGGCAAGGCAAGGCAAGTTTATTTGTAGAGCACAATTCATACACAGGGCAATTCAAAGTGCTTTACAGTTACACAAAATCACAAAAGGAGAGCAAAACATACATAAAATCACAAAAGGAAAATCATAAAACATAGAATTCATCATTAATTTAAAAAAGAGTGAAGAGTGTAGATAAGATACTTTCAGTTTTCATATGCACGGTTAAACAGAACTGTTTTCAGCCTGGTCTTAAACATTGTCAGAGTTGAGGCCTGTCTCACATTTTCTGGAAGACTGTTCCAGATTTTAGCTGCAGAAAACTGGAATGTAGCTTCACCATATTTAGTCCTGACTCTGGGCACCTGCAGGAGACCAGTCCCTGAGGTTCTCAGGGTCCTAGATGGCTCGTATGGCTCTAACATGTCATCGATGTATTTTGGTGCTAGACCATGAAGAGACTTGTACACAAGTAAAGCTGTTTTAAAGTCTATTCTCTGAGTGACAGGAAGCCAGTGCAGAGACATGAGCACTGGACTAATATGGTCATATTTTCTGGTTCTAGTCAGGACTCGAGCTGCAGCGTTCTGAATGCTCTGTAGTTGTTTAACAGCTCGTTTAGAGAGACCAGTGAGCAGGCCATTGCAGTAGTCTAACCTGCTGGAGACAAATGCATGGATCAGTCTCTCCAAGTCTGGTTTAGACACTATATTTTTGATTTTGGCAATGTTTTTTAGATGGTAAAAGGCTGTTGATATTGTTGACTTTATGTGGCTGTGAAAGTTCAGGTCTGAGTCCATTAGCACCCCTAGATTTCTAACCTGTGTTTTTGGTTTTAGAGAACGAGACTGAAGGTGACTGATTACACGTTCTCTTTGCTTCAGTGGCCCAAAGACGATTATTTCAGTTTTTTCTGAGTTTAGCTGGAGAAAGTTGTTTTGCATCCACACAGTTATTTGTTCAATACAGCGACAGAGTGAATCCACAGGCCCATGTTCACCTGCTGTCAGAGACACATAGATCTGAGTGTCGTCTGCATAGTTGTGGTAAGACACATTGTTGCTGCCTATTAGTTGGCCTAACGGAAGCATGTACAAATTGAACAGGAGGGGCCCCAGGATCGAGCCCTGGGGAACACCACAGGTCACAGGCATTTTGTCTGAAATGCAATTTCCAATTTCAACAAAGTAAGTTCTGTCCTCAAGATACGACTTAAACCAGTTTAGAGCAAGACCAGAGATTCCCAGCCAGTTCTCCAACCTCTGTAAAAGAATATCATGGTCCACGGTGTCAAAGGCAGCGCTCAGGTCAAGCAGAACTAAGACTGAGACTCTGCCAGCATCTGTGTTCAGGCAGATGTCATTTATCACCTTGATCAGAGCTGTCTCAGTGCTATGGTGAGGTCGAAAACCAGACTGGAAAGTATCAAAAGCGTTGTGAAATAGGAGAAAGTCACTTAGCTGCTGATAAACAACTTTTTCGAGGACCTTACCTAAGAATGGCAGGTTTGATATGGGACGGTAGTTGTTTAAAACTGTGGCATCAAGACTGTTCTTCTTCTTCTGAGAGGCTTAATAACCGCGGTTTTCAGGGCTTTTGGAAATGTTCCTGTCTCCAATGAGATGTTAACTAGATTAGTAACTTCTACTAATAAGCTGTTCATCACAGACCTCAGAAATCCAGTGGGTAACTCATCAAGGCAGCATGTGGATGAATTCAGACCTGAGATGATCTCTTCGACTGTTCTGTCAGTAACAGGAGTGAAATGTGTCAGCTCGAGGTGTTTAGGTGGATGAAGGGTTATTATCTGTGTGGTGGAAATGATTGCATTCTTAATACTCTGAACTTTATCACTAAAGAATTTCGCAAACTCATTGCACTTTGATGTAGAAATTAGTTCTAAGGGCAGTGAAACTGGAGGGTTTGTTAATCTGTTTACTGTAGCAAACAGAACTCGAGCGGTACCATTGCAGTTGGTGATGATTTCAGAGAAATATCTCTCCCTTGATTTTTTCAAAGTCTGGTTAAACAAGCATAACTTCTTTTTATAGATCTCTAGATCAACCTGGAGTTTTGATTTGCGCCATTTCCGTTCGGCTCCCCGGCACTCTCTCTTTTGTGCCCTGACTGAGTCATCATTTCTCCATGGTGCCTTTTGCCTGTTTTTAACCTCTCTAACCTTGAAAGGGGCAACAGTGTCCAAGATATTTAAAACACTCGATGTATAGGAGTTCCACAGATCATCAACATTAGAACCAGTGGTATTTTCAAAAGCAATCATTTCCATAAACTGTGCCCTTGTTTTGTCATTTATGAGTCTTCTTCGTACTTTTTTTGGCCCAGCTGCCGGCTTTGGTGTAACAGACAGGTCAAAGAACAAACAAAAATGATCAGATAATGCGACATCCATGACATTAACATTTGAAGCAGTAACCCCCTTAGTAATGAGCACATCCAGTGTGTGCCCTCTGCTGTGAGTGGGCTCGGTCACATGCTGAGTTAGACCAAACATTTCAAGGACAGCATTGAGTTCTTTAGCTTGTCTGTCGCTGGCTACATCCACATGTACATTTAAATCACCTGTTACAACAAAATGTTCAAATTCAGTGCACAAAACTGAAAGTAGTTCTGAAAAATCATCAATAAAGATTAGATTAGAGATTAGATTAGATAGCTCCTTTATTGTCCCACAGTGGGGAAATTTACAGTGCTACAGCAGCAGTTAGAAAAGTTACAAAAATGTTTGTTTTTTTTAATTTAAAAAGGAAAAAAAAAAAAAAAAAAAAAAAATTAAAAAATTAAATTAAAAAACAATATACAGATATATACAGATATATACAGGTATATATAAATATGAATTATAAATGTGAATTATAAATGAATTATAAATATGAATTATAAATGTATTGCACTGTCCACTTTTCTGTTGGGGGGGTTACTGAGAGCTGTACTTGTTGTACAGTCTGACAGCTGTAGGAAGGAAGGACTTCCGATATCGCTCCCTCAGACACTTTGGATGGATTAGTCTGTTGCTGAGGGAGCTCGTCAGTCCAGACAGTGTGTCCTGCATGGGGTGGAGGTGGTTTTCCAACAAAACAATTCTGAGGTGGCTTGTAGATAGTGACATAAACTATGGACGCTTGTTTTAGCTCCATTCTGACAGACACATACTCAAATGAGGAAAACAACCCAAATGACAATTTGTGGGTGACTATATTCTCCCTGAAAATGCTACAAACGCCCCCACCTCTCTGGTTTTGTCGTGTTTCAAACTCAAAGGTATAGTGAGGTGGAGTAGACTCAATCAGGACTGCACTACCTGTACTATTATCAAGCCACGTCTCGGTTAAGAACATAAAATCAAGATTATTAGAAGAAATAAAATTATTAATTAAGAAAGATTTGTTATTTAAAGATCTGACATTGAGTACAGCATGTTTGAGACTGATCTGAGTTTCCTGGGCTGGGTTGGGCTCTAACTTCTTACATGGAATATGGATTAGATTTCTCTGCTCAGACACTCTGACTGTCCCTCTCTGTTTTAGTCTACGTGATGTGACAGTACAGATTGGTTTTGCAGAGATCACTTCCTCCCTGGACCTCCAGTTGGGTTTAAAGTGAGTGGTAGCAACGCAGAGGCCCTTTACATCCTAGACAGCAGCAGTGACGCTGTTGGAGATAACAGCTTGGGCCGGTGATGGAGGCTGAGCTGGGAGGGCTCTGCTTCTTGGAGCAGGCTTAGGAGCGGGAGGAGCATGGTAGTTCTTTGGGGATTTAAACCTTGATCTAAGGTTAAACCTTGATCTAACCATGTCTGGAGTAAGAGGAAGTATTTTAGTGCCTGATTTGATCAAGCTTTCATAAAGATTTGGAAATCTCAAAGGTGTCGATGGAGATGGAAACGAAAATGAAGAGTCACTACGGGGTGTTGATGTAACAGGTGGGGACTGTGGTGAGGGCGAAGGTAAAGGTGATGTAGTCTATGCTCCAGCTAAACCCTTAGCAGGCGATGCACATGTTGTTGAGTCCTTTGCCGGAGATAAAGATGTTACTGTAGCAGCAGCTGACTCCTTTGCCGGTTCTGTGGCAGTAGCTGCAGCGCCTGAGTCCACTTCCGGAGAGGCAGGTGTTGTTGGTGCAACGGCTGCAGTGGCTGAGTTCTTTGTCGGAGATGCTGGTGCTGTAAATGGAGCAGTTGATTCCTTTACCATGGATGCAGATTTTGTTGTTGCTGGTGCTGTTTTAGTCAAACTCTTTGCTGGGTCCTTGGGTGAGGCAGAGGGAGCTCCTTTCTTCCTCCTCTTTTCTCTCGGTGGCCGCACAGAGGCCTGTTTCTGCTCAGGCCTGCTCTGTCGCCTCAGAGCGTGGAGGAGGTTCTCCGTCAGAACCCTCACTCCACCTCCGTTCAGGTGCGGGCCTTTTCCTCTGAAAAGGTCACCGCGAAGCCAAAACAGGTTAAAGTTGTCAATAAAATGCCGTCCTCTGGAGTCACAGATGTTGGATGTAAACTTGTTTACCTTCCTGTCGATGGTTGGTAGAGGTCCACTAATAAACGTGGGTAATGTCACTTTATCCAAACTTTCAAAGAGTGTGATGAAATCTTTTTTTAAGATTTCAGACTGTCCATTTCTGATGTCCACTGCACCCACGTGCAAGATCAGCTGTTTCACACCTTGATGCTTAGCTAGTTCCTTTGGTAGTGCCTCTGTGATGTCAGAAACTGTGGCACTCGGATAGCTGCTTGTTATCATTTTCCCCATGTTTATGTTAGATATGGCTCCATCTCCTAGCAGCAAAGTGTCCTTGACGCTTGACACAGTTTTTCGGTCCTGGTGCTGCTCTGTCCTGAGTCTCTCATTGTTAGACTCAGTCCCATTTGTATCCGACAGTGGTAAAAATCTGTTTGTTAATTTAATTCCAGGTGATGTTATGGCATCGATACCGACATTTTGACGTCGTTTTGGTTTAGGACCAAGGCGATTATAGTCAAGTCTTGGAAAAGACACGGTATCATTTAACTTTAAGTTGTGAGTAGCAGTCTTTTCACCCCTTCCTTTCGTAGTAAAAGTCTTACCACTGCAGTTCAATGGGAGTGTATCATGAAGTCCTTTCTCAGCTTCCAGGGCAAAAATGCGTTCCTGTAGCACACAAATTTCTTGCTTGTATATCCGACAGTTTTTACAGGGAGAGGTTGTTTGAGTTACTCCTTCGGTCATGTTGAGAAACTCGTAGTCGCTGACTCGTCAGATACGTTGTAAAAAGGCGTTAGAATGATTAAAAAGTCTTGGTTTCCTTAAAAGAAGCAGACAAAATCAAATCCAAGACTTGTGGAAAAAGATAAAATGATTAAAAGACAAAAAAGCATAAGCAGCAGGAGGAAGCAAAGACACGTCTACACTCTTCAGAAGCAGAAGCAGGAAGTGCTTAACAATGCTCTTCTTAAAAGAAGACTATGTCAGTCACAAGGGAACATTTACTTTGTAATCACATACTATAGGAAAGGCAACCTTTTAAGACTACAATGTAATAGGATAGGTGCATGTAGAGACACTTTGTATAAGAGTAAATCTGTGATAATACATACACAGTTCTATCATTGATCCAACATTTACCTCCTGTTTATCACATATTTGCTCAAATTCTCACATCACTTCCAAAAAGCCACTTCACATTAGATTTTAGCTGGAAGGTCATTTTTATGAGCATAAATAAGTTTACACTCAGAGGGTCAGTTCACACATGATATTCCTCAAAATCTGGAAAGAAATCTGGTAGGTTAATCAAGTCTTCATCAATAGTATCAATATCTCCATCATCAACATGTAGTAAAGGATACAGCTATTGTGTCATACGCTGTTCAACGGGTGTGAGAGCTGTGATTATCAGTCGATGTAACAATGCACATAAGCACGGGATACAACAACATCATCCACAAAGTCAGAATGTCTGCAAAAATTGCAATAGAGATTAGTGCTGATGTTACCAGCGTTCGATACTTGCCGAACACATCCATCCAGGAGTCCCATATAGCAGTGTCAACACCTGAGTGGTCTTTCATCTTTCCGTTGAGAGCCTGGAGGCCCTCTATGGCTTTGGGCTTTGGTATTGTTGGGAATGAAGGTGCAGCATTGTTCTCCAAACATAACACACACACCTCCTTTGTCAGCCAACAGCATATCCACAGCTATCCTGTTGTGAAAAGCCATCAAAGACGTGGCAGACAATTGTCCATGCACAGCTTCAAAACCACTTTGTGTCTAATTACCCAACTTCTGAACATTATAATGGATGTAGTTGATCCTGTCAGCCATCTTGGTGTCATTTCGGTTGATGCTTTTTTTTTTTTTTTTTTACTCCCTAAGCAGTCGGGTGGCCAATTTCTTCAGCTTTAGGCTCACCGTTCCTTTTGGAGCCATCAACTGAAATTACCTTTTTACAATGTGTTAAGTGTATCCAGGTTGATATTTCCGCTCCTTTTTTTGAATAAGAGTTGAAACTGTAAATGGTATAATATTCATGTATCTGCTCCACCATATCTCCTGTTGAGACATGTGTTAAACCATGGCTCAATATTTCCGCCCACTTATATAAATTTTTTGGTAGGATGGGTTTATTGTTGGGTCATACATAGATGTCATTTTTCAATTTTGCACCATTCTTTATCCAAATCTCTAATCTAAATATTACATACACAGTTCTATCATTTTTTTTTACGGTTTCGGATAGCTTCTATATATATAGACATCAAACTTAAGTTGTGGATTTAGAATTAAACCTAAATATTTAAAGAAATTTTAAATGAAAATTAGCAACTTCATTTCTTGACAGGTGACAGGATCCATTGCAGCTTCCAGGTGAACCAGGACAGGCAGACCCTCAAGCAAATGAGGGCTCCTTTAGTGGTTGCACTGCAGCATTCTCTGTAAATGCAAAAAAAGACTCCAAAACAGATTTAAAACCTACATCAGTTGGGCATAAGTGTTACAGATAAAGGAAAGAAGGTGATGCTCAGAGTATAGCATGCCGTCCTGGCAGTCTACAGCAGTGGTGGGCAAATCATTTAATAAGCAAGACTTATCCCTGGGGCAAACCAGTATCACTGTTCAGAGGAGATGTTTTCACATTCTGTAATCAAAGACTCTGTTGTTGATAGTCAAAATATGAGTTAAGTCAACTAACTCACTATCTCATGACTTTATCAAAGGCTTTCTTTAAGTTCAAAAACCCTACTCCAACCACATTTTTTTTTAGATTTCCCTCTTTCATTGAAATGATACATTGCCATCTCTATTGAACATTTTTTTGCAAAATCCAAATATTTAAGAATAATAAAGATGATTATTTTCAAGATAGACCATTAATTGATTTGCAATTGATTGTCATCAGTTAATGTACCAGATTTATATATCAGTGTGATAATGGCCATTTTAAAGCTTTTTGGAAATTTCCCTTCTTTGATAGACACATTTAATAAATTTTGAAGTAAAAGAGTTGCCAAAATCTAACTTTGTGTTAAAAAAAAAAAAAAAAAATCCAAAAATGCCAAAAGTCATACCACACGATTCCCGGCTGAGAAGAAGTCATTATCAGAACTGTTCAAAGGTATTCATTCTTGAAGGAATTTCAAGCTCTGGATAGAGAAAAGCAAGTTTTGTTAAAAAGCTGCCTACGCTCTCCTCTGCCTGGGAGTCCAATGTGGATCTGGTTGTTGAACAGGGCCTGGGTGTCTTCAGACCCTGGCACATCTCCACCAGATGTACCAGAGGGACGCAACCTGAGAGAGGTGTGAAATTGGCAGTGAAGTGCTGGGCAATACTATTCTGCTTCATGAGCTCCAGGGCAGTTCACATCTAGGTGATTACCTCAATGTACCCCTTCAAGCTGCATAAACACATTGAGGCATTTCTTTGCCATGAGAGGACCAACCAAACAGCTGATGATAGACTGACAAAGAAGAAAAGACTGACAAATTTTATTGGGGCCGGCCAGTTGAGCTGAGGACAGAGCTGGCCTTCTTAATGATCTTGTTCAGTCTCTTCCTGTCTGCAGCTGTTATGCTGCTTCCCCAGCAGACCACCCCATATAGTATGACTGATGCCACAACTGAGTCATAGAATGTCTTAAGGAGTGTCCCCTGCACTCCAAAAGACCTCAACCACCTGAGCAGGTAGAGCCTGCTCTGGCCCCTCTTGTATAGAGCAGTTGTGTTGTCATTCCAGTCCAGTTTTTTGTTCAGGTGAACACCCAGGTACTTGTAGGATTTCACCATCTCAATGTCCATTCCCTGGATATTCACTAGTGCTGGGGGATTGCATGCCCGCCTGCGGAACTCCACCACCAGTTCCTTGGTTTTCCCCGTGTTGATCTGGAGATGGTTCCGCTGGCACCAGTTGACAAAATCCTGCGTAAGTTCTCTGTATTCCCTGTCGTCATCATCCTCAATGAGGCCAACGATGGCAGAGTCATCGGAGAACTTCTGCAGGTGGCAGGTTGGTGACTTGTAGGCGAAGTCTTCAGTGTAGAGGGTGAAGAGGAACGGAGCCAGGACCGTTCCCTGTGGGGCCCCCGTACTGCAGACGACTGTGTTGGATACACAGTCCCGTGTCCTCACATACTGTGGACGGTTGGTGAGTCCAGAATCCAGGATGTGAGGTGACGGTCCACCCCAGTGTTTTTCAGCTTGTTCCCCAGGAGCGCTGGTTGTATCGTATTGAAGGCACTGGAGAAATCAAGGAACATGATCCTCACGGTGCCTCCAGGCTTCTCCAGGTGGGAAAGAGCACGGTGTAGGAGAAAGGTGATAGCATCGTCCACCCCGATGTCAGGCTGGTAGGCAAACTGGAGGGGGTCCATCAGTGGGCTTACCAGGGGGCGGAGATGGTCGAGGACCAGGCGCTCCAGTGTCTTCATCAGGTGGGACGTTAGTGCCACCGGCCTGTAGTCCCTGAGGTCCTTGGGGTGTGGCATCTTGGGGATGGGTACCACGCAGGATGTTTTCCACAGTTGTGCACCTTCCCCAGCTTCAGGCTCATGTTGTCGATATGCCCTACAATCCCGCCCAGCTCGTCTGCACAGGACTTCAGGAGCCTGGAACTGATGCCATCTGGACCTGAGGTGTAGGCCTCCTTGGTGTTGGCATAACATAAGTCCAGTGTTTTATTGTCTCTGGTGCAACACGTGACGTACTGGGAGAAAGTGGGCAGAGCGGAGGATGGAGAAGCATGGTTAAAGTCTCCAGAGATGAGGAGGAGGGCCTGGGGGAGCTGTGTTTGCAGCCTGCTGGTGACAGTGTGTAGGGCATCACTAGCTGCGTCCGCGTTAGCCGAGGGGGGAACATACGCAGCTATCGCTATAACTTGCGAGAATTCCCTCGGCAGATAATACGGCCATTTGGATGATACAGAGGAGTCATGGGAGAAAGTTTTGTGGTCAGATGAGACCAAAATAGAACTTTTTTTGTATTGTGAGATTTTAGGGAACAACCTCCTTCCCTCAGTCAGAGCATTGACGATGGGTCGTGGCTGGGTCTTCTAACACGATAACGACCCAAAGCACACAGCCAGGAAAACCAAGGACTGGCTCTGTAAGAAGCATATCATGGTTCTAGCATGGCCCAGCCAGTCTCTAGACCTGACCCCAATCGAAAATCTTTGGAGGGAGCTCAAACTCCGTGTTTCTCAGCGACAGCCCAGAAACCTGGCTGATCTAGAGAAGATCTGTGTGGAGGAGTGGGCCAGGATCCCTCCTGCAGTATGTGCAAACCTGGTGAAAAACTACAGGAAACGTTTGACCTCTGTAATAGCAAACAAAGGCTACTGTACCAAATATTAACATTCATTTTCTCAGGTGTTCAAATACTTATTTTCCGCTATATCACACAAATAAATCATTAAAAAATCATGCATTGTGATTTATGTATTTTTCTTTTTAGTTTATCTCTCTCACAGTGGACATGCACCTTCGATGAAAATTTCAGACCCCTCCATGATTTCTAAGTGGGAGAAATAGCAAAATAGCAAGGTGTTCAAATACTTGTTTTCTTCACTGTATATGGAGACTTTTATGTTGACACAGTGAGAACGAATTGTACTTTTATTTTGATACCACTTTATGCAAACATTACTTCCTGTTTAGTTACTGTGTGTTGTAAACTGTAAGCAGACTAAATTCAGACATGAGTGATGCTAGAAGCAAAGTTATGAATAAAATGCATTGTTATGTTAAATAAGAGATAGAATAAGTTGTGTTTAAAGTTGAAAAGGAAAATAATGAATAGTTTTAGTGGAAAGTTGAGCAGTCAAAACTTTTTTGTTACAGTTTTCACCCTGTCAGTAAACAGACATGCATCACAGACTTCTGTCATTGCATCTGGGTTTAGCTGGCTGGATAGCTTCAGTTGCTATACTGCAATGAGTACAGCATCAAAGTGCTTGATTTTTGAGCAGAAGGTGAACGGCCTGCATTTATATGGTGGTGGCAATATAAAGTGCATGCAAACGTGTGCATGCACCTGCACTCACATTCTTTCTCTTACTCACACACACACACACACACACACACACACACACACACACACACACACACACACACATTTGCATACACCCCCCCATCTTTGTTACTGTTGTTTGTCTGTGACCTGTAGTTGGTTATAGTATATAATAGGATCTGTTTAGTCTGAAGTTTCTTAATCTGTGAATTAGGACAATTGAAGACAATGAATCCTGTTATATTTTAAAGAGAAGTCCTAGCATTTTATGCAATATTCCCACAAATAGATTAGATTAGATTAGATTAGATTAGATTAGATAGCTCCTTTATTGTCCGACAGTGGGGAAATTCACAGTGCTACAGCAGCATTGAAAGAAGTTAAAAAAAAAATAAATTAAAACAATATACAGATATATACAGTATAAATATAAATGTATTGCACTGTTTGGCTATTTACACAATGGCTATATATAGAGGTCTATGTATACAATGTCCGTTTTTTCTGTTAGGGGGGGGGGTTTACTGAGAGCTGTACTTGTTGTACAGTCTGACAGCTGCAGGAAGGAAGGACTTCCGATAAATAATAAAATATTGGTGTTCCTAAGTGTAGACTGATAAATGAGACTGTTTTTAAAATTGGTTATTGGTCCAGAATTTCCGGTTGTGCCCCGTTTATTTTTATCAAAAAATTAATTAATTTTAATAATAACTAATAATCATTACTGCTAATAACCAAAATTCCCCCCCTATTACTACTTTACTACTATATCTGCATATATACACAGCACAACACCCAGCTTCTTTTGCTAGTACTTTTTTGTGTCCTACCCATCTTGTGCAGGGAGGCAATGCCTTTCTGTGCAACTGTCGTCAATCTTCTAAACCACAGAAGACAGGCGAAAGAAGTCTAAACAAGCCACTTTGTTTGGAGTCCTGTGGACCATTTCCTGAATGCAACATTTGGTTGACCCTCCCCTGTATACTTAAAATGTTGTGCGGCCAGCCCTCCCTTTAACAAGAAAAAAGTCACGACCCTCCCCTATTTTCATTGTAAACATTACATTTTAGAATTAAAGTTATTTTTTTTTTGATCACCACAAAAAGAGCATTTAAATGAGCATTCAACATACTGTATTGTACACATAACATTCAGTATGTGAATGCTACTCACTGCCAAGAATGTTTTATAATGTCTGCTCTAGCTTGACTTCTAAAGAACATTCAGAACAATAAAACAAGCCATTACCAGGAAAGAAGTGCCAAGCCAACTGTTTTTTAAGGTGCATGGAACATGTAGGATCCAGCGTTGTCCAAGCTAAACACTTTTACTAGATGTCCAAAAACCGTGATGTCTCAGTTGCATCTGCATCAAATTTCCAATTTAAAATTTCCCTCTTCTCTTCTTCAAGCTTAGTGAAATAAATAAACTATTTTATAGTGCATTTCTATGAGAGTAGGTTTAATGTGATACTCCTCGCTTTTAATGATTGTATCTGCTTGCTATGTGTGACTATAAACCAAGTAAGATGATAAATAAAATAAAGAAATAAATAAGAGCTAGAAAAAACTGTTTTAATATATCTTACAACACAATCTAAATGCTAAATTTTTTACATTTATGGGAACAGCAGGATTTGTTTAAGCTTTATCACTAAGAGCAGCAGCCAGAAAGCTTCATTGGACACTTCATACGGCAAACTAGCTTTGGGTGGGACTTCAAACCCTTTTTTGTCCACTCTTAAATGAGACAATGAGGCTGCTGCCCTTTAGAGAGCTGCACTCAGTGGAAAATATTTTCTTCAGCTGTGTGTAAAGAGAGCCAAAGAGAATAGGCAATACCCCAGCTGTGAATGATATAAAGTGAAAAGAAAACATTATCATGCTGAGCCTGTATGACTATTTGTGTGTATTACAGCAGAGCTAGCCGTAAAGATATGTATTTTTCTTCTTAAAAAACAGAGATCAGAGGTCACATTTTTATCTACTGATTGTGTAAACTATTAGTGCCACTATTAAAGTGTGTCAACAAATGATCACTGCAGTTTTGTGCAGTTCCCTCAGACTTAAGAATAAATTATCTCCACAAAACAGTTTTAAAATTGGTGGAGGAGCTAATGCTTTAGGAAAATTGACTGAACACATTTATCTGAAACAGTAGAAACATGTTAGAAACAAAAAAAACATTAGCCAGAGTCCCTCAGTAGGGAAAACAGTATGCCAAAAATATGATGAGTAATAGCAAGAGCATTCCCCAGTGTGTGTTTTCTCCCATTTTTGGAGAGGAGTCGAGGCTACAAACTAAGGTCTGAGTCACTCTTTTTCAGCTTGAAAACATAGCTAAGCATGCATGTGATCAGTTAGTGAGAATCCCACAAGGGACTCCAGCTTACCACAAGGGACTCAAGCATCTTCCACTGGGCATTCATCACTGTCTTCATTCCTGTCTGCTATCTGCAGTTCCAACACAAACAGCTTAAAGAGGTAAATTTATATTCTAGATACAATTACAGAGACCACTGCATTTGTGCAGTATTGAGCAAGAGTCCAGATGTAGTCGGTCTTAACATTTTTTTTGACTCAAATATGCAGTTTCAAGGCTATGTAGATAAAAATAAAATAAAAATGGCAGTGAAAGAGAATCCTGTTCTAGGTCCTGATGTTCTAATTCACTGACTTTTTATTAGTGTTGGCTAAATTTTAGTATGTGTAAGGTAATAATGAATGTGTTCTGAATTCTCACAATATAAACCATATTATTTTAACCACCCAGTTAAATTTAAAGCATAAAACAAATCACCAAGTATATATAATTAGCTTTAAAAATCATTAAAAAAAATATCTGCCTGGGTTTTATTGATCATAAAAGTTTTCATTGCAACACACTTTAAAATAATGGGTTTCAGAGCACAATCATGACATTGTCTCCTTGTCTGAAGGGCCCTTAATTTGCTTGTAAAGTAACGACTAATCTAAATCTGATCAGATGTTTTGTCTAATTGAAAAAAAGGTATTAACCAGAGACATGTAGGACATTAGATCCTCCTCATGTTTTTGGCAGACACCTATTCAATTATTTTTCTTTATTGTAGAGATATGTAGAGTGACATAAGTTATAGAAGATATTGCTGTTAAACAAATAAAACCATGCATATTTTTAATATATAAAGAAATACACTTGTATCATACATCTTTTATCAATGATCTATACATTTTACACCATGAACTTATTACATGTCGAATCTTAAACCACCGATAAAAGAGGAAAAAAATGATGGAAGTTGAAAAAATATAAGGGAAAAAAGGAAAGAATTTGTATTTCTGGCTCTAATTTACATCAGAGCTGTCTCTCTTACACACTCCCTTCTTTTTCACTCTGCCTGTTTCCCTTCCTTTCTCTTTCCCTCTCCCACTCTCTCACATCTGGAGAGTATCTGGTGTGGCTGTGCTATTTCCCCGCCTGCTATGGGACAGCCTGTGTTTGGACTGGACGTCAGACTTCAGTGCATTTCAGCAAAAATTGTTCGGAAAGGGTAAAGTAGTGAAGTAGTATATATATATACTGCTGTATATTTTATATTATGTGTGGCTGATGTTATATGGATCTAAGCTTAGACACCTTAAAGTGTATCATTCAAACTGTGCATGACAGTTCTGCCATGTCTATTTCAGACTTTAAACACTAAATAAGAGGCACTTCATAAAGACTCTGTTCAATTGAGAAAGCTTAATACCATGAAAATAAGATTATAATCTACTCACTAAAAGCCTCTTAATTATTAGGTAACAAAAGACTGTTATTGATTCAGATTTAAAGACTTTAAACTCCACTCTCAGCTCTTGGGGCATGATGTTTTTTATTTAGCCATCACGGTCAACATTGTGCTATAATTGCATGTGAAGTGACTTTAAGTTTTTATTTGCTTTGGGTGCATGCATGCTTGTATGTAGTGTATGTGTGCTATTTGTGTGTGTGTGTGTGTGTGTGTGTGTGTGCGTGTGTGCGTGTGTGTGTGTGTGTGTGTGTGTTTCGCTGTTCCTCTGGTAGCATTGTGGACTAACAGACAAAAAAAGACACTCCTGAGGGCTTTTAAACACCAGGTCCAAATCTCTTATCTTGACTGAAACCTGAACTAAAAATTGCTTTCGTTTTCCCACATAGAAAATTCATGGCATGCTCAGATTAAAGATCAAGACTACAGAAAACGATTATGGTTAGAATTGTTGTCTCAGATAATAAATGATCCATAAACAAAAGAGAACTACAAAACAGATTGATGTAATCTGATGAAGTTATTTGTTGTTGTTAATGTTTAGAATTAAACTACAATATTTTAACAATGTATTTACTTATTTATCTGTATTTTAACAATTAATTAAGTGAATGATCTAACATTCCATTCCTATAAAGTTCATGATGTAGTAAAGTAGACTAGGTTGGCACTCATAGGTTATATTAAGGCTACATTTATTCCTAATCGTGATCCTCCTCTTCCCTCCTGTGTTCTGGCAGGAGCTGCCAGGTTTTCTGCAGCTGCATGCCTCCATACATTGCATGCCACTTTTTCAACAATTACAATGGCAACATTAGCAGAGACACACCTAAAACAACAACAGGAGGTGAACTCTGTGCAAGCTTAAGGGATAGGTGGCAGAGACAGTAGTATCATATCTGTATCATCAAACAGTCCTGTTTTAGCTTTTAGGTGAATTTATTTCAAATTCTCGTTGTGTACAGGAGGTAAAAAAACAAACAAAACATAAAGCATTATGTTTCTCTGTAAAGTATGATTTTGAAACGGATCAGACACCATGTCTTATTATTATATATTCCTGAAATTACAGATGATAGGACCCGGACACTACTTTATATTTTTGCATTTCCTGAAGTCAGCGGCATTTAAATGGAATCACAGGTGAGATTTTAGTTTCTTGGTGTTCTACAACAAAGAAAAATCATTTAATGTTAAGATCAAATCGCAGAAGAGATGAGTTTTAAAAAAAAAATAAATTCTGACCGAGCAATTTTTTTTCTTAAATAAAAGCTGACTCTTAGGAAACATCTAAACATCACTTTTCAGAGAAGTAGCACACATATTGTTGAATGTGGCTGCATCGGAGAATGGGGGTAGAGTCTCTTGTGAATGACCAATGCAGAGGAACTTAACTCTTGCATTATCACATGTTAAACTCAAGCACACCACAGATCTTACAGAAGAATGTCTCAATTGACCTCAGTATGTCATTTGTTTTTGGACACTTCCTTATGCCAAGAAGATCAGTATGATGGCTAAGGAACACCTGCCAGGCTGTTTTCTTACTCTGGCTATTGAACCGAGACAGACCAGTGAGCATGAACCAGATCTTAACCAATGACAGCATGGAAAGTAAGTAATGTTTGTAACTGATCAACAGATATCAACTTGTGGATCTCATATACTAACAAATACTTTGAGGCCTCCAGATTCATATAGAAATCTTTACATTGAATGGTCTCAAATGTGCTAGAAGCATAAGAAACACAACTGTATGTCATGTGAACACAACAATCATTTCCATGTGAGCATGCATGCAATGTAAAAACAGACGTGTCAGTTTCCTCATGGTCAGCCTGTAGAAAGGAGATCATGAGAGTGGGATCTGATGACAATTCAATTCAATTCAATTCAATTTATTTGTATAGCCCAGAATCACAAATCAGATTTGCCCCAAAGGGCTTTACATTGTGTACAAAAGCAACACAACATCCCCTGTCCTTAGACCCTCACATCGTACAAGGTAAAACTCCCTAAAAAACCCCTTTAACAGGGAGAAAAAACGGAAGAACCCTCAGGAAGAGTAACAGAGGAGGAATCCCTCTTCCAGGACGGACAGGCGTGCAGTAGATGATGTGTGCAGGTGGAGAACATTACAGAGAAATTTGAATATTACAAACAAACAGAAATGTAATGAATACAAACAGAAATGTAATGAATGACATAACAGACCATCATAACAAATGGTTTGTGAGGAAAACAGCAAGATATGCCTTGTTGGCTTCTAGTGTTGTTTGGAATTGGACCAATAATTGGTAATGTGACTGACTCATTTTCTATTTTCTGGCATATTGGTTGATGACACAGTTTTCGCCTAATCCTTGTACCTGCTTTAACTGATTATTAAATCAGCAGCTACAAAGACTACATCAACTATGAACTTTAACTTGCACACTGTCATTATAGATTTGTAGGTGAAATGGAGACAGCCCTTAAACTCAGGCCATGAAGGGCCAGTGTGGGTGCAGATGTTTTTGTTCCAACCAGGCAGTATCACACCTGATTCTACTAATGAAGATCCTTAGTAAGGCCTCTAGTGGTTGGTAGGTGGTTGATTAATAGAATCAGGTATGTAACTCCTTTGTTGGACAAGGCTAACCCCTTGCGTGGAGGATCATTAGTTCTGGGTGGTGTAGCTATAGCCCAACTACCTTTCTTACCAACTAGTGCACTTAGTGCACTAGGAGGTAGTTGGCCTGGCTACACCAGCCCAACTATTAATTAGTTCGGGCTGGTGTAGCCAGGCCAACTCTCGGCACAGTGCACAGAGTGCACTAGCTGAGAGTTGGGTTGGCTTTGCTATTAATCTTTCTTCGATTTATTATTAGATCTATCTATCTTTATTCTTCTGTCAAAAGTTTGGCTCGCTTCTCTTCCTAGGGGAAAGGACAAACCCCCAGAATAGTTATATCAATCAACAATCCTGAAAGCTGATTGGTTGCTGGTTTTTCCCTAATAACTTCTTCATAGCAACGGCCCTGGCTTCTGCAACGACAGACTGAGAGCTGATTTCTCCCACTCAGCGAAATACCCGCTGAGAAACAAACTCTGCTAATTGGCAGCTCTGTAGTCCAATACGTGACAGAGCAGGCGACATCGAATCCAACCTGAAGCTTTTAGCTAGGACTAGGCCTATATTTGAAAGGATTATTATTCACGTTGGTGGTAACGACGCCCGTGTTCGTCAGTCAGAGGTTACGAAGATTAATGTGGAGTCGGTATGCACCTATGCAAAGACCATGTCGGACACTGTAGTTTTCTCTGGTCCCCTGCCGAACATGACTAGTGATCCCATGTTTAGTCGCATGAGGTCTTTCCACAGCTGGTTGTTGGGTTGGTGCCCAGATAATAATGTGAGTTTCATAGATAATTGGTCAACGTTCTAGGGGAAACCCGGTCTGAGAGCGAGAAACGGCATACATCCCACCCTAGTTGGAGCCTCTCTCTTATCCAGGAATATGTCAGACTTCATCACCCGAAAACCGTGACTACACAGAGTTGAGTCCAGGAGGTGGACTCTCAGTCCTACACGCTTCTCTGCGTCTCCCTTAGAGCAGTCACCCACTCAGCTCCAGCTTTTCAACTACAGTTTACTGATCGACCCTGAACCGAAGTGTAGCTACACATCATTTGTGCTCAGTTTCTCCTACCCAACTTGGAAATCACTACAACCAGTCATGTTTATCACTGTGTACTGCCCTCCTTAAACAAAAAAAAATCGCACCCTGGTATAACTCTCTCACCCGTACACTAAAGTTAACCTCTCAGAGGCATGAACGAATATGGCGCTCCAACTGGAAGAAGCTTTACATGCATGGAAGGAGAGTCTCAGAATCTACAGGAAGGCCCGACGCAATGCCAGAGCTGCTTATTGCTCCTCAATGATAGAAAAAAAACAAAAACAATCCAAAGTTCCTCTTCAGCATGTTAGCTTCACTGACTTAATGTAATTACACTATTGATCCATGTATTCCTACAACCCTCAGCAGTGATGACTTCATGGACTTCTTTAATGACAAAATTCTGACAATTAGAGACAGAATTTATCACCTTGTTCCATCCACTGGCACTAATCTGCCCTCAGATGCTGTTATTGTAGAGACAGATGAAATAGCTAATATTCACCTCGACACATTAACCTCAATCAACTTCGCTGAACTAGCTTCACTGATGTCTTCATCTAAAACTTCAACCTTTCTTCTGGACCCTATTCCATCCGGATTTCTAAAAGACATTTTCCATTTGATTAGCCCTTCCTTACTAGAAATACTCAATATGGCTATGTACCACAGTCCTTTAAATTAGCTGTAATTAAACATCTCCTTAAAAAACCTGCCCACGACTCAAGTATTTTAGCCAACTATAGACCCATTTCCAATCTTCCCTTCCTCTCTAAGATTCTGGAAAAAGCAGTTGCTAAACATCTCTGTGACGTTTTACACAACAATAACTTATACAAGGATTTCCAGTCAGGTTTTAGAATGCATCACAGCACAGAGACAGCTTTAGTTAAGGTTCCAAATGATATTGTCGATGCATCTGATAAAGGATTTATTTCCATCCTTGTTCTGTTAGATCTTAGCGCTGCATTTAACACAGTCGACCATCAAATCTTGTTACAGAGACTAGAGCATCTTATTGGTATAAAAGGGACTGCACTAAACAGGTTTAAGTCCTATCTTTCAGATCGTTCCCAGTTTGTCCATATCAATAATATTTCTTCTATCCATACCAAAGTTAATCATGGGGTTACACAAGGTTCTGTGCTTGGACCATACTTTTCACTATCTATATGCTCTCATTGGTTAAAATCATTAGAAAACACTATTAATTTCCACTGTTATGCTGACGATACATAATGTAGCTGTATCTATCAAATCAATTTGTCATTCTCTGCACACATTAAACATATTTCTAGGACTGCCTTCATTCACCTACACAACATAGCAAAGGTCAGACACTTCCTATCTCTGAAACATGCCGAAAATTGTATCCATGCATTTATTACTTCTAGGCTTGGCTACTGCAATTCTTTACTGTCCGGTTGCACCAAAAAGTCTCTAAGGACTCTCCAGCTGATTCAGAACGCAGCTGCCTGTCTATTAACTGGCACTAGAAGAAGGGACCATATCTCACCTGCATTAGCGGCTCTACACTGGCTTCCTGTGAAATCTCGTATAGAATTCAAAATCCTGCTCCTCACCTATAAAGCGCTCAATGGTCAGGCGCCATCCTACCTTAGGGATCTCTTAGTCCCATATCGCCCATCAAGAACATTATGCTCCCAATATGCAGGCTTATTGGAGGTTCCCAGAATTTTTTTAAATTATAACAGGCAGAGCCTTCAACTTCCAGGCTCCTCTTCTCTGCTGGGTCCTCATGAGATGCTCTGGGCTTCCTTTTCTTCTCCTATCTGTGATACTGATGAACCACTATTGTACTTTTAAATTTGCTATGGTTCCGGAGTCCTGCCCTGTGTTTTCTCATTCACAGAGCATGCTGCAGTGCAGCCACTGAGGGGTCTACGGATGTTGGAGGGTCTGATGCTGTCCTGGTTCACCTGGAAGATGTGATAGATCCTACGTCTCATCCTCGACTTACACCCAATTTATTACATTTCTGTTTCTCTGTTTGTAATTCTCTGTAATGACAGGGGATGTTGTGTTGCCTTTGTACAAACTGTAAAGCCCTTTGGGGCAAATCTGTGATTTGTGATTCTGGGCTATACAAATAAATTGAAAATTGAAATTGAAAATTGATTGGCTGTTGATTTTTCCTTAATAACTTTGGATCCAAATGTCGGACACATACCAAAATTGGCAGTAATGACCAGAGGGACCCCAGCCCGAACTCTCACAAGCGGCAGGAATTGTCTAGTTTTCTAATATGCTTCTGTCTACTTGTGTTTTGCTTGTCCTTAGAAAGTTACACAACTTCATGCAGTGAAGAAAAGGTCTTAGCTTTACTTTTTCCTGATGAGCAACCTCAGATCCACATTAATTTCACCATCTGATGGCTTACACAAACATTTTTTCCACAGAGGACAGAGTCTATTTATTGAGCATATAAACTATGCTGGTAATACCTACCAGGCCTATGCTCTTTTCTCCAGTGGCATTTCGTTTTGTGCTTTGGTCTGCAGACACCTGATTAAAGCTAGGAGAGATGACATCTCAGTCAGATTAACAGTACGCCATCTTGCATAGTTGAAGTGATCATACGTGAAGAAAAATGTAAGCATTCACTATAAAGGATATAGATGACCTTTTTCCACCCAGTGTGCAGTCATTAATGTAAATTTTGTCTGCAGAGAAAATGACATGACAAGACCAGCTTAGTGAAACATGTTTACCAGAGCTTTTAACATGTAACAGTTTTTACCTTCTACCTTTTGACCTGGTGGCAGCAGCCATAATGAATTTCTCCATTTTGAAGTATAATGGGACATTATCGAGCCTGTCAAAAGGAAGATTTGAGCATCCTTCAAAACCCACTAAAAATGTACATGAAATGCTATCAGGTCTAAATGAACATATTTTGGTTAATTTTACTTAATTTAGTAGGCAGTGTCTAGTAAAGTTTGGATCCAGAGTATTTCTTTTATCGATAGATGATGCTTCTACAGTGCCAGTATTGGCCAGATTGCACCAAATGTAACATGTGGCTTATATGGAAAGATTGATTGAATTGAAAAGATGATGGGCGACACGGTGGAGCAGTGGGTAGCACTGTTGCCTCACAGCAAGAAGGTCGCAGGTTCAAGACCGCCTTGGGGCCTGGGTCTGGGACCTTTCTGTGTGGAGTTTGCATGTTCTCCCCGTGTCTGCGTGGGTTTTCACCGGGTACTCCGGTTTCCTCCCACAATACAAAACATGCTCAGGTTAATTGGCAAATCTAAATTGCCCATAGGTGTGAGTGTGTGTGTGAATGGTGTGTGTGCCCCACGATTGGCTGGCGACCATCTGGGGTGTATCCCTGCCTCTCGCCATAAAATGCGCTGGGATAGGCTCCAGCAGACCCCTGCGACCCTGAAAAGGAATAAGCGGGATAGAAAATGGATGGATGGATGGATGGATGAAAAGATGATTCTGAGACTTATGGCTAAAACATTTTCAGTCTTACCCTTTTCCAGTCTAATTTTCACTCTTACACCTCCGGTCAGTATTGCTTTTAGCTGCAGCAGCTGTTTTCACAAACCCTCTGTACACTAACTGGCCAGCAACAGACAGAAACGTTAGCAACGAATATTGGAATTGTTCCAAAGGTAAATATTACATTCACCAGGTGGCCAATAACACCAACAATGGGCCTCATGCAAGAACACTTGTACAAACAGATTTGTTCTTAAGTTGCAAATACAAGTGATTTAGATGTGCAAATGCTGTACAAATAGAAGATTGCAGCTTTAACAAGGTCCATTTTCTAATTTACTGTATGTCTTTTAGCTTCACTGTGCTTGTTCACTGTGCAGGAGAGCTCAACAGTGGAAATGGCATCTTACAAGCATTCCTTCCTACAGGCCGTGAGTGTGCTGCTCATGGCCTGGGTGTTGGTGCATTGCCAGGCCCCTCTTGAACCAGACGAAGAGGAGGAGGACACAACAGTGGCAAAGAAAACTGAGCTGATTGAATGTCCAACAGAGTGCAGCTGTACGGCAGAGGGGGCAGTAGACTGTGCTGGAATCGACCTCACAGAGTTCCCTGGCAAACTGTCTGACACAACCCGCCAGCTCTCTCTGCAGGTCTTACGCACACAATTACACACTCATACAGACTCTAACACAGTTAGTTACAAATTGTAATTCTTTAATCAAAATTTCTTTGTTCCTTGTTTCCTAATGCCAGAACAACAAAATTAAGAAGATAACATTGGAGCACATTTCTCATTTGCATCAGCTCGAGACTCTCAACCTTCAGAACAACTGGCTCACCACAGATGGTAAACACAGAAACAAAAATGCAGCAAATGCACTGTATTACTGCCTGATGAGTGGACTGTAAACAGATCTATTAGCAGTAAATAATTGAGGCAAGGTATTTTCACTTATTAGAAAGTAGAAGCCCTTTCTTCTTAAATAATTTTTGTACTTACTAAGCAAACAACTAATTGAGGTTTTGAAATCAGAGTAAATATGGCTAATATTTTTGTTACATTTGTAATATTGCGCTTCAAACTCAACCTCATTTTCTACTTCAGCCTCGATCCTGCCTCTGTTTGTGCTTTTAGAATACTCCATATGCCACTGTCCTGTTTTCTTCAATTATTTAAAAACTGTTAAAACTAATTCTATATTTCTGTCTATATGGGCTTTGGCTAGGATATTGAAAGTACATGTAATAGTTCACAGCAACTTATTGAAAAGAATAAGAACTTATTTATATATATATATATATATATATACAGGTACTTCTCAAAAAATTAGCACATTGTGATAAAGTTCATTATTTTCTATAATGTACTGATACACGTTAGATTTTCATATATTTTAGATTCATTACACACAACTGAAGTAGTTCAAGCCTTTTATTGTTTTAATATTGATGAAAACCAAAATCCCTATCTAAAAAAAATTAGGATATTTCCGACCAAAAAAAAGTGTTTTTAATACAGGAAAAAAGTCAACCTTCAAATAATTATGTTCAGTTATGCACTCAAAACTTGATCGGGAATCCTTTTGCAGAAATGACTGCTTGAATGCGGCATGGCATGGAGGCAATCAGGCCCTGGATGCTTCAATAGCGGCCTCAAGCTCATCTACAGTCTTGGATCTGTAGCCCATTTCCTGCACATGCCTGTGGACGGTGGCTCTGGATGCAACTACTCCAGACTCAGTCCACTGCTTCTGCAGGTCCCCCAAAGTTTGGAATTGCCCCTTCTCCACAATCTTTCTCAGGGTACGGTCAACTCTTCTTGTTGTGCAGTGTTTTTTGCCACACTTTTTTCTTCCCACAGACTTCCCACTTGACACAGCTGTCTGGGAACAGCCTATTCGTTCAGAAATTTCTTTCTGTCTCTTACCCTCTTGCTTGAGGGTGTCAATGATGGCCTTCTGCACAGCAGTCAGTACGGCAGTCTTACCCATAATTGCAGTTTTGAGTAATGAACCAGGCTGGGAAATTTTAAAAGCCTCAGGAATCTTTTGCAGGTGTTTAGAGTTAACTTGTTAATTCAGATGATTAGGTCCATAGCTCGTTTAGAGCACCTTTTCATGATGTGCTAATTTCTGGAGATAGGAATTTTGCGTTTTCATGAGCTGTATGCCAAAATCATCAGTATTAAAACAACAAAAAAACCTGAAACATTGCAGTTGGTGTGTAATGAATCTAAAATATATGAACGTTTAATTGTTATCATTACATTATGGAAAAGAATGAACTTTATCACATTATGCAATTTTTTGAGAAGGACCTGTATCGCTAGTTTTCAGGGTATTTTCAGGAGTAAAAATCACCAAACTACATGTGGCAGATTTGGGGGTTTGTTGTTTTGATTTGAAATACGGTGTGTTTTCCATTTTATAGGCCTTGAAGATGAAGGTTTTGAGATGCTCGAACAGCTGGCTTATTTATACTTGGCAAATAACAAGGTGAGTCATGAATCAGATTCACAAGTATTTTTTCATTGTTCAATAATGTATACTCTATTCTCTTTTACTTTGACAGTGCTAGTTGGCACTGTCCTCTCACATACTGCATGCAAGTTTACGCTTGAATAATATCCAGCATTGCTATGCCATCTGGTCGAAGGCAAAATGTTACTGACCTTTCTGGAAGGAGGAAGAGAGAAAGGATTAACAGATTTGTTTGTGCCTTCACAGGGATGAATAGGTAAATGGGTTTAAAAGTGCTTAATCGGCCTCAAAGACACTCATGTTGCTTGTACTTGTATTCTTTTTCATGGAATTTTATGGATGGATATCCTGTCTGGCTATTGTATAATAAAGGTGTTTTTGCCACAAACAAAGTTAAGCACTCCTTGTGTTGCTTCCCAGCACTTTTGGTACAATGCAAAGCGCTGTGGTCCTGTTTCTTCCTGCAATGATCATACAGCCAACTTTAATTAAAGTAATTTGTTGTCTCTCAAAAACCACATGCTAAGACATTACCCAGTTTAGCTGATAATTTATTCCTCACATGAACACAGCTTTTGTGTTCTGTTACTGTCATCATATAGGTGTGAAGACATTTTACTTTGAGCAATTGATGTCTAATAGTCTGCAGTGCTTGTGGAAAATTAGGATGCTTGGCTTGGCTTAAAACTTAAGTGAATAAATGTCTATAAAAATATATATTGTCAGTCCATCCAGAAGAAGTAAAGATGCAGTATTTCCCATGGTATTTTGAAAACTTTTATGTGAGGTATTCCATTCTACACCTGTTCAGTATTTTTGTTTTAAGGTGAAATATCTTACCTTGTGGGAGTGGTGTATTAATTACAATGCATCTTCTGGGGTCCTTGAAGGATTCAATAGCAAACAATCAGATATATATAATGAAGATAATTTATGCTTAACTAAAGTGGTGATCTTTCTTCTGAAAACATTCTGTAGTTGCACAGCCACAACAGGTTGCTTGTTGCATAAACACATTACAAACATGTGGGTGCAGGTTTTTGTTCCAACCAGGCAGTTACACACCTGATTCTACTAATGGAGGTCCATAGTAAGGTCTATAGTGGTTGGTAGGTGGTTGATTAGTAGAATCTCCTTGGCTGGAACAAAAGCCTGCACCCACACCGGCCCTCCAGGACTGGAGTTTGACACCCCTGCTTTATGCTACTGATTTTCTGATGGGAACAATCTGAAAAGTCACATTCTCCCCACATCAAATTAAAATCTATGTAATAAAGCCATCATGCTTATTTTCTTGTGTTTGCAGCTTACCTCTGCACCAAAGGTTCTACCACCCTCTTTGGTTAGTGCTGACTTTGCTGCTAATCATCTTACAAGGATTTATCCATATACATTTGGCCAAAAACCAAAACTGAGGTGTGTTTTTGTGCAAATTTCTCTTCTAATTCTGGAGTTAAAGTATGCTCAATTTCACACTGTAATGTCTGTGGCTTGTGGCCCCCAGGTCTGTGTATCTCCACAACAACAAGCTAACTGATGCAGGGCTTCCTGATGACATGTTCAATGGTTCCAACTCTCTGGAGATTATCACCATGTCCAGCAACTTCCTGCGTGTTGTTCCCAAGAACCTGCCTTCCTCCCTTTACCGTCTTCATTTGAAGGTGCATCATAAGATACTGGAGAATCCTGAAGCACAAATTTGAATTTATATTCATAATGGTATGATAATGTATAATTAGTATTCTTGCTGTTACAGAGTAATAAACTGGAGAAAATCCCAGCAGGGGCCTTTGGTAACTTGCCAGACCTCAGGGAGCTGTATCTACAGAACAACCTCCTCAGCAATGATGGAATAGACAATGAAACTTTCAGGTGAACCAACAATCCTCAGGCACACACATATTCTACCATCTTAATGCCTTTTCCAAGTGTAAAAAAATAATAAGAGAAAAGCCTTGATTATACTATCTAATGTCTTGTGGTTGTAGCAATAGAAAGAATTTACACAGTATAGAACCATGGAATTCATTTGAACTCTTCTTTATATTTCTTGGCAGCCAATTGAGCAGCTTGGAGTGTCTGGACTTGTCAAACAATAACCTGAGTGTTGTCCCTAAGGGTCTGCCTCGCAATCTAGTGCTGCTACATTTGGAGAAAAACTCCATCCGGAGCATCCCTGGAGATACTCTCACTTCTGTCCGAAATCTTGAGTACCTGCTTCTCCACAATAACAAGCTCCGCTCACGTTCCATCCACCCGTCTGCTTTCCTGGTACATTAATTTTCATGTTGGATATTTTTTGTTTGTGAAATTGCTAGTACAAAATATAATATATTTTATTTTTTAAATTTATAATATAATATATAAATTTATAATATAATTAAAAACAAATTTATTACAACATAAAATATTTTATGGTCAGGCTATTTCCATATCAACTATGGAGAACACTACGCTCCCAAAATGCTGGTCAATTAGAGGTTCCCAGAATTTCTAAAATTAAAACAGGAGCCAGAACCTTCAACTTCGATGCATCTCTCCTGTGGGACCGCCTTTCTGTTTCAATCCAGGGGGCTGACACACTTCCTACATTTAAAAGCAGGTTAAAAACTTTCCTTTTCGAACAAGTTTCTGGTTAGGGCTGGCCCTGGCCAGCCTAGAACATTGTTATGCAATAGGTTTATACTGATGGGACCTCATGCGATACGCTGAGCTTCTCTTTCTTTCTTCCATCTGTAATGTCCCTCCTGGAAGAAGGATCCTTCCTCTGTTACTCTTCCAGTCCTCTCTGTTACTCCAGGTTCTTCTGTTTTTCCCCCCCATCAAAGTTTCTTTTTAGGGAGGTTTTTCATTGTATGATATGAGGGTGTAAAGACAGGGAATGTTGGAATGGAATATGGATTCATGGAAGTAAACAAATACGCTTTATGAAAATGTTTTTATTATTATTTGAACAATAACAAATATTAGCAATATCATGGTAAACTCAAGGCCAACATCCTAAACTGGCTTATTGACCTTTTAATTTACAATTATTCAGTGATATGAGTCCTACTCACACAGTAATGTATATAGCTTGTGCGATTTACAGATCTAAAAGCATTTTCCTGTGGATTACCAATAAAAATGTATGCTGCAAATCACTTAGTGATTAAGAAGAGCATCCCAAGCCTAACCTTTAAATCTTCCTTTTAGGGCTTGAAGAAGCTGCACACTCTTCATATTTACAACAACTTGCTGGAAAGGGTCCCCAGGGGTCTGCCTCGGCGGGCTCAGACTCTAATGCTCTTGCACAATTCTATTACTGAAATTGGCCGCAATGACCTGGCCCTGTTGTACACCCTGACGGAACTCAACCTCAGCTACAACCTGCTGACCAGCCCCAAGGTGCACCGTGAGGCATTCAGGAAGCTACGTGTGCTGGAAACCCTGGCTTTGTCAGGGAATAACCTTCACTCACTGCCCCAGGGTCTTCCTCGCAGCCTACAGGTGCTTGAAATCAAGAACAACCAGCTGATCTCCATACCAGACAGGTCACTGGCAGGCATGGACAAGCTACAAAAGCTCATACTAAGTGATAATCAGCTGAAACTGAACTCAATCTACCAGGGAGCCTGGATGGATCTCAGCACACTCACTGTAAGTTCTTTTATAGCCATTTTCCACCTCAGAAACATAACAACCGATAATATTGAGATACTTTATTATGAGGTCTTTGCTCTTCCAGTTTCTTAAGTTGGCCTTCATACTAAGCTATTGAATGGGCTATGATGTTGCCAAGTTGCACACATTACGATATTGTATTTTTCTGTAATGTTGTTTATTCTTCTAAATTATATTGCATCTGCCAAACACTGTAGTATGATGGTAAATCACTGCTGTCACCTCCTGAGCAGCACCAAAAGATTTGCCATAAATATTAGCCAGAGGAGGTTTTGATAGGTTAAAGCTATAAATTAAAGTATTCTAAGTAAGTAATCACTATTCTAGGTTGTTATAAAAGCTAAAACAAAAATCTCCTGCTTTATCCCATAGTAAAAGATTTAGCAAATTCAATATTAATAAAAATGTTACATCATGCAGACCCTTTTTTTATTATAATATTATATAGAAATGATTTAGAAATTATGCTATGTCATGACTCATTTGTACTTAACTCTGTGATGTCTGCCCCCACTATATATATATATATGCCTTCCACCTTCTTGTGCACTATATATATACCTAAAAAGCAAATGAAACATCCATAGACCAAATGGAAACACATTTGTTTCATTACCTTTCATTTTAGACACTAGACCTGTCTGGCAACCAGTTGTCACACATCCCCTCTGACCTGCCTGAGTCTCTGGAGTACCTTTACCTGCAAAGTAACCGCATCTCCACTGTCTCTGCCTCAGCATTTGAAAGCACTCCGAACATCAAAGGCATCATCCTCCGGTGAGGAACACTCAAACCATACTCAAACCTGTTTAACATGGAGATTATTGTTAAAAGCCAACTTACTTGTGTTTCTTGTAATTGTAAGATTCGTTCTGAAACAGAAGTGAGCATGTGCAAATCAGTAAACAAATGTGCAAACAGTCCACTCAATTGTTTGCATAAGCTGTGTTCTTCAAAGAAAATGTACAATATATGGAAAGGCGTATAAACTTTAACCTAACATTCTTCACTGTCCTCTGGGTGAAATGAAAATTTGGTGGGTCATTCCTTATGGATTTTATTTTCAATTTGGAATGATCTCTGGAAATATTATGCAAGTACACAAAAGAATTGCTATGAAGAGTTGCTTATGGTTATACTGTTTTGCTGACCTCTGACAGAACAGCTGCATTTAGGTAATCATACACCAGTACCCCTTTTTTGTTAAATATATTTTCACAATCAACTCAGTGAAGAGTAAAAGATGAAAAGCTTTATTCTTCATTTTTTTATTTGTGTGATTGAGAAAACAAAATCTCTTTTCTAGTTCATAATAACTCTGAATCTCTAAGGGCTGTTTAAATATGTGAATGTAGATTTACACTCTGCAAGGACCTATTTCAAAACTTGGAATATAAAACAGTATTTCGACATATTGGGAAATACGCTCATGTACTGTCTTACTGGGACTTAGATGAGAAGCTTGGTAAATATAAAGGTACAGCCAGTAGGCAATTAGCCTGCACAAACACTGGAAACAGAGGGAAACAGCTACGTTCCGTTTAGCTAGCAGCATATCTAAAGCTAACTTTATAGTAACAATAATAATAAGGTAATTTTTATAGCACTTTTAAAAAACAAATTAGTAAGTGCGTACAATAAAACATTTAAAAAAAAACTATGAGATAAAAACAAGTATATAAATTAAAAACATCAACAATTAAGATAAAGCCAAGTTGAGTTTTCATAAAATTTTATAAATAAAAGGAAATGAGTTGTTTGTGGAGTTCCCTTAACTGAGATCTCCAGGCAGTTCCACAGTTGAGGGACTTATGCAGGAGCAGCCTACTCACCCTTATTGATGTGCGTTTTTTTGGAACCTTAAGGAAGGATGGAGGGATCTCACCTAGAAACAAGTAGTAAAATCTTAAAAAAAAAAAAAAAAAAAAAAAAATTACTTATAAAATTCATAGGTAACAAATGAAGGGCAACATGGAAGGGGGAATTGGTAACACCTGTTTGGCAGATATGATATAGAGTAAGCCACAACACACAGTGTGTTTATAGTAGGGCTAAAAGTATTTAGTCAGCCACCAATTCTGCAAGTTCTTGAAAGATGAGAAAGGCCTGTAATTTTTATCATAGATAAATTCAACTATAAGAGACATAATGGTGGGAAATCACATTGTAGATTTTTAATGAATTAATTGGCAAATTCCTATTTAAAAAAGTCATAGTCATCTACAAACAAGCAGGATTTCTGGCTCTTACAGACCCGTAACTTCTTCCTCTAACAGGCTCCTCTGTCTTACATGTTACCTATATTAATGGCAACTGTTTAAACTCATTATCAGTATAAAAGACACTCGTCCACAACCTCAATCAGTCACACTTTAAACTATACTATGATCAAGACCAAAAGAGCTGTCAAAAGACACAAGAAACTAAATTGTAGACCTGCACCAGGCTGGGGCTCCATGCAAGATCTAACCCTGTGGGGTGAACTCCCGTGCTCAGTGACATAGAAAATCTTTGGAGGGAATTAAAAAAAAACTAAAAACGCATATCAACTAGTTTTAATATTCTAGTTGAATTAAATATATGAAATGTATCATTCTCTTTCAGTTACACCATTTCGCATCTTGTGTCAAAAATCCCACAAAGTCATATTTTTGGTAAAAACAATTTATACAAATGGACTTTTAAATGAAAAGAAAACTAACATGAACACATAATTTACATTTTGAGATACATGATGAATGCTTCTTAAAACGGTATTTTAAGTTTCACATCTTGCCAACCATTATTTACCACTGACCTATATAGACTTTCATATTTTTAACTGGGAGAACTTGCTAAATGGGTGGTTGAATACCTTTTTTCCCCACTATACATGACATCTAGGCAATTAAAATTATTGTGTGTAGTCCAACAACTGGACTCTTAATGTAGTGGTAGTGATGAAGTTGGACTAACATAACCAGATAATGCAATTAAATCAAGCTATTACTGGAGCTAGAAGTCACATGCTCTGACCCAGAAGCTGAAGAATATGTAAAATATAAAGAGAATAACTGAAACCAGAAAAAGACACCTTGGAAAGTAGAGTGTACAGAAAGTAGGTTTAATGCTCCTCTTGACAAACTGCAGTTTGGGGAGGCTGTATTTCAGAGGTTGAGCAGTCGTCCATCAGGCAAAGGATTGGTGTTTCGATTCCTGGCTCCTCCGGGTTCCATGTCATTGTATCTTTGGGCGAGATGCTTAACCCTGATTTGCCACTGATGGCATGTGCTATCGGTGTATAAGTACAGTACTTAGTATGATGTGTATGTGAATGGGTGAATAAACACTTACGTAGTGTAAAGTGCTCTGAGTGGTGAAAAAGATTAGAAAAACATTACATACAGGACATTTAAATGTAACCTGCTCTCTGTTATCCATTTATTCTGCATGTTGAGACTTTGCTTTTAGCCTCTAATATCTTGGTTGCTAAATGACTATTTAGATCATCTGAGAAAAATACACCTCAAAAAAATGTCTTTTTTTCCTTTTAAGGTTTAACCGCCTGTCTGTGGACTCTGTGGATGAGAGCTCTTTCACACAACTGTCCAACTTGCAAGTGCTGGACATTGGCACAGGAAACACTGACCGCCCCTTTAGAAAAGACGAGATGGATCAGGAGCAGGAAATATAAGACACATTCAACCGAAATGACATTGGACTGCATTGTGTCAAGGACACAATGTGAATGAATCTGTGTCACTTATCGGGTCCATTAATTGTTTGGTTAATGTTTATCTTCTAAAATTGTGTTTTTCCTGTTTTATTCTATAAAATACATTCATAATACTCAATGTGAATTTTGCCAATGTTAAATGTTTGTGATTTAATGAAAAGAATAGCAAATATTTTGACACTGTCAGTGAAAATACCTTGATTGAAATCATTTTGCACTCACTGCTATGAATTTAGTGCTACTTTTATGTAGAGCAGTTTTGT
Organism: Eupleurogrammus muticus; assembly: GCA_036785175.1. NCBI lineage: Eukaryota > Metazoa > Chordata > Actinopteri > Scombriformes > Trichiuridae > Eupleurogrammus > Eupleurogrammus muticus. The sequence goes on along the minus strand of JAYKQN010000006.1, from coordinate 28,722,979 downwards.
CACATATAAAGTCAAACAAAATAAATTGAAAAGGCTGAATACTGTGAATATTTTCAACATTCACCAAAACATCTGATCAATATTTCAGAAAATTATTCCCATGATACAATTGTTTCTTCAATGGGAAGAAGTGATTGGCCTCTCTTAAATTGTTTAAATGTGTAAATTGGTTTTATTTATTTTTTTTATTTAAGAAGTCAGAAGAAAAGGTTCTGAACAATCCAAATATACTCTTACCCAGGTGACCTGATTTCTGAATCCCATTTAATTATGAATCGGATGGGAATGACAAATTGTTTATTTGCATAAGTAACACCCTCCAAATGACTTCCTCCTTCTTTGCTCATTTTAGAAATACCAATGTTTCCCTATATAAAGTGAATCCCCTCTAATTGGTTATTGGTTCATATTTTCCGGTAGTGCCAATTTTATTATTAAATCTGATTGACAATTGAATAACTTAATTAACTTTTACAAAAATTATTAATCACCTATGACAATTATCCGTATCCCAACAATGACGCCCCATTAAGATACCAGATTTCATCACAATATACATGCATAATAACGCTAATTAATAATCTTGAATTGAACAAAATTATAGTGTTATTTAGCAGAAATTATTGACTTGTACTCAGGCTTAACAAAATAAGCCACCAGCTGTATTGGTGGTGCGGGGATAAAAAAGAATTTGCATGTTCAGAATCATGTTTTTTTAATGTTAAAGTGATTACAATAACATTTAAGTGGGATAGATGACTTTTCAGTGGTTAAATTGTACTACAGAAAGATCATTAGTTTGAATAGAAGACTAATACAGCAGATGAGCTGATTGATTAAGGATCTGAACCAATCTATTAAAAAAAAATAAAAAAAATTAATAGACAAAACACCTGTCAGGGGAACTTTTCTGACAACCTGTTAAGGATTTCATTAAGTCTACAGATTAGGCAAAGTACCCCCAGAGAAATACATTGACAGTCAGAAGCAACAGGGCGTTAATGTTGCAGACTCTTTTCCAGATTGGCTGCTCCTGCAGTGAGGTCAGTTTACTGTTTTCAGCCAAGGGAGACACAGAGCCAGACCTGGAACCAGTCAGACCGCAGAACCATAGAGCAGCTCTCCGCCAACAAGAATCTGGCAAGTGTTTTGAATCGGGGTTAGAGTCAAGGTTTTCTGGGTCAGAGGTCATCCAGGGACCTGCCAGGTCGATCCGAGGCTCCTGGCTATATCTTGACCACCAGGTCAGCCTGTATAGCTAAACAGGAAAGAACAAGAAAAACATACTTATTATATATAAAAAAGTATATATATATATGTATATGTTGTGTCTCGCAATCATAAGACTGAGTTTTGGGAGCCTGAAACTTCAACAAATAAAAATAAAATAAATAAAAATTCCTTCACAACAGGAAAGACAGACACGGAGCCATGATCTTCAAGGTAGTCTTTTGATTAGATGACTCAAAAACAGAGGCACTGCCATTTATTTGCTAATCCAGCAGGATACCACACAGGGATTCCCATCAGGGGGTCCCCAGAAAGCAGACTCCATTTGGCCATAGTGTCTCCACTGGGAGGTGACAACTAAGGTTAAAAGGCACCAAAAAAACAGAAATCAATGCTTTCCAGTCTCACTTCTTGGAGTAGGAAGATCTATGTTTTCCATCCCGCAGCTAGTAGGAGATAGTAATAGGTAGATAATATCTATGTTTTTCTTTCCACCTGCTCCATGAGTAGCCACCAAGACGAGTGTTCAATGCGTGCTGTTTCCAGAAGGCCTGAAGAAGAAATCCTCACTTTTTTCAGATTGCATGTTGTGGACAAGTTGCCATTTTGTCACACACCAGTATCCGGGAGTGTACCGTCCCAGCAAGACCGCTCGAGGACATTGTTCGTCACTCTGGTGTCTCGGGTTGTCTCAGCGAAATGCACATGCACACAAATGCACATGCACCCACACTCACATTCTCTCTCGCACACTCTCACCCCCCCCCCCCCCCTGTTTTACTGTTTGTTTATAATCATTGTCTGTGACCTGTAGTTGATAGATGGTAGTTGTAGGAAATAATAGGATCTGTTCAGTCTTAAGTAATATTAATTTGTGAATTTATAATAATAATAATAATGAATAATAAAAAAAATATGTAAAAAATCATCTTTGTTGATTATTAATTCAGGCTAATGACCAAATTTAGCTTTTTATATACAATATTTCTTCGGTTCTGGGAGGGTCTGTTGCTGTCATGGTTCACCTGGCAGCTGTGATGGATCCTGTCGCCTCATCCTCCACACAATTCATTATATTTCTATATTTCATTATATTTGACGCCTGTCCATCAGGGTTACTCCTCTGCTACTCTTCCTGTGAGTTCTTTCATTTATTTCCTCCCTGTTAAATGTTTTTTTTAGAGAGTTTTACCTTGTACAATGTGAGTTTCTAAAAACAGGTGGTGTTGTGTTGCTTTTGTACAAACTGTAAAGGCCATTGGGGCAAATCTTCTACAAAGGTTAAACATGGCATTCTGTGCTTGGACAAATACTTTTCACCCTTTATATGCTTACATTAGGTAAAAATTATCAGGTAACACTATTAAAATCGATGCTTTGCAGATGATACACTATTGTCTCTGCCAATTCAGCTAAATGAAGCCAACGAGATAGGAACATTTCAAGCATGTTTTAAGGACATGACCTGCAACTTTCTTTTACTAGATAAAAGTGGATAAAATTATATAGTAAAGTAACATAGTAAAGTCCTTGACAAATTGCATTCAATAAATGGCACTAGTATTTATATACATATAATTCACAATGTAAACAAGCATTTGCAACATTATTAATAGTATAAGCATAGCTAGTAGGAGTTAGAAATTTTATTGACAGTGTTTCAGTTTAACAAGTGACCCTGTCAACTGGTGACTTTCATCCAAACACATCTGTGGTTGCCATGGTGATGGCAGTTTTTAAAAAGAAACCTTATATGTAATTTAAACTCACATTAAGTTGAACATTCAATGATCGCATGCAAAGGATCAAGAATCAGTTTTCCTATATTAAAATTCTTGAAGAGGTTATGTTGCCTTATGCTGAAGAGAAATGTGCTTGAAATGTATTTCATAAAGACCCCAAAACCAGCAGGATCTTGGTTACAGACTGACCAAACTTCTTGACCCTAATCCCATTGATAACCTGTGGTATTATGTCAGGGTATGATGTCTGAGTTTCTGAGGCAAAACCAAAAAAATACAAATTGTGAGGCTAAAATACTTGCCAGAAGTTGGTCATATTCCATGCAACACAGAGGTGAAGCAGTTCTCTGAAGTAATTAAAAAAATGATAATTTTTTTTTACATTTTGACATTGGATATAGAATGCAGTATTTCCAATGCATCGAAATAAACATTATTATGGATTTTGGCTTCACTCACATCTTTTTAAACACACTGCTACTATTTTGAATACAACTGTATACTGATATTATGTTTGGTGTTAGACAGACAAACTTAACCCTGTAATACTTCTATTTACTTTGAAAAATAGTACATGAATACAATCTTATGGTTAGTGATTTTCATTTTTGTTTTGTTGTATGCTGCCTTTTGGATTAAGTGCTTTATTGTCTGACTTTCTCTGCATGCCAGACCCCAAAAATCTGTCTGTTCTGTGAATAACTGTAAATAAAACTATAAAACGTTACTCACATGTTCTTTAGGTATTGGGGCAGTGGCCAAACTGACAACAACAATGATCAGACAGGTCAGTGCCAACAAGATGAGAGCAAAGTACAGGTAGTGCACGTTTGCCAGGACACCAGGCCGACCGTCAGGCTGACCACAGGAAGGGGCTGTGTAGGAAAACTCAAGAACCATCCGGATTACTCCCAGCACAAGTCCGGTCATCAGACCCCAGAATGCACCCTGACCCCATTAGATAGAGATAGACAAAGAGCTGGGTTACAAAAACAGATGTGTAAAAACAACATTATTTAATGAAACCAGTGTAAATGTGTAACACAATCTAAATCTTAATTGAAAAAAATGTACAGTACATGTGGAGCTTTTTGTGTTTTTACTTTCAAGTTTGATGCAGGTTGAGACAAATAATAGTAAGGAATGATTAAGAATCTGCAGAAACACTAAGTAGTCTTCCATCTTGGACAAAAACTCTGACTTATAAAAAGCCTTCAAAGTTTAGTAAATGGCCTGTATTTGTGTAGCGTTTCTCTACCTCTGAGCTACAGCTGCCCGAAGTTTGGTATTGTTACTCTACCAAGAAGTGGATGCCCAGGCAAAATGCTACTAAAAGCAAATGAAGACTCATCATTGAGGTAAACCCTGAATGACAGCCAAAGATTTGAATGCATAATAAGAATAATTAAAAAGCAGGGGATCTACGGCAGGACACTATGAAGGGACTGCTTACTTAAAAGAACATTGCTGCATTGCTGTTGTAAATTGCTTGCCTGTAGTTTAACACAAATAGCAGACTGAAACTCATCAGTGGTAATAGCAGTGTTTTATGGAGTGATAAAACTGATCTATTTAAAAAACACAGTACTATACCTGTACTGAAAGGACAGAGTCTATCATCATGAAAACATCATCCTAACTGTAAAGTATGATGGCAGAAGTGCACTATATAAAGGGAAGATGAATTCCCAAGTTATTTATATAATTCTTCACAATAATCCAAGAATGTCTGTGCATCAGCTAAAACTATGTAAAAGATAGGTGATGCCACAGGACAAAAAACAGAACACCAGAGCTGGTCCATAACATAATGACTTCAAAAAATGAAAAATCATCTTTTTGGGGTGACCAAGACCTTAATGCAATAGTGCTGCTAGGGGCTTGAAGAGAGATGTACACATGAGGCATCCTAAGAATTTAACAGGGCTAAAGCAGTTTTGATATAAGGAATGGGCTAAAATTCCTCCCCTATGATGGGCAGGTCCACAGCTACAGGAAGTGCCTGGTAGAGGTTATTGCTGGCAAGGGTGGTCATTATTTATTCTAATGGTTTCCTTACTTTTTCCACAGCCATTTTGACTGTTGAAATAAGTATGATCCATAAAAACATGAAAGAGGTGTGTTATTTCAGATACATTACAGTTATTTATTTAGGAAACCATGAAATTCCAAAACATTCACATACTTTTTTCTTGCCAATGTAGCTCAGTGAGCTACATTGGCAAGACTGAACATAAACAGGATAACAATATACAATATATACAATTGTAAAATATACATAGAGTGTAGCAGGGGGTGAGAGCAGGAGAAATCTAACACAACTGTTTATCAGTATTGGTGTTGGTATGGGACACCTACCTGCTCATTGGCACGTGGCCAGAAGATAGCCAGTAGGAATACAGCAGTAATTGGCGGAGCTAGAAAACTGGTCACTGACTGAATATAATCAAACAACTGTCCACTATTGGCTGTTTGAATGACTGGAATCCACAAGAGACTAATACACACCAATACCAGAATGAACACCCTGAAAACACACAAAATAGTATTATTCTCGCAACCTAATACTAATAGACAAACATTTTTATTTGTTTAGAACCAATTGTTTGGGGATTACTAACTTTTCTTGTACAAGGTCCAGATCAAAAAGATAAACTAATTTATACAACCTCGTTCTTCTCTGTAACTCTTTAAAAATCTCTGAGTTTTTAGAAGACAGAACAGGTTGGTTAAAGAAATAGAAAACACCAGGGCCCTCCTTAGATTGAACAAAATTGTGCCTGTGAGAAGGTGATGACCCCTCCCCTTCTCACCCGTTTATAAGGGGGGAACTGGATAGCAGTGAGAGAGTTCCCCCCGGACATTTTTGGGTGCGGGACCGGAAGCGCGAAGCAAGTGGAGCTGCCTGTGAGGTCCACCTGGAGCGAGGTGGATTTTTTCCTGCTGACGTGAGCGTTTTGTTTTCTTTTGTACCACCGCCAATAAATGAGTTCCTTTGCCTCCTGTCTCCACTTCTTTTTCTGGTTGCCCTGATCCCTTTTGTGGGGCGACCACGTCGGTCGCTCACAGTGCCAAAATGCTGCTTTTTTTTTTCAAGAGGCAATTTTATAGCCAACATCCTTAAGGTCACGATGGCAACTGTACTGAAGGTTGGATTAGGAGTTTTTAAGATGTGGTCAGGCACAGGATTCCTAATATTTTGGATTTATGGACCTAATTTTTCCAATACAAAGTGGCCCACCCAAGTTGGTTGTTGCAACCAAAAGAAAGGTGCAAAATAGAAGTATAAAGAATGAAGAAATAATAGAAAATGGAAAACATAAATAATAAGAAAAACATAATTATGTGGAATATTAAAACTCCTAATTACAAAATAGTGTGAAATGAGAACACATATCAAAGGTTTCTTTGTTGCTCCACCTGGATCCACTCCAACAACACCATTAGTCTCAGGAATGATTGTATGATTATTGATAGTGTAGAAGAGGACTCAGAATATTATGAAAGCTTCAAGGGTTCCTTTAATTGAAAATCGTAACTTTTCTTAAAGTTTCTTGCTCTTCTTGTAAAGAAGTACGCTATATTTTGTATGTGATTTTGGCTTTTTATGGAGGTAAAGCGATGGGACTCACTGCTATTTTGAATCGTATCTGTGTGGTTGCATGCTAAAACTGCCAGTTCTTCATCAGTTTTTTGTTTTTTTTTAAACATTTCCCATTACTTTATATCCCTACCTTCCAACAATCATGAGTTCCATCTCTGAAGCTTTAGGCCTGGCTCTATGGTAGAGATCTAGTGTAAACAAAGTCGAGCTGCTGTTAAAGATGGAGGTCAACGATGACATCAGCGCAGCAATCATCACTGCTAGCATCAGACCACGTAGCCCTGATAAAAGATGGCAGGTAAACATCTTCTTTCGTTATTAAATAATGAATTATTATTTTAAAAAAACACATAATAATATATGAGCAAATATAGAACAGCAAACACAGTTTCTTTTAATATTTGAGAATGCTTACTAAATTGTAATAATGGTTTGACTGATACATGCAGAGTCTCCTTCAAGGTTTGTTGTGTATGTGGAAGGACATCAATCAAGAAAAAACACCTGTGACCTCAATAAGCTTCATTATAAATTTTGATTTAGTAAAACTGCTAAAATTTAACCTACCTGTACTGTTTTTGAGCCCTCCTTTATATTAACAAGGTGTCTTGAACAGGGATGTTATGTGAATTTACGTTAAATTTAAATGAGGTAGAATATAGAATTGTTTTGCTTCAAGCTGAAACATATAATGTGTTCATATATTCATGTCCACAGTTAAAATTAGTCTAATTTAGCTTTAGATTTACAGTAACATAAAATTGCAGGGAAGACCAGGTCTTGTTTTCACACTGTCATATATTTCTTGAAATCAATGCACAATATATTTTGGAAAAAATGTGCACCAGATGAAAGAGCCAGTCAAGTCATTTTCATCCTGTGTTATATAGTGATATACAGTGGGGAAAATAAGTATTTGAAATCACAATGCATGATTTTTTAATGATTTATTTTTGTGATATAGCGGCAAATAAGTATTTGAACACCTGTGTGTCATCTAGAATTCTGACCCTGAAGGACCTGTTAGTCCGCCCATTAGAAGTCCACCTGCACTCCATGTATCATCCTTAATCAGATGCACCTGTTTGAAGTCGTTAGCTGCATAAAGACACCTGTCCACCCCATACAATCAGCAAGACTTTAACTTGTAACATGGCGAAGACCAAAGAGCTGTCCAACGACACAAGTGAGAAAATTGTACACCTCCACAAGGCTGGAAAGGGCTACGGAGCAATTGCCAAGCAGCTTGGTGAAAAAAGGTCCACTGTTAGAGAAATCATTAGAAAATGGAAGAAGCTAAACATGACGGTCAATCTCAATCGGAGTGGAGCCCCATGCAAGATATCACCTCGTGGAGTCTCAATGATTCTAAGAAAGGTGAGGAATCAGCCCGGAACTACACGACAGGAGTTGGTCAATGACCTGAAAAGAACTGGGACCAACGTTTCCAAGGTTACTGTAGGTAATACACTAAGACGTCATGATTTGAAATCATGCATGGCACGAAAGGTTCCCCTGCTTAAATCAGCACATGTCAAGGCCCGTCTTAAGTTTGCATATTTTGGGGAACAACCTCCTTCCCTTAGTCAGAGCATTGAAGATGGGTCGTGGCTGACCCAAAGCACACAGCCAGGAAAACCAAGGACTGGCTCCGTAAGAAGCATATCAAGGTTCTAGCATGGCCCAGCCAGTCTCCAGACCTGAACCCAATCGAAAATCTTTGGAGGGAGCTTAAACTCTGTGTTTCTCAGCGACAGCCCTGACTGATCTAGAGAAGATCTGTGTGGAGGAGTGGGCCAGGATCCCTCCTGCAGTATGTGCAAACCTGGTGAAAAACTACAGGAAACGTTTGACCTCTGTAATAGCAAACAAAGGCTACTGTACCAAATCTTAACATTCATTTTCTCAGGTGTTCAAATACTTATTTGCCGCAATATCACACAAATAAATCATTAAAAAATCATGCATTGTGATCTCTGGATTTTCCTTTTTAGTTTATCTCTCTCATAGTGGACATGCACCTACGATGACAATTTCAGACCCCTCCATGATTTCTAAGTGGGAGAAATAGCAAAATAGCAGGGTGTTCAAATACTTATTTTCCCCACTGTATATAGAATAGTGTGACATGTGACATGTTTCCTCTATCATGGGGTGAGTTGTCTTACTATATGAGATAATATGCAGTGGATTTTGCAACTAATAAAACAAGGAGAGAATTATTGTTGTTCTTATTTTATTTTTCCTTAAACTCAAATAACCCTTCGGAGCTACCACCTTAGAGGAGGGATAGCATGTTGCCGATGATTCCAGGAGTTAGGGTTAGGGGCTAGGATTAGGATTAGGGTAATGCCCCTTAATGCCACTGGAAGGGTCACCTATGTCAATGGGGTCTTGGTGAGGGACTGGAAAAAGCAGCATGACTTAGAGAAGGTTCTGGGCCACTATTCAGTGACTCAGGGAGGGGAAACAGTGCACTGTCAACACTGTGCTCAGTGGGGGAGGGGTGCTGCTGACCTTGACTCAGAACATTCTGCATCAGTGGGGGGAATACTTCAAAGATCTCTTCAATCCTACCAATGTGGTTTTCACCCTGGTTGTGAAACTTTCATCCAGCTTTATACCTTTAGTACAGTTCTGGAGTGTACATGGGAGTTCTCCCAACCAGTCTACTGCTTTGAGGATTTGGAGAAGATGTTTGTTCATGTCCCTCAATAAATTCTGTGGGGGGTGCTCTGGGAGTATGGGGTTCCGGGCTGATTGACACAGGATGATCCCTGTACACCTGGTGCTAGAGCTCAGTCTGCATTGCTGGTAATGAGTCAGACTTGTTCCAAGTGGGGGTTGGACTGCCCTTTGTCACCGACTCTGGTCATAAACTTTATGGACGGAATTTATAAGAGCAGCCGGGGTGGTGACGAGCTTGGCTTCGGTGACCTCGTGATAGGATCGCTGCTTTCTTTGGACAATCTGGTCCTGTTGGCTTCATTGGACCTTGACCTTAAGCTCAGTTGTTTTCAGCTGACTGTAAAGTGGCTGGGATGAAAATCAAACTCCCAAATCTGAGGCCATGGTTCTCACCCAGGAATAGGGTGGAGTGCAGGTGAGATCCTGCCTCAAGTTGAGGACAGAGTATCTTGGGGTCTTGTTCACGAGTGAGGAAGTAGAGCAGGAGATTCACATTGCAGTGTTCACAATGATCCATCATGGTAAAGAAGGAGCTGAGCTGAAAGAAACAGCTCTCTATTTAATTTACTTTATCAATCTATGTTTATACCCTCACCTATGGTCACGAACTCTGGCTAGCAACTGAAAGGATAAGATTGCGAGTACAGATGGCCAAAAAAAGGCTTTGCAGGAGTGGCTGGGCTCTCCCTTAGAGAGAGGGTGAGACGCTTGGTCATCTGCAAGGAGCTCAGAGTAGAATCACTGCTTCTTTTGAGGCACCTTGAGTTGTTCCAGGCACAATCCTCCAGAAGGCAACACTAGGGAAGACCTATGACACACAGGAGAGACTACGTCTCTTGGACTCGCCTGGGAAGACCTATGGGTTTCCCTGGAAGAGCTGGACAAAATGGCCGGGTTGATGGAAATCTGGGCTTCCCTGCTGAAGCTGCTTCCCCCATGACTGAGACAGGTTGCAAATTCCCATCTTTGTTAAGTAGCTCTATCTTAAAGTTAGCTTAAAACAGGAAACTTACTGAGGTATGACAGGACGCCTTAATCACAAGTCCACATGTACCACTGTTAGAATTTGTATCTGAAAGATGCTGATTTTGACATAAATTTGAAATTTGAAAAACAGTAATCAACTTTTTTGTAGCGCCATCTGATGGTGAAAATGATTGCAATAAGACAATTTCCTCATGTAACAACAAGCCCCAGTCTTGCCTAATACAGGATTTAGCTAGCTCAGGACATGAAGACTAGTGTGTTTGTGTCTGTGTGTGTGATGTGTGCAAGTGCAAGAGAGAGAGAGAGAATAAAAGAGACGTACCCACAGGCATTAGCTCCACCACTAGTTTAGGGTAGGCAATGTTGGAGCAACCGACCGAAGCACCACACACTCTCTGACACACCACTGGATCCACACAACCAACTTCATCTACCAATACATACACACACACAGGGGAGTGAGTGTACTGACAATGTAAAATCTCAGTTATTTATTTACGATCTATTTTATCTTTTGTAGTCGACCTCAGGCACAAATCTATATTCTTTGAGCCTATGCCTGTATGATAATTTTTGGCAATTTTGCTACTAATTGAGGTGAAAGGTTTACTGTTATTAAGATGTTTTTCTTTTAACTAGATGTATCTGTTCTCCACACAGTTTCCTCATTCAAACAAGTTAACAAGATGTCGTCTAAAATCTTTTATATTAGATAAATCTGTTATGACATTGTAATATGATAAGTAGCATTTTGTTATATCCAGAAAGGTTTCTTGTTAAAATCTAATATGTCTGTATGTATGTATATGTATGTGTAATAACGTGAAACTAAGTTAGTAAAACATGAAAAGCATCTTGTCATGACAATACAGTTTGTTTGTTTGTTTTTTTGGGGGGGGTGGTTGTAGCAATATCCTTTCATATACTGAAGATTGATATGAAAATGTATTTTTAAGGAGGATTCTATATTCGTCCACTAATACTGCATTCAGTTTCTCCTCCATGTTGGTCTTGGCTACGGCTGGATTAGCCATCACTGATAGTTTAAAAAAATGTTGGTAACACCCACATGAGCCATGGCCCAGGTATTAAGACTTGAATTTGTACTTGTCTACTAATTTAGGAAAATATGGTGCTTTTTTCCAATGATTTAGCAAAACCTCAATATTTAGAATTTCCTGCTCAATTCCATTATCAATAAGTATCTGAGGGGAGTTTGATAAACTGACCTGGAAACAGCGCTCTGCTGATCATGCCTGGCATGACAATGAAGAAAATAGGCAGCAGTTTGAGGTAGCCTCCCAACACACTGCCTGCTTTGGCATGTGACAAAGATTTTGCTGACAGAGACCTCTGGACTATAACCTGCACACAAGTGAACGCACATGCACCTGTGATAGACTGAACAGCCAAAAAGTGTCAGAATGTGTAAGTGGAATAAGATTGTTTTGCCACCTGCTTTTCGTCTGAGATCAAGAATGAATTGTTACATCCACATCCCTGGATCTTGTTTCTCATAGGCTATCTATTGAAATGTTGCAGGCATGAGTTGATATATTAGGGGTATTTAGATCATTTACCCTCTATTACTTTTGAGGCATCTTGTCTGTCTGGGTCAAGGGTGTCAACTTCGATTTAGTTGATGGCCACATTAAATACAATTTAATCTTAAGTGTTTTGTATCAATAAAAATTTAGAACAAATACAATCAATTTTCTTCTCTTCTTACTATATATCTATAATGTATAGAAATACATTGACATATTTATACACTTAATCAATGTTTACATTACAAACAGGAGAAATTTAAAAAAAGCAATTTCAACAATAGGATGTCCCCTAACACTGTGCCCTTCTAGGAGCCAGATATCAGATTTATGTCATTATTCAATAATTCTCTGCACTAGATCTATTAGCGTGGGTGAAGTTACCTGATCAGTGCACCAGACCCATGTCGCCAGTACAGTGAGTCCAAACACCAGACCTGGCCAGGGTAAATCCCCCAACACTGGGTCTCTGATCAAGTTGAAGGCATCACTGCGTGGTAGGTGACAGCTGCTATTGGGGACTGTCATCGAGGCCACAGCTGACATGTAGCGTTCCACAAGTCCTCCATACCAGCCCACTTCAGAAAATGCTTGAAAATGTGAAATCAATACGAAAAACAGTCAAAAACATCACTATTAAAACACTTGGGTAAACCCTACAACCCTACCCTTGTGTTCTGACTGCAAGGGGACTTATGGATGATTGATAAACCAGATGTTCATCAAACCTATATAGCCCTTATTATGCACTGAACAAAGATTTTTTTTATATGGTAGACATGGGCCACAGCCTTTGCCTAAGGGTCGAACAATAGTTCAGAGTATCCACCCTTGTTTGGGGCCATAGAGGGGATGAAGGAAAGCACCAGACTTGAGGCAACAAGGAGTGGGATGGAACAGGAGATTGACAGGCTCTGTGCCCTTGGGCAAGATACGTATTTCTGATTTACCTTGAATGGCTGTGTCATGCGATGTGTGTGAATGGTTAGCTTCCTGATGACCTTATACCATCAGTATGTGAATCTTTGTGGAGGGGTTAATAAACATTGTAAATAAACATTGTAAAGCGCTTTGAGTGGTCAAAATGACTAGAAAGACACTATACAAATGGAGTCTATTTATTGTAACCATACCATACATTGCCCATATACATTGCATCAGTAATTGTTATGAATTGAAGACCATAATGCCATAATTATTTTTTTCTGGGTTGTGGACTAAGCAGACTAAGGTGTTGGTGACATGACATCTATTAGTTTATGTTGTGATACTTGGGTTGGGGGATTGTAGTGCAAAATAAACATGCAAGATGGAAAAGAAAAGCTTAAAGCCATCAGGTGCTCAGTTTAGGAAAAAAAACAAAGAGAGAAAAGGAGTGAGCAAAAAATAAAGGTAAGTAGCTTGATATGGCTCATTTCTAATAAATAGAAGGTAATTTGAAGAGTCTAAATTGTCTGCATTAATAAAAACTCTCAATGGTTACTAGGTTACAAATACTTATTTTCCTCAATAAAATGCCAATAAATTAATTCTATAAAGTTGATTCCTTGATTTTCTTTGTGATATTCGCACATGCTTCTGCTTCAGGTGGCAAAAAATTGCTTGTGTTACCTCCCATTGCTGTCACAGTAACTTGGCACATCTTGCAGTATATTGTCTTCTATTCAACATCTGATACTTGGAACAAACCATGTCCAAATCACACATGTAGCCATTTTTCTTACTAGGACCTCCTGCTTTGCTGTCTCTGCACTGGCAGTCATTTTCACACAGGTACATTGATGTCAGACAATATTACGGTAAAAGCACAAAAAAAAAAAGTGTGTGTGTGTGTGTGTGTGTGTGTTTGTGTGTGTGTGTGTGTGTGTGTGTAATATACCTATGAACATTAGTGCAAAGGATCCCACAACCATGATGAAAGTCTGGAGAGCATCAGTGTAGATCACTGCTGCCAAACCACCTACACACACACACACACACAGACACACACACACACACACACACACACACACACAGATTGTATATTATATTATTGTGTACATCATCTCTGAGCATTAAGACAATTATTTGGTAAATGGGGTAGTAAAGCAGCATTAGAAAAAGAAGTTTGCTTAGAGAGGTCTTAAACTAGATTTAATTAAATTATTTTGAACGGACTTGAATTAGACAAAATAATCTTGCTTCAAAATCCACAAACTAGGATTTCAAGGGCTTTAAGGCACATCTTCCTACTTCCTAATATACAAGCCTTCAACTACTAGGCCCCTCTCCTGTGAAACCTTTTCCAGGTCTGGGGAGGCAACCCCCCTCTACATTTCAGAGTAGACTTTAAATATTCTTTTTTTCCATAGAGCTTGTAGTTAAGGCTAGGCACCGTTTCAGAATTGTTCATACCTTGTACCTATTTTTATTTCTTTAGTCCATTAATGTCAACTGCAGCCTGCATACAGTTGTGCTCAAGTTTTACATACCTTGGCAAAATGTATGATAACTTGGCCATTTTTCAGAGAATAATATTGATAACACAAACGCTTTTCTTTTACTCATGGTTAGTGCTTGGGCAAATCCATTTATCATCAAACAAATGCTTGCCCTAAGGACCCGTCCGGCCTAAAAGCACAGGCTTGCCTGGGGGCAGCGGGACCCAAGTGAGCCACACACAATCCCGGACAGCCCCAGATCCCCAAAGAACCCAGCTGAGTGCCATTCTCCAGTGGGGTAACAACCGACTGCCTATAACCCCACTGGTGGACTCCGGCATGGATGAAAGCTTTATCTCTTCCCAACTAGTCTCAGCCCATTCAATCCCCCTTGTCACCCTCACCGAGCCTCGGAGAGTTAATACTCTGAACGGCAGACTCGTGGCCCACATAACCCAGGAGACTGTCCCTATATCCCTGATTACCTCTAGCAACCACCGGGAGTTGGACCTAAGGGTTTCAGCAGGTGTGGTGAAATTCAGAAAAACCATGGCTGTGGACTCTAGTGAGTTCTGAGACCTTTTCCAGGACTAGACTTCAACCTGCCAATTGGAACCTGAAGTTTGACGGCATACCCGAGAAGGAGAGACAAAGAATGGTGAGTATAGTTTTGTTTAAAGACTGGTGAATACACACACAGAGGTGGGGACGGTGGGGTCCTACAATTCCATGTTTATTGTTATAGCTATAAAATAAGAGTAAAAAGAAAAATCTCAGAAAAAAAGAGAACAAAATAGGAAATAAATAAGTAATAAACATCTGTGAGAGTGAATGTGTGTGTGAGGGAGTATGAAATACCACTAGGTGTTTTTGCTCATATAAAACAACAGGAAAGAAAGCAGCAGACTGTTGTGGATGCAAAGTTCTAACTTTTCTAAAATGGGGAAAAATAACAGTAAAGAGAAACTAAAAAACATGCTAAAATGTAAAGATTAGAAATAAGTCGAAAAACAGGACCCAGATAAATTAAAATACCTAAATAGATGGATTGCTAAACATGGATTTAATGGCAGCTTAAAAACACCCAATAATTAGCTGCACTTCAAGAGGCCATCATAAATAAAACTAAGCGCTACCTTAAAAAAAAAAAAAAAAATTAAAATTAAAAAAGAAGCTCATGAGGAGACTGAGTTTTGGATGGAATTGGCGAAAAAGCGAGAAGAGGGAGAGAGGAAGTCTAAAGAGAAGGAGAAGAGAGAGGAGAAAAGAACAGCTTATGTTCCAAAGGAGGGAGGATGACAAGGCAGGCCCTGTTGTCAGTGTTGTTAGAAGATTTAGATGCAGAGGAGTAGGAAGGGGAGCTTACAGGTCATATACTTCAGGTTGTTGGTGCTGTGGGAAAGAATGTCACATGGCTAGAGACTGTCCTAACAGGAGAGAAACATCAGAATGACTAGACAGGGAGCATCCTAACTTTAAAGACAGGTCCTGCTGTAATGAAAAAAAAAAGTGTTTTGGTGAGATCTGCTAGTAGTAAATTGATTGAAGTGGATGAATCAGAACCTATCTGACTGCGAGACCCTCAGGGACAGTCATGTCAGCTGCCCATTCTAATGTTTCTGGAATGTCCCATTAATCTCAGGGACATTTTGTGGTTAAGAGAAGGGAAGAACTACTTCAGGGAGATATCTTTGCTCTCCAGGGAGTAGGACAGCCTTATTATTACTACTACTACCCTCTTGATGTCCCAAATAAACCCCCACGGAGTAGCCAAGTGCTACTTTATGTTGATGATGTTTTATTAGCATCTCCAGATGTGGAAATTTGTAAATCAGACACTCCTTAAACATTTAGCAGAAGAGGGCCAGAAGGTCAGCAAAAATAAGCTCCAGCTGTGTAAAACTCAAGTCAAGTACTTAGGAATTAATCTGAATGCAGGAGGATGAACAATAATTGAAGATAGAAAGACAGCGATCCTCCAAGCTCCTTAAACCAATGACTAAAAAACAAATGATGTAATTTCTAGGTCTGACAAATTACTGCAGAATTTGGGTGCAGAATCATGCAGAAATAACAGCACCTTTAAGCAAATTAATGTATGAACAAGACCTAAAGATGACATCACCATTGTATTGGACTGCAGATGCTGAAGAAGCCTTTTGTAAACTGAAAGAAGTTTTAGTGTCAAGTACTGCATTAGCACTACCAGATTATAGTAAACCTTTTATTCAGATAAGGTAATTTTATGTAAAGTTACCTGTAAAGGGAATTTTATGACATCAGTACTAGCACAACAGCATGAAGATAAAATAAAACCAATAGCTTACTTCTCATCTAAGCTTGACAGTGTGGCATGTGCACTACCTCATTGTTTCAGAGCAGTCATAGCTGCTTCAATGGCAGTAGAAACAAGCGCTTCAATAGTACAGTTTTTTATTATGCATGTCCATTTTGTTATCTCAAACTCATCTAACTATAGAAAGATGCACAACACTAACACTGCAAAATTGTTGCCACTACGAGAGGATGGTGTGGAAATTGATTGTCAAGAATTAGCAGAAAAAAACTGCTAAAAGTAGAGCTGATTTCAAAGACCAACCTCATTAGGAAATGCCTTTGCAGATAAAACAGCAAAAGTTGCAGCAGGAAAACAACTTCTATTACTGCTATTGAGTGTGATACAGTAGATGACACACCATTAAAAGAAATACAACATCAAAGCACTCAAACAGAAAAAGACATTTGGATAAAGAATGGTGCAAAATTGCAAAAATACATTTATGTATGACCAGACAATAAACTCATCCTACCAAAAAACTAATAAGAGTCTAATACAAACTAAACTAAAACAAGAGGATGGCAATATTGAGCCATGGGTTAACACATGTCTCAACAGGAAGGATGGTGGAGCAGATACATAAATATTATACCACTTACGGTTTCAACTCGTAAAATTTTGTAGGGGATGTTTAACATGTGCTAAACATAATCCACAAGGAAACCTGAGACTATGAGGAAAGTTTCCTATACTTCAATATCCTTTTCAGATTATCCACATGGATTTTATAGAGTTAAACCAAAGTGAAGTGAAGTATTGTCTGGTCATAATAGATGCCTTTTCAAAATGGATACAGCTTTTTCCAACTAAGCATCCAGATGCACTAACAGTAGCAAAGGCATTATGCAAAGACATAATTCCTAGATATGGCATTCCAGAACAAATACAGTGGCTTGCGAAACTATTTGGCTCCCTTGAACTTTGTGACCTTTTGCCACATTTCAGGCTTCAGACATAAAGATATAAAACTGTAATTTCTTGTGAAGAATCAACAACAAGTGGGACACAATCATGAAGTGGAACACACTTTATTGGATATATTGCAGTTGCCCCCAGCACCTTGCAGAAGGACTGCCACACCTAGGAAGCGAACTATGGTCTTCGGTACAACACTATGTCCACTGGAATTCCGTGGAGGTGAAAAACATGCAAGACCAACAGTTCAGCGCTCTCCAAGGCTGAAGGGAGAAAAAGTGAACAGCCTTAGAGAACCGGTCAACAACAGTGAGGATGGTGGTGTTACCTTCAGACGGTGGCAGTCCGGGGACAACGAGCGCTGGGGAACTGGGAGCGACTGGAGCAGGCCCTCAAGGAGGTTTGTGAGTGGCTTTGCCACAGGCACAGATGGAGCAAGCCAAAGTGTGTCCTGGGAGATAGAGGGCCACCAAAACCTCCATGCCCATAACACGAAAGATTGACAACCAGGTTTTCCATTATGTTTCAGGGTTTTGTCATTTGAGAGGTCTACTGTAATGAAGAAATTTCAAGAAATGAAATTGAAACGTAACAGGCGTCTGAGATAGATAGAAGTATAGGATGACCAATCACAAACTGGAGGATCTGCCACGACAGCAGACCATTCCATGAATATTTCATCATCTGTCCTGTACCATTTATATTTAGAGTAATCTACTGCTTTGCACCCTTTGTGGTACAAACTAGACATTGGCATCACTATCACATTGGTCGGGTTTGACCCTACACAAAAACTAGGTATTCCTGGAACTAGTGATGCACGATATATCGGCCAACCGATATATATCGGCCGAAATGTCACGTTTTTTAACTTATCGGTATCGGTCCGATGTCAACAAATTCTGGCCGATATGTCAACAATTGGCAGAGTTAAACCGCTACAGTTAGTTGGGTCACTGTCTGCGTGTCTCTCGGCGACGCGCTAAGCTAGCTGGTCCTAGCGGGCTCCTCCTTCACATCGCATCGCCCGAAAAGACAGCGGCCTCCTCCGCCTCTGCCGCGGCCGCCGACGAGAAGGCGGCAGGACGGCGTCCGACACCCCGGAGCAACGTTCCGCGCATTTTTTTTGTCTTTTCGGGCGATGCGATGTGATGGAGGAGCCCGCTAGGACCAGCTAGCTTAGCGCGTCGCCGAGAGACACGCAGACAGTGACCCAACTAACTGTAGCGGTTTCTCCTAGCGGGCTCCTCCGTCACATCGCATCGCCCGAACGTTGCGCGGAACGTTGCTCCGGGCTGTCAGCGGCGTCTTGCCGCCTTCTCATCGCCGGCCGCTGGCCGCTGCCTCCGCCGCAGCCGCCGATGTCGCCACCTTTGCGGAACTCCATCGGGTCCGCTCTTCCGTACTTCCTCTAACCACATGACAGAGTTTTACAGTGAGCCTTCCATTAAATAAAGAGCACTGTTGTGCTTTTCAAATGTACAGTGTTTTTCTGGTCTGTACTAAATTTGTGACACTACAGAAAACTTTTTTTCTCTACATATATCGATATCGGCAAATATCGATATCGGCAGTGACTGCCGATATGTATATCGGATATCGATATCGGCTGAAATTTTCACATCAGTGCATCCCTACTGTGGTGTGTTAGGAATCACACGCAAGAGAGGAATATCCGTTTAAGTAAACTTTTAATGAAGACTCCTTGAACTCGACACATACATGTGCATCATGGTTGCCTGTCTAATTAACCTGTTCTCACACATTCTCACGAGAGTTATTATCCTAGTCTCGCGGTAAATTATTTTAGTATTAGAACACTACATCTTCCCTCTTTTTAATAATGAAATTCCTGAAAGTAGACTTAAAAGAAAATAAATTATATCTACATCAATGTAGTCTTGCTATGCTGGAAACTTAACTTGGAGTTAACATAAACATTTCCTTTCTCTTTTTTTCAGAGTAAAAAAATAATAAACTTCTGTTTCAGACAAACTTAAACTTAATTCACCCTTCCCTCTTTTTAAACAACAAGATCACTTTTTTTATTTTATAAACAAAGTCAGAGTTTAGGTCATCATATAGTCCTTCTGCCATGCAGGTGGGAACCTGACACGAGCAGTCTTCACAGGAACATCGGGTGATGGCACTGCTGCCATGCCCTCTTGACCTAAGGGAGAAGGGGGAAAGGTGGGGCCAGGCGCGGAGACTGAGACAGACTCAGCTGATGGGACTGGATCCGGAACGGAATGGGTGCTGAGACTGACATCTCCACGGAACTTCTTCACATGAGCGGCATTTCTCATTTTGGGTGGGCTGTTGGGTTGTTGGATTGTGACTGCATTTCCTTGTTTACTGATGACTTCATATGGCTGTGATTCGAAGTTTGGGTCTAGCTTGCTGGACTTGTGTAGATTCTTGCAAAGAACAGTGTCTCCTGGTTTTATCTCCTGATCCTTAGCTCCTCTCCTCTGATCAGCAGCAATGTTGCGCTTAAACTTTTGCAGAGCATCTTTGTCATGAATTTCCTCTGAAATAACGACATGGGGTTCCTCATTGTCAGCAGGCATACTGGTAAAACTGGGCAGTTTGTCACGGAGCTCACGGTTCATCAACAGCTTTGCCGGGGACACTCCTGTGACTGCGTGAGGAGTGGTTCGGTAGTGGAACAGAAATCTCTTCAGTGCGACTTTCCAGTCTGCCTGTTCTATCTTGGCTATTTTCACTGATTTCAGGATTGTTCGATTAAACCTTTCCACTTCTCCGTTCGACTGAGGCCAGTATGGTACTCCTTTCAGCTGCATGATACCATGTGCATTGAGGTAATCCTGGAACTCTTTGGATGCAAACGGTTGTCCATTGTCACTTCTCAGGTATTTGGGGTAGCCATGAATCTGGAACATCATTTCTAGAGCATTAATCACGTTGGTGGCATTGGTGACTTTCATGTAGGCAACTTCAGGCCATCTGGAGTAATAGTCAATTGCAGCAAGCAGGTAGTTGCCTTCAGATATGCTCAATAGATCAACTGCCAGGTAAGTCCAGGGCTGGTCTGGCAATGGTGTGCGCTCTAACTCTTCAGGTGGAGCGTTCTTGCCGATCACTTGACACGGGTAGCATTGCTTCACTTTCTTTTCAACCATTTTGTCAATTTCAGGCCACCAGACTTTGGTTCGCAGTCGGTTCTTCGTTCTTACAATCCCTTGATGTCCTTCATGTCCTAACTCTAACACGCGCTCTTGCAGGGCTTCAGGAATCACAATCCTTTTCCCTCGCATAACCATCCGTCCAGCAGTCCAAAGTTCATCTTTAACCGCCTGGAATGCTGTGCCTTTAAAGTAGGTCCAGTCATTTTTCTGTATGGCTTGACGTAGCTTGGAAATGTTCGGATCATTCTTAGAAACCTGCTCGATCTCACGGGGGGTTAGAGCATGAGGAATGGAATTCTTAATGACGCTGTAGATGTACTCATCTGTTTCTCTCTCCTCAGCTTTGTCGCAGTGACCCACGGGTGGACGACTAAGGGGGTCAGCCTTATTGGTTTTGCCGGCAATGTGGACTACCTGGTAAGTGAACTGTTGCAGGTATAGTAACCACCGTTCCACTCGGGCTGATGGAGGCAGTGAGTTGGGCGATAACACTTTCACAAGCGCCTTGTGATCTGTGAGGATTTTGAATTCACATCCGATGAGATACAAACTGAATTTTCGACAGGCCCAGAATACTCCGAGAGCTTCTCTTTCAAACTGAGAGTAGCGTGTCTCAGTGGGTGTTAGTTTCCTGTTGGCATAATACACCGGCTTCCAGATTCCATCTGTCTGTTGTTGCTCTAGGATAGCGCCTACACCGATGGGGGAAGCATCACAGGTGATTCGGGTCGGTCTTCCAACTGAGTAGTAGGCCATGACAGGGGCCATGATCAAAGCATCTTTGACCTGGTCAAACGTACGCTGTTCCTCCTCTTCCCATTTCCACTCAGCATCTTGCTTTGTGAGCTCCCAGAGAGGCGCAGTTATTGTGGCGAACTGTGGGACGAACTTTGCACAGAACTGGGCCAATCCGAGGAAGCTACGCATCTGTGACGCATCAGTAGGTGGGGGAGCATGCGCGATGGCTTTGACCTTTTCATCTGACACCTTCAGGCCTTCTTGTGATAGGACATGACCCATGTATTTGATGGATGTCAGTTTAATCTGGCATTTCTTCTCGTTAACTGTCAGTCCTCTTTCAGCTAGCCGTTGCACCACGGTAGCCAGCCTTGTGTCATGTTCTGCTTCGGTGCTGCCAACTACGACTATGTCGTCCGACATGTTGTACGCACCTGGACAGTCTTTGATAACTTGGCTGATTATCTGCTGGAATTTTTCTGAGGCCATATTCACTCCAAACAGCAGCCTTTTGTACCTATAGAGTCCACCTGGTGCAGCGAATGTTGTGATTTCTCTGGAGTCGGGGTGGAGCTCCACTTGGTGGTACGCCATGTTGAGGTCGATTTTGGAGAAGTATTTCCCTCCGGCCATTTCTTGGATGGTCTCGTCGATGGTAGGCACTGGGTGACGTTCACGAACAATGGCCACATTGGCTCGTTGCATGTCGATGCAGATTCGCACATCCCCGCATTTGTGGTCATTTTCTGGCCTTTTTTCCACAGTGACTAGTGGATTCACCCAATGAGCTGGTTCTGTCACTCGCTCAATGACGTCCAAGTCCACTAGCTCTTGTAGCTTTTTAATGACGCGCTGTCGTCTATTGAATGGAATTCTTCGCACAGGCTGAATGACTGGAGTGACATCTGGGTCAATTTTTAATCTGAGCTGGTAGTTCTTGAGCTTCCCCAGCCCGGAGAAAACTTGTGGGTATATTCTGCGTAGGCTTGACCATATGTCGGCTCCAGAGCAGCTCAGGATGTTTGCATCAATACCAACTCTCAACAGTCCAAGCTCTTTGCTGGTTGTGCTGCTCAGGAGTGATGCTTGTGCTTGTGGCACCACGAAAAATGATGCACTAGCACGCCGTAGTGTGTTTGGGACTTTGACTTCAAGTGTGCATTTGCCTAAGAGCGTGAGGGCTTGTTTGCTGGCATAAGGATACAGTTTTGTAGAGGCAGGTTGCAGACTGACTTCAGGCCTGGCCTTCTGTAACCTTTTAAAGTCCTGCACAGACAGTGTGTTGTGGTGAGCACCAGAGTCTATCACCATAGATAAGGTGAAACCATTCAGGCGCAGGTCCAGGGTGTCCTCAGCTTCAGATATCTTAAATAGGTAGAGATCTTCAGAGTCGCTCTGTGAGTCATGGCTTTCTCCTTCTTCTACTCTATGTTGGCCCTTTCTGTTTCGGCCCCTACTTTGCTTTGGACCATCCCTACTTCTACCTGAGACTCTGCTACCACCCTGTGAGCTCTGTGCGTCATCTCTATTTGACTTGGATTTATTTTTGTGGAAGCAGAGATCGTCAAAATGACCCTTTTTCCCACAGTGGTTGCACTTGTGGTTCTTGGATCGGATACACTCACGACCTATGTGTCCTTGTGCGCCACACTTGTAGCACCCAGACTGCGGTGGTGCCTTGGGCTTTGGTTTGGACTTTGCGCTGCCAGACACATGGTTTGTGTTTGCTGGAGACCTGAGAATTAGTGCCTCCTTGTGGTGGTATAAGCCAATTACTTGAATAAGTCTATCCAGAGTGAGATTGTCTTCTCTGTATAATTTGGCTTTTAGTTCAGAATTTTTAATGTGCAGTAGTACTTTATCCCTAACATGATTATCAGCTTCAGCGCCAAAGTTGCATGTTTTCACTAGTACTTTTAGACGAGTGATGAAATTATTTATTGTTTCACCAGCATTAGGCTCTGTTTCCCAAAATTTTGTACGGGATTTTGGAATGTTTTCCCTCAGTGCAAATGTGTTGTCGAAGAGTTGGATGGCTACTTGAAATACATCTTGTGCAGGTAACTGATCATAAGCGGGTCGGTGGGCTTTCTGCTCGTCAGTGAAATTTTTCCATATCTCACGCAGCCCTTCTCCCCCTGTAAGCAGTAACACAGCTCGCTTTTGTGCAGCATTTACAACTCCTGATGCTGTGATGTATATTTCAAGCTCATTCTTCCACATTTCCCACCGCTGATGTAAAGTTTCAGGCTCGCCAACCGTGTCTAATGGTTTTGGTGGTGTTAGCCCACCAAGCGCCACAGCATTAGCCATTTTGCTACTTTCAAACGAGGCTTCTAGCAGGTTTTCGTGATGAGTAATACGGCATATGCACGCTCAATTTCGAAGATTAAACGCTTTGGCGTCTCACAGAATAACACATTTCACTTTCCTGAAAGAATGTCCAACGAAGATCCTGAATTGAAACTCTGACGTTTGTTGTAGGCTAATGTCCATTCGCGGTGGTGGCTCGAATGCCTCACTTCTTTTAACTGTTTATTAACCTGTTCTCACACATTCTCACGAGAGTTATTATCCTAGTCTCGCGGTAAATTATTTTAGTATTAGAACACTACACCTACCTGGAACATTACTCCCACACTAAGTTTGCTCAACAAATTTGCGGAGACTCCTAGGTTCACGTTTAGCAATTGTTGCATTTGTTGTCACCGTGTTTACCATTGTCATGTTCATTGTTGTAGTTTTAATGGGTGGCACCTCAAGAGTATACCACAGAACCAGGGTTAGCAGGATAAAAAGCAAAGTCCCCACTCAGCACCTGATAGCATCTTTTAGCCAGCTTGGTTGACGCTTTTTTTTTTTTTTACTCCCTAAGCGGTCGGGTGGCCAATCTCTTCACTGACTTTCGGGTCTACCTAAACTTTAAACGTCTAAGTTCACCCTATTATCAGCCTTCAGCTCACCGTTCCTATCAGAGCCGTCAGAGCTTGACGGCTCTGATAGGAACGGTGAGCTGAAGGCTGATAATAGGGTTGACTTAGACGTTTAGGTAGACCCGAAAGTCAGTGAAGAGATTGTTGAGCAAACTTAGTGTGGGAGTAATGTTCCAGGAATACCTAGTTTTTGTGTAGGGTCAAACCCGACCAATGTGATAGTGATGCCAATGTCTAGTTTGTACCACAAAGGGTGCAAAGCAGTAGATTACTCTAAATATAAATGGTACAGGACAGCTAATGAAATATTCATGGAATGGTCTGCTGTCGTGGCAGATCCTCCAGTTTGTGATTGGTCATCCTATACTTCTATCTATCTCAGACGCCTGTTACGTTTCAATTCCATTTCTGGAAATTTCTTCATTACAGTAGACCTCTCAAATGACAAAACCCTGAAACATAATGGAAAACCTGGTTGTCAATCTTTCGTGTTATGGGCATGGAGGTTTTGGTGGCCCTCTATCTCCCAGGACACACTTTGGCTTCCTCCATCTGTGCCTGTGGCAAAGCCACTCACAAACCTCCTTGAGGGCCTGCTCCAGTCGCTCCCAGTTCCCCAGCGCTCATGGTCCCCGGACTGCCACCCTCTGAAGGTAGCACCACCATCCTCACTGTTGTTGACCGGTTCTCTAAGGCTGTTCACTTTTTCTCCCTTCAGCCTTGGAGAGCGCTGAACTGTTGGTCTTGCATGTTTTTCACCTCCACGGAATTCCAGTGGACATAGTGTTGTACCGAAGACCATAGTTCGCTTCCTAGGTGTGGCAGTCCTTCTGCAAGGTGCTGGGGGCAACTGCAAGCCTCTCTCCAGTCCAACGGCTAGACGGACAGGCTAACCAGGACCTGGAAGTGGCTCTCCGCTGCGTCTGTGCCTGGCAACCAACGTCCTTGAGCCGCCAGTTACCATCCGTGGAGAATGCACACATCTCCCTCTCATGCTCCGCTATGGGTATGTCCCCCTTCATGATGATGTTTGGGTTCCAGCCCCCATTGTTCCCTGCACAGGAGGAGGAGGTAATAGTGCCATCCGTGCAGTCCCACCTTTGTCAGACTCGGAGGGTGTGGAAGGAGGCCCGGGCGGCCTTACTACAGACAGCGGGTCAGAACCAACGCTTGGCGGACCGTTGCCGCTACCCGGCTCCAACCTACCTTCCTGGGCAGAAGGTGTGGCTATCTACTAAGGACCTGCCCCTGCAGGTGGACTCTAAGAAACTTTCCCCCCAATACATAGGCCCCTTCCCATCAGACAAGGTAATTAGCCCAACAGCAGTCCACCTCGAGCTGCCCGCCTCTCTCAAAATTCACCCCACGTTCCACGTCTCCTTCCTCAAGCCTGTCTCCTCATCCCCTCTGAGCCCTCCAGCCGAAACCCCTCTACCTGCTTGGATCACTGGCTTTTCTACCACTCATTGCCAGAAATTCTTGCCTTTATGTCGGTAACGTACAGCTCACCACTGCTTGCCATCTTGCAGCTACTGTCTTCGTGCCACAATTCTCCCCTTAATCGTATCCTGTTCCCTTTGTACCAGCCCTGCCCTCTCCAATGGACCCAGCCTCACCTCTGCCACCTGCAGCAGTCCTGTCCCACTCCGTGTCTCCTGTCTACCCGCACCGGGACCCGGCGCTTGGTCTCTCGTTGTCTCCTCCCTGCCCTGCCACCTTCAGTCGAAGTCTACTTCATCAGCCAGCTAGCACTTTCACTGGCTTCAGAGCAAATAAAGACTTTTTTCAAACACCTCTGCCTTTGTCGAAAGAAACAAAAAAAAAAAAACTCCTTTGAAAAACTACAGTGAATCAATCACTGTTGCACTGTGCCAAAATATGTAAAAATAACAGATAAACAGCATTCACATAAGCCCCCAGGCAAACAATATGAATATTGCAAAAACTGTAAGCCCTGTATGAGTAAACATGCAACAAATAAATCCCCACCTTATTTCAAAGTCTGAAAGTGTAGAGGGAAAAATCACTTTGCCAGGACTTGTTTCACAAAGAAAAACCTGCAGTAAAAATGTGCTTATTGGGGGACAGGCTGCAAATTATGGAAGGGAGGTAAGGAAGATAACCAACTGACATAAGATCCCCTGGCCTTTTCCACAGACCTCTCAACAGAGAGGAGCCTCAAAATTTTGTTACTCAAGTATTGCCCCAAAAAAGCATTTTTACATTTTCCACCTGAGAAAAATATATAGTTAAGAATAGGTAAGTAAAGTTCATTATGTACCTAATTACATTGTAGATCATCATTTATAATGGAAAACTGGGGAAAACTTGTCTCAACTAAATGCACTGCCAGAGATTAATAGCTCAAGCTGTATAAAGAAAGTGCAAAGCTGTGCACATTCAACATGCCTTTCATCAAGCATTGCGTCATTTGTATAGAGCAAAGCCTAATCATCTGAGCTTTTCTGTAACCATAGATATTGTTTAATGCTACATATATTTTCCTGAGTTACATGGTCCTTCAGAGGACAAGGACATGAGATATTTAAAAAGGTGAAAAAGGCTGAACAAATATTAGTGACAGTTTGGGGTAAGAGAAATAACTCACCTTAGTGACAAGCTACTGTACCTACAGCTGGAATGCAACCTGACTATCAGAATAAATGGGGAAGCCTGTTGCTCTAATAATGAGAAACAAAAAACTAGCCCCGAGGGGGAGCGAGGAAATATGAGTGTGCCAGTTCCTGTTTATTCATGGAAATGTGAAATCAGTGATAATCTTTCAGGGCTAGAGAGAGATAAAATATTCACAGTATAAAATAGGTTTAAGACTGCCTAAAAAGTAGATATTGTTTAGTGCTTAAATGTGAATTTGCAATTGACTAACTTAATATGGAATAACTGAGAGATATTTTTGATTTTTCACATTTTTTCTTATGTCAACTCTCCTTGATTTGTAAATTGAAGGTTGATTAATCATCCATATTGTAAACACAAAAAAGAGGAGAAAATTGTAACTGGTCTGCTTGGATCCATTGCGTTAGATGATGTGTGTGTGTGTGTGTGTGTGTGTGTGTGTGTGTGTGTGTGTGTGTGTGTGTGTGTGTTTGTGTTTGTACCTGCAACAGTGTAAACAGTTGTGACCAGCAGCAGTATGCCTGTGGACAGATAGAGATCCCAGCCTAATGACACCTGGATGAACAATGCCCCTGAAAAGATATCTGTCTGAGTAAAAAACACACACACAAACACATCTTATTTCTAAGTTGCTGTGCTTTGGACATAAGGGTGTTCCAAATGTGTATGTATGTGTTTGTTGTGTGTTTCATACAGATATTTTGGTGAAGATGTAGAGGATGAGTGACAGAACAGACATGTATATGCGTATCCTCTGGCCACCAAAGCGTTTGGCCAGGTATTCAGGCATAGTCACCACACCAGCGGAGATGTAGACAGGGATAAAGATCCATCCCAGTGCCACCAGCACCCACACTGCCTAAAGAAATACACAAATGCTAATGTTACAGATACATGCACAAACACAAAGACATTTAAAGTATCGTCTAATATAAAATTGAGTTAAATAAAAGTACCAGTGTATAGTTTGGTTTTTATATTTTTTTGAGTTTGAATACTGTGTGACAATTTTTATCCTGCTTATAACAGTGCCGGTAATGACTGGTAGATACACATTTCCCGTATAAGTATATGTGTGTCTGCTGTTTAAAATGGATGGTGACTAAAATATCTTCTAAGATTCTGAACTGATTTATGAGTTCCAAAGATCATTTTTTATTAGATGCAGGAATGATTGTATTGTGTATGTATGATGTGAAAAATACACAATAATCATTGTTTAGTTATTTTTTGAGGTGTATAAAGCTTAATTGAAGTTGAAACTGAAACCAAACTTTTCCAAACCGCTTAGATATGAAAACATATCATATCATTATTAAAAATGTAATACTGTATAAACATCATATCATAACTGCATATCATCATATCACACAACATTAGTGTAACTTGGAGTAATAAGCTTAGCACAGCAGTGAGGTCAGATACTACCGTATTGCAGTAATATTGTGGTATTGCAGTATTGCAGTAATTGTCAGCACACTACTGCTATGTACAGAATCAAGAATAATTTTTGAACCAGGAAATATTTTAAATGGAGTCTTGCTTCTGAATCAAATTTTGACCCCAAGAATCAAATTCAAAACTACGGAAGATGCCCAGAGATTCAAATCTGTATCTTATCTAATTATATTATTATATATTATATACCAACTCTGAAACTTTTCAACTTGGAAATCTCTAGTTCTTTGAAGAAGACCTCTTTTACAATGTAGCTGAGTAAATTAGATAAATATAACATCCAAGGCATCAAGAGATACAAATAAGAAGCATTTGATAAAAAATAAAGATTTTACAGTCTCAGCTGTAACTTCTTAAATTTCGCTGTGTGTTTTTCCCTGTGTGTCTGCCCCTAGGTTTGCTTCTCCCTTCATTGTGTTTTCAGGTTGAGACGGGGCTCAGTGGTGGAGTACTGGCACACCTGACCACAATCTACTTGTTCCCCACACCATTTAAGCACTGTCTCTCCTCCAACTCATTGCCAGGAAGTTCTGTGTATTCCTTGTTTGCCCGCCCCACTGGATTCAGACTTGCTTCTACCTCTGTCAACTCTGGCGGCCCAGCTTCCTCTCATCTCCTCAGAGGGCCTCTAACTCACCTCACCTCACCTCACCACTCTACCTCACCTTATTGGACTCTACCTTATCTTCCCCTGCAAGCTTTCCTTCTCACTCACTCAGTAGCAATAAAGACTCTTTTAACCATCCATTCCTGTCTCTGTTTCCAAGTCTGCTCTGAGGTTCAGACAATATACTGTGACAGAAGATGGCACTTATTAATAAAAAGTCATTTTTGTGAAATAATGAATGAGCAGAATACAATATTATAAATTAACAATTTAAACTGTACTAAGCATAATAGTCTGAACCAACAACAATGATCAACAGTCATTTACAATGAATCTTTTCCTGAACAAAATCAATTGAATAAGCAAGATATTTTGACGTGTTTACCTCTAGTAGGGGGTAAACTTGTTGCTGAGAATGACAAAGGAGAAGTCATTTCAAGTCATATCATCACTCAACCTCAGTCAGTGAAAATTTTCAGTTTCACTATTATGCAGTATTAGTCAGCAGAGTAGTCAACAATAAAGGTTGATACCAGTAGAGAACAGTCACGCATTTATTATAACTGCTTACGCCTCACTAGGCTCTGCTGGAGAGCATTACAGGTGAGCCACAGAGTTACACCCCAGACAGGTCACAAACCTATCATAGGGCACACACACCGGGGTGGCTGTAGTTCAGGGGTAGAGTAGTCGTTCACCAATCGGAGGATTGGTGGATTGATTTCATGGCTTTGTGTCCTTGGGCAAGATACCTAACCCTGATTTGCTTATGAATGAATGGTTTTCTGATATGTGGAACTTTATACTGCCACCACCCACAGTGTGTAAATGTACATTTAGTAGTAGTGTAAATTGCTTTGAGTAGTTGAAAAGACTAGAAAGGCACTATGTAAATGCGGGCCATCATAATCTACACCATTCACTCACACACTCAGTCTCCAATCAACTTAACACTAGAAAGACCACAATTTTTCTGCCTACCTAGAAGGACCAGAGAGGGGTCATTTGACCCACACAGCTTTTGCCGAGTACACTAATCACTCATTTTGTTATGGTAATGAGGCTGTTAGGGGCAGTGTGTGGGGTGAGGGGGTCACACCTTACAGGTAACAGCCAAGAAAAACAGGGGCAGATAGCTTCTTACGAAGGGCTGTCAGCCTCTGAAATCACCACAGGTAAATAGTAACTGATACAGTATACTGTATATAATACATATAATATTATGAATTAAAGCAATTCACGTTGTGCTTTGATCAAAACAATTCCTAACCTTATCCTGTCAGTTTTTTTTTTTTTTAACGTGGTGGATTGGCAACAAAATCCTATCACAAGAATCCTAGCAGGACACATTGTGATCAGATCTAAACAAACCCTAACCCTAACCTTTCAGTAAGAAATGTTTTTGAGGGTAAATAATCTTTGAAATCAGAAAAAAAACAAAGACAAAAATAAGACTTTGGACACATGAAATAATTCCGTGTCCCCCAACAGGGAATTTTGGAAAAATCCGTGCCAGTACCACAGATTTCGTGTCACAATGATCCTTGCCAGCTTTCACAGATTTCTAGGAGATCATGTTGCAGACATACCCACGTTTGTCATTGTATGGGGCAATGTTTCCACAATTTCTGCCATGGTCCACACATCCAGGCATGGTTCAACATGGCATCCAAGAATGCATAATGCCTTGCTACCATCATATTCTCCTGAAACCATAGAAGGTGTTTTTCTCTGCTTGGAGGTGGAGAGTATGAACATCATGGCAAAAAACAGAGGTCTCTCCTCAATATTGAGGAGGGCTAAGGCATTGACGCTTCTTCCCACACTGCATCTCAAGAGAAAACATCAGAGGGGATGTTGACCAGAATCTGCGGACAAACAGAGCATGGGAATAGCCAGAAAGATGAGGCTGGTGACCAGGACAGAGACAAAATATCTCTGATTTGTTTTTATGTGTGATGTCTGAACGATTATGCCACACGAGGCTATACGTTTTAACAAAATAGCAAGTACAATAAACTGAAATTAAATTATATACATTGAAATTATTTATATAAGGAATATCAGTGATGTGATCTGGCTTGGGTGGGTGGGGCAGGCGGGCTAACGCATCTTGTTGGGTGGGCACATTCCCCCCAAGGCCCGCCCATGGCGGCGGGTATGTGAATGTCCCATGTGACCATAACGAGTCATGTGAGTGCCAATGGTTCAATGAACGTGTGAATGTCATAGCAATAGCAGTTACTTCTGCAAAAACCTTCCACACGAAAACTGGGAAAACAGTTGCTTTTTTATTCATTGTAAATATGTTTTGTTTTGATTTTTTTTAACAATAAATGTCAAGAGTTTTGATCTCAAATTCTCGTTCATCCTGATGATTTACTGCATAAAAATCCACCATATGTTTATAAATCCACCATATGGGCACATACACACACACACACACATACACACACACACACACATACACACACATGCAAAAACACACTAACCTACCTGAGTACTAAAAGCTTGCCTTGGGTTCCCCTCCCCCACACAGGCTCAAGCGACTCTGTGACTCAAGTGACTTCTCTGAGCCGCTAACAGCCACATTTCCACAACAAAAGGAGTGTCCACAGGGGGTCCAGAGGGTCAAATGACCCTCTTGTGGGCTTTTTAGGTAAAAAGGTCAATTGACCCCTCCGTGGTCGTTTTAGTGTTAAACATTTTTTTGGACTGTAGGAGGAAGCCAGAGGAGAAAAAACCCACAGAACAAGGAACAAGGAGAGCATACAAACTCCACACAAGAAGGGAGCATCTCAGGGTCTTGCTGTAAAGCAACAGTGCTACCCACTGCTCCACTGTGTCACCCCAGTAAAAAACAGTGGGGAGGAAATAACAAGGATTGTGAAAACAGGCGAATCAGCGATGGGTTGTGAAACAGAAGAGACCATTGACAGTATTTCTTACATTCAATTCAAATCCTCCAACAGCAAGGCCTCCTGCCGCTCCTGTTCCTGCAAGACCTATAAAAAGACCGCTGCCAACATTACTGGACATAAGCGAAGCTCCAATCTGCAAACATATACAGAAAGTATAAGATTACAGTGTGATTACATGTAGGGTTATGAATTATGCATTACTGAGACAAATATGTAAGTATAAAGGAGCAGGGATAACAACTTTCTTTTGGTAGTTAGTTTATCTTACAGAGAAGAATGGTAACAGGAAGTGATATTGCAATGAAAATAGTTAAAAATATTTTTTTTCACTTTTTACTATAATATCAAATACATTGTTTTTTCTAGGGAACAAAATATATACAGTGCCCTGTAAAAGTACTTGGTTTCCTTTAACTGTTTGACCTTTTGCCAAATTTTAGGCCTTTATCATAAAGATATATAATTGGATTTTTTCATAAACAATCAGCACCAAGTGTGACATAATTGATAAGTGAAACAAAAATTATACCATATTTTACAATATTTTCATATTTTTTTTACAAATAAAAAACTGAAAAGCGGGGCATCCAATATATTGGCCTTTTTTCTGTCTGTTTACTGTTTACTGTACATTGTACATATGACATTTATAGAACAGTGGCAAGAAGAAAGCCATCACTCAAAGAAATTCATAAAAAAATCCTGTTTGAAGTTTAGCATAACCCAAATGGTATACACGTAACATGTAGAGGAGGATGTTTATACAGTAGCCCAAAATGGACAAACCAAACAATATCACATTTTTTGTGGTTTTTATTTTTTTTTTTTACAGCAATTAGCATATTGTGATAAGGTTCGTTATTTTCTGTAATGTACTGATAAATATTAGACCTTCATATATTGTAGATTCATTACACACAAGTGAACAAGTCACACCACTTGCCTTGTTGGTTAGTGGCAGAACTCTCAGGGGGGGACTATGTATAGCAGGGGTGTCTGGTGTCTGGTTCCCTGAGACGGTTCAATTCAATTCAATTCAATTCAATTCAGTTCACTTTATTTGTATAGCCCAAAATCACAAATCACAGATTTCTCCCAACGGGCTTTACAGATTGTACAGAAGCAACATAACATCCCCTGTCCTTAGACCCTCACATCGTACATGGTAAAACTCCCTATAAACCTCTTTAACGGGGGAAAAAAAACTGAACCCTCAGGAAGAGCAACAGAGGCGGTATCCCTCTTCCAGTGTTGCAGTAGATGATGTGTGCAGGTGGAAACATTACAGGGAAAATTGGACATTACAAACAGAAAAACAGAAATGTAATTAGTGAAGGCACTACATCTTTAATGTTACTTGGGAGACCAATTGTGGTCATTCCTCTTCAGCCCTAGCCAGTGGCTGCTTCTTTTCGCTGCTTCTGACATGGCTGCGTGCTGCTTCTGTCCCCTGACCCCAATGTCCCTCAGAAGTTTTTTGCAGGATGTTCCCACAAATCCTCTGCACCCAACCTCCACGGGGCGGGGGCAGACTTCGGTGTTCCAGCCACGATGTTGCGCTTCAGCAGTTAGTCTGAAGTAGCACAGGTTTTTCCACTCCATACACCTCTTCTATGGATTCCTCCCAAGGTACAGTGAGCTCAATGATGTAAAGAAAACGGCATACGTCTGGTGCGTTTTTATACACCTTGTATGGGACTCCGTTTCGCCCAGGAGTGAATGCCGTTCTCGACCGATGGACAAGCTTCTCAACCTCTTTCCATGTTGGAGGACCAGTCTCAAACTGATGCTCTGGCGGGTCAATTGGTGGAATGTCTGGAGGATTGGCCAGGTGTTAATGGCGCCTTGGATCTGAGTGGGTTTCTCTCAGGTGCTCCTCCAGATCTTTCTTTGACGTTTTCAGAACTCCACTTTCCTCCTTAGTGAAGAGAGTCTTTAAAAAACTTTAGGAGATCTTTGTAGAACCGTGTTCTTTTCTTCCTCCTTTGTTTCCGTAAGTTCTCTGCTCTGCAGAGGCAAACCAGTCGAGCTTTAATATCGGCTCAGAGGGTGCTTAGGCCTTCCTTTTCCACCCCCGAGGCTTTTTTCCAAATTTGTCTTCATTCTTCAACGAGGCTCTTGATCTCTTGCTGCCTCCTGGAGACTGGTGGAGTGGGAGCCTGTTTAGTGCCTTTGGACGGTAGTATTCCTGTCAGGCCGGGAAAAGAGGACTCAGATGCAGAGTAGAACAGCGGGTTTTATTAATAGATAGGCAACCTCTTCCACGGGGAGCAAAGAGGGCTATGACAAAATACAAAGAAATATCTATGGCTATTGCTATCTATGACTATAAATCGATATACTATAAAGGACTAGACTATGAATATAACTAGGGACTATGATTAAGGTAGAAACTAAACTATCTCCTAAAAAGATGGAGGAAAATACTCTAATAACTACAAACCAAAATCTCTCTTAATAACTAGAGGAACTACACTAAGAACTGAAAACAAAAGGCTGAACTGAGAATCTACAATTAACTATCTAAACTAAGGCTATGAAAACTACAACACAAAAATCGCTCCGAAGAGGACAGCACGACAGGCAAGGCAACAAGAACTATGACTAGGGGATTTCGAATGGCTTGGGTAAACGTACGGGACGAAACACTTCGGCACAAGACAAGGGGAGACGCAGACAATATATACACAAGGTAATTGGAAACAGGTGGAAACAATCAGGGCGGGGCAGACAATCAGACCGGTGACACATGAGGAAGGGCAAGTGACCTGAAACGAGAGGAGAGTTAGATTTTCAAAATAAAACAGGAAGTGACAAGACAAAAACCCCAAGACAGGACAAACCTCACCGCGGTGTGACAATTCCAAAACGTTCTGCTCCATACTGATATATAATGCTACCCGTTTTCTCCAGTTTCTTCTCCACAGTGCCTCAAAGCTGTTCAAGGGACCGGGTCAGGTCACTATTCACCGTTGCCCACAGCATCTTTTCAGCAGCAACGGGCCATTTCACACACAGTTTGTGGCCTGGGAGTCTCCGCTTGACTGCAGGATGGGGAGTTTGGGTGGGTTCCACTACCAATGTTCGATCCTCCGCTGGTTCGGTGCTTGAATTTGCCTCTTCATGTCAGGGGTGCTTATGCACTCCAAGCAGTGGTTTCGTCCAGTTGGTGAACTTCATTCAACTGATTTGACTCCTTCTGCAAGAAGTGGTCAATGCGAGGCCCCTGACTCTCTTCCCTCAAGCTCTTTTTCAGACCCTGGTGAATCCTCAGACCCCAAAACGATGTTACTTTCCTCCATTCGCAGCAACATATCTGCAGCTTGTAGCACGTTGCTGTGGCAAGGCTTGTGCCAGTTGCTGTGGTGAACTTCATTCAACTGATTTGACTCCTTCTGCAAGAAGTGGTCAATGCGAGGCCCCTGACTCTCTTCCCTCAAGCTCTTTTTCAGACCCTGGTGAATCCTCAGACCCCGAAATGATGTTACTTTCCTCCATTCGCAGCAACATATCTGCAGCTTGTAGCACGTTGCTGTGGCAAGGCTTGTGCCAGTTGCTGTGGTGTTTTCTTACGCTGTGCTCTCTAAACTCGTCAACGTTTCCAGTCCGGTTGTTGCCATTATGTCAGCCAATGAGTCTTCTTCCACACCCGCTCTCGCAGACTCAGGGGGTGTTTTCTTTTTTTGTTTCTTTGTAGCTTAGGGGGTGTCTATTACATGCTGCAAGGCATGGAAGACTACAATCATAGCTAATTTAGAGCACCTTTTCATGATATGCTATGCTTTTTGAGATACTCAATTTTGGGTTTTAATGAACCGTATGTCAAAATCAATAGTATTAAAACAATAAAAGACCTGAAACATTTCAGTTGGTGAGTAATGAATCTAAACTATATGAAAGTTTAATTTTTATCATTACATTATGAAAAAGAATGAACTTCATCACAATATGCAATTTTTTTTAGAAGGACCTGTAGGTTCTACATGCTCTGCAACCACAGAAGTAGATGATGCCAAATGTGAGCATGTTGTAGTTTTATCATGTGACCAAAGCTGGGTGGATTTTTGCTGGGTTAACTACACAATATAATAGAAAGGAATTCATAATACATAATAGTACATTATCTTTATAAAGTAATACTATATGTAACATGTAACACAACATGGTTAACATGAAACTGAGAACAAGTGTCAGAATGACGAGAAGTGTGCACTTACAGGCCACCAGGTCATCGAGCGACCAGCTAAAAAGTAACCTCCCACAGTGCTGCGATTTGTTTTCACTGATGACTGAAGAGACAAAGTTTGAGATTAAAACAACACTGAAAATGCAATATCACACATTTATAATGAAAGTAAAGGTCATGCCTGGGTCTCATGTGATCATGTCTGTGTGCAGGGAGCTGTTTGGATTTTTAAGTAGATGCCTGCCGCTTATTTGTGTGGGTTTATTCGATTGACAAGGGCTAGTCTGTGTGCGATATTTAGAGGAGAGGCTCCTTCTAAGAATGCTTATACAAAATAGGATTGTAGTATTTTGAGCTTTTGAGCTGCTAGATGTGTCAGATCTTGTTAGGAACGTATACACACAAAATTGTTGGTACCCCTCAGTTAAAGAAGGAAAAACTCACAATTCTCACTGAAATCACTTGAAATTTACAAAAGTAACAATAAATAAAAATGTATTGAAAATTAAATAATCAAAATCAGCCATTACTTCTGAATTGTTGATTAACATAATTATTAAAAAAAAAAAAAACTAATGAAAAAGGCCTGGGCAAAAATGATGGTACCTCTATAAAAGATTGAAAACTATTTGACCAGAGTGACATGATTAACTCAGCTGTGTCCTTTAATTGACATCACAGGTGTTTCCAAAGTCATAATCAGTCAGTCTGCCTATTTAAAGGGAGACAAGTAGTCACTCTGCTGTTTGGTGAAAAGGACAACATGGACAACAGACAGCGAAGGAGAGAATTGTCCCAGGACATCTGAAAAAAATTATAGACAAATATCTTAAAGCTAAAGGCTATAAGACTATCTCTAAACAGCTTGAAGTTCTTGTGACAACAGTGGCTCATATTATTCAGAAGTTCAAGACCCACAGGACAGTAGCCAACCTCCCTGGACGTGGCCGCAAGAGGAAAATTGAATGATGACAAATTGAAGAGATGGATCGTTCGAATTGTATCCGAAGAGCCCAGAACAACCTCCAAAGAAATTAAAGGTGAACTCCAAGGCCAAGGTACATCAGTGTCAGATTGCACCATTCGTCGTTGTTTGAGCTAAAGTGGATTTCATGGGAGATGACCAAGGAGGACACCACTGCTGAAAAAAAAAATCATAAAAAAAGCGGGTCTGGAATTTGCAAAAATGCTTGTTGACAAGCCACAAAGCTTCTGGGAGAATGTCCTTTGGACAGATGAGACCAAACTGGAGCTTTTTGGTAAGGCACATCAACTCTATGTTCATAGACTCAAAAACCAAGCATACGAAGAAAAGAACACTGTCCCTATGGTGAAACATGGAGGAGGCTCAGTAATATTTTGGGGCTGCTTTGCTGCATCTGGCATAGGGTGTCTTGAATGTGTGCAAGGTAAAATGAAATCTGAAGACTATCAAGGCATTCTAGAGAGAAATGTGCTGCCTAGTGTCAGAAAGCTTGGTCTCAGTCGGAGGGGGATGGGTCTTCCAACAGGACAACAATCCAAAACACACAGACAAAAACACCCAAAGCGTTGGACTATTCTAAAGTGGCCTTCCATGAGCCCAGATCTGAATCCCATTTAACATCTGTGGAAGGAGTTGAAACATGCCATTTGGAGAAGACACCCATCAAACCTGAGAGAACTGGAGCAGTTTGCTTATGAGGAGTGGGCCAAAATACCTTTTGACAGCTCATTGACAAATATAAAAATTAATTAATTAACTGCAATTAATTAATTTAATTGCAGTGATTGCCTCAAAAGGTTGTGCAACAAAATATTAAGTTATGGGTACCATCATTTTTGTCCAGCACTATTTCATTCGTTTTTTTTTTTTAATAATTAAGGTAATCAACAATTCAGAAGTAATGTCTGATTTTGATTATTTAATTTTCAATACTATTTATTGTTACTTTTGTAAGTTTCAAGTGAGTTCAGTGAGAATTGTGAGTTTTTTCTTCTTTAACTGAGGGGTACCAACAATTTTGTCCATGTGTGTATGCGTCAAGGTGATCTGGTCAAGATGTAACCTTATTGGCTGACTATTTCCTGGGTATCGATAGTAGGTCCTTGGTTCTGCAATGGGATTGTTTGCAACGGATGGGTACAATGGATTAAATCAGGGGAGTCAACCTCAATTTAGATAATGGGCTATGGGCCATTGATCTCTAGTTGACCAGACCAGACCAGATATCAATAATATCAATATCAACTAAATCAAATTTCTCACAATTAATGGGATTAATTAGACTTCAACATGGAAAATAGAAGGTCATAGGGAAAAATTGCCATTTCAACAATAAAGTGTGAGTTATTTTATATTTCAATGAATCCATTGTTCAATGCATTTACATTCAAAATATTTAGTCACTGAACAATGCAGTAAGTTTCTGAAGCAGCTGGTAGACTTATCTCCTGCCTTACGAATCATTTATAAATAAAAAATATACATATTTTATCATCTGAGGCCTAAAGAAGACTTTACATTTCTATGAAGAAATTGGAACTAGACCATTTTCTTGTGACACTTTGTACCATTATCCAGTAGACTGGATTTGACTCTTGAGCGAGCCGATTCTGGCAATAAGAATGTGTTGGTTATTTTGAACCTTCTTACTTTTATCTATGTTGACACACCCTAGTCTGAGTGTGTTTTAGGATATTTTAATTGCAATTGGTGATTGAGCACAGTAGTTAATTTATTTATACACCAGAAAGTTGCAACTGGGACTTTAATTTGTTCAAGCCCACTGGCAACTAATGCACAGTCTATCACTATTATTTTCTACATTAAATTAAAAAAAATAATGTTATTTTTACATTTTTAACAACGCAACAGTAGACAATTTAGACAAAGGTTTTAAGCAAGAGAGTCATTTTACTTTTGTGTTTTTCAACCATGACATTTATATATCTATTTAATATTTATTCTAAGTCTCTAGAATAACTAATAAATTGATTTGAGATAAAGTTTTTGTTTAGTATATTTAGCATAGAGATAAAATGAAACTATTTAGAAACACACGCTATACTGCATTCATAATTATTAGGCAGTAGGTATGTTCACCACATCAACCTTTTTATTCATGTTTACCTACTCCAAGCTGTTTAGGCTTGAAAGCCTACAGGTCCTTCTCAAAAAATTGCATATTGTGATAAAGTTCATTCTTTTCCATAATGTCAAGATAAAAAATAATCTTTCATATGTTTTAGATTCATTGAACACACCAACTGAAATGTTTCAGGTTTTTTATAGTTTTAATACTGATGATTTTGGCACCTCAGTGGGAAGTCTGTGGGAAGAAATAGTGTGGTAGAAAACACTGCACAACGAGAAGAGGTGAGTGGACCCTGAGGAAGATTGTGGAAATTCCAGACTTTGGGGGACCTGCGGAAGCAGTACACTGAGTCGAGTAGAAGCATCCAGAGCCACCGTGCACAGGCATGTGCAGGAAATGGGCTACAGGTGCATTCCCCCAGCCAGGCCACTTTTGAACCAGAAACAGCGGCAGTACTATTTTCGAATGAAAGCAAAGTTTGCATCTCATTCAGAAATCAAGTTGCCAGAGTCTGGAGGAAGACTGGGGAGAAGGAAATGCCAAAATACCTGAAGTCCAGTGTCAACTACCCAGAGTCAGTGATAGTCTGGGGTACCATGTCAGCTACTGGTGTTGGTCAACTGTTTTTTCAAGGGCAGAGTCAATGCAGCTAGCTATCAGGAAATTTTGGAGCACTTCCTTCTGCTGAAAAGCTTTATGGAGATGATATCATTTTTCAGCACGCTCTGGCACCTGCTAACATTGCCAAAACCACTGGTAAATGGTTTCCTGACCATAGTATTACTGTGCTCAATTGGCCTGCCAAGTCTCCTGACCTCAATCCCACAAAGAATCTGTGGGATATTGTGAAGAGAAAGTTCAAAGATGCCAGACTATCTTAAATATATGAAAATCTAATGTTTATCAGTACATTACAGAAAATAATGAACTTCATCACCATATGCTAATGATAAATACATTTTGAGAAGGACCTGTATTACCAATTGTAATGTTCAATAATGAAAAAAATCCTCAATTATACAACTTGGCTAATAAGTCATGCTTTTTGAATTTTATTGAATTGATATTGTTAATCTTGAAAAGTAATTAAAAATATTTATTGGTTAATTTTAAAGTATGTAAGGTCAGATTTGTATTTTTTCACAATATTAATCAATACAAACATGCACACACACAGTGATTTCTAGGTCTTACCCAGATCCCGACCACAATAACAATGATTAAGTAAATGGCAACCACAGCGATGTCAGCAACTTCCACACTGAGAGCAGAGCTGGGAGGAGTCAAGGTGGTTGACCCAGAGTAACCACTGCCTAAATGCCAAGTATAGTAGAGAAGTTTCATTCATTCATTATCCTTCCTTTTAATAAACATAGCCATGTGTGAAAAACATCTACTCGCATAAAAACACAAAAGTTCTAATATTAAAGTACTTAATTACCTAGGTAGTGTTGCCCATGTGGGCCATTTTTGTGGAAATCTTCTCTTAAGAAGTGTCCTCGCAGCCTAGGTATACTGAGCTTCTACTTTGCTGTGATATTTGCTGTGACACAGAAGCAATTTTGTTGATAACTGTGGATCCAACATGGTGGTAGACAGTAATTCATCTTTCAGTGTAGCCTTAGAAAAGGGTTCTAAAACATTTAGGCTGCATGTTTACTGTGAAAAAATGAACAACTGTTAGAGCTAATACATTTAATTATCATAAAAGATCAGCTATGTCATCAGATATGTGTGATATGACTGGCTATAAACTGTGTACAGACACACTTAACAGACATTCATAGCATCCAATAAATGGCCCTGGGCTTTCATTAACCATGCCTCCAAATGAATAGTTCCCAGACTGAATATTAATATACAATAGAGGTGTGCAATATATCGTATTTTAATCGCGATAACGATTTTGGCGTCAAACAATATGAAAATGAATAATATCGACTATAAACGATTTTTTGTCATCCATCTGTACTGCCGCAACACCGGCGTGGCCGTGAAGGGTTTAATCAAAAGGCGGCGTGTGCTACGTCATTGACTTCACAAGTGCTGTGTCCTCGGTTCCTGCTGTGTGAAGAGTTAGCAAACTAGTAAAACAAAGAAACGTGCTGGAATTGGAAGATACAACAGAAGAAACAGGGCAGGCTCAGTTGGTTGATAAAATAGTTTTGTTTTAGTGACAAATGCTAAATAAACCCCCTTTAAGTGTGATAAACATGTTCTTCTTTTATTTCAATTTGATCTCAATGTGTGTTTCAAAATGCAAGCTTATATACCTTTTTGTATGGATATATCTACGTGTTTTAGCAGGGATCATTTGGAACATTTTTCCGAATCGAAAAAAATATTGTGATATGAATATTGACTGAAAATATCGTGATATTAATATTTCCCAATATTGAGCAGCCCTAATATACAATGATATGAGGTCTGGAGCTAGCCAGGCTAGTGTTTGACGAAATCTTTTTTACTGGGTTTGGGGTAGGTGTTGATTTGTTTAAATACTGTACAGTGTAATATGGCTGGCCATCCTTTACCTGTAAATGGTAAACGGATTGCATTTATATAGTACTTTTCTAGTCTATTAACCCATCAGAGCACTTCAAAAGCCCTGGAAAAATTCACCCATTACACACTGATCTTACACTGATGGCAGACAGGACCTTGTGACAGAAGCAATATAGGACTTTTAGTCTGGAAATAGTCAAAGATAAATAGTTCAGATAAAAGCAAGTTAATCACAAACAAATGGAAAACAAACAAATCATCTGCCTTGTGTACATTGTAAATCCATTTGCTCTGACTGAACACTTGCTTGTATGAAACAAAATACTGGTTTAAAGGTTTCTTCATCCACGTCACAAAACCATATTATATTTTGTTACTTATTTTCCTACTTACTATTGTATACATGTAATGGAAATCTGTTTTTCATGTAGCACAGGGTCTTGCATCAAGAGAAACCAAAGATAGATTGTTCAGCTACTACTTCCCTATTATTCTCAATAACCAATAGGCCTTCAAAGCAAAGGTTGAGGGGGAAATATTATATAGAGCGTTGTAGTGAAAAGGCTGAGCAGACTATATAACAAATTACCCCTCCCCGTCAAGAGTTGCTGTCACATATGATTGGCTTAAAGCTATATGTTATAAAGTAGTAGTACACAGAGCCTAAAAGCATAAAACTGAGTGAAAGAAAGTTCAGACCTGTAGTAAGACTGGTAGACATGTTGACTTCTTATAGACACTTGGTCCTCTAGTGCTTTTCCTCTGTATGAGGTCCCCTGACAATGTGTGAAAGAGTTCGTTAATCCTGACAGAGGCATGTGAGCCTTTGAGACAGCCTTTCAGTTAATTATTAATCAGTGTGTTATCAAGACTGGTTAGTTTTAATGACCTGTCAAAGGCTAAATTGCATGATATCACCAAAGTAAAATGTGTGTGTTGGACAAATACTGTATTCATGATTTGATCCATCAAGAAGTCCTGTATCGATTATTCAGCAAACAATCAATAAATCAATCAATCTGTAATGGTGGGCATCAGGCTGTGTCAACATACTTGGTTTTATATCTCTTACAGCGTGTGTGCATGTGTCTGTGATTTAATAAAATAATACATTTGTAATAAAACATAATAATTATACTACTCACATTTCTTTTTAATATACAATAGCAGTGTGAGCTGTATATGGCCCTCCTCTTAATAACATCAAATGAAAAAGGTAAGTATAATTTTTTATTATTATTGTTATTATTATTATTGTTGTTGGTATTATTATCATTATCATTATTTTTAAAACTGCTACAGTAAAAGAATTATAGAGTAATGACAGAGAAGAAAAACTATTATTTCTAAACATTCTTGGTGGCCATTTGTGTTTAGATTTCTAAGCTTAAAGGGTTGCACATGAATGGACCATAAAAAAGTTTTGCACAAAGCTTTGTCTCTACACACTGGGGCCATAGGTTTTGCTATACAGCGGCCAACTGTTTTTCCAGCTGATGCAGCAGACTACATCACAGGTTCTCCCAGCAGGGGTTCCCAGATGGTGGATTCTGATTGGCTGTAGTGCTTCACTAGGCAGTGATGACACTGAGGTTATAAATGCACGGGCATATCTGAGGCTGCGCTCTTTGCAGTCGCGCTGACGGGCATGACGATCAGAAGTACATCCATTCTCACTCAACTCCTACTACCAATAGTAGTACCACTACACTACAGTTGTGTAGGAAGTCACACAGCTGACAGAAAGGAAAGGTTGGATAAAGGTCTATAGTTGACTAAAATACCTGAGTCAAGGGCAGGTCTTTTGAGGAGGTTGATTTTTAGATGAAAACATTAATGAAGCTAGTTCAGTAAGGTTGATTAAAGAAAATTAGTTAAATGTTATTTCTTTTAACTTTCTCTACAATCTGATGTAACGAGGTGATAAATTATGTCTCTAAGTCATACTTTTGTTGTTAAAATCAAGTCAAATCATTGCCACTGAGGGTTGTAGGGATCTGTTGATCAATAGTTCAGTGTGTTAAATTTTGGAAAGGAATTTAACAGCTCTAGCATTCCATAGGGCCTTCCTGTAGATTCTAAGACTCTCTTTCCATGTATAGAGAGCTTTTTCCAGTTTGCTGGAATGCCATATTATTTGAGTCATTGTAAGGTTAACTTCAATTTATGGGTTTGAGAGTTATACCAGGGCATGACGCTTTTTTTTAACTAACATCTTTGTAGAGGAGCAATCGTGTCAAGAGTTGTTAACAGTAAACAGTAAACCTGCAGCACTCTCAACAATTTGATCAATTTCAATTGGACAAGCAGAAAAGTTCACAGCTGTGGCGAGGAAAGGAAGTTATTTAAATACGTAGGGAATCACCCCCTTGCATCAGTTATAGGGAATATATTCTTGTCAGGTAGTTCATTAAGAGGAATTCGAATGTTCTTAAAAATGGTCTGATAGGAGGGGATTCTCTGCAAAAATAAATAGTGTTAAACTTCATCGTACAGCAGACAGACGTATGAGAAAAGCTAATTTACTCAAGTAAAGAGAGAAACACAGAGCCAAGGCTATCATTGTCAACGTCAACATGACTATTATAATCACCCGCAATAATTATTTAATCTGTATATATGAATATAGAAAGAATGAAAAAACTAAATTTGTCAATAGAATGGGGTCAATATTTTTTGTATAACCGATAATTGCAAAGATGCTGTTTCCCTCTTTCTCTCTCTGCTCATTAAATCATTGAGAGTTGAAATGTACATTACTTACAGTGGTGATTTTAGTCTGTGTGGCATCGTGTAACCATCACAAATACAGTGTGTTATTATTATGAGCATGAAGCCAATAAACAGGTGGTTTATGTTATGAGCTGCATATTAGGTGCCAGCATGGAGCAGAAATCCTATTT
Source organism: Eupleurogrammus muticus (assembly GCA_036785175.1). NCBI lineage: Eukaryota > Metazoa > Chordata > Actinopteri > Scombriformes > Trichiuridae > Eupleurogrammus > Eupleurogrammus muticus. The sequence continues at coordinate 28,678,394 of JAYKQN010000006.1, read as the reverse complement.
CAAATACAATTTACATTAATCCGAAAACATTATTCAACAACAAGCTTCATAAATGGGGCTGACCACTAACCAGGCACCTTAAGAGCAGGAAGTGATGTGTGTTTTCTGAAGAAGAACCAGAGCAATTGTAGAGAAGGACCAGGCAGATAAACAGTGGCTGAAGTCTAAGTTTTTACTTTTTATATTTCTGGATCATTGTAGTCCCTTTTAAATAGGGTTTAAAATTAATATATCTTTACTGATGTTTTGGCTAATTTCATGGGTGAAATGAACAGGTATATCAGCCTCACAATAACTGCATTTCTTGGTTTTTCTTCAGAAACTCATAGCCAATATTTTTGACATCAGCCCACAAGTTATCAAATGGGATTAAGGTCTGGCCACTTCAGAACTTTAATTTTCTTGGTCTTCTACCAACATGCTGCTGGTTTGTTTGGGGTCACTGTTATGTTGGAACACACATTTTATTGGCACTTCTTCTTCTTAGTATTTTGATATATACAAACTGATCTATGAGCCCTCGTCTTCATGCTGAAAAAGGATACAATTTGACAAAGCGTCCTCAATCTGCAAACTACCTCTGTAAACTACACAATCTTTAGTCTATAAAAAAGGAGTTATGTCAAGCTTACAATAAATAGTTTGTTGCAAATAATCGTCCCTATTTTTTATGTCGAGGAATTTCATTTAGAACTACTTTTTCAGAACATTATGAAATTTTGGTTCATGAGCAGTGGTGCGAGTGATCATCTGATCATGGTAGACAAAAAATGGAGCTCAATTTTAAAAACAAATTGACAATATGGTAGTGTCTGTGATTCTATTTATTGTTACTCATGCAGATGATTTACTAATATTTTTTCCAAAAGTCCTCTGAAGTGGGACAAAATAATTCTATACAGTGCTTTATACATATTCGCAATACTAATTCTTTACGGTTCTGGATTCATAGTCTTCAAAAGTGATTTGTTTAGTTGTTTAGTAGTTTGTTTCCTCCTTTTCAATGATTAAACATGAGCACTCCTGTTTTCCACCGGATAAGCGACACAGTTGAAGCTGATTGCTGTCTCTCCCCACTGGGCAGTAGCGGCCCGACGCTACTACATTACTTCATCACTATCACTGTGTTAGTATCTCTATCGCTACCTTGAAGTTGAGGCAGATGTAACATTACTATGGTAACAGCTGTTACCATAGTGATGAGCTGACGCATCCTTTTTACTTCATAAACTTCTCTCCTATAGTCAATGTTGTGCATTGTAGGAGCTAAATTTGTTTACTCATCAAAGAGGACTATTAATTATTAGCACAATTTTATTACCTTATCACTCACTCACGAACGGCTTCTTTCACCAGGCTGTGAGACTGCTGAACTCTCTCCCCTCCCCACCCGTGAGACTGCTGAACTCTCTCCCCTTCTCCCTCTCACCCTCAGCCCCAGCCAGAAGGAACACCAGGCTGGCAAACCAAGTCTAGGTCACTGGACTGTCTCCCCCCACCCACCCACCTGAATTGACACTCTGCACATGCAAAAAAATTGCACAAACCTGCTGCTGTTATATTTATACTTATATTTTATTGTACTAGCCATTACATTACAACAACTACCTCATAATGCACATAGCTGGGACAATCACCGTTGTCTTGTTGAATTTGTCTTCCATACCCTACTACTCATGTCTTGCCCTGTCATAGTAGTTTGTTCGTTTCTTGCTTAGCCATTCTAGGCAAAAGTAGCCTTAAGCTACTGCACTTTACCATTGTAGTTTAGGATTGTCTCGTTTTGCGCACCTGCACTTTAATGTTGTTGTACATGTAAAACCCATAGGACAGTGAGAAATGCAATTTCGATTCCTTTGTATGTCAAGTACATGTGAAGAAATTGACAGTAAAATTGACCTTGAAATTTGACTTTGAAGGTGGTTGAAATGACTAGGAAAAACCATTCTACATTAGAGTTATTAGGGAGGAAAATCACACTTTTACACTTCAGGATTTTTTTTTAACTTACCTACATCACAGCACACACAAATTTAAAGCCTTAGCTTCTCTCGGAGCCACTGGAGATGTTTGATTTATACATATATACTGAGAGAGACTAAGGCTTTCAGTTTGTGGGGGTGTTTATAAATTGTAGCAACATAAAAAATCATTGCTCCTTTGTTATAGTGTAGAGCTGGACACATAGGTCTAGTTTACATTCAGCTATTAAAGTAATTACATTGAAAAAAAGTATTTGAAATCTATGGTTTTAAAAAAAAAAAAAAAAAAAAGTAAAGAATTGGGAATCAATTTTAAATGGAAATGAATGAGTGAAATGACCCTAAGAATGGGAATTGAATTGTGCCACACTCAAAGTTTCCCACCCCTACTCTCTAATCATGGAACATGTGGTACAGACTTTAGCAATTATGTTAACATGCAAGATGTAATGAATTGAACTGATTCAAGTTATCTTTAAGAAGAACTTTAATACATGAACTTTTAATTTACAGCATATGGCTAAAGTTACAATATCTTGCTTCTCATAGTTCAGGTGGTCCAGTGATCTTCCATCCCTCCATCTTTCCCACTTTAGTAAAGAATGCCAGAGTTCCAAGTCCCAAACATGCTGAGGTGCCAGTTACAGCATTGTGGGCTGAAGGGATAGAGACAACACAAACACACAAACAATGATTATCTTAATGTGACACAAAACCGTTTACTTTTATTAAATCTCATTTGAGGCTATTGATTAATTTCTACCACTAACTTTTATTTTTATTTTAGTGAGATGATGATTTTAGTTTTTACTGTTAACTGCTATCTATTTTAATTGTATTTAAAGGTAATTTTATAATGTGTTTTTTTGCACTTTGAATAGTCTTTTGTCTGCAATTTTGGTTATATTTGCAATGATGCCCCTAACATGATGTTTTTATTTTAACATACAAAAAAATCAACACAGTTTTCTTTCTCTTTGCTCTCTCAAGTTCCTCACTGGAGTTCCAGAAAGCGCAGGTCATCTGGGGTCTATCGCATAGATAGATTATAGGCTGTTTACCCCTGACTGGCTGATATTCACTTTGGACATTATCTGGAATAAGTTAAAAAAAATTCAAACTGCCTATTTGCATGATATGGGAACAATTATCCTTAAATGTTTTAGGTGACACAGAGAATTGCGATGTTGTTGTCTCTAGTTGTATTGACAGACCATTTTGGTAGGCTTGTCAAGGTAGAGAAACATAATGAACCCAATTGTACAGTATAGCCTGATACAGAGGACCAGTGCTTCACTTACAGTCACCATGAAAGTGAGAAGAATGCAGTGCACAAAAATGTCTGTGTGTGCAAGGCTGCTTGAAATAAAGGTGCCTCTACTAAATTCTGACAGAGCAGAAGCAGGTCATCTTTTAGAATTATACTTCATCTAGGTCAATTTGTCAGCTTGCAAAAATGTGTTTTTTTAATTTACTAGCCTGATTGTAATTATTTTCATAATTATAATTGATAATTGGTTTGATTCCCAGCTCCTCCTAGTTGCATATCATTGTGTCCCTGGGCTAGGTACTTAAACCCGATTTGCCTCCGATGGTGTGTGCCATCGGTGTGTGAGTGAGTGAGTTAGTTAGTTTCCAGATGTGTGGGTGGCTCTCTATATCGCCACCGCCATCAGTGTGTGTGTGTGAATGGGTTTACCATAATTATTATTATTGATGTTGAATATTATGACAACAGACATGGAAATTATTCACAAAATTCTTATAGCTAACTCAGGATTGCTTACAAGAAGTCTCTCTCTCTCGCTCGCTCTCTCGCTCGCTCGCTCTCTCTCGCTCTCTCTCTCTCTCTCTCTCTCTCTCTCTCTCGCTCTCTCTCTCTCTCTCTCTCTCTCGCTCGCTCTCTCTCTCTCTCTCTCGCTCGCTCTCTCTCTCGCTCTCTCTCTCTCTCTCGCTCTCTCACTCTCTCGCTCGCTCTCTCTCTCTCTCTCTCCTTACTCCTGGCTCCCACAAAGATCCCAGAAGCACAGCCTCCGATGAAATAGTTCAGTGGGTCATCTGGCGCATCACGAGCCTGAGCACTGAGACAAGTCGCCATGCCAAAGATGGCTCCAATGGTGGCTGGTACAAAAGACACATAGACACACATTAGCAATACTCAATTTGATGCAAACATACAGAGTCAAGGGAAATCCAAAGGTTAGCTTCAACTTCATCTTTTGTCTTCTTCTGCTTTATCAATGCTGCTGGGATAGCAGCTTCAGCAGTGAATCCCAGTCTTCCCTCTTTCCCACCACTTTATTACTGCTTCCCCTTCTGAGCTGCCAAATTGTGGTCCAAAACTTCCTTGAAACTGTTTGAAAGTCATTTTCCATGGGCTCACTGAACTCCTCCTGAGTTTTTGACTACACAACCACTGAAGCTACTTGGCACGTAGATACCATTAGCTGCTTTTGAAATCCTGCAGGCTAAAAGGTTCCTGTAGGACTCCTCCAGCTTGACAGCATCCTTTACGTCAGTGTCCTTTGCACAGCTGCCCCTCACCCGAGTGTCCAAGACATGTGGACATCCTCATGCCTGACCATGGTCCTGTTATGGACAAACAATGACAAGCACAGAAGTCCCAACAACAAAACAGAACTCATGTTCAGATCAGGGAGCATTCCCCCTAATCACACCCCTCCATGTCTCACCATCATTGACCACGTGAGCATTGAAGTCCCCCAGGAGAACAAGGGAGGCCTTAGAAGAGGCGCCCCCCAAAAACGCCTCTAAGGAAAATGTTTTGGGAAGTAGGGCGAGAGTCGAGTTGTCATTAATTTCAGTTTGAAAATGTTTGGGAAGCAGGGCAAGAATCGAGTGAGAACTGAGTTGTTTCGTCTTTGAAAATGTTTGGGACACTGATTTTGCCAAAAGGAGTGTTCTTTATATTATAAAGAAGAGGGAAAGCCTTGTCTCGGTGGAGTCTGCTGCGGGTTGTGATCGAGTGCCCAGCCTATTGAAGCCTAATCTGCCCAGACTGACGGCTCTCTAGTCCAGTGTCACGGTAAGAGTTTTGAATGAATAACATGTAATCTGTGTAAGCTTCAATACTTGATGAAATGGATGCTGATGTTCACTGATCTTTGCGGAGAATAAATTGATACATTATTCTAGCAAATAAGTGTTTGTGTTGTGTTTGTCAGGTTCAAACAACCTAACATATTAAATACATAAACACAAAGAGGAGAGAAGACAACAGAATTAAGTTTTACTTGCAAGGAGAGCAGATGGAGATGTGCACAGTTACAATTCTCCTACCTACTCTCCTTCCATCTCCTGCTATTTATTAAGGGCTTCCCTAATGACAAAGGGTTGTTGCTTCTAAGGGGAGGGGGAAAAGTCAGCAACAACCTAAACTAAAATACCTAACCGACTAACATGGTCTTGTTTATTTTTATCTATAGTATAAAAAGATCAGCTACTTTTCCAAGTTAGGTATGGTCTTAGACAGTTTTACAACTCTCCTGTCATTACAACAGGAGCCGGGTAAAATCATTGAACAGTTGGAAGGAAGTTCTGATCTTGGTCAAGTCAACAGCTGCGCATCTCAAATGTCCACCTAGAAGATAACTCAAAAAAGGACACACACACACAACTTATTACAGAACAAGGAATAGAAAAGTAAAAATTAGTAAAAACATGGGATAATCTTATACACATCATTCTAACAGTGTTGTTTACTGAGCTTTGCAGGGAATAGATCGACATATCATTCTAGCAAATAAGTGACTGTACTTGGGAGCTGGGCTGAGCTCCGCTAGAAATAAATTAACAGCCGGAGGTCAGAGAGTCCAACTGCTCTCAAGGAAACTAGTTCTAGTTCTATTAGTTCTGGAGTTGAGACAAACCTGACCATATCTAGCCAGTACCTCTCAACAATTATTCTCATTATTAAGGGGGTTTGAAAAGTGGTTTGTCTGGTCACTTACCCAAGACCTGATTGCCATGGGTGACCCTATCTGACATCATAGGTCCTGGGTCATTGAAACACACAAACCTCTCACTTGGTAAGGTGGAAGCTCCAGAAGGGGCCAAAGGTTTGCACTTTCACTTATTTAGACCAAACTGCCTGAAAGAATCTGACCATTGCCGTTTCATTACAGTAAAACATTTACCCGTATTTCAGCAACTCCGATGAAAATAAAACCATGATGTAGAACAGCAGGTCAATAATACTTAACACAGAGCAAGGTGTTTAAGGGCTAAAGTGGCATATTCTTGGTTGGTTAGTCATTCATCTCAGTCACACACCATTCACAACTATTTTGCAATATACTTTTGGATCCCATGGATCCTATGCTATTTTATAAATGAGATCCCTGGTGTTTTAAAAGAAACACATGCACACATATTGCCTGTAAGATCAGAGGACCTCATCAAGATAGTACAATTCCATTTTAGGCAGAGAACACATATTCATACAAGCCTCTTCATGAGCAGTATGCCTGCAGATACATAACAGTTTATTTTGAAAATGTCCCCGCAAAAGTAAATATTTGTACACCAGACAACTGTGTACTTAATAGAATGAATATTTACCCATGGTAACAGTGGCATTGGTGGCTCTCTGTACAGCAGCCAGTGCTGAATCAGGTCGGAAAGCCACTATGTGATAGGCTGAACCAACCAGACCTGAAAACACACAGACACACTCATTAATGAATTGTTGCCATGAATAGCAAACAAACAATGGAGCACTCAAGAAGCCACCGTACATCTTAATTGTACAATTACGAGGTCACCTAAAAATGGCTCAATTGCTACCAGTTGATATAGGTATAGCATCATCATTGTACTGTGGTATAGTGTGTTTCAGTCAATAATTTGATCTTCTCTCTGACATGTATTCTTGGACAATTGCAGATGTCCAGCATACTCAAGATATGGCTATAATCTGACTAAACTGCACCTGTAAATGCAATAAGTGTGTTAACGGTAAGTTTCTGTTGTGCTTATGTTAAACTGCTGGCTATAGCTGCAAAAAAATAGTCGATTTAAACTTTTACATTAATCATCAACAACAATTTTGATAATTTTCTTTTTAACAAAAAAAAAAAAAACATTCTCAGATGATCTTTTGGTTGTGGACTGTTGTTATGGATAAAAAAAAGACATTTTATATTAAATTTCGAGCTCTGCGATATGTTGATCGGCATTTTACACCATAATTATAAACCGAACAAATGGTTTCATTAATCAATAGGTTAATCAACGATTAAAATAGCTGTTATTTGCAGCCCTACTGCTGTCTCAATGAGGCTAAAAAAAGACTCAATATTGTTGAGGAAGTAAACCTCTGGTTCTGTATGGATGTAACGTTGCCGTAAAGGTACACGTCTACGCATGTAAAGACGTTCACGTTAGTTCCCTGTTGGTTGTAACAAACAAAACGAGAATTCATACATTGTATCCTTGTGGCTTGATAATACATACGCTGCAACAACAGGGCAGCAGTGAAATTCTCAAAATGAATCATATACAAATACATAACAAACCCGGGCTAACCTGCTAGCTTAAAAGCGTTAGCAAAAGCTCAAACACCAGATAAACGCGCAGTTAACAGTCACTACCCAGCACAGCAACAGCATCAGCTGCAATAGCTGACTTGGACCTGACTTATAAATATTGCTATTTACCCAAAGCGGTGGCGATTTTGGTCGTGATCCATGTTTTTTGGATGCAGTCTGTCCCCTCCGGTACGTCCCAGTACCCCATTTCTGAACTCAAGGACAAGCTCAAAATTCTCGCGAGAAATAAATGATCAAATATTTTGGTTTGGCGTTTGGGAACGAGGTTTATAGGTCATTACCGCCACCCACTGGAGGGAGACTAGATTGGCACTAAAATAAAAAGGTAATCATCACAATGTCCTTTGAAAGATTTTGATATTGATTTTGTTATGCTTGGAGGAATGTATTGTTTGGTCCCTGGAAAATGGCAATGTACGGAAAAAAGCAAATGTACATAATCAATTTATAATTATTATGGCCAGATTTCATGTACACAAATGTAAATTCACAAACAGAAAACCATGCTTTATTGCTTTTGACAAAGAAGCCAAACAATACATTCAATCAATCCGATGCTATTAAAAACCTAGACAGTTAAGATTATGTTTGCTTGCACTGAGTTCAACATGTTTTATGGATATCTTTATATTATTATATTACCCAAACGAGTTTTGTGTTTTATATTGTTGTAACCTGAATTATCTGAATAATTGACACGAATGTACACAGTACATTATATTTTCTCAATAAAGATGACTCAAAAAAATTCAATTCAATTTATTTGCATAGCCCAGAATCACAAATCACAGATTTGCCCCAACATGCTTTACAGTTTGTGCAAAAGCAACACAACATCCCCTGTCCTTAGGCCCTCACATTGTACAAGATAAAACTCCCTAAAAAAAACCTTTAACGGGGGAAAAAAAAACAGGAGAACCCTCAGGAAGAGAAACAGAGGAGGGATCCCTCTTCCAGGACAGACAGGCTGCAGTAGATGATGGAAGGTGGAAACATTACAGGGAAAATTAGAATAGAATAGATAGAATAGATAAAACTTTATTGATCCCACAACGGGGAAATGTGTGTGTTACTGCAGCGTTACAGATAAAGAAAAAGAAAGAAAAAGAAAAATAAAGTTGAAGAAGATAAAAAAAACTTTAAAAAATAAAAAAACACACAACACAATGTACAAATTCGCAGAATTTGTTAATCCGCATACACAGTATGCATTATCGACAGAATGGAGAGAAAATGCTAATAAATAGTAGGAAAAAAAGTATGCATAAGCAAGGCATATATACATACATACATGGACGTACATACCTACATACATACACATACACACATATTTGCATATATATATATGGACATACATATCCACGCACATACCCACATGTATACATACATAGCTAATGCACACTTAAGGTGCAGGGTGTTACAAACAGACAAACTATACAAAAATGTAATGAATTTGGTTGTAAGTGCAGGATGAGGCGCAGGATCCCTCACAGCTTCCAGGTAACCCAGGACAGCATCAGACCCTCCAACATCCGAAAATCCCTCAGTGGCTGCACTGCAGCATGTTCTGTGAATGAGAAAACACAGCTGGAGAGTCGTTAGAGACTTTTTGGTGCAACCGGACAGTAAAGAGTTGCAGTAGTCAAGCCTGGAAGTAACAAATGCATCGATAAGTTTTTCCGCATCTTTCAGAGATAGGAAGTGTCTGACCTTTGATATGTTGCGTAGGTGAATGAAGGCAGTCCTAGAATTATTTTTAATGTGGGGAGAGAATGACTCCCAGGTTTTTCACAGTGGAGCTAGAGGCCAGGGAGTCTTCCAGGATAGCTATATCACTGGATATTGAGTTCCTCAGAATTTCGGGCCCGAGTACAATGATTTCTGTTTTGTCTGAATTTAGTAGAAGAAAATTGCAGGTCATCCAGGATTTTATTTCCTTAAGACAAGCTTGAAGTGTAGCTAGCTGATTGGTTTTTATTTGGCCTATTTGATGGATACAGTTGTGTATCGTCTGCATGACAGTGGAAATTATTAGTGTTTCCTAATGATTTTACCCAATGGGAGCATATAGAGTGAAAAATATTGGTCCAAGCACAGAACCTTTTGGAACCCCATGATTAACTTTGGTATAGATAGAAGAAACATTATTGATATGGACAAATTGGGAATGATCTAAGAGATAGAACTTAAACCAAACTAGTGCAGTCCCTTTTATACCAATAAGATGCTCTAGTCTCTGTAACAAGATTTGATGGTCAGCTGTGTCAAATGCAGCGTTAAGATCTAACAGAACAAGGATGGAAATAAATCCTTTATCAGATGCATTGAGAATATCATTTGAAACTTTAACTAGAGCCGTTTCTGTGCTGTGATGCATTCTAAAACCTCACTGGAAATCCTTGTATAAGTTATTGTTGTGTAAAAAGTCACACAGCTGTTTAGCAACTGCTATTTCCAGAATCTTATAGAGGAAGGGAAGGTTGGAAATGGTTCTATAGTTGGCTAAAATGCTTGAGTCAAGGGCAGGTTTTTAAGGAGAGGTTTAATTACAGCTACTTTAAAGGACAGTGGTACATAGCCAGATAATAAAGACATATCAAGTATTTCTAGTAAGGAAGGGCTAATCAAAGGAAAAATGTCTTTTAGAAATCTGGTTGGAATAGGGCCTAAAAGACAGGTTGAAGTTTTAGATGAAGACATCAGTGAAGCTAGTTCAGCGAAGTTGATTGAAGTCAATGTGTCAAGGTGAATATTAGCTGTTTCAACTGTCTCTACAATAACTGCATTTGAGGGCAGATTAGTGCCAGTGGATGGGACAAAGTGATAAATTCTGTCTCTAATTGTCAGAATTTTGTCATTAAAGTCCATGAAGTCATCACTGCTGAGGGTTGTAGGAATACGTGGATCAATAGTGTAGTTACATTTAGTCAATGAAGCTAATGCGCTGAAGAGGAACTTTGGATTGTTTTTGATTTTTCTATCAGTGAGGAGTAATAAGCAGCTCTGGCATTGCGTAGGGCCTGTACATTCTGAGATTCTCTTTCCATGCGTGTAAAGCTTCTCCCAGTTTGCTGGAGCGCCATATTCGTTCATGCCTCCGAGATGTTAACTTTAGTTTACGGGTGAGAGAGTTATACCAGGGTGTGACTCTTTTTTGTTTAATAACTTCTTTTTTGGGGAGCGATGGAGTCAAGGGTCGTTTGCAGTGAACTTGCGCTCTCAACAAGTTGATCTATTTCAGATGAACAAGCAACAGCATATAAATCCACAGCTGTGGTGGGGAAAGGCAGTGAATTAAATACTGAGGGAATTACCTTCTTGTATTAAGATATAGAACTGTCGGTTAAGTATTGAGTAAGTATGCTTTTTTCAGGTGGTGAGTAGTTTGATAGCAGGAATTCCAAAGTTATTAGATAATGATCTGACAGGAGGGGATTCTGTGGGAAGACAGATAAGTGTTCAACCTCGATGCCGTACGTCAGGACAAGGTCAAGGGTTTGGTTAAAGCATTGGGTGGGCACATTTACTCTGAGAAAAGCCTATTGACTCCAGTAAAGAGAGAAAGGCAGAGCCAAGGCTACCACAGTCAACATCAACGTGAATATCAAAGTCACCTGCCATGATTATTTTATCTGTCCTGAGTACTAAACTCGAGAGATACTCTCAGAATTCTGATAAAAATTCTGAATATGGGCCCAGAGGGCGGTATGATAAATATAACTGGTTGTAGTGATTTCCAAGATGGATGGGAAGAGACTAAGCACAAGGCCCTCAAATGATGTGTATCTACACTTCGGTTCAGGGTTGATTAGTAAACTGGAGTTGAAAATGGCTGCAACTCCACCACCTCGGCTGGTGTCACAAGGAATATGAGTGTTAATATGGCTGGGAGGAGTGGATTCTTTCAGGCTGATATATTCATCAGGATGCAGCCAGGTTTCAGTAAGACAGGGCACGTCAATATTATAATCTGATATTATATCATTTATTAACAAAGCTTTGGATGATAGAGATTTAATGTTTAGAAGTCCACATTTCACTCTCCAGTCCTGTTGCTTTATGGCTGTATTGGTGCTAATATTAATTAAGTTGCTGTGGGTGACTCGTCTCCTATTGTTGGATGTAATGAATTTTTGTCGGGGGACAGACACCGTCTCTATCTGACTGCTCTAAGGGAGACGCAGATAAGTGTGTAGGACTGCGACTCCGCCTCCTGGACTCAACTCTGTGTAGTCACGGTTTTCGGGTGATAAAGTTTACATATTCCTGGATAAGAGAGCGGCTTCATTCAGGGTGGGGTGTATGCCGTCTCTCGCTATCAGACCAGGTTTCCCCCAGAACGTCGACCAATTATCTATCAAACCCACATTAGTATCTGGGCACCAACCCGACAAACAGCGGTGGAAAGACCTCATGCGACTAAACGTGAGAACACTAGTCATGTTCGGCGGGGGGCCAGAGAAAACTACAGTGTCCGACATGGTCTTTGCATAGGTGCATACCGACTCCACATTAATCTTCGTAACCTCTGATTTACGAACACGGGCGTCGTTACAGCCGACGTGAATAATAATCCTTTCTAATTTCGGCCTAGTCCTAGCTAAAAGCTTCAGGTTGGAATCGATGTCGCCTGCTCTGGCCCCCGGGATGCAGCTGACGGTGCACCCTGGTGTCGCTAGCTTCACGTATCGGACTACAGAGCTTCCAATTACCAGCGTTTGTTTCTCAGTGGGTATTTTGCTGAGTGGGAGAAATATGTTCGATGCGTGAACAGTCACCCAGTCGCGCTGCTCGGAAATTGCCGGGGCGCTAGTGGCTAAGCTAGCGTTAGCTCGGCTCGGGCTAATAACTCGGACCGCGGCGGTTACTGCCGGGGAGATGCGAGTTACGCTGGGGGGGGGGGGTCCGGGGAGACTAGGGACCGTCTAGCTACACTAGCATATGACTGGCTATCTAACATACGGAGCCGAGCTTCTACCTCACGAACCCTCGCCTCCAAGTCTAACACAACATTACATTGATACAAGTACCGTTAATGGAGGCAGGGGAATAGCTAAACATCAGACACCCTGAGCAGGTAAAAGCAATAGGAGAGGGAGCGAGAGACGCCATCGTAGGTAAGTTAGCCGAGCAATCCACGCCAGCCGAGCAAGCTAGGTTAGCTGAGCCAAACAACCAGCTACCGGGATATTAGCGAGGGAGACGCTAAAGTAAGAGACGGCAGGAGGGTGCTTAAATGACACTATTGTACGTTAGAGGGATTAACTTTGGAGATGCCAAATGATTTTTTTGGAATGATAAAGGAGAAAAAGTAAGCAGTAAGCTGCCACACACACAACACAAGCTTAGAGTAACAAGAGAGTGACGCAATATGCTCACCGTACGTAGGCGGCGGAGGAGGAGAATCATCACAATATCCAAAAACTTGTGCATGTGCTGGGCATCAACAAAAGAAAGTAACTGCACAGTTCCCAATCCTTCTTGACCTCTATGCTTTGTCACAGGTGGAGTGTTCAAATAATATCTTGTGAATATCTATCAACTTTTTATCATGAATAAAAACATCAAAAAGCCCTGGAGTGGTGATTATCAATTGAAAAAGTATATGACTTACTATAAGGATAAGAGATGCTTTGTCATAATTTTTAGATAAGTAATAGTCATTAATGGAATAGTGTTGTAATTTTTACATCCTATATTATTATGAGAAATGTTTAAGGTTATCAACAATCATTTGAGAAGACAAACATGATTACACCTTTATATCATTGCTTTGATAGACTTGAACATATATATTAATCTCACTCAATCTAAATTGGGATTCTACTATGAAGGGTATTATTAGCCTCTTCAGACAATTAGAAGATCATCACTGAGCTGCAACGATAAATGGATTTGTTTCCAACTATTATATTAATCACCAACTATTTTGAGAAAATGATTAATCGATTTGAGTAATTTTTAGCGAGAAAATGTAAAACTTCTCTGGTTCCAGCATCTCAAATCTGATTATTTTCTGGTTTCTCTCGTTTATCATGATGAAAATCTGCCGCTTGTCTTCTTTGGTCGCATCATCCTGCTGCATTTATGCAGTCCATCAAGTGCATAAAATTCACCACACAAATTGTTTTAGAAACAATTTATTAACTAAATCTTCTCACTGATTCCAGTGTCAGTATGCTCTCCAGCCTGAAGGAGAGTAAAGTCCCAAATCAAAGAAAGCAAAGCACTATGTATGATAATTAAAAGTCTGAGATTTTGTCTTATAAAAGGATCTTTTGGGAATATCACTTGCAGTATAACTGTATTTTATGCATATTGACAAATGGAAGCTTAAATTTAAAAGACTTTTTTTAGAGATGCTGTCTTATTTGAGAAATTATTTCTTCTTCCAGAACTGGCTGTACTTGTCAACTTCAAAGTCATCTTCATAGTGAACTACAGTCTGTTCCATCTTCTTCTTTGCTTCTCTCTTTTTCTGTCGAGCTCGACGCTCCTCTTCAGGCAGAGTCAACACATCAATAGGCATCTTTAAAAACACACAAGTGGAAAAAAACAAAAAACAAATACATTTTTTAGGATCAGTATTAACAGGACTGTGACAGAACAGAGTTGAATTATTAACTATTACAACTCAACCAGTGTACTCCACAGTATGATGCTTCTCAGGTTATCCGAGATAGAACTCGACCCACAAGAGACTTAAACTCAGGGGATCACAACTGCCTCACATTTTACTTTTATCCCTCTAATTCCCATTATGTATGTGTCTTAACATTATGAGAATCATATACTGCACAACCATATTTCTATTTAATCAGTGTGTGTTCTGTAGCAGGTCCAGGCAATGTTTTTACATTTTTTCATGATAACAATAATCATAATAATACAACTGCAGGACATAGAATAGACAAGACTATGAAAATACAGCCCATGTTAAAAATTGGATTTTAAATTCAAACATATTCTAAACACATTAAAAGTGTATTTCTCACACAACTAGTGCAGAGACTAACCATGAGGATACGCCGTGGTTCTTTGTATCTGATGTTTATTGTGGATCCATCAGGCTGGACCAGTAAAACAGGGTACAACCTCTCATATTTGTTTCGTGCATAGCGCACCACGGTCGACCTGTTGGAGTTCAGCTGGGGAGTCTGTGTGTGGAGAAGAGAGGCCTGGCCAGGCTCTGACAGGTCACCTGTTCGGGTGAACACAGGGCACATACACCTGCACGCACACACGCACAAACGCGCGCGCACACACACACACACAGAGATGTATACCGTAGATTTGTCCAAAGATTATTTATTTTACATTTTCAGCATCAGATACAAATAAAACATTAAAAAATACACAAACGAACAAAAATAAAACAAATTAACAAGTAACTAATGAAAACAAAGACAATATGCATACATTCACTGTTTTCTGTGATATCTATTATTCATGAAAGTCATGAAAACAATAGTTTCTCCATTCTGGAATGTGTAATTTTGCAATATATAGAAGCATAATTTCATTTTTTTCTCTCATAATTTATGATTCTGATCTCATTAGGATTTTATTAAATAATTAGTTGTCAAGTAAAATTGTAGACTGTAGACAGAATACTTCAATACCTTAGTAGAAATTTTGGCTATACTTCGAACTATACTGGAGTAATTATTTTTCAGTCAAATTATGCCTCTTCTCTTTACATTTTACATCTCACTTTACATAAATTATGCTGCAACAAATAAAATCTAATGAAGTGAAAATATCTTGTTTTTATAACATTATCTTATTCCACTGGCAGATAGTTTTGCTTATTTCAATTAATGATTTGAGTCAATTACAAACCTAATACTCAAATCTTGATTTATTTTTCTATTCAAAACATGAGATAAACCCTCCAGTAATTAGATAAAAACTCAATATTAGATTAAAAGACATCATTACATATGTCATAAAGGCATTTCCCCTCCTTAGATTTATTTTTAATTTTACAATTGAAGCAGTTTTAAAATGAATACTTTTACATGAGCAAAAAGCTTGATCTATACTTCTACCTATGAGTAAATAATATTAATCGTTTTGACACTTCCGGTAAACATGTTTTACTGTGTTTACCTCCCTTTTACTGGTGGGTGAGAATAGGCCTACATAACTATTAACAAAAATGTATTAATGAGAAAAATCCATACGTGACCTGAATTATAACATCATAAGAACACAAATACAAAACCGCTGACATTTTCCCACAGTTATGCCGCATATGAATGTATACAGCGTATTTTGCATGTTTTAAGGTTTTAGACGTTACGTAAACTATGTGATATGGTGCGTTTCTCTTACCGTAATAACAGACAGCGCGAAACACGAAGCTTCATTAAAAACATGTTCGTGTCCAATAAAAAAAACTTTTATCCAAAAGCAGCCAGTTGGAAATTAATATAGCGTTCCTGACAGGAAGTAGTTATCCAGAAGGTCGAACAGTGGAGTCCACCCACTTTATGTCCTACTGAAACAATGTACAACGCAGAATCGTTCCGCCTCATTTCGATAAACTGAATGCAGAAAAAGAAGAAGTAGGAAGAGGAAGAGACGTGGCTTGGATTAGTCGATCTTGTGACCTACGAATACAGCTGCGGTGAGTTGAAATTTTTTTTTACCGGTTCAGGTAAAAACAATTCGTACTATTATCATACAAAGTCCGCTACGTGGATACACACACTATAATATATGTGTGTTTAAGGAAACTATCTGCTGTGGTTCTAGTAAGTTTGTCTCTAACGATAAATTGACTATATTTTGGAAATGTTATTACGATAAGTGGCATTTGGAAAATGAATAGCAGAAAGTATGTTGTTCTTTCACCGTTTAATTAGTATTGCCTTTATACATCTGATACCATTTTAAAAGGATGAGCAGTGACATGTTGGCTGCAGAGCGTGTGTGCGCGCGTGCGTGGGTAAGTTTATTTTATTTTGACATGGTCGTTACGCTATTGGATCTGCAACACAACATTATGTATAGATGCACTGTAAAGAAAATATAATCACAAAAACTATACAGGGGTAATATCTGTTTCAGAGGCGATGGCGATGTAAGAAACGTCATATGATGATGCTGAAAATTATCATTATTACACATTTCATTTTACCACAGTTTTTATTTTATTGTGTATCTGTTGTCTAAAATCAGTGAAAACGTTGGTGGTACAAAAAGTGTGTGTCAGTAAATGAGTTTACGTGAAGTAAAGAGTTGCTCTGTCTGTGTTCCTTGTGTCCTGCAGAAAATAATCAGTGTCCATCCTTCTGCAGAGATGGCAGAGCGCCCTGCGCAGCTGCTACTGCTCTGGATGCTGATCAACTTATCTGGTGAGTGACTGACTCTTATGGCCGTTGACAGTTCATTCAGTGTCATATATATATATATATATATATATATATATATATATATATATATATATATATATATATATATATATATATATATATATATATATATATATATATATATATATATATATTTAAATGGGTCCATTCTATTGACACAGCAGATTGCTTACAGTGATTATTTATAGGAGATATATGAGATATGCTTAATGATGTCTAAAGGGAAATTTGTTCTAGAATCTGCCAAACATCTGTGTAGATTCTCACTCATCCAGGTCATTGTAGTGTCAAAGGAGTTATCTTTTATCCAAAAGCCTTCTTCAGTTCTGCTGAAGAAGCCTTTTGGATAAAAG
This sequence comes from Eupleurogrammus muticus, assembly GCA_036785175.1. Taxonomy (NCBI): domain Eukaryota; kingdom Metazoa; phylum Chordata; class Actinopteri; order Scombriformes; family Trichiuridae; genus Eupleurogrammus; species Eupleurogrammus muticus. The sequence goes on along the minus strand of JAYKQN010000006.1, from coordinate 28,661,109 downwards.
GTAAAATGTCTTCAAGCTACAGGAAAAAGTCCAGTTGCTTACAAGTAAGTCCTTTGACATGATTCTGCCCATCATGCACATTGGAAGCAGTTTGCCTATACACACGTGCTATATATATATATATATATATATATATATATATATATATATATATATATATATATATATATATATATATATATATATATATATATATATATCTCAATTGTCAATCGCTGTTGGCAGTGCCATTATAAATATCATTTATCATGATGCAGATCCATACCACCAAATGATGCCAGCCTCTCTACTGTTTTTTTTCTATCTTACAGATTCCACAATGTTTCTGTATGCTCCTGATGCTGTTACACTTGTAGAACACTCCACAGCCAACATCACCATCACTTCCAGGTAACTATAGTAGCACAGTCTTTTTTCAGAAAAAAAACACTTTTTAGAGCTTCCACGATAACTGCATCACTGCCTTATTGTGGTCACATGATATTATTGTAGGTGCTGATTCATTAATGAATCACCGCAAAAAGTAATCTGATCTACAACACTAAGAACTCATGCAACACACTTGTTGCACTGCTGCACCATAGCTGCTGCCAGATGGCAAACATCTGAATATAGAGTGAATCTAAAACTTAGAAAATGCATATAAAACAAAAGAGGATAAAGACATGCAATGAAGATCCTGGTGGGTATTCTGTATTGTATTTGCATAGGAACAAGTATAAAATATGATCTTATGTCACATACTAAAATTTTATACCCTAAAATAGTTTCTGATGCTGTCTTTATATGGACTTTTGAAAAAGAGCTGCAACAATTTTAGTCTATTTTTGTTTATTTTCACTATCTGATAATCAATTTTATTAAATTGAGTCATTTTAACAAGAAATGCCAAAATTCTCTTGTTCCACATTCCAATTGGATTACTTTCTAGTTTATTTTGTGGACTGTTGGTCTGGATAAAAAAGAAAAAGACTGGATGTTTTTTTCTTCCTGCAGCTCTTCTGTCAACCAGTCAACTGTGATTCAGTTCAATGTAACTTACAACTCCACCAACTACTCATCTGTCATCACACTGCCTGAGCAGGTAACTAATCAAACTAAAATGAAAAGCCTAAATTAGATTTGTGTTGAGCAGAAACTTTCTTCAAAGGCGATTGCTGATCCCCCTCTGAACAAGTCTGGACTTGACGTCTTGTGTGTGTGTGTGTGTGTGTGTGTGTGTGTGCACGCGTGTGTGCGCACGTGCGTTAGGTTTTGCTGCCAGCGGGGACAGCCTCAGTCATTTTCAATGTGACAGCCGTTGATGTTGGTCAGGTGACCACATACTTGTGTAGCAACAACACAGAGCTAAGCAGGTTGGTATCAGAAAAGCACAGAACAGTGATGTCTAACAATTTCCACTCTAATACAGAATTAATTAATTATATAATGTATGGTGAAATGATATGAGTATACTCCTTCAAAGGTACAGTGTGTAAGCTTTAGCAGCATCAAGCAGAACAGAACAAGAAAAAACCCAAACAAATGCTTTCGACGGGGACCTCATTTTATTCTTGCGCAGTGGAAGTTTTGTGACCACCTTTGTTCATTGATTGGTTAGGTGCAATTTGCAACTTCACCACTAGATGCCACCAAAAATACACACTTTTTCCAGCATTTTTGATGGTGTTTCTGTGGAGAAGAATTGTAATCACTAGTGTCCAATTCCTCTTGTCTGTAATGATCATCCTCTCTTCCTCCCTCCAACAGGTTGTCTGTCAGGATCCGCTTTATGGTTGTCTATAGCAATGTCCTGTCAATAATCAATCAGGTGATTGGCTGGATTTACTTTTTGGCTTGGTCGGTATCCTTCTATCCACAAGTCTTGGAAAACTGGAGGAGGAAAAGGTAGTTTTCACCTGCCCTTCACCTCATTGAGCCAAGTTTCTTGGATGTTTTATATATCGATATCAGCGTTATGATCTTTGATTAAATGGAATCTCAACACACTCACTAACACAATATGAAGTGATACATATGCTCTAATCTGCTTCTGCTCTAATCTGGCTTGTCTTTAAATTTTTAAATTACTGGGTAGCACTGGAAATGTAACATTTCGACAGAAGTGTCCACAACATTCTGTTTCTGAATATTTTTTATTAACAATAAATAATTATATTTAACAAATTAGGCTATATATTTGCAGGAAGGTGCTTTAGAAGGTGCTGGAGAGTACTTGGCCCTAATAAGGCACACAGTTAATTAATCAACCTAAATTATTTAAATTAAATTTGAAATATGTGTAACCTCCTTTACTCAATAAACAGGTCGGCTGGACATATAACATAACATTTGTCTAAAGGAACTCGCAACATTCTAAAATTAAACATGAAGAAAACAAATAAATGCTAATAAAAGTAAATGTTTATTTAGGCAGACTTTTTTTGAAGGATATTCCTCTGGATCAATGGCTTTAAACTAGACACAACTAACTTAAAAAAATTGTAGTAGATAGTATTGAATTCAAATAAAGGTCTGTTGCGGTTTGATTACATGCATCACACACAACATTTCTTTTTTTCTTTTTTTTTTTTTCACTAACTTTCTGTTTTAAACCAAAGAGAATGGATAGTTCATAACTGGTATCAGTACAAATGGGCACATTCTTTTTGTAAGTATCTGTATTTATGTATTTCTGATGATTTTTGCTTTACATTTTGCTAACAGGATCACTGGGAATCCTGGTAGCCAGATGTGGGCATGAAACATGATAATGTTTCATGCCCACATCTCTTTAGGGTCCACACGCAAAAAATATACACAAATTTGACAAAAACTGAAGAGACCCAGATTAATTAAATAATAATAATAATATAATATTAATATTATAATATTATTATCATATTTTTTCATTCAGTGTTGTAGGTCTCAACTTTGACTTCCTGGCTCTCAACCTAACTGGCTTCATCGCTTACAGTGTCTTCAATATTGGGTTGTTCTGGGTGCCTGAAATAAAGGTAACTTTGATCCTTATTCACCACTTTACACACAAAATCAGTCTATTAGCCATGTTAAGTACTGTAAAGTAATAACTACTTCAATAACTGAGTCTAGTTAGAAACACAACTGAACAGGAAATGTCTTAAACACACCTGTACAGAACAGGTAGCGTCTTAAGAGCCTTACATGAATAATAGAAGAAAGATATAGAGGAAGTGTTTCTTTTTCAACAATGCATCTAATGTATCTAGAGACAGGTTTGTATATTTCTTGTTTATGTATTTTTATTTTCATTTATATACAGTATTGTGTAAGTATTGTGTCAACTGGAAAAAAGTATTAAACTGCAAGGTCTTGCTTGATTTTGAGTAGCAGAGGCAGTATTACCATTTATATATTAAACCTTTGTAATATAAATAACCTTTTTAACACACAGCGCCCAAAGCTTTGTTTTTTTTTCTTCAAGACAAATGTATATTTATTTATGGTATATAAAATGCATTAGCAGACATTCAGTGTCAGGGAGAGACAAGCTGCTCTCTCCCTCCAGACAGGATGGGTTGAATTGATGCCAAAGAGCTCAATTTTGTTCTTATCTACGCCGTTTCCCAGTCTCTCCCCAAGTCATTCAGATGTTCGATGGCTAAGTTCAGGGGGCCTGCACATGTGATTTCTTAAGCAGGGGTACTATGCTAGCACCACAAGATGTTAGACCATTGTGGTGTAAAGTGTTGTATAAGGTCTATTTCTCACCATTCTCATGATTCTGGAAACCCCACGAGGTGAGATCTTGTTTGGAGCCCCAGACCTAAGTCGATCAATGATCATGTTGTGAGTCTTGTACTTGCACAACGATATATTGCACGATACACAATTGCACCAGAAGTCATCCTAACGCCAAGCTTCTTGCTAAAGGTTTTGTAGCCCATAACGGTCTTATGCAGGTCTACAATCTTCTCTCTTCAATCCACAGAAGCTCTTTAGTCTTTCCAAGGTTGGAGAGTTTGACAAACTGAATCTGTTGCCAAGTGGCTTTTATACAAGTCATTAGTGATATCAGGTGTCTTCAATTTAAGTGACAAGGTAATTTGGAGAGTCTTACTTGTCTGCATTAACAAGAACTCTTGATGGATAATAGGGGATCAAATACTTATTCTCCCCAATAAAATGGAAATTAAGATAAGATAAGATAAAACTTTATTGATCCCACAACGTGGAAATTTGTCTGTTACTTTGTCTGTTTGTTAATTAATACAAATTCTTTAAAGTTGATTTCCTGTTTTTCTTTGTGATATGCTGTCTTAGCATGTTGGACTACACCTACCATATTATGGACTGTATGAGTTTTTATTAGTGGCCAAACCAACAAAATTACTTCAAATACTTGTTTTCCCCACTGTATACATTGACTATTTTTTATTTTAAATGAAATGTTCTCAAGAGCAACAGATAATTGAACTGTATGTATATGGTGTCCGTTGTTGTGTCTGCTATGTAGGAGGAGTTTCTCAAGAGGAACCCCAATGGAATTAACCCTGTAAATGCTAATGACGTATTCTTCAGTCTCCATGCTTTCCTGCTCTGTTTGATCTACATCTGCCAGGCTGCTGTATATGAGGTGTGTAGTTTTTCTTTTTTAAGTCAATGTTAAAGGTACTCTATCATGAAGAAAATGTGTTTAGTGTTTGTGTGTAAATATTTAGGTCTCTGGTGTCCATAAGATCAGCTACTCCTTCTGTTGTGATTTGGCCCTTATTTGCAGGCTTGTTGAAACCTGGTCACACACAAGCCATTAAGAAATAGCTCCCTTTGTGATGCCTCAAAGGGAAAACTTAATAATAATAATAATAATAATTACACATTTTGTAAAATTCTTTAACACAATGTATAATAAACTTTATAATATAATATTTCATAGTAATTATTATAACCGTTATTACAAAATGGGGGGGAAGAAGGGTGACCTTTTAATGAATAAAATGTAATCATTTGTTATTATATAATAAACCCCCATAATGTATGTCTAATTAGGAAAAACATCATACCATCAGAACAACATTGACTTAACATTAACAATAATCATAAATAGGAACTCATTTAAAAACTACAGTAGGATGTTTCATTGGTCAAACCTAAATCAAATATAACCATAAGCTCTTAGCCTATATTACAGAAAGCTCATAGAGAAAAAAGTGCAAAAGTGCTAGCTAGTTACTGACATAATCTATGTTTGTTAATTCATTTTGAATTTGCAATCAAAAATCCAAAAATGAAAAGGGGACTGGTTATTTCATTTGTTTATTATTCTAACATAAACAAAAAAACTGTGGATTTTCATATTCTATTTTAGATTGAGATAAAAAAAAATACTAATTCGAAAAAAAGGGTGCATGACTGATTTTGCAGCAGGGCACACAAATAAAAACGGGCCCTCATTAATGCTGAGATGTAAATGTATTACCTTGTTCCATTTAGCACCATTATTAAATAATGCTTGCTAAGGATAACTCCACATTATTTCCCTCTACATTGTTGTATTGGGTAGTGCTGCTGTACTGGACTGCAAAATATTTATTATATATGTTAAACACATAAACACAAGGGACTCAGAGTAATAACATTGATTCCCTTTGAAATAGAATGAATCAACAGTATGATATAAGAATATAAACAGTGGCACTGACTCATATCTCTGTGTCCTCTCTCTCCTAGAGAGGGGGTCAAAGGGTCTCCTGGATGGCCGGGTCCTTTTTGCTGATTGGCTGGACATTTGTCTTTGTCAGCTTGTTTCTTGCTGTAGCTGAAGTAATCACCTGGTTGGATTATCTCTACTATTTCTCCTACATTAAACTCACAGTTACGCTGGTCAAATATGTACCACAGGTATGTAATACACATGCACACAAAGAGATGAAAACAATGAAATTGCACAATTCAATACCCATGAAGTACTGTAAATATTACTTAGTAGAAATGTTCATTTTAGGTCAGTTTGAAGCTGTAGTTACCTTGACTTATTCCACACATCACATGTGACACCTCTGTGTTTAAGTTTCTGTTACAGAACTGTGTATATATACTGTATGTATATGATTATTACTTGTGATTATGGAAATTACACTGTTCACTGTAAAACTGATCAATACAACACACTGTATAGTCTGCTTAGTCCAGTATAATATTCTGTAGTATATAATGCTCAAAAATTTGAATAAATGATCTGTAACTGATGGCTCTCTGCTGTTTCAGGTTTACATGAACTACAGGAGACAGAGCACTGAGGGCTGGAGTATTGGGAATGTGTTGCTGGACTTCACTGGTGGATCTCTTAGTATTCTACAGATGATTTTACAGTCTTACAACAATGGTAACTATTGTGCTCAGTGCTCACTGTATTTGATGATTATGAACGGAAAATTCTCTCAATATAGTTTTACATCTCCTCTCACAAGCGTCTCTTTGGAGATTTATAGTTATGATATCAAAACTTGACAGGTGGTTTTAAAGGGCCATACTATTAAAGAGAAAAAAAAACTTTTTCAGAGATTGTGTTGTACCAAAGGTTTCTGTTGTGATGTCATATAAGGAGTGGAAGCTAATAGTAACAGCCCCTGGATCTATATACCTGCCCCCTCCTACCAGAGTGCTGCTACTTGATTTGTGTTTCGCTGACTGATTTCTGTTCTCTGAGGGGTGAGACATTACCAACAATGGGCGACAACAGTTTTTTTTCACACTGATTGACCCTAAAAGCAAGCAATTATTCATAAATAGACCATGGAAATTTAAAATTTAAACTAGGAAAAAGACCTCCTTTAGGGCACGTTTCTAAATTAGGACTGTGTGAATTTTACTTTGTGGGTTGAGTGTTTTGAAACATGGGACGGTATTTATATAATACCTTAGACCTTCTTGCAATAAAAAATCAATCAAAATCTTGCTTTCAATTTCATATGAAATTTTGTTTTAAAATTTGATTCAAATTGTGGTTTAAGTTGACAAAATGTTGTTTAGGTTTTGTGGATGCCTATAGACAGCAAGTATTTTGCATTGAAATCACCTTTACAGTAGGTCTAAATAGGGTCAGAATGAGTGTGGCTGTAGACATAATCAGGACTATCCTAAACAAGAGGACGCACAACATGTTGGCATGTGTTATTGATAACTATATCATGTTGTCTTAAAGATGAAGGAAACAATTTTTGTTCCCATATTGGCATACAAGTACAGCTGATGTTTCATAAAAATATTACCAAACCACAAATGCAATTAAATAGAAGAATGGGTTTAGGTTATTTCCATGTTTTTCTTACTATAATTCTGAGGTTCCCACTTTAATATGGATCATTGAAGTGAATGGGAAGGTGTGTCCAGGCTTTTGGCACGTTACAGTGACTTGTGTTCTGTGAAGAATTGTGTTTAACGGTTCAGTTGACACTAATGAGTTTAGAACAGTGTGAGTTATACAAATCATGTCAGGAGTGTACAAAATTGCAGTCTATTGAGGACAGAACTCCTGTTTCAGCAAAGTGATTTTGATTTATAAATGTGTGATATCATCAGATTACTATTTATTTCAGTGAAATTGTTGTTGACATCTTTCAGTTGACTGACCTACTGACCAGCTTCACACGCATCCCCAGAGCCCGTCACTAGCATGGCTAAACATGACAATAACTATTAAACTGAAGATTTATGACTGTTGCTGTCACGTGTGTCTCTCCTTAGATGAGTGGAAGCTGATATTTGGTGATCCGACCAAGTTTGGCCTGGGCGTGTTCTCTGTGGTGTTCGACATCATCTTCATAAGTCAGCACTACTCTGTCTACAGACAACCAACACAGTACCAGCCTGTTACACAGCAGCAAGAAGTCTGATTCTGACTCTGATAAACCAACACATGATTGTAACCATGGTGATTTCTTCTTCATATGCTGCAGCAGCATTGTCCAGATCAGGTGTGAATTGCCTCCAGTTGCTCTAAGCTTGGTTTTCTCAGGAACTCTCAGGTGCCTCTTGTTTCACCACTGAATGGATATTTTGGTTGATTAGAAAAAAACTGATGTAAGGATTGTCAATGTAAACACTTTCTATTAAATATGTCATCACTATATTATAATTCTGTGTTTTTTATTTCGATCAGTATTTCGGGTGGATCAGTAACAGGCTATAGGCAATAACAAAACCTGAAATAATAATAACCCACAAAGGCTGTATTTAAGTGTGTGAGGAGAAATCCGGAGATATTCTTCTCTGCGATCCATGACCGTGAAGAAAGGAGCAGACACAACACAGGAGTTGTCTTTGTACAAAGGGCACCCTGCTCAACAAAACTCAGAGAGAGTCTGCCGAAGCAGTTCCTTGCTCCTTTATTTATACTTAGCAGATATTTACAGAGCATAACATGGGAAAGTTACTGGTGTGTGTGTGTGTGTGTGTGTGTGTGTGTGTGTGTGTGTGTGTGTGTGTGTGTGTAGGCGTGTGGTATGTGCAGTGTATGTGTGTAAAGAAAAAGATTATTTGTCTCAACTGCCAGGTGGATGTGGGAGAGTCCAGTTATCTGTCTCAAATACCATCCGGAGGCTGAGTCGCAAGGACGTTTGTGCATGTCTGTGAGAAAGTTATGATTATGATTTAGCAACACATGTTACAACAAATTACAGTTAATTACAGTTATTAAAGTGTACTGTGGATACAGAGAATACAAAAATAAATGTTTTTATTTGCAACAGCACATGATAAAACCAAAACTACATTCATCAAATCCTACAATGTAGTTATGCTGCAGTAAATAAAATAGTAAAATGTAAAATAGTAAAATTAATTATAGTTTATTTGTATAGCCTAAAGTCACAAATCACAGAATTTCCCCCAAATGTGCTTTACAGCTTGTACAAAAGTGACACAACATTACCTGTCCTTAGACCAGTGGTTCCGGAGGTGGTTGTAGCTCAGAGGTAGAGAAGTCGTCCACCAGTTGGAAGATTGGTTGGCTCCTCTGAGTTCCATGTGTAACTTTTGCACGAATAGATAAAACAATAATAATATGAACAAATTGGGAATGATCTGAGAGATAGGAATTAAAACCAGTTTAATGCAGTCCCTTTTCATACCAATAAGATGTTCTGGTCCCTATAATAAAACCTGATGTTTGATTGTGTCAAAAGCAGCACTAAGGCTAAGAGAACAAGAATAGAAAAAATCTTTTAACACATGCATTGAGAATGTCATTTGAAGCCATATGTTGTGCCTAGCAATCATTAAATAACTGAGTTTAAGCTTATCAATGAGAGCTTGAACAAATGGTCCCTAAAGACAATAAAAGGTCCTTTATGACAGGAAGGACAGGCACTCTGGAGCCTGTAGCTTCAAAGTACTCTTTTGAATAGATTACTCAAAACAGAGTCTTGTCTTGTCTTGGCGTACTCATGTCTTGTCCTGTCATACCTGTTTGTTCGTTCCTAGTTTAGCAATACTAGGCAAAAGTAACCTTAAGCTACTGCACTTTACCATTGTTAAGAATCTAGTTTAGGGTTGTCTCGTCTTGCGCACCTGCACTTTAATGTTGTTGTACATGTAAATCGCATAGGATAGTGAGAAACGCAATTTCGATTCCTTTGTATGTCAAGTATATGTGAAGAAATTGACAATAAAATTGACTTCGACTTTGACTTTGAGACACTGTCACTTATTTGCTAATCAAGCGAATCAAGGGTTCCAAATCAAGGGAACCCTAACCCCAGAAAACAGGCTCCTTTTGGCTGAAGTGTTGCCAATGTGCGTAGACAACTAAGGATAAAAGACACAGAGTCACCAGAAATCTACACTCACACTTTCTCTCTCACACACACATTTGCATACCCCCCCCCCTTATGTTACTGTTTGTTTCTCTGTGACCCTTAAAATCAATATATTAGTTCATTTTAATAATAACTCTTTTCTCCCTTTGCTGATTATAATTTCATTCAGCAAAGATTTACCTTCAACACTACCAGTCTCCAAAACTTCATGTTGAATAATCTACCCGAGTCAAGAGTGAAGATCTTCAGAAACACTGCCGATGCATTTTCAAGGAATTTATTGAAAGTTAAGCATCACAAATGGACTGGCTGCAGACAGTCCAGGATTTTCCCAGTCAAATTAGGCCTCTGCTTCAGGCAGAGAGAACCCTCGGAAGATGATGTGCAGAGGTCAGAGAAAAATCCTCTGCCCCGCTCTATTTGGGAGCGGTTTATAAACCACACAAACTCTTACGTGGACAGAGCCACGTCGTTGTTCAGATTCAACATTACCGTATATGTCCCTTCTTCGAACACAGCATATAGACACCTCCTACGCTTGCAGTAAGCATATACAATCTCTGCATTCACTCCAAATAAGGAAATGACTATATGAACTGTGGAATCTGCAGCTGTGATACAGACACATGCAGGGAGATCTGTGACACGTGAGCGAAGTTAGAGTCAAAGAAATACACCTCATTCACTAGTGTCATCTCTGTGTTATGATGCAGTCCTCTGAAGGACTGTGGTACATAGCCAGATATGGACATGTTGAGCATTTCCAGCAAAGAAGTGCATTTCAAAATAAAAAATCTCATCAGGACAGGCTGATGTTTTTGATAAAGTGATTTATGAAGCTTGTTAAAAATAAAATGATTGAAGAAAATTAGTATAGATGATTATTAGTTCTTGCATCGTCAGTCTTCGCGAGGTTAGCTTTAATTAACAGTTTATTTAAGAGTTTAACCTAACTCTTTTTTGTTTACATAACCTCTCTTAGAGTAGCAATGGTGTCAGTAGTTACCTATGGAGTTGTTGCAGTGAACTCTCAAGAAACCAGGCAAGTTGAAGATTTACCACTATGATAGAAAAATATTTTATTATACATAGTGATAGAGTCAGTGGACTTGAGAGTTAGAGGGTTTACCCCTAAAAGCTTTGTCAACCTGACACTTCCTTTTACAGAGATTTTATCCCATTCGATTTCAAATTCTCACATCCCTACACCTGAAACTGCCAATAAATGGAAACATCTGCCCCACATAGTATAGGAAATACTGGAGCTGATGGATTGTGAGGTTGGGCTTCTTATAGGTTATGACTACCCCAGAGCCTTGGTGATAATGACCTGGGTTGGAGCATTGTTGGCAACTCATCACAGGTCTGTGCCATCGTTTATCTGTCAGGGAACTTCCACCTTTGAAACCAACCGCTGTCCAACCAAGAGCATTTCACAAGATGATATAGTTAAGAAGAATACACCATATTGCAGAGGAGCACCAGGAATGCCCCTCCCTTTCAAAACATCACCATAACTGCATGAAAACAAGCACCTGGCTCTGGTGCAGCTAAAAAGGTGAAAGAAAAATTTAAGAAAAAAAACTAATTTAAAGAGAATGAGAATGCAGAAAGAACTGTGAATCAACCCAAGACAGTAACTGTCGCATATTCTTCACAAAGGTGTATATCACCCTAGAAACCTGGAAAAACAGGGTTGTGTCAGATTGTTCATCTAAGTATGGAGGCACAGCTCTGAATGATCACCTACTATCAGGGTCTGACCTTACAAAAGGACTAACGGAAGTAATCAGCAGGTTCTACAAATACCCAGTGGCATTTATCTGGGATGTACATATAATGTTTTATAAATTTCACGTAAGCTCAGAGGACTACTTATGATTCCTGTAGTGGGGAAAAGTTGGATATATGAGCACTGACTGTACCCATGGCTACTTACATCTAAAACGTGATTTCAACTCTCTGTACTTTCCTGTTCATTGTTTTTGTATGTCCTTTCTCCATTTTACAGGATTTAACTCAGGAATCATACGCAGAGTAAAATACAAAGCATTTTCGGAAAACATATCCATTATAGCTGGACATGGAAATGTTCTGCTTTTCTCAGTTTTACCTACTGTCATCTCCCCTACTTTATCATTAATCCAGTGGGCAGCATTATAGAAAAGCATTCTTTTGTACTTTATTATACGATTCTAATTAGTTGGAGCTGGTGTAGCCAACTATCTGCCTAGTGCACAAAGTGCACTAGCAGATCGGCAGAGTTATTTCAAAACGACCGACTCAATCGGAACACTCAAAACATCGGCACGACCCTACCGATCGCTAAAATCCTAGTTCGTTAAACAAGTGTTTGTCCGAAAGTTTTTCCTGTCAGTCTACGTCAGAATACGTGTACAGTCAACAGGTTTTTCTTCACATCCGGAGAAGCAAGATTTGCCTGCTACCCCTCCCCCAGAAAGGAGGCGTCAGAAGCGGTGCGCCAGGACAAGGAAGCGGGGTAAGCGGAGGTGTCCGAGCTAGGCTAGAGGCTAAGCCAACTCGCCCAGCCATACCATCTATCCTTTTGGCAAACGTACGCTCACTGGACAATAAATGGATGCCACTGTAGTATACAGACACTGCTCACCTCTGGCGGAGTTCATGGTCATGAAGTGTCGCCCCTTCTAGTTGCCAAGGGAGATAAGTTCGATCCTGCTGGTCGCTACCTATATCCCCCAACTTACAACAGCAACAGAAATGCGGCGCTGAACGAACTGTACCAGGCTATCAGTGAACAACAAACAGTACAACCAGACGTTTTCATCATCCTCGCTGGAGATTTCAACCATGCTGATCTCAAAACTGTTCTTCCCAAGTTTAATCAACAAATCCACTTTCCAACAAGAGGACACAACACTTTGGACTGTTTACACTCAGCACAAAGGAGCATACAAAGCCCCCCCTTCCGCTACATCGGCGCCTCTGATCACCTCACAATTATGCTAATGCATGCATACAGACCGAAAGTGAAAGTCATCTAACCGGTTCTGAAAGAAATAAGGGTGTGGCCACAGGAGGCGACCTCAGCCTTACAGAACTGCTTTGAGACAACAGACTGGGAAATGTTTAAGGAAGCAGCCACCTACAACGGCATCACAGACATTGAAGAATATACAGACACAGTGACCTCCTACATCACCAAATGCACAGACGATGTAACTCACATCAAGAGGATCACCATGCGGGCCAACCGGAAGCCATGGCTGACAGGAGACGTCCATAGGCCGTTGAGGGAGAGAGACAAGGCCTTCAAAGCTGGGGATGCATCAGCTCTGAGAACAGCGAGAGCCAACCTGTCCCGTGGCATCAGGAAGGCGAAAAAAGAGTACACAAACAAGATAACCTCCCACTTCAAGGACAGCAAGAACGCACAGAGCCTATGGCAGGGCATTCAGACCATCACAAATTACAAACCTGCACCACAAAGCTGCGAGAGCGACATCACTCTGCTTAACAGCCTAAACAGTTTCTTCGCACACTTTGAGGACCAGAACACCACTCACCCACAGAAAACACCACCACCTCTGCACGACCAGCCCCTGTGCCTGTCTGCTACCAGCGTGAGGAGGACACTCTCTGCGGTCAACATCCGGAAAGCACAGGTCCAGACAACATCTCTGGTAGGGTGCTGAAAGACTGTGCAGAGGAGCTGACAGATGTTTTTACAGACATCTTCAACACCTCCGTGAGGCAAGCCATTGTGCCTTCAGGCTTCAAAACTGCCACCATCATTCCTGTGCCAAAGAAATCCTCCCCATCCTGCTTCAACGACTATCGTCCTGTGGCACTGACACCCATTATCATGAAGTGCTTTGATCGACTAGTCCTGTCAAAGTCGAAGTCAAAAGTCAAAGTCAGTTTTATTGTCAATTTCTTCACATGTACTTGACATACAGTGGGGAAAATAAGTATTTGAACTGCTATTTTGCTATTTCTCCCACTTAGAAATCATGGAGGGGTCTGAAATTTTCATCGTAGGTGCATGTCCACTGTGAGAGTGATAAACTAAAAAGAAAAATCCAGAAATCACAATGCATGATTTTTTAATGATTTATTTGTGTGATATAGTGGCAAATAAGTATTTGAACACCTGTGTGTCATCTAGAATTCTGACCCTGAAAGACCTGTTAGTCCGCCCATTAGAAGTTCACCTGCACTCCATGTATCATCCTTAATCAGATGCACCTGTTTGAAGTTGTTAGCTGCATAAAGACACTTGTAACATGGTGAAGACCAAAGAGCTGTCCAACGACACAAGAGAGAAAATTGTACACCTCCACAAGGCTGGAAAGGGCTACGGAGCAATTGCCAAGCAGCTTGGTGAAAAAAGGTCCACTGTTGGAGCAATCATTAGAAAATGGAAGAAGCTAAACATGACGGTCAATCTCAATCGGAGTGGAGCCCCATGCAAGATATCACCTCGTGGGATCTCAATGATTCTAAAAAAGGTGAGGAATCAGCCCGGAACTACACGACAGGAGTTGGTCAATGACCTGAAAAGAACTGGGACCAACGTTTCCAAGGTTACTGTAGATAATACACTAAGACGTCATGATTTGAAATCATGCATGGCACGAAAGGTTCCCCTGCTTAAATCAGCACATGTCAAGGCCCGTCTTAAGTTTGCATATGACCATTTGGATGATACAGAGGAGTCATGGGAGAAAGTTTTGTGGTCAGATGAGACCAAAATAGAACTTTTTGGTCATAATTCCACTAAGCGTGTTTGGAGGAAGAAAAATGAAGAGTACAATCCGAAGAAAACCATCCCTACTGTGAAGCATGGGGGTGGTAGCATCATGCTTTGGGGGTGTTTTTCTGCACATGGGACAGGACGAGTGCACTGCAATAAAGAGAGGATGACTGGGGCTGTGTATTGTGAGATTTTGGGGAACAACCTCCTTTCCTCAGTCAGAGCATTGAAGATGGGTCGTGGCTGGGTCTTCCAACACGACAACAACCCAAAGCACACAGCCAGGAAAACCAAGGACTGGCTCCGTAAGGAGCATATCAAGGTTCTAGCATGGCCCAGCCAGTCTCCAGACCTGAACCCAATCGAAAATCTTTGGAGGGAGCTCAAACTCCGTGTTTCTCAGCGACAGCCCAGAAACCTGACTGATCTAGAGAAGATGTGTGGAGGAGTGGGCCAGGATCCCTCCTGCAGTATGTGCAAACCTGGTGGAAAGACTACAGGAAACGTTTGACCTCTGTAATAGCAAACAAAGGCTACTGTACCAAATATTAACATTCATTTTCTGGTGTTCAAATACTTATTTGCCGCTATATCACACAAATAAATCATTAAAAAATCATGCATTGTGATCTCTGGATTTTTCTTTTTAGTTTATCTCTCTCACAGTGGACATGCACCTACGATGACAATTTCAGACCCCTCCATGATTTCTCAGTGGGAGAAATAGCAAAATAGCAGGGTGTTCAAATACTTATTTTCCCCGCTGTATATATATGTAGGTATATGTGGTTTGAAAATGTTTACTTAATGTAACCTAAATATCACATACTACTATCAAATACTTGTTTTCTTCACTGTACATACAGGACCAGGATTGGACACCACTGCCTTAGACTAGTGTTCAAATTTCTCCCCACTGTATATATATATATATTTTTTTTTTAATAAAATAAGTTGTTAGAAAGCTTCAGTTTAAATCCTAACACAACTATTTCCGAAAAGAAGCAGGTCTCTTTATTATTATTTTTTATTTATTATTAAATCTACATTGTGTTGTTCATAATTTACCTTAAGGTTGAGTTTATTTTTTACATCATGTGACAAGGTGATATTTTTGGTGGCTATTATTTCCCACCATAAAAGTCTTGTTCATGTTTTTGTTTCTACACTAATAGAAACAAAACAATGAATCCTTCATGTTCCTTCAGGCTGATAATACCCACAAATTCACTAAATCAATACAAAGGACATGATGTTGGCAAAATAACGCCATGGGTTGTAAAATGTCATTTTCACATGTGTAATGTGCTGAACTACGACACAAATAATTCTAACACACATTTGTAACAGCTGTACGAGTCTTTTAACAGTATCTCTTCAGTTTTACACAGGAAGTAACATTTATAAATTTCAAATTTTGCCCACATTTCAGACTCTCAGTCTCTCACACTACATACAGTATCATTAGTTACATTTTATTTCCTATTTACATCAAATTTGTTATATAAATATAATACATAATTTTCACAAAAGCTGTCAAGTCAATGCATATAAGAGCTTGATCACAATATGGTGTGGTCACACACACAGGTTAGGAGATGATTGGTTTTGCTGGAGTCTAGTAAATCAACTGTGTGCAAATGAGGACAAGGATGCATGAGGACACAGGGACAGAAGAGGGGTCTGTTGTACTAAGTGAGAATCATACAGAATGGGCAGTTAGACAGTTGGGATGCCTCCATCCTGTCAAGCTCTGTAGACTCAGGATGCTGTAGACTCAAGAACTCAATGTAAAGACAGCTGGGTGGTCAGGTGTACAATATTCCGGATATAAACATCTCTGTCCCAGTAACTGACATCTCAAAACTACTGTTCAGTCAATGTCTGAAACCTCTAAAGTTCTGTATATTTGCAGAATTGAATCATTAAAACGGACAAGTCTGGAACTAAAGGTGAGAGCAGCCAAACACACACCCTGTTCAAATCAAATGCAGAAGTTCATCTGACTATTTTTTTTCCTGCCACAGTATCCAGGTACTGTACCGAGTTTAGATCAGTCTGCTTTGTCGCCAGATGGCCTGGCTATAATCTGCAGGTTACAGGTGGGTGAAATGAGCTGGGCGGAGACAGAGGGTGGATGGCTCAACCTGCATGTTAATGAGAGAGTCTAAAACAGTCTAAAAACTGTCTAACCACTTCATCTGTAATGCTGGTTCATCAATCTCTTTAAATAAGCTTGTTTGTATTTTACTAATTGGTACAAAACATATGCGTTTGTGTCCGGTATTAATGAGGAAGAACAGGTTTGGTCATGTCTCTACGCCTCTTGCTCCGCTCAGGCATGGTTGATGATTATTAGAGCGGGGGTTGCCGTCTGCTGACTGGTCTCGCATATGGCATCCTGCTCGGCTGGCTTGGCAAAGACTCGTGGCGTGTTGAGGTTGTAGACTCCTGCCTGCAGGAAACAGGCTCGCAGAGTCACACACAGCACTTCCTGAGGCTTCAGCTGCAGCTTGTACTGGGTCTGACCCACCCAGGTGAATGAACTGTGAACCTCCAGGGACTCGGCACTGTCAAAAAAAAATATGTTCATAATAACAATTGGAAATGTACAATATATGTGTATTTAAGTATCGTTATATAGCAATACACAATCACTGTGTGTTGTGTATTGGATAAACTATTCTATGAAATATGAGATCCTCAGCTGAAGATAAATCGTTTCTAGTATGGGAGTTTGAACAATATACTATAAACTCAGTATGGGGTGCCAACAAAACTTTTCTTCATTTGCCCAACTCAGACTTCATGTCTCACTTAAATTAAACTCATAGTGCATTTTATCCCCATCTTGAAGTGGTATTATTTTAGAAAGGAACTTGCCTGGTGTTTTTGTGCCGCAAGTCGATAATGACATCAACTTGAGCCAAGGAGCAGTTGGACAGAGTCAGTGTAACCGGCACCACACAGAGACTAGAAAAAGAGAGAAAAAAGCTATTAGCCAGTAAGCAAGAGGTTTCTCTTTGCAACTTTCAACCTAACATAAAGACAGTCCTTTCCTAAGTAAGACATTTTAGGTCAAATGGAAATCAATTGCCTTGACAATTCTGATACAGTTGTTTCCATGATTTTTTTTAGTTGGATTTTAATGCAGGTATAATGCAATAATCTAAAGATTATACGTTTGAATTTATCTCAAACAGGCACAAGAATAAAAAAGGCAGTATATGTAATAGAAAATTAATCACACACCAAGAAAATGTGCAAATTTGAAAAAAAACTGAAAGAAACATGCTATGTTTAATGATGAACATCAGATTTAAAAAAAAACATAGGATTAGTTTGATCAGGTACCCTGCAAAATGAACTTTAAATAAAGTGAAAATCCTCTCCAAAATTCTTTTGTATGCATTTTCATTTGTATGCAATACCTCAGTGCAGTAAGACAAAAAATGATCAATAGGTGCATAGTACAGAACTTGTGATTAGTAACAAACAGTGATTTTTGATCTAAGAAGCGTTTTACCCAGTATTCCAATGCTTTATGCTTTCAAGATGTTTTTAATGTATGTACTTGTTTTTTTTCATGCTGATATATGACCAATTTTTGTTTTACATGAAGGATCGTGCATTATAACTGTAATACTTTTTTTTATTTTTTATGCTCATACATGATCCATTTTTTTTCATAGTATATTTAATAAGGATATTTCCATTTTCTATATTCATGCTGTATTTCTAAATGAATTCAAGTTCACAGAAAGTGCCTGCAAGAGCTAAATCAAGAGCAATGGTTTTGCCAATTTGAAAATAGAATTGTATTTGCAAATCAAAAACTTGAAAAAACAAAAATTTCAAGTTTTGATTCTAAACTCTAAAATAAAACTATGAATTCAAACTAAAAAAAAATTTAGGTTAAAATAACATTTTGATTCAGTTCTGGAATTCCTTTCAAACAATTACTTATTTTCATTTCCCCCTTCAGATCTTTCAGAATCAAACTTGACATTTTAATTTTTCCAATTACAATTCCTTTTTCAAATTTGCAAAACTATTTTTAATTTGAATTAGTTCCATTCCCCCCTTACACAGGTGGTGATTATTGTATGCAATACAAAACAGCAGATACTACCAGTTTTATACTTTATGCTCATAAACTTCGGTAGCCCGTTATAGTGCTACTATTTACACATTCTTTTGTTTTTTAATAACATCTGTGTAAAATCTAGCTGACCCACAGCCAAACAGGCAATCGGAAAAGGCACGCCTGCTCCATCCCCAGGTGTTAAGTTATCTAACCTCTCCTGAAGAAAGGGATGTGTGTAGGTCTCTGGATAATGCAGGTTGATTTTGATGAGTTGGGACAACTCTGCAGGGCCCAGTACAACTGGAGGAGGCACCTCAGATTTGAACTTAAACAGCACCATCTCCTGAGATTCCTGTGAAAAAACATCAAACACACAAACAAATAACAAAAACGATCAATGTTAAAGTGAAAAACCAACCTTTTATTTATTTCCTTACACTCAGCCAATCAGTGTTTAAATTAAAACCCTGCTGAGAAATGAAGCCTCATGTGAAACTTTAAGCATATAGCAGCAAATCCTTTATTACCCAAAAGTAAAGAGAAAAAAAAAGCATTCTGGGACATACATCTGTATACTTCATTGTGAACATGGTTTATAATAGCATACATACATATTTCTTTTAGTAGGTATTATGCAGTTTTTACTGCAGTTGTATCTAGCAGGCAGTACAGATGTGTATGTGATTTGAGACAGCACGGGATGCCAAACTGACTCAGCAGCAAAAACAGGTTCCAAAGATAAAGACGGTTGTTAGAATCATTGAAAGGCAAAAGTATGGTCGCATGTGCATAGAAGTATTGTTAATTATGTTTTTTTGATATGATGGTAATGTGACTAAGGTCCAGTTTGGTTTAGGCACAAAAAAACACACTGTAGGTGTGTGATGTGTGAATTCTTATGTTCAATCTATGTTTGTTGTACTGCTTTTTTCTTTTTTTTTTTTTTTTACCATTTGTGTGTGTGTGTGTGTGTGTGTGTGTGTGTGTGTGTGTGTGTGTGTGTGTGTGTGTGTGTGGTGGTCATGCTAGCAATAGTCATTAGCTAGAGAGCTAATATTTGTATGTTTCTATTAAGGTAACCATGTGTTTGGTGTGGTGGGTGCATATACATTCTCTGACCCCGAGTCGCAGACTGTTATAGGCAACTGACTGGCTGTTGTGTTAGAAATCTGTGTTTTCAAGACTGTGATGTTTGTCTTGGTTAGTATTCTTAATTTGATTCTATATGCAGTGCACAGCACTTTTTTCAACAGATTTAGTTCGTGAATAAACCAGAGTTGAGAGTGATGATAACCAAATCATAGCATTTCACAATTAAGTCATATTTAATAATTCAGACACTGTGTGTTTATTGTACCTCTTTGGGAGTCAAAGAACTGGCCTCTTTGCCCATGGTCTGCAGCGCCACATGCAGCTGGCCCTCTAGAATCAGCTGTTTGTTGTCTTCAATCACATAGGCCTGTACAAACACACCACACACTGGAAACTCAAGTGCCATGGTTCATTTATGCTTCCATTAAAGCTGTCCCATTTTAAGCTGTAACCTAAACGTTCAAATCTCAGATCTGGTACTGTACATATTTCTAGACAGGATCTTTATGGCTAAATTACAGATTTTCCACCTGCCAGAAGAAACATTCATTCACTTCTCTCTGCTTCTTCTCAAACCTCATTGTGAGGTTTATTACTTGTTTTTGATTTCATAAAAATAGAAATCATTTCTTACTCACACTTTGTCATTTGTGCTATTTTTTATGTTTGATCTGTTTGGTAATAAAACCAAAAAACTGAATATTTTTTAAAAATATAAATGAGTAAAGAAAAATAACTTGGGTGCAAATATTCAGTGATATTTAAGAAAATCTTTTGTTCATAGCAGTGTATCTGTTAGAACACTCAAAATGCATCAGTACTATTAGTGAAACACCCTAAATGTTTCAGTTCGCGTCATTAGAGAGGTTACCTAAAATGTAGCTTGTTAAGACATTTTATATTGTAAGAAGATCGTACAATTGTAAGAATAATAAATAAATAAAGGGCAAATTTAGCTTTTGCAATTTCAATGAAAACACAACTTTATATTCTGCTGTACTGTGCTTTGGGTTTTGCTTATTATTTATTTATTAGACAGAGTAAACATAATAAAGAACTTTTACTGATGAAGCCTTACAAAGCCTGACAGTGTTATCTATCTGTCTTATCTGTACCTTCCAGATGACGATTATGTTGAGATCCAGGTCATTACACTTCTTGACCATGTTGGTGATGTCAGCAGCAATGGGGCCCTTGCCGCTAGATGACGTCCTGGCTGATGCCGCATCCACTTGCTGAGACTGTGAGGACCGACAGCAGCGGAAGAAGAAATCTCCACAGGGTGTGGCTGAACTGATAATCTGCACGGAATGAGCAGGTGAGGGGGAAACAGAGGTGGGCAGTAAATGGGCAGAGAAAGCATGTAGTCAGGTCAATTCCTACTCTTTGACATTGAGCTGCAGTAAGTAGAGTAAAGCTTACTGTAGGTATACTTTTGTCTAGACAAAGAAACAGACGGATCAAAACCCAAAGGGACCCACAGAGACAAAGTGAAATCTATGTCCTATCACTAAGCTACAGAGAATTTGATGATAAATTACAACAACTACAATGTATCAAAATAAGAACATATGTCTGACGACCTAAAGGTACAACGGTGTATTGAAAATCATGTACAATTCTTTATTTCTAATTGTAAAGTGTGCTTTCAATTTACCCGTTCATTGCCCAGATTCAGATCTGCGAAGGTGTATTTCTTGACAGCATCTGAATCAGCTACAAACAACGACAAAACAGACAGTATTTATTCTGAGCCTTAAATTGCATGAAATTAGAATAATGAGTGGTGTATTTTTGTTGAAGTACCTTGGTTTGCTTTGCACCTTGTGGCTCTGAAACACAACTTGGCTCTCTCTCTGCTGGTAAGTTTACAGTCTGATGGGGAAGAGAAACAAACTAGTGGTAACATGTAAAGTCTGTTGTCATTTTTGTTTAATGAAGCACTTAGACTAACTTTTAATACAACTTATTACACATAAATATTTTATATTTAGTATTTATCGACAAAAACCCTGAGATTATAATGAAAGTTCTGAAAAAACTGGCAGGTGGCACCTCAGTGGTCATTAGTGTTAAGCAACTTAATTAGTTAGCATGTTACAAATGATAAACAACAACAAAAAAACTAAGTAAACTGAGTCAGTATTGCCTTACTTTAGATACATTTTTAAATGATAAGTGTCCAAGAATTTGAACCACCTCCGTTCCTCTTTTGCAGAAATTAAATGAAGAAAAAAAAGGTGGCAACTCCTTTGTTGCTTTCTTTTATGTAAGGTCCTTTTAAAATGGAAAACCACTCACACTGCCATATCAATAAAGAATAAACAGACAAAGCAACTTAGACTTTGGAAGAAATAAGCACAGACTCTCACCTTTATCCTTGGCTGGATTAATACAATTATGCAGGCGCCAATGTTGACTGCTACTTGACACTTGAATGATGTGGAATTCCCGAACGCCACATTCACTCTGAGGCAGAGAAGAGGCAGAATAAAACAAAGATGAAGAAACAAGCCATCCCTTTTCAAGTAGTAATAGGTTGATAAGCTGTTAAACTTCACAGCAAAAGCAAAAAAGTTGCATATTGTAAGTGTGTAGTGGAGCTGTAAATCATGCTGTGTATCTCACCATGTTGATGTTCTCCACATCAATAAAGACCAGTGTTCCACCACTGCCTTTGTCATCAACACTGTGATGTGGCGGGACACTGCTGCGGCAGGCTGATGCCTGCACACTCAGAGAGCGACTGGCACAGATAAACACTGTGTGACGTAACACACGATGACTTCATGTGAAAACAGGGAAAAGACAGATGGAAATGTGTTATGCATTATGTTTCACAGCCCTTCCCTCATTAGGTTGTGACCTACACAAGCAGTTGTCTGAGTGTCTTTGAACTTGAACCCTCCTCTTCTCAAATATATCTATTGATTTATGTGTAGCATTTGAGAAGATTATGACTTTTTACTTCTAGGGAAAACATGTAATCTGTTACAAAGCTCAGTGTTAGGACCAAAGGTATTTTTTATTACTTGATATAAATGATATGTCCCTGGGGGGCTTCAACCTATTCCTTTTTTTGGGCTGTCTGATAAATTATTTTGTACAAATATAATTCTATTTAATTTGTTTTTGAAATAAGGCATTCATTAATTGTTATGAAAACAATATGTTAACTTTTTTTTCAGGTGACTCATGTTATCCATTATGTAATAGCTTTTCCTCCGAAACCTTTAAGCAATATACAGGTCTTTCTCAAAAATTATCATATTGTGATAAAGTTCATTCTTCTACATAATGTAATGATGAATATTGAACTTTCCTAAAATTTAGATTCATTACACACCAACTGAAATGTTTTAGGTCCTTCATTGTTTCAATACTAATGATTTTGGCATACAGTTAATGAAAACCCCAAATTCCTATCTCAAAAAATTAGCACATCATGAAAAGCTATGAACCTAATCATCTGAATCAACGAGTTAACTCTAAACACCTGCAAAAGATTACTGAGGCTATTAAAAACTCCCAGCCTGATTCATTACTCAAAACCGCAATCATGGGTTAGACTGCCGACCTGATTGCTGTCCAGAAAGCCATCATTGACACCCTCAAGCAAGAGGGTAAGACACAGAAAGAAATTTCTGAATGAATAGGCTGTTCCCCGAGAGCTGTATCAAGGTACCTCAGTGGGAGGTCTTTGGGAAGGAAAAAGTGTGGCAGTAAACGCTCCACAACAAGAAGAGGTGACTGGACCCTGAGGAAGATTGTGGAGAAGGGCCGATTCCAGACTTTAGGGGACCTGTGGAAGCAGTGGACTGAGTCTGGAGTAGAAGCATCCAGAGCCACCATGCACAGGCGTGTGCAGGAAATGGGCTACAGGTGCTGCATTCCCCAGGTCAAGACAGCCTTCGGCAGAAGCGGCTGACCTGGGCTACAGAGAAGCAGCACTGGACTGTTGCTTAGTGGTCCAAAGTGCTATTTTCAGATGAAAGCAAAGTTTGCATGTCATTCAGAAATCAAGGTGCCAGAGTCTGGAGGAAGACTGGGGAGAAGGAAATGCCAAAATGCCTGAAGTCCAGTGTCAAGTACCCAGAGTCAGTGATGGTCTGGGGTGCCATGTCAGCTGCTGGTGTTGGTCCACTGTGTTTTATCAAGGGCAAGGTCAATGCAGCGAGCCATCAGGAAATTCTGGAGCACTTCATGCTTCCTTCTGCTGAAAAGCTTTATGGAGATAAAGATTTCATTTTTCAGCACCACTTGGCACCTGCCCACAGTGCCAAAACCACTGGTAAATTGTTTACTGACCATAGTATTACCGTGGTCATTTGGCTTGCCAACTCTCCTGACCTGAACCCAATAGAATATCTGTGGGATATTGTGAAGAGAAAGTTGAGAGACGCCAGACCCAAGACTGTGGATAAGCTTAAGGCCGCTATTGAAGTATCCTGGGCCTCCATAGCACCTCAGCAGTGCCACAGACTGATTGCCTCCATGCCACACCGCATTGAAGCAGTCATTTCTGCAAAAGGATTCCCGTCCTAGTATTTAGTGCATAACTGAACATAATTATTTGAAGGTTGACTTTTTTGTATTAAAAACACTTGTTTTATTGGTCGGATGAAATATGGAAATATGCTGATTGTTTGAGATAGGGATTTTTGGGTTTTCTTGTTTACTTTTTTGCCAAAATCATCAATATTTAAACAATAAAAGGCTTGAATTACTTCAGTTGTGTGTAATGAATGTAAATATATATAAATAAATATATATATGAAAGTCTAATGTTTATCAGTACATTACAGAAAATATGGAGTTTATCACAATATGCTACTAATTTAGAGAAGGACCTGTAGTGCAGAGATGCATCTTGGTCACCAGATAGATTTACTGCTTCTCAGAATAATTGGCAAATTACATAAACCAACAGGAATTACTCAATGTCAAAAACTTAGCAGATAAATTAGAAACTAAATTATTAATAATAACTTTCGGTGATCATTTCACAACTGCTGGGCAATTGTCAGATTGAATATTAACATTAGTACAGCTCAATCCTCTCTTAACCCTATTGGGTCCACCTTTTGTCACAAGCAGCACTCTCCTTTTCACTAACTATTAAACATTTAATGCATCAATTTGATCATAGTTCGGTCAGTCAGCTCTGGCGGAACCTAAATGTCCTTCCAGCCTTGCAGACTGAGATTTTGTAGACTTCATTGGTTTGTTGACATGAGATATTCACCGTTGTCATGTCAGGTCTGCAAGGGCACTTAAAAATGAGATGGAACTTAAAACATCCAGTGACTCCAAGGAGATAAATTTAAATTCCTGAAACTCATGTCTGAGACAAAATGTTTTTGACAACAAGTATGGTAACAGTGGAGAAGGTTATAACAATTTACATATGAATTCTGGTGTTATTACTAAATTGTATATTTTATGGTTTGCCTTGATGGTTGTGGCAAATTGGCGCTGTGGCTACTGGTGAAAATTTTAGGAATTGAGCCCCTTGCCCCAGATTGACAGACAAAATTTAGATTTGAGTGTACTGAACTGAACTATACCTAATTTGGATTCCTTTTTCTGTGCTCTCATAGTAGAACAGGAAGTTGATTTCATGGACTCCTTCCTCGTCTGGTCCTCTGAGCCAGAGAGGCAGCTGTGTTGACTCCCCCGGTTGTAGAGTACTGCCATCAATTGGGATTTCCATCACCCCAGACAGCTGGCTGAAGTCCTCAGCCGACGCCAACATCTCAGACACCACTGAACCTGGCTGGGCTCCAGGTGGAGTTGCCAAAGTTTTATATGCAGAGCAGTTTTCAGCTGAGGAGGGGCTGATGGGAGTGAGAGGTGTTGTGGCCTGATTGCCAAAGGTGAAGAAGTCGGGGTGTGTGGACGCCACTCGCAGGCCACACAACGCAACACCACTAACGTTACAGAACTCAACATAGGCCTTCCTGATCTCACCACACAGCAGAGCAGTCGGAAACTGTATGAAGAATACCTACGCACACACACACACACACACACACACACACACACACACACACACACACACACACACACACACACACACACACACACACACACACACACACACACACACACACACACACACACACACACACACACACACACACACACACACACACATTTATCTGAAGCCCATAAAAAGATAAAAAGCCTGCTAAAAATTTCAGATAACCTTTAGGAATCTTTTGAGAAGCAATAAAAGCTATTCAGAATCAGAATATACACATCAAAATTGATTGGATGACAAACCATTAGTGAGTGAATGAGTGAGTGAGTAGTACCTCCATTAGGGGCATTGGTGGAGTTATGATTGGATTCAGACGTCGATCTGGTCCATGTCGTACCAACATCTTGTCCTCTTTAGTCTGGTTGAGTCGTGGGCCCTTGATCGTCAGGTCCTGTCTGCCACGAACCACCAATAAATCCAATGTCTGCTGGCCTGTGGGAGAGAGGGCAATAGACATGCAATACAATGTAGTCACAGGCATGTTTATTCAGGATCTTAATATAATCAAAGAATCAGTAAATTACATAGAGATATCTACTGCCACCCATGTGAGTATGATGTAATAATAATTAAAAGCAAGTATCGGGTGAGAATGTGCTTATTACCTTCAGTACTGGGAGCCATCTCTCCAGAGCAGGCTACAGCCAGGTTGTATACCACACCCACAATGTTTAGCTGGCCAGTTCTGTGTGGCAGCAGCCTCAGTCGGGCCTAGGGCCAAAGATCATAGTGATTGTTAAAAGCCCGTCGGACTGTTATTATTATTGTATTTGAATAACAAATTAGAACAAGAGTTGCTGTGGCTCAGAAGTAGAGCAGTCCTCGACTGATCAGAAGGTCGGCGGTCTGATTCTCAACTCCTCTGGGCTCTATGTCGATGTGTCCTTGGGCAAGATACTTGCTTGATACCCTGACTTAGTCTTAGCCATGTGGTGTGTGAACGATTATCTTCCTGATGTGCAGGAGGCACCTTGTATGTCAGCCACTGCCATCAGTGTGTGAATGTGTGCGAAAGAGTGAATGAACACTCGTAGCGTAAAATTCTTTAGAATGTTTAAAGTGAATAGAATGATGCTATGCAAATGCAGATCCTTTACCTTTTACTGTCTCCAGACCGCACCAGTGAATTACAGCCATGACGATTAATTCATTAGTTTCCAACTATTACATTAATTGTCAACTATTTTGATATTCAATTGGATTTGATTCAATTTGGATTTTTTTAAGAAGAAAATGTTCCATCTTCTTTCATCTAAATATTTTCTGGTTTTGTTTATAATATTGAACTGATGATCTTTGGGTTATGAAATATTGTTCAAGCCAAAAAAAACATTGTAGGTTGCCTCCATCTCCCTGGGTGTTCTCCTGACCAATAATTGGACTGGAATCATAACACTGATGCACTTTACAAGAAAGGCCAGAACCGAACTGTATCTGTTGAGAAAAAACACAGGCCTTGGGAACAGTGTTTTCAGCTTTTTGTTGTTTATGTCTTGTACGTAACATTTATATTATAATACTATTCTTCACCTGTATATTACTGTTCAAAAGTTTTAGAACACAGATTTTCTTTCCCATTTCTTTGAAATGTTAGCAGTTTAAGTCCAACTTTACAGAATTCATTAGACCAATATCGATATTAGACTCTATATACGACAGCAGAGAGTGTAGAAATCCTGCCCCAAGTTTCAATTTGCTCAAACCACTAGGAAACATACACAACCTCTATTCACAAACTGTGCCTTAAAACAAGAAGTCATGAATTATGTAAAGTTGTGATGTCACAACTATACAGCACCCCCGTTCACAGCCATTTAAAAAAGCCAATCAGAGGGAAGAAAGAAGGTGCAAAACTATATTGAGATTCTCTTGTTTAAATGTATATGGTTAGGGATGTGAAAATTCCAAATAAAGAAATAGGAAAGTGTATAATATAGGACTTTTAATTGGTAGAAAAATGAGTAGTTAACTATCCAACCTAAAAAAAGAGATATCAAATTTCAGGAATCAAGTAATCGTCGTTAACATCATAGACTTACAGTTTTTCTTCAGTAATGGACATGAATGAAGTTGTGAAAGCTGATCAAAACATTTACTACAATTGCCACTATTTTTGCTCGTTAATTGACCAATGTATCAAAGTCAAAGTCAATTTTATTGTCAATTTCTTCACATGTACTTGACATACAAAGGAATCGAAATTTCGTTTCTCACTATCCTATGCGTTTTACATGTACAACAACATCAAAGTGCAGGTGTGCAAGACGAGACAATCCTAAACTACAATGGTAAAGTGCAGTAGCTTGAGGCTACTTTTGCCTAGTCTTACTAAACTAAACTAGAAACAAACAAACACGTATGACAGGACAAGACATGAGTACCCCAAGACAAGACATAAGTAGTAGGGTGTGGAAGGACAAATTCAACAAGACAAAACAGACAAAACAAGACAGTTCTGATTGTCCCAGCTATGTGCATTATGAGGTGGTAGTTGTTGTAATGTAATGGCTAGTGCATTAACAATATGTATAAATCATATTTATATGCTGGTATATTTATATTTATTAAATATAAATATACCAGCAGCAAGTGTGTGCAAATTTTTGCATGTGCAGAGTGTCAATTTAGGTGGGTGGGGGGGGGGGGGGGGGGGGAGACAGTGCAGTGACCTAGACTCGGTTTGCCAGCCTGGTGTTCCTTCTGTATATAAAGTGTATAATCACTTTATATCAGCATAGAGGGCAGCCAGATGCCTGGATCATTATCTGTCAGATGAGATATTAAACAATGCAAATTCCAATAAAAACTGAAAAATCGAAGTGTTCCAAAACTTTGACCAGTAGTGGATATTGCTAGCTCCTTTTAATACACTAACTTCAATTATTTTATTACAAAATTCCTACAACTCTTATAAACTTTGTTGATTGTTGATTATTTGTTCCATTAATAATGAAACTACTCAAGGAAAATCTGTTTTAAATCACTAATTGATAATAATGCAAGTTCTGTTAGGACATCTTGTCTCACCTGTTGTTCTGCCCTTTTGCAATAAGTCAGAAGGCAACTAGCATAAACACTGTATAAATTGAAAAAAGGTACTTTGAATGGCAAATCGCACCTGAGACACCACAAGAGTACATATAAACTTAAATATTATTTGCCAGCAAAGCACACAGCTTTGCTAACAAGTTATGAGTTAATCGCTAAAGCATGCAGCCTTGTTAGCCCTGAATGACTTAGAGTCACCACTGTGTCAAAGACACACCTGTGAGGGGACAAAAGAGGCCAAAGTCTTTTTCTATCTTACGCTCCCTTTCCACTGTTCACCTAAGTTATTATATCTTTTATGCCGTTTTATTTCACAGCACATGGAGGGATTTCTCTAAGCCTTTTATTTTCCCCCAATGCAAAACTGGAAATTATTTACTTGTGAGATCAACTAGAAGTGAGGGATTGAGGAAACGTTAATACTCCCAGACAACATTTTACTGTTGTGCTTGACTTTATCACAAGTTATGAGTTAATCACATTTTAAAAAGCTAAATTTTCTGTTTGTGAGAAGATTTCTTACAACCTTTATCGTTGTTTGATAGTGTTAATTCATTTCAGCTTTAATTACATAAATCAAGCACATCTTCTCCACTCCCATCTTACTAACATTAGAAAAACATCCTAGATACAAAATAATAATGAAATTAGCAAAGCACCCTGCAGCTCAAACATACCATCTTTGTCTCCTCTGGTGCCATTTGAAACTCCAGGATGATCTCAGTAGTCACAATATCATCTTTCTGTGTCATCTACAAGAGGAAACAGAACATATTCAATGTCTTATTTGTTTTGTTATTCCATCTTGATTTCTTAAAGGATTGCCCAGGTTACCTACCAGGGTATCCTCCTCATTGGTGATGGCCTCTGCTGACACCTCTTGTGGTAACTTATCCTGAGATGAAGACACACCTTCCACAGTGAACCTCCAGAGTAGTGAGAGGTTGGAAAGAGCCAGGGGAACCTTAAGAGGGTTCCTGAATGTCACCTCCACTATGATTGGCTCTGAAGAGTGGGACAAAGAGAAAGACACAAAGAAATACATTAATAATTATATTACAGAATCCATTCTGATTCCTGGTCGATACCGATATGTGAGAAAACCTACATAGCTACATACGGTGTCAAACAGTACTAGGTAATAGACTAGATACACTGACCAACAATTTTTTTAATTACACCTGTCCAGCTGCTTAATACAAATTTCTATTCAGCCAATCATATGGCTGCTGCAACATTTAGATGGTATGTTCAGATTTTAGCGACAACAACATTAAAGCATGTATGCATCCTTCCTAACAAGGGTTCTGGGTTGTAGTGGAGTAATAGTGTAAGGCATATATTCTTGGCACACTTTGAATATCATTGCAACACCAAAGCCTTCCGGAGTATTGTTGCTGACCCACCCATCCCTTTATGACCACAATGTATCCATCTTCTGATAGCCACTTCAAGTTGGATAACATGCCATGTCATGAAGCTCAAACTGGTCTCTTGAACATGACAATGAGTTCACTGTTCTCAAATGGCCTCCAAAGTCACCGGATCGCAATCCAATAGAGCACATTTAGGATGGTGTGGAACGGGAAATATGCATCAATGATGTGCAGCCGACAAATCTGTAGCAACTGCGTGATGCTATCATGTCAATATGGATCAAGCTCTCTGAGACTAGGAAGCTATGCTGCAAAGGATTAGGGGCGTTCTGAAGACTAAAAGTAATGAAAGTCTGTACTAGAAAGGTATACTTAATAATGGTGGGTGAGTGTAATTTAAATCCAGGTTCACTATTACCTTCCACCACAGCCAGTGGGTGGTGTAGATTGTCTGTCTGGCTGTTCAGGCAGCTCTGGGTTGGCTGGAAGTTTCCTGGGACGACCCCCTGGTTAACAGCTGCCACAAGCTGCTCCTCTAGATTGCACCACATGGCTGCCAAATTCAGGTCATATTCCTGGTCCAGGGATACATGGGTGGCTGCCTGTTTTTCACCTGAAAATATCAGATAAATATAACCCAGGAGGAGTAGTTGTTTAATATAATATCAGTGTTTCCTGTGTTTTATTTACACATTCACAGCCGAGTTACAAGTATAAGTCTGGAGTTAATATAATGCATTGCCGTGTATATTTTGGCCATGTTTTTCTGCAGGTAGCAGAACTACAACAGCCTATTTAAAATGAATGGTTGCAGCTGTGATACTAAGACTGAATTCACATTCATGCAATGTCAGGAAAACTGAAATCTTTCCCATTTATTTAAAATGAAGTACACAATTTTGGCTCCCCAAAAATGTTCACAACTGTATGTATTCAATTGCATTATAATGTACAAAACAGTGCCTGAATAGATTCATCTGGTTTCTGGCCCTCCTAAAACCCTGATTCTACAATGAATCCTGGAATAAACTTTTCCAAAACAGAACCTAAAGTCATGCCAATTGGCCATTCACATAAATCTGATCAGCATGGTACTCCCTAACAATGAGGGTAACAAAAACAGTGATCTATAGTAAAAGGGAAATTATTAGGCTTTGCTGTCAGCTTCCTCATTTCAATAAACGGGGAGAGGAAAATAGATGAGCAAATAAGAGTGAGAGAATCAGTGGTGGAGTGACATACAGTGTGAATGAAGATCATCATGAGATCAGAGCATTGGTAGCAACTGCATGTTTGCATGTATGCAAAGCAAGTGGTCATATTGTAATAACTTGACATCTCTGCTTTCAGAATCTGCAAAACTTGAAGCGACAACAGACCGTCTGCAAGGCGACGTTCATGTCCGAAGTAGACTCTTGTGGCTGAGCTGTGGATGCAGGGCAGTGGCAACTGTGGGAGACAGACTTCATTTCCTCCTGCCACGCTCTGGAAAACACACAGACACACCCAGGCTCTCACCTTCATGAGGTGCATTCAAGAATCACAGCTGTTGAGTAGTGCTTTCCACGTGTGGTTGTTGTAATTAAAGGGGCCTTATAATTTGCCATTTTTAATTTTTAGACTTTGTGGTCTACTTGAACATCCGAAAGCAGTAGGTGTGTAATCTCCCTTCTTACATAGTTACTAATAAAAAACCTGTTTTCCCCTCTTTTCCTTCGCAAAAATGCTCAGTCTTGGTCTAGCGATGTCTGAAATGTCTCGCCCCTCAGAGATCTTGGGTTGGTCAGGGAAACACAGGAGGTGGTTCCATTAATCCAGGGGCAGTTACTAATAAGTTATATATAGCTATAATGTAGAGTTTTCCCATTGTGTGGCGCTGCCCCACAGAATGAAAACGAGTGCCACAAATTGAATCTGCCTTGCGATTCCATCATTGCAACAGTTCCTCCTCCACCCGCCACTGCACACGGTATAAAGTAGTGTCTATCCAGATAAGATTACAGACTATAAAAAGTAGTCTGGTTATAAAGTGTTATTACCTTGTAAACATAGAGATACTCTCTGAGAAAGGCCCCCTGCTGTGTGGCTGTCTGTCTGCTGTCATTGGTCAGGATCTGTCGGAAAGCTGTAACAGCATCCTCTGGTTGGTGAAGTGTGAACGACTGACGGCCAATGGTGAAATTGATATGGTCCTCAGCCAGAGACCAGCCCCTGCCCTTGTAAACCTGCATGGCTTGGCAGTAAGAGCGCAGTGCATGCCTCCTCTACATGGACAAGAGAAAAAAAATGTTGTACTTTCTGATAATAAGGGATTCGTGGAGAACCATACAAGTTTGTCATAATACTCAATTTGTCTTTTACAATTCAGTTCTCTTCTCACATACAGATTTTCTTAACACTAACAGTATAACATACATGTCATTCTCAAAAATTAGCATATTGTGATGAAGTTCATTATTATTATCATTATTCATTCATTATTATATCTGTAATGTACTGATAAACATTGACTTTCATATATTTTACATTCATTACACACAACTGAAGTAGTTCAAGCCTTTTATTGTTTTAATATTGATGATTTGGGCAAAAAAGTAAAGAAAAAACAAAATCCCTATCTCAAAAAATTAGCATATTTCATCCGACCAATAAAACAAAAGTGTTTTTAATACAAAAAAAGTCAACCTTCAAATAATTATGTTCAGTTAGGCACTTGGTCGGGAATCCTTTTGCAGAAATGACTGCTTTAATGAGGTGTGGCATGGAGGCAATCATTCTGTGGCACTGCTGAGGTGTTATGGAAGTCCAGGATGCTTCAAGAGCTCAAGCTCATGAGCTTAAGCTCATCCACAGTCTTGGGTCTGGCGTCTCTCACCTTTCTCTTCACAATATCCCACAGATTCACTATGGGGTTCAGGTCAGGAGAGTTGGCAGGCCAAAGGAGCACGGTAATACTATGGTCAGTAAACCATTTACCAGTGGTTTTGGCACTGTGAGGAGTTGCGCGGTGGTGCAGAAAAATGAAATCTTTATCTCCATAAAGCTTTTCAGCAGAAGGAAGCATGAAGTGCTCAAAAGTTTCAGTAGTCAGGTCAGCAGTCTTACCCATGATTGTGGTTTTGAGTAACGAATCAGGCTGGGAGTTTTTAAAAGCCTCAGGAATCTTTTGCAGGTGTTTAGAGTTAACTCGTTGAGTCAGATGATTAGGTTCATAGCTCGATTAGAGCACCTTTTCATGATATGCTAATTTTTTAAGATAGGAATTTGGGGTTTTCATGAGCTGTATGCCAAAATCATCAGTATTAAAACAATAAAAGACCTGAAACATTTCATTTGGGGTGTAATAAATCTAAGGTTTACTTTTTTATCATTACATTATGAAAAAGAATGAACTTTATCACAATATGCAAATTTTTTGAGAAGGACCTGTACATAAGCACATTTACAGATATAAATGGTTAGAGCTTCAGACCACGGAGCCACTAATTAGTAAAGTTTGAAAGGCTCACCTGTCCTGCTTTGCTGAAACGATGACCAGCCAGAATCATATGGAAGGCAAACTTGCGCAGCATGGGAGTACGCATATTAATGAAGCAGTGGGCAGCCTGTTCCAACAGCAGAGCACTGCGCAAGTCAGAATCCTGTACAAAATGTAAATTAAAAGGTTAAAGCAAAGTTGATCCACCACATTTACTTCATTAAATTCATGCATGTCTGGTCTGGAAACCCATTTTTCTGTCTTGCAATGTATGATGTTATTTATCTTTTGGGTGGGGATTACAATTGTGGAAAACTTTGTTGGATAATTCTGACTAGACATTTGGACTACTAAAAAAATGGCCAACACACTATATAAAGGCACAAAACAATGAATATAAACCCAGCATTAAAGACAATTTTTCATAGCTGTATCTGTGTATATTAAAAGAATATTGTGTCCACTCTGAGGCAGTACTGAGGCAGGCTTACCTCACTGGTCATCTTAATGAGGAGAGTTGCAGCCTCTGAGTATTTGCTTTGACTCTTGAGTATCTCAGCACTTAGTAGAGCACAGCGCTCAGCCAGTACCATGTTCCTGTAGAGGGCAAAGGACATAATGGAATCAAAGGGGAATATTGGTTACTCTGGCAGCCTGTTTGCAATAGTCAGTGTTGTGCTAAGCTAACTCAACATTATCTACTTCCAATAATTCAAACTTTGCAACACATGTTGCATCTCCTCAATGTGCAACATTATGGTGAGGGGATTTAAACCACATAAGTGTAGGGAGCAATGTCGTTTTCAGCTCAGCCCTGATGGGAGCCAAAGGAAAAATTGTGTCAGGTGATGGGCCATGTAAAAATACACTATGAATTATAAATGGAAACTAGTGTTGACCTCTTAACCAGGTTATTCAATAGTGCCCCAATAGATTATAAAGTCCTAATATTACGGATGTATGAATACCTAGATTAATTTACATCCAAAGATCATGAAAATAAACATCATAAGCAGCCTAAACTTTCTAAAGTAGGGCTGCCCCCGACCAAAGATTTTCTTCGATGACCAGTTGGTCATTATTTAATTTACCAATTATTAACATGTTGCTTCAACTACAGTTATAAATGATACCTCTAATATGGCATAATGTTTTTGGCTAGTTTAGTGGCATAAAATTCCCATTGTCTTTCTATTCACTTATCATTTTAATCATTCACTTTAGATTTGTTTCAAAGTCAGAGTAACAAATGCATTGGAACTGACATTTGTGGGCATGTGCAAACATCTGACTATCATAAGGAGCAAGTAGAAATAACACTGCAAACAAAGTGTTAAGAGTAGGCTCAATTATGACTTTTGACTTACAGACAGACTTTCTATGTTTATTCATTTTAAATTTTGGAACTCTGATACCCAAATTTTATATTCAACTCTCATGACAGTATAAAAAAGGAAAAAGAAAAGAAAGCATGACAAATTCAAATTGATTCAACACAGCAGACAGAACAAAACGATGGGTCATACTTGCACACATCTCTGTATGTCTGTATTGCAGTGTCCATGTAATGTGCTGGATACGGTCTTGGAGCTCCAGCCTGCAGAAAAGCCGACACTGCAGCCATTTCCTATAGAACATGAAAACATTATGAATAATCGGGAAAAGAAGCAGCAGGATATAGTTATGATATAGAATATATAAGAATAAGTCACTCCAGTAATGAAACTAATATTTTTTTTTAAACTACCACCAATAACGAGTCAAATGTTTAGTCACATTGTGTGCGCTATGATGGCAAGTTCCCAAAACCGGCAAAATAAGCAAAATCACAAAATGGTCTGTTGTGGCACCTTGTGGCAATTCAGCAAAACTGTAAGCTCTGGCCTTATTTGTCTGGTACAACCAATAGCTTATTGTGGCTGATGTTATTGAATCATAACGCATATACATAATCTACATAGGCTACAGATGCAAGCATTTAGCTACACAAACTACTGATATTGTTTTGTGATTTATTTATTTTTTTACCTTCACTGACGTTTTTTTAGAAGTAATATTGCACTTTGCGATTTTGAATTGCATACATTTGGGAGATATAACAAAACTGACATTTATTAGTCACGATAAACCATGTAGCAGTGTAACAAAAGTATCAGGAAAAGCAGCAGAGCATTAGAGTCAGCGGCAGAGTGTGAGGGATAGTGATGGACGGTCACTGGTCTGGTAGAGTAGAGTAATCTAGGGTGTAGTAGGGTTTCACGCAGCGTGCCCCATCTCGTCTACATCCCTTCAGGGGGGAAAGCGCGCGTCTTAATGCCCCACACAGCAGGGACCAGAAGCCTTAATTTCCCGCACGCACGCACGCACGCACGCACACACACACACACACACACACACACACACACACACACACACACACACACACACACACACACACACACACACACACACACACACACACACACACACACACACACACACACACACACACACACACACACACACACACACACAAACACACAAACACACACACACACACACACACACACACACACACACACACACACACACACACACAAACACAAACAGTGCGCATATCCACATGCATAGTGTAGCATCTGTCAAAACCCACATGCTAACATGTTAGCAGGGTTAGCTGCTACTTTGTAGAAAAGTAGTTAACACAAAATAATGTGTCCCCAAGACCCTCAGGATGGCCCAGTACCACCACATGACACAACTATCACCTGTTCTGTCAAGTGTTAGGCTTTGCGTAACAGGCTTGCTGCAGGAAACGTAGAAAAGGAAAAGTAGAATTGACTAAACATGTTTGAGCAAGCTGTAATCACACATAAAGAGTTGAGATGTTTTTGTCTTAAGGTTCTCTACTAACCCCATCCTTTTCAAACAGAAAAAACCTTCCCCGAGATGTTGTGGTAAACTGTCAGGATGGATAATAATTCTGCAAATATGTACATAGCTAACTCTTTGTTCGCTCTACATACCAAGTTATCAGTTTCATCTGGTTTTAGATGTTCTGCTTATGTTCTGCATACTGTTCCAGGTTAGAGCTGGGCCTCCGGCGCATGCACCCAGCTCCCGGCTAATTTCAATGGCATTATCTGGGTGTATTAGTCTGACTTTGGTTTGATTTCAGTCAACCAACATGTCTATGTGTAAGCTCAATATCCCATTTAATTCAGACGAACACAATAGTTTTATTTTCTTTTACACAAAAAAGTACAGAAAAGGAAGACTTAAGTTGTGAGCATGAGATAACTCAGCATAGATTTTACAAGTTATACCTTCATGATATATATTGATGCAGCTAATGTTTGGCAACATATTGGTAGCATATGCTAATTTAGCCTGGTGCCAATTTAGTGTCCCTAATGTGAGTAAATTAATTGAAGGCATTAGGCTAATAATAATATCTACGTTATTATTGAGAGGTTTCAAATGACATTCTCAATACATCTCAATCAATAATGTTTCTTCTATCCATACCAAAGTTAATCATGGGGTTCCACAAGGTTCTGTGCTTGGACCAATACTTTTGTCTCTCCCATTGGGTAAAATCACTAATACTATTAATTTCCACTGTTATGCAGACGATACACAACTGTATGTATCAATTAAGCTGAATGAAACCAATCAGCTAGCTAAACTTCAAGCTTGTCTTAAGGATATAAAATCCTGCAAGACCTGCAATTTTCTTCTACTAAATTCAGACAAAACAGAAATCATTGTACTTAGGTCCAAAATCTTGAGGAACTAGCTATCCCAAAAGCCGGAAAAACCTATCCATGCATTTGTTACTTCCAGGCTTGACTACTGCAGTTCTTCACTATCTGGTCGCGCCAAAAAGTCTAAGGCAGTGGTGTCCAATCCTGGTCCTGTATGTACAGTGAAGAAAACAAGTATTTGAACACCCTGCTATTTTGCTATTTCTCCCACTTAGAAATCATGGAGGGGTCTGAAATTGTCATTGTAGGTGCATGTCCACTGTGAGAGAGATAAACTAAAAAGAAAAATCCAGAAATCACAATGCATGATTTTTTAATGATTGCTCCAATCACCACGGGCACCACTGTCGCCTTCACCTTCCAAGCCTTCTCCAGCTCTTCTCTGAGCCCTTGATACTTTTCCAGTTTCTCATGCTCCTTTTTCCTGATGTTGCCATCACTTGGTATTGCCACATCCACCACCACGGCTTTCCTCTGCTCTTTATCCACCACCACAATGTCTGGTTGGTTTGCCATTACCATTTTATCAGTCCGGATCTGGAAGTCCCACAGGATCTTAGCTCGGTCATTCTCCACCACCTTTGGAGGTGTTTCCCACTTTGACCTTGGGGTTGCCAGCCCATACTCTGCACAGATGTTCCTGTACACTATTCCAGCCACTTGGTTATGGCGTTCCATGTATGCTTTACCTGCCAGCATCTTACACCCTGCAGTTATGTGCTGGATTGTCTCAGGGGCCTCCTTGCACAACCTACACCTTAGGTCTTGTCTGGTGTGGTAGATCTGGGCCTCCATTGCTCTGGTGCTCAGGGCCTGTTCCTGTGCAGCCAGGATGAGTGCCTCTGTGCTGTCCTTCAGTCCAGCCCTTTCCAGCCACTGGTAGGATTTCTTGAGATCAGCCACTTCAGTTATGTTCCGGTGGTACATCCCTTGTAGGGGCTTGTCCTCCCATGATGGTCCCTCCTCCAGCACCTCATCCTCTGTTCTCCATTGTCTGAGACATTCACTGAGCATGTCATCTGTTGGGGCCTTGTTCTTGATGTACTTGTGGATCTTGGACGTTTCGTCCTGGATAGTGGCTCTCACGCTGACTAATCCTCGGCCTCCTTCCTTACGGCTAGCGTACAGTCTCAGGGTGCTGGATTTGGGGTGGAACCCTCCATGCATGGTGAGGAGCTTTCATGTCTTAACGTCTGTGGTCTGTATCTCTTCCTTTGGCCACCTTATTATTCCTGCAGGATATCTGATCACTGGCAGGGCGTAGCTGTTTATTGCCCGGGTCTTGTTCTTACCATTGAGCTGGCTCCTTAGGACTTGCCTTACTCTTTGGAGGTATTTGGCTGTTGCCGCTTTCCTTGTTACCGCTTCAGGGTTGCCAATTGCCTGTGGTATCCCCAGGTACTTGTAACTGTCCCTAATGTCTGCTATTGTTCCTTCTGGGAGTGAGACCCCTTCTGTGTGGAATACCTTCCCTCTCTTTGTCACCATCCTGCTACACTTCTCCAGCCCGAATGACATCCCAATGTCTGTGCTGTAGATCCTGGTGGTGTGGATCAGTGAGTCGATGTCTCGCTCGCTCTTAGCGTAAAACTTGATGTCATCCATGTAGAGGAGGTGACTTATGGTTGCCCCATTTCTGAGTCGGTATCCATAGCCAGTCTTGTTGATTATTTGGCTGAGGGGGTTCAGACCTATGCAGAACAGCAGTGGCGACAGAGCGTCTCCTTGGTATATGCCACATTTGATGGAGACTTGTGCAAGTGGCTTCCCATTGGCTTCAAGGGTGGTCTTCCACAACCTCATCGAGTTTGCAATGAAGGCCCTTAGAGTTCTGTTGACATTGTACAGCTCCAAGCATTCAGTGATCCATGTGTGTGGCATTGAGTCATAGGCTTTCTGGTAATCAATCCAGGCTGTGCACAGGTTGGTGTGTCGGGCTCTGCAGTCTTGGGCGACTGTTCTGTCAACCAGGAGTTGGTGTTTGGCTCCTCTGGTATCTTTGCCAATGCCCTTCTGTGCTTCGCACATGTATTGATCCATGTGCCCACTTATCTTAGCCGCAATGATGCCTGACATGAGCTTCCATGTTGTGGAGAGACAGGTTATTGGCCGATAGTTGGATGGGACTGTACCCTTTTAGGGATCCTTCAGGATCAGGATCGTTCGCCCTTCGGTTAGCCATTCAGGGTGAGTCCCATCCCTTAGCAGCTGGTTCATTTGTGCTGCTAGGCGCTCATGGAGTGCAGTGAGTTTCTTAAGCAAGTATGCGTGAATCCTGTCAGGGCCTGGTGCTGTCCAGTTTTTCATACCTGAGACTCTTTCTTGGATATCTGCCACTGTGATGGTAACTGGATTCTGTTCAGGGAGGTTGCTTTGGTCTTTCCTCAGTGCCATCAGCCACTGTGCATCGCTGTTGTGTGATGCCTCCCGCTCCCATATACTTTTCCAGTACCTCTCAGTTTCCAGCCTTGGTGGGTCTGCTCTGCTGTTTTTACCCTGCCATTGAGAGTACACTTTCGCAGGTTGAGTTGCGAAGAGCCGGTTTATTCGTCTGGCTTCATTCTCATGTGTGTACCTCTTTAGGCGGCTGGCCAAGGCTTGGAGCCTTTGTTTGGCAGTTTTGAGTGCTTCAGGTATGGGCATCTGTCTGTACCTCTTGGGCACTGGGTACACACACACACACATATATATATATATATATATATATATATACACATACATATATATATATATATATACACATACATATATATATATATATATACACATACATATATATATATATACACACATACATATATATATATATATATACACACATACATATACATATATATATATATATATATATATATATATATATATAGTATTCAGAAATGGATCTACATGGTGCACACATACATAAACGCGTCGTACAGATTTCTGTGTTCCATTTTTTATTCAGGCGATGGCACTCTATACACACACACTATAGTGATTCATTAATCAGATATATAATATAATAGCCTACAGCTATTGTGTTATACAGCTACTACTGGAATCTGAGTTGAAGTGCCTACCTATTTCTCTCTCTCTCTCTCTCTCTCTCTCTCTCTCCCTCCCTCTCTCTAGAGGTGGATGAAGAAAATCAAGTTCTTTGTTCTGGGGTACTGTACATAGCTAGATTTAATTTTTTAGACAGGAAAGTACAGCTACTCGATGTCACTATGTGTACTGGTGTGCACCATGCAGATCCACTTCCGGTCACGCAGCATCAGCAATTGCTAACGTGTGTATGAATGTGAGAAGGTGATGACCCCTCCCCTTCTCACCTGGTGATAAGGGGGAACTGACTAGCGGATGGGGAGTTCCCCCCCGGACAGGTTTGCGTGCGGGACAGGTGATGCGACGCGTGGGACTGCCTGTCTGGTCCACCTGGTGCGAGGTGGACTTTCCCTGCTGACGTGAGCGTGTTGGGTTTTGTGTTTTTTTGGTACCGCCGCCAATAAATGTTTTAACTGAGTTCCGCTGCCTCCTGTTTCCACTTCTTTTCTGGTTGCCCTGATCCCTTTTGTGGGGCGACCACGTCGGTCGCTCACATTTGGTGGCAGCGGTGGGATCTGTGGCGCCGCCTGAGAAGCTGGAGAGAGGAGGTGGAACTCGCGGAGCGTGATGGGAGTACCGAGAGGATCGGTGGCGGTGGCGGCGAGGGTTTCGGTGAGAGTGTCGGCGAGCGAGCCAGCGGAGACGGCTAGCGAGGCGCTAGCGGAGGTGCTAGCGGAGACGGCTAGCGGACGTGCTAGCCGTCTCCGCTAGTGCTAGTGCTAGCCACCCTGTTGGCGAGACTGCAGAAGGGGAGGGAAGTGTGAGAAGGTGATGACCCCTCCCCTTCTCACCTGGTGATAAGGGGGAACTGACTAGCGGATGGGGAGTTCCCCCCCGGACAGGTTTGCGTGCGGGACAGGTGACGCGACGCGTGGGACTGCC
Source organism: Eupleurogrammus muticus (assembly GCA_036785175.1). Lineage (NCBI taxonomy): Eukaryota > Metazoa > Chordata > Actinopteri > Scombriformes > Trichiuridae > Eupleurogrammus > Eupleurogrammus muticus. The sequence continues at coordinate 28,619,759 of JAYKQN010000006.1, read as the reverse complement.
TGTCTGGTCCACCTGGTGCGAGGTGGACTTTCCCTGCTGACGTGAGCGTGTTGGGTTTTGTGTTTTTTTGGTACAGCCGCCAATAAATGTTTTAACTGAGTTCCGCTGCCTCCTGTTTCCACTTCTTTTCTGGTTGCCCTGATCCCTTTTGTGGGGCGACCACGTCGGTCGCTCACAATGAACACTTAACTCTTGCCAAACTGTGGTAAACAGACATGCACATGTTGTAGGTATGTAACACAGCTTCTTGTAACATGTGAAATACAACTTACATACATACATACAACAAATTATATTAAGGTGATCATGTATGCACAACCGTAACTGTGTGTGTCTGATTATTGAGATACTAATAGAACCATAGTGTGTGCTCACCAATGCTCCTGCAGCATACAGCATGGCTTGGTCTGACAGGAAGTCTTTCTTGGCAGTGTGGTAACAGCTGTAGGCCAGCTCATAGTGCTGGACCAGGAAGCACAGGTCAGCCATCTTTCTGATTTGCAGTTCAGGCGCTTCTGGGGGATAGCTGACATACAGATGGTGGTCAGGTCATGTAAATCGGTAAACAAGTTAAGTGTATCGCATGGTGATGAAATATACAAATGCATGGGAGCCCTCTTTAGGATGCATATATTTCCCATAGGATAACCAACAAAATTTAATTTAGAGAGTGTTTATATAAAGTATGATGAGGCTTACAGAAGGCCACACGTGCTCTTTGGTTCACTGATGCTCTTTTCTGGAACTTTCCCTCCGCCAAACCACTTCTTAGTGGCAGTGATGAGAGAGCGACTTAGACCTTTTCTGGAGACCAGCTGTGGACAGTGGTAGACCATGTGATCATGAGAAGGATGTTAACAGCAGCAATCCAGCCATACAGTCCGTTCCTAATCGACATTTAACCTTAGACCCACACGGTAGCACTAGTGTTTACAATCCACACCAAAAACTCAATTTCCACCTCATTTCACTAAAATCTGAGGCATTTAAGTCATCTGAGGCATATAAGGCATGTTTTTTATTAACAAAGTCAACAAAAAAATTAAGAGATTATGTAAAAGTGTATGGAACTTAATTTGGATGAAATGTATTGAAATGATCAATTTTAGATGTAATATAATTAGTTAAACTAGAGTCATCCTTAAAATTAATGAACATGGAAATGTATTGAAGTCTGATCTAACATTCAGTCCAATATCCAAGATCAATTAAGAGTAGTGATTGAAAGGTTTTTAAAGGAAAACACATTTGTGGTCTGATGATCTGGAAAGAATTAATTTTTTTGTGTGACATCTTTTCAGCTTATACAAGTGCTCATTAAAACAACACCTTTAAAAACCTGCACTTGTGTGATAAATGACTTGATGTTATGATACCTGGTCGTTGAGCTGTCTGATATTCTTCTCTATGTGTGGCAGTAGGCCTCTAAAGGTGAACTCTTGGATAAACTGTCTGATGTGGTCATGGTCTTTGAGTGTCAGACAGGCCCCGTGGCTCCCTGCTGCCCCTGCCTGGCCATCTGGGTCTCTGGCTCCTTTCTTCAGGTCAGTACTGAGGCTGTGCGAGCTGCTCACTGAGTCCAGCTGGAGAGGATGGCTATCCAGACTGTTGGACGCTCCCTCTGATAGGCAGCGGAGTCAGAACATAGAGAGACTTGGTCTTAGCTTGCTTTATTACAGCAACTAAACAGTTCTGTAGTACAATAAAGAGCTGTTTAGATGTCTTACCTTTCTCTGTTAAGTGGTGACAGTGGTCAGCTGCACTGACATTCTCCTCAACAGAACTGTTCAGAGCTGGGGGCATTTCATCCATTAGATCCTGTAGCATGTTAAAAACATCACATAACAGACATGTGTCCTGCTCACTAACAACCGAGATATTTCTGCTGCGCAGCCACAACATACCAGTACAGTAAAACAATAAGCATACAAAAATAAAACTAGTCACAAATTATAAAAAAGGTCTTATGAGAATAGTGAGTTTGAAGAAATTAATTTGTCTGGTCTGAGATACACAGGGACTATGGCTGCATAAATAGATTTAACGTGTCATTGACAGGACCTGGGCCTGAACTTGCAAAGACTTGGAAAATATCTGCAAAATGTAGATGAAGACACCAGAAGATGTAAGAATGGAAGTGCCTAGAGTAAATTAGGGCAGTGTTCTTATGGTTAAGGAGAGAGTAAAATTGCATTAGTCAATGCAGAAGGAAATAAAATTCTCAAGACCTGCACTAGCTAAACATGATCTAATTCAAACTAGTGTCCTCAGATAACAGAAGCAGGACTGTACCATCCTGCATAGTTGATAAATGCAGTGGCGAAAAACAATTTCCGATTTTAACAGAACGCTATGCCTCTTTTACAACCAGTGTGTTTAAATGGTGCAGTAAAGGTGGACTGAACGATTTATTTTTTTAGATCAACGAATCATTCTTTCAAACATTGCAATCTTGAAATCATCAAAGCTGCAATTTTTGCCGCTTTTGTACCCCAGATTTTCACATACCAGTCACTCAATATTTCCTATGTATAGCATTTTCTTGTTGATAAATAGGACTACATTTGAAATGAGCTCTTGAATTTAGTTTTCATTCTTGCAATAGAGGTATGGCATTCATTGTTTTAAAAGTATGATGTAAGTTTCTGTGATGCTTGTAAATGATGTAGTGCACTGACTACCCAGATTTAAAGAAAATCATTAATGAAATCAAAATCTGCCAGAAAAGTTAATGAATAATTATTTTCTTAAAATTGTTCAGCCCTTTTGAGGATGATGTTGAAACTGAATAAAGATTTGTGGAGATAAGAGAAAATTGGGATGCAAATGGAGAGGTGGTCAATTCACTCTATAGTAAACGTAACAAATATAATATCATGAAAATTCTGGCTAGTGGTGTTAACATGAGTTTCTTGATATAGTAACATACTATATATTTAGGTCAGTGAAGAACAGGAATAAGAGGATCCACAAAATGCACAGCTTATTTGCTGTTGCGTCAAATATTAAAAAAATATTAGTTATAAGCCTTGACCTTAGTTTTAATTTGATTACCACTGAAAGGTGGAAATATATAATGAGTGGCTCTTCAGCTAGTTCTCTATGGACAGTGGAAACAGACCAGTACTGAACCACCTAAGCCAGAGGCTCATTGAAGTTTATTGTTAAAGCTGCAGAAACATGGCACATACCTGGTTATGCAAGTTATTTCTGTGCAGGTACTGACTCCAGGGGTCAGGGATCTGTTCATCTTCTTCAGCTGAGAAGGTACGAGAGTTCATTTTCAACAGATAGCAGCCCTGAGAACCGTACCTTTGTTTCATGTCCTCATACACAGTATCTGCCCTGGAAAGGAAGGAGGGGACAGTCATAAAAAACAAACTCTGCTAAACCTTGTTTGCTCTTACATCAACATAGGCCTGCGTAATAAAGCAGCATTAATGAATCATCAATAACCACAATAACAGTACAATAAGAAAGTAGTTCAATATAGTTTCATTCAAGGTTTGTGTAAAAAAAAAAAAAAAAGTACTAATACTGCTCATCCTTGGCTCATGATATCCCTCACATTTCCCTTTGTAATGGCAAGTTTAATATAAAGAGGTCACATTGAGCCATTTTTCATCTTAGTCGTAAATGAAAATAGAAAAAATATATATATATATATATACATATATAAAATCAACTTGTGTAACGTGATCTCACCCACCCATACATTTACGAAGAGAATAGGTCATTAAAGCATTAAATGCCCCCAAATATTTTAAAGAAAATCAATAACATTTTAATCAACATTTTTTTTTTTATAAAATATATCAACAAGCCTACTTCGACACAAGAGCTGTTTTATTAATCCATGTTTGAAAATATGCATTCAAAGCTCATTTACCAGGACAAACTGTACAATATGGAATATTTCAGTAATGTCACCAGTTTGCACCAAAACTGGAACGAAGTATGCAGGAATGCAGATTTCTTTTTTTTTTTAAAAGAGGATGTAGGCGAGGCAGGGGGCATTTGTTGCAGAGGTGGCGGCCTTAACTATAACATGCTGTGGGAAACTCTGCACTTAGATGATGTACCGTACTACAGCAGAAACTGGCAGTGATCTACATATATTTATATTCAAGCTTCTAGCAGTACCTCTGTTCATCTCCGTCACTCATGTCATGCAGTAAGACATAGTACTTGAGTGTGTTGGGAATGAACCACTTGGGGTTCGTGTATTCTCCACTGTGTTGCATCCGGTGTTGGTCCTGGGAAAGCTTGAGGAACTGCTCCACAGGGACGGCCTCAGTGGAGGACACCACCAGCAGGCCTATCAGGACCCAAAGGTCAAGGAAACAACTATAATCACATACTCATCAGAGAAGACTAAATGCAATAAACCATGAGTGTCTCGGTCAATGTTTTGTTGGAGGGGTGGCTAGGGCTGGGTGGGTATACCGCTTTGTACCGAATACCGGTGTTTTCTTTTATTGTTTTTATGATATATATTTTTCATATACCCCAATATTGGTGAATGTGTAGTGTACGACTGAATATAATTCCCAATAATTTATATCATCATTTATAATATTGCAATTTAGACAGCAACTACTTTTATTAAAATGAACTTTATACCAGTATTTGTGATCAGTGGGAAGGCCTTCACAAAAGTACAATCTTTGCTCATACATAATGTGCTGACATGTCAGATATTAAATAGGTTATGGTCTGTTAAGTGGTTGATTTTAGTTACTGCACCTTCAATTGTAGTCACTTCCTATTTGTTGCGCAAGCCTCTTCCTATGCTTTTGTCTAACTTCATTAGCAGTGTGAAAACGTGCTCCGTTTACCATTCAGTAATACTAACCCTGGAGTGGAACCAACAGTAAGTTACTGCTGAAAATCATTTTAATACTTGTTTAAGATTACTGATGTTTAAATATGTTAAAACGTCTAAAACTGAGTTATAAAGGTCGCGTTTCAAGGTGTGAAATGCTAATCGTTTGCAATGCTAATACGCTACTGCTGAGCCATTTAGCCTCAATTTACATTGCGTTGTGAATGTACTGTATGAACGCTAGCTAGTAGCTCATTTGGCTTTACTTCGCTTGTCTTCTGTAAAGGTAAAATATGTTAGTATAATTTGTGATACTTACCTGATTTAACTTGCCCTAAATTTGAAACTGGTTAAAATGGTTTGAAACCTGTAAAGAAAATACTTGCCTAAGTTAGAATCTGTGAAGGAAATATCTTACCTGAGCTAAGTCTTTTAGGAGAGAATGTGTATTATACTCAGATTGCTTTATTTCTTTTCTTATGTAACATTGTGTATCCTGTATATTGTATTATGTTTCAGTTTTACAAAAAGAAATTAAAGTGACAGACGATTTCATTAAAGCAGTCAACCTGGAATCAAGCCTGCTGGTCTTTAATGTTGTTCGCTATGTCTTCAATACCCTAGAAGTATTATCAGGACAGAATACATAACAATGTGAGAGACCTCCACAGATGGTCAGATGGAGCTTTAGTGTACAAAGACTCCTTGAGTCAGCCAACTGCTGCTGTGATGCATTTATGCAAGTCAACCAATTAGAATACGAAATTAAACACAGAATACAGTGACTGCTGAGACATTTCAAAAGTCTCCACAAGTGTATCCTAAAACAGTCTGGTGTCCGTATGAACAGTGAAAGAGGTTTATCTCTGTGTGATCATTCTTCATGTTTATAGGGGCCATTAAAAGAACTACTGTGCTAGGATGCCACTTCATCTAACTGGATGTTTTCATTAAGAAAAAAAAGATCAGGCAAATGTTGCATCCATGGTTATGCAAGAAGGATACATGCAAGGTAGTGATTGAGGAACTCGTGGTCCGAGGCAGGCATCGACTGCAGGAAGTTCTCCCTGTAGGCTTCAAACCAGGGTGTGGTGGCTAGAAACAGAAATATACAATTAAAAATCTGCATCTCTCAGATCATTCTTTATAAAATACACTGTTTTTGGTTTATGACTTTATACTGGGTTATAGAATTAAAGTCAGTGTATGTAATAACTAATCGTGATAAGGTTTTTGTTTATTGAACAATCCCATTGATAATTTTTGGTTCATTTCAGTCTAACATCTGTTAGAAACAGATTTACCAGCATGCATTGTGTATTGGACACTGTTTTATTCCTGATAGCAATTTACCTGATCATAGGTAAATTGGTATTAAAAATGAAGCATTGACTATGGAATGCAATATCTGTGGTAATACATCTTTGGTTGGAGAGCAACCAGACAACTTTCCTGCATGCATGACATTGGTCTCATTCTATCTTCATTTGTTGCTATCAATTTTCATTTATCTAATAAAAACATGAAGATATAAATTATATAAAAGAAAGTTAATTATTTCCGTAGTTTTTACAATTATAAAACTGCAATAACAAAATTATTATTAGCATTGTTGACTTTAATTATTAGCAACAAAATTGGTGTAGTATGTTTATGTCAACCATTCTTTCAGAGAGAAAAATTACCAAATGGCCATCATCATCATCTGTTGCTCTTTTAACTTTCAGCACTACACTAGAACTGTTGTAGCTCAGACTTCCACTCAAGATATTGTGGTAAAGTATTTCAGCATACATGCTGCCATCAGTGATCAGGAACTAGATGCAGTTTGGGTAAACTAAAACTCTTACATCAAACCAAGACCCAGAATTCAGACTAAGGGGGCTCAGCAATTCAGACATTACTAATATAGGGAATTGCAGTGTCAGAGGCTGCATTCCACCTTTGGATGTGAAGTTTGAAGCATTTGTGTAGTATATAGACTTTTCTAATTAATGTATTCATTAAGTGATTAATTGATTAGTTGTTTGGTGAGAATTATTTAGCACTGTTTCCTAAAGATGTGAATTCAAATGCTTTGTTTTGTTTCAAACAAGAGTCCACAAATCAATAACAACCACTTTACTTTTAGAGAAGACTAACGAAAGCAGAAAATCAGTCAGATCTGAAAAGTCGGAACCAATAAACAGAAATATTCTTCTTATAAATGTCTAAATGATTTTTTGGTCGTCAAAATTGTTGTGGATTAATTTAATATAGGCCTGGGTAATAAAAATATCAATAACCACATCATCAATACAATAAGATAGTTATTAATAATAATAATAGTAATAGTTTCACTCAAGGTTTGTGTAAAAAAAAATAATAAAATAAAACATATTTCCCTAGATAATAAATCAATCATGAATCACACTGGTTACATTCAGCTTTTTTTTCCCCTCCCGGTCATTAGTGTAAGATCAATAATCATTGTTCATGACTGATATGGAATACTTAGTGACATGAAAGCTTGGTGGATGGTGCTCAACACTTCTGAACCCTTGAATTGGTCCATTTAAAGGTTCACAAGACACAGCGCTGAAGCAAACGGAATCACAAAGAAGGTTCATCGCTTTGGAATGGTCAACTGTTTGGTGTTGTGGAGGACATTGGCTCTCGGGGTATTGTGGAGCACATTAAGCATTGAGCAACACCGAGCAAACAGTATTTCTTATATGGGTGCTTACTGGAGGTGTTTCTTTGAAAAACATGTCTAAAAATATATTCTAGACTATATATGCAATATAAAAGAAGAGATAATCAACAAATTATCATTATAGGTCTAGTACAGAAGCCTCTACAAAAAAGTGATTATGGTGGAAAAACATAGAAAAACAGTCCAAGTCCAAAATGGTGATATTATTTTGTGCATCTGACAATATCAAGTTACACAGAGAGGGATCCACCACCTTTTGAAGAGGAAACAGATACACACCCACAGGACAGTGTCGATAGGGGACACTAGAGGGAAAGGAGCAGAGCTGAGAGGACTACAGCCATCCACAGATCAACCAGAGGACAGTGGTACCTGTGTGATGCTGGGAGGTGTTGACTTCCAACAGTGTGTTTCTCCAGGCAGTGTACCAGGGTGCACTAGCTTTAACACTGTGATCTGATAAGTGGAAGCAAAGAGTTAGCAATGTCCCTCTTCCTTTGATGTCATGTACAGATGAACAAGAGCGAACCAAGTCTGTAACAGCCTACTGTCTGGTCACCTAATGTTACGGGGCTTCAATATATATATGTACACACACACATACACACACACACGATGGGATTTTTTTTACAATAATAAAAAATGTTCACAATAGGGTTGCAACTAAAATTGTTTTGATAGTCTATTAATTTATCTATTATTGAAATGAATAATCATTTATTTGTTTGGTTCATAAAATGTTTCCCAAAGCTGAAGATTCAACATTAAAATGTTTTTTTTGTGCAGGCCACCCCTTTACACAGTTTACTTTCATAGAAGATTAAAGAAACAGGAAAATCATCTGATTTAAGAAGCTGAAACAGTTGACAACTATTACATTAAAGTAGAATACACTAATCATTGCAGCTCTAGTTCACAAGAAGCATTTATCTTCTTAATTGTGTGATCATGGTAATGCCACACAGCAGGTGAACAGAATTAAACTCTACTAAGTTGTTTTCGAGGTCGAACTGAAAATGAGCACTGTTGTAATGTCACTCTTAACTACTCATAGCACAAAAACGTGCACATAAATACAGAAAGTACAAAAGTATGCCAGTAAATTGTTAATCCTTTTTTTGCCATCCACATAAAATTTAATTGACCTGGGTATTCTTTATTGCTTTTTTCTCTAGTATACTTTACTGAAAAAGACAATGCAGGCTGCAGCATAAGCATAAAAATAAACCAGAAAAACAAAATGATCAAATCAAAGCAGGGCTTCATGCTCAATCTCATCAAGTAATGTGAAGTAACCGGTAGTGGAGTAAATTCCTCTTACAACATGGAGACATTAAAAGTTGACATGGTGCTGGTGTCAACATTAGCTATCCGACAGGTAGTTTTTTTTTTCTCTTTTGCCTTCTTGTTCTCTTGTGACTCATCATTAAAACGCCTTCATTCATCACAGAGACAGACTGTCTTCACTGTGTTGTAGGAGCACATTGAAGACGTTTTGTACTGTTCCTTATTGGAACACCACTTTACACATCAAAGTGTGTTTACAAGTCTTAGTGAATACTACAGCATATGTGAAACTTCTGCAGTGTTAGAAAGCAGCAAGGTTAACGATCTCTACTAAAGGCATATTTTGATGAGGAAGAATGAATGGAATGAAAAAAGTGGATCTATCTTTTACATTAATGTTATGTTTAAGTGCTTAAATGCTATATCTGCAGAGTAGTCCCTTCAGATCTCCTGTACATTAGGACTGATAAGATTGTTTAGCCTTCAAAATCTAGTCACCTCATGTAACAAAGTGAAACTACTTAAGTTGCTGCATTCAGAGAGACAGTAATTGAATTTACATTGAAAGAGGGGGCAGTAGTGTTTTAGCCTTTTTGACAAATTTCTGCACCAAGGTCAATCCATAACAAACACACGCAGACGTACGTGCACACACAGGCTGCAACTAATGACTGCTTTGATAGTAAATTGATCTATCGAATATTAAAACAATTAATCAATCAGTAGTTTGGTTCATGAAATGGTAAAATAATGACAATCAGTGTCTCCCAAAGCTAAAGACTCAACTTAAAATGCAAAACTTAAAATTTGTCCAGACCAACAGTCCACAACCCGACGAGCACCAGTTTACTATTATAGTAATATTAGGTCTAAAGAAACCTGAAGAAAATCACATTTCAGAAACTGAAACCAGAGAATTCAAAAAACGTTCTTATTAAAAATTAATCAAATTGATTAATCATTAAAATAGTTGTCGATCAATGTCATCACACCTATTCAATTAATTAATCAATAAATTCCTCAAGCACTGTGAAAGCTAAAAAGTCCCAAACTCGGACTCATTTTTGCAGTTTAAACGTCTTCTATAGTGGCTTTACTGCTGAACGTGGCCTTTCTAATGATTAAAGTAAATCGTTTCAGAAATAAGTTCATTGTACCAGAAGTATTTGCGTGATTGGACAGATTGGTCCATCATTAATTTAGGTGTTTAAAGACTTGATGGATTTTGCTTGACTCCTACTTCTGAACCTTTTAAGGGTCTATTTAAATAGGTCAGCTTCTCTCCATTTCTCTCCATTTACACATATGTTTTATTCAGGTTTGGATATATATTTTTTTCAATAAGATAGTATACTCATCTTAATAATGTAGCTCTTTAACAATCTTACGTTACACTGAATCTACAAATCTCTATACACAATATTCAACCAGTTGAGAAACATTAGGGGAAGCAAGAAACATGGCTGATTAGTTTAAGAGTTTAGAGGATTAATTTTAACCTAAATCTGCTAAATTAGGCCAGTTATAGAATACCAACATGATCCTTTATGATTCTATAAATTTTTAAAAAGATCTTATCACTTACATTCAGTATTCTTCATTCTAGTTAGTTAATCTCACAGTTCACTTCAACAACAAACATTTGTGAATATAAAAGAGTTTCATTTCAGAGTTTAAAGAGGTTGATCATTTGGTTACAGTTAGTTCAGATATTTCAGCTACATCCAGGAGAGTGTAAAAGAAATGTGTCAATTCGAAAATGTGCGCATAGGGACAAACTTCATATCCCTCTCCTACACTCCGACAATAAACAATAAATGTTCATCTCAAAAGACCTTGAATAAGTTATTCCTGTACTGAACAGCAGCAGTAAGTATGTAAATTAAGTGTGAGAGGCAGCAGCTGGTTATGCAGTTGGTGCAACAAAACAAACCAATTCCAGAAATAAAAAACGTAAGTCATCAGACATGTAGGTAGATGCCAAGAAGAGCATTGCTGCACACTGCAAAAGTCTGGACTGATGCACGGGGACACCAAGTAATTTCTAAGCATCAACAAAGACTGATGTACTACAATTCAGTTAACTGAGCTGTTATGATTTATATTTACTCCAATATTCTTTTTAAATTCTGAGCAAGTTTACACGATTGGCCACCACAGCGTGATGTTGTGTTAAGTTTCTGCAAAACTTAATTTTGCACCTCGGGGCTTACCACTGAAGTGCAGGTCGTAGTCTCCTGCTTTGATCACGTTAGCTGCAGCAGTCTCTGGTGGCTGGCAGGATAACACCACTTCATTGAGCAGTCGACGCTGGGCGGGGCTGAGTGACGCAGACATTGCATTCGGACTCATCACCACGTTGTTGACACAGATGCGCAGGTTCTTCACCACCTGCACCTGGTTGTTGGGGTCCCGGATGTGACCTAGTGAGGAGGACGACACATTTTAGTCACAAAAAATGATTACATATATACATTTATACCAATGACAGGAACCTTAAACAAAAGAATATTCGATTATATTCAATAATGATGTAATAAAAAAGAAATATGTTTTCGCTTGCTTGAGTAGTGTGAGTGTATATATATGTGTATGTGCGCACGCACACATGCGCGCGCGCACACACACACACACACACACACACACACACAGTCAGTCTTAAATGATATCTTAAGACCGATATCTTTAAAAAAAAAAAGCTTAGACCAACAGTGTGAGGTACAAACTTTAACCAAGAACTACATCAAACCAAACCTGCTGCTTCACCAAGGCAATCGGTATACAATTATTTGATCATTCCATGTTGAACTTAAATTGGCTAAATTCACTTTTGTCCTGGTTCACCTGACTCACCTTTACAAATTAGTCATTTGAGCCTCATAATTATTAATTGATGAACAAATATCATGTCACTAATGCTGCAGTCATTTGCTATGCTTCTTTGGACCCTAACACTATCAGAGAAGCTGGAGGTTCTATCAGAAATTACCCTTGAATAGAGAATGGGCAGAGGTTACAGTCTTGGTTTGACTCGGTAGAATTGCCTACAAATGATTCAGTGACTCTCTCCATTGACATATGTTGACAAGAGTTTATGACAGTTTTGCACCTTGGTATCAATTGGCTTTCAGTTAAGCCTTCATGTGTTGACTGCTCATTAGCCAATAAGCTTGCTTTGTGCCTCACCTATTTGTTACTTTGAGTGATAATCCAACATAATCGAAATAAATGACCGAGTTTGGGTTTGGTGTAAGTGGTAACTTCAGGTGTCACTTGACCTCATTAGCTCGTCCTGTCAACACAGCTGCTTAGTCACAATTCTGTCTGCTAGCCGTCCGTTAGCACTGTAACCGGGTCAAGCTAACGATGCTAGCTAACCGCTACCTCACGAAAGCTCAGTTAGTGATTGTTCACAGAATGTCTTTCTGCCTCACAAACAGTTGCTCTTACCGTCGGACGTTAGTTTGCAGAAAGGCCGCAGCAGTTCAGCAAAATTTAGGTTGTTCTTGCGAGTCACTCTCTCCGCTTCTTCGCTGCATAACACGGCGACCAGCGGGACGAACGAGTCCTGGACGAACTCGAGCACGGACTGAACACACTGAGCCATAATGTCGGTGCAGCGTCAACAACAGCAAGCGAAGTGAGACGAGTCAAATGTCTTATAGTTTAACAAATCCTGTCCGTTTCATTGCTGAAGACAACTCCTTTACAAACAGACAACAGCCATATTGAATTCGCCAACCCACTTCCTGTGCGACTTCTGGACTGGTCAGGTGATGCGTGACATCATGCCTGGCGAATAAAACATTTGTAAAAAAAATTAAAAGTTTACCTAAATTCATTCGGGTTTTGGCAAAAGTACCATAAAACACAATGTATAATTACATACTTTATTGCAAACAGGAGGTTGCTTGAAGCATTTATTACGCAGTAATGTATATATGAAATGCATGTTTTAATCGTAGATTTTAATCAAACTAGCTGTTTATAATTATTAAATATTAAATGTCCCATAACATAAAAAATGTTATTTTAGTGAATTTTTAAGTATTAACAATGGTACATATAGAGCTAGTATCAAAAATTTAGTTCGTGCTGGTGTAGCCAGGCCAACTGTCTGCCCAGGAGCAGATAGTTAGTCTTGCCAGCCCAACTACCTCCTAGTGCACTCTGTGCACTGTGCCGAGAGTTTAATCTTTCTTAATCTTTCTTACATTTATTATTAGTTCGGGCTGGTGCTTCGCCAGCCCAACTCTTAATCTTTCTTACATTTTGTATTATATCTATCTATCTATCTACAGTGAAGAAAACCAGTATTTGAACACCCTGCTATTTTGCTATTTCTCCCACTTAGAAATCATGAAGGGGTCTGAAATTTTCATCATAGGTGCATGTCCACTGTGAGAGAGATAAACTAAAAAGAAAAATCCAGAAATCACAATGCATGATTTTTTAACGATTTATTTGAGTGATACAGCTGCAAATAAGTATTTGAACACCTGAGAAAATGAATGTTAATATTTGGTACAGTAGCTTTTGTTTGCTATTACAGAGGTCAAACGTTTCCTGTAGTTTTTCATCTATCTATCTATCTATCTATCTATCTATCTATCTATCTATCTATCTATCTATCTATCTATCTATCTATCTATCTATCTATCTATCTATCTATCTATCTATCTTCTTCCATAAAAAGTTTGGCTCGCTTCTCCTCCTAGGGGAAAGGACAAACCCCCACAATAGTTATATCAAATCGACCGGCTCGGCCGCGAATCGTGTGGTCTTTTGGTGGCGATATTCATTACTGTGGCGACGTAGCCGCCATTTTTGTGCGAGATTTTGGCGCAATGCATTCCGGATGGGGAGTCCAGAGTTGTGATGTCATCGGTAGAGTGCGAAAGAACAAAAAATTCCTTTGAAAAAAAAAATTCTAACTCGCACCTGCGGCCACAGTTTTCACTGAACGTTAAGAATTGTTAAATCAAAACGTCGGCACGACCCTCCTGATCGCTCCAATGTGAATAAGAAAGCAGAGAGTTGTACGGTTTTGGCGCTATGAGCCTCCAAGGGCAGCTTTGCGCTCCTGCTCTTCCTATCTCTCCCATTATAAATTTCCACTGATTCATCCTGCATTTTAGTAAAACATTGAATATCTAACCTGCTCCTGTGCCCACAAGCTACGGAAATAAAAGATACATCAACACGACCAGGAGACCCTCACTTCTCACACGATATGCTCATTTTGTGATTATGAATTACGGTTTTAGAATAGAATAGAATAGAATAGATAAACTTTATTGATCCCACAACGGGGAAATTTGTGTGTTACTGCAGCGTTACAGATAAAGAAAAAGTAAGATAAAGTTGAAGAAGATAAAAAAAACTATAAAAAAATAAAAAACACACAACACAATGTACAAATTCGCAGAATTTGTTAATCCGCATACACAGTATGCATTATCGACAGAATGGAGAGAAAATGCTAATAAATAGTAAGAAAAAAAGTAAAAAGTAAAAAGTATGCATAAGCAAAGCATATATACATACATACATGGACGTACATACCTACATACATACACATACACACATATTTGCATATATATATATGGACATACATATCCACGCACATACCCACATGTACACATACATAGCTAATGCACACTTAAGGTGCAGGGTGTGTGTGAAGAGAAAAAAGTGACCAGTGAAAAATGACAGTGACTACAGTGAGGTTTATGTTATGTTATAGAGTCTTATTGCTGTCGGGATGAATGATCTGCGAAAGCGCTCCTTCTTGCAGCGAGGGTGTTTAAGTCTCTGGCTGAAGGAGCTGCTCAGCGCACCCACTACCCCATGCAGAGGGTGATGGGGGTTGTCCATGATGGATGTCAGCTTTGCCAACATCCTCCTCTCTCCCACCACCACCACCGACTCCAGAGGACATCCCAGTACAGAGCTAGACTTCCGTACCAGTTTGTCAATTTTCCTTCTGTCCCCGTCTGAGCATCCGCCCCCCCAGCAGACTACTGCGTAGAACAGGGCAGATGCTACGACGGAGTCGTAGAAGGTCTTCAACAGAGTCCTGCACACACCAAAGGACCTTAGTCTCCTCAGCAGGTGAAGTTGACTCTGGCCCTTCTTGTACAGGACATCAGTGTTTGTGGTCCAGTCCAGTTTATTGTTCAGGTGAACACCCAGGTATTTGTAAGAGACCACTGTCTCAATGTCTTTTCCCTGGATGCTCACCGGTGTGGTGGGGAGGGACTTCCTCCTGAAGTCCACAACCATCTCCTTTGTCTTGCTGGCGTTGATTTGGAGAGCGTTGATCTCACACCAGCTGACAAAGTCATTGATGACCCCCCTGTACTCCTGGTCGTTCCCATCTGATACACACCCGATGATGGCCCTATCATCTGAGAACTTCTGTAGGTGGCAGTTGTCCGAGTTGTAGGTAAAGTCTGAGGTGTACAGACTAAACAGAAAGGGTGAGAGCACTGTACCCTGTGGCGCCCCCGTGCTGCTGACTACCACCTCAGACACACAGTCATGAAGACTGACATACTGTGGTCTGTGGGTGAGGTAGTCGATGGTCCAGGCTGTCAGCTGCTCATCCACTCCGGCTCCCTCCAGCTTCCCTTTCAGCAGTGCAGGCTGGATGGTGTTAAAAGCACTGGAGAAGTCAAAAAACATGATCCTCACCGTGCTCGCCGCTTGTTCCAGGTGGGAGAGAGATCGGTGCAGCAGATAGATGACAGCGTCATCCACACTGATGCCGGGCCGGTAGGCGAACTGCAGAGGGTCCAGTGCTGAGCTCACCAGTGGGCGAAGGTGGTGCAGAATGAGCCTCTCCAAGGCCTTCATCAGGTGAGAAGTCAGGGCTACAGGTCTGTAGTGGTTGGGCTCCCTGGGCCGTGCGATCTTAGGCACTGGAACTACGCAGGAAGTCTTCCACAGTTCAGGAACCCTCTCCAGGTTCAGACTCAGGTTAAAGATGTGCAGGACCACCTGACAAAGCTGGTCTGCACAGTCCCTGAGCAATCTGGAGCTGATTCCGTCTGGACCTGCTGCCTTCCTGACCTTTGTCCTCTTTAGCTGACTTCTCACCTGATCAGCTGTGAGGCAGATCTGTGGCTGGTCCGGGGTGGGGGGAAGGGCTGGCTTTGTTGTTGGTAGGTGTAATGGGGTGGGGGGTGGGGCTGGCTTTGATGTGGGTAGGTGTGAAGGGGGTGTGGTGGGATGGAACGAGGAGAGTGCACCAGGCAACAGCACAGCGCCAGAAGAGGGGGGAAAGGGGGGGGACAGCACATGGAGGGGGGTTGATGGAGGCTGGGGGGTGGGGGAGGTTGTTGGTCCAGAATCGAATCTATTAAAAAACAGATTCAATTCATTGGCCCACCCCCGGTCGGTGGACACTGCTGCTCCTCCATTGTCCTTGAGGTGACCAGAGATCTTGTTCATGCTTCTCCAGACCTCTCGGACATTGTTTGATTTTTGAGTTATGAGCAGTTGGTCGGGGTCTCTTTTAGCCCTCTCAGAGCATTAAACAGTCATTTCTCCCCACACTGTGGGAGAAGAATTTGTCAGTTGGGACTTTGATGGCTCGTTTACATCAAAGAGCAGGAGCAGGTGTGTAGGTTGCCGTAGCAACGGTCCACAGCTCCAGCAATATAATAGATTGAGAGGATTTTGGCTGTTGTTTTTTCCTTAATAACTTTTGATATGAAGGTTGCATGCTCACCAAACTTTGTGAGAGCAATAAAATAAATGTGCTGCACCATCACAAGCTAAGTTCTGTCCACTACAGTGACGTTTTCGCTGTTTCAGTGCAAATTGATTCCCCATTTATTTCTATGGAGATAGTCTGCAGCACATATGATTTGTGTTAACAGATACTGTAATTGATATCATAATCACCACAGAAACGAAACAGCTTGGTGGCTGTGTAGATTACTCCATCAGGCTGAAAGCTGATTGGCTGTTGGATGTTCCTTAATAACTTTGAATCTAAATGTCCGACACATACCAAACTTGGCAGTAATGATCAGAATGACATCAGCATCCCACCTGTGGTGTTGAACTTCTGTATTAAGCCACAGGAGAGTCCCGGCGCCACTCACAGTTGCCGCAGGAATTGTCTAGTATCCACCTATCTTTATTTTTCCAAAATTGTCTGGATTTTTGCTCCTGCCCCCACATTTTTCAAGCAATGTGTGGGGGCGACCGACGTGGCCTCCCAACAAAAGGGGTACAGGGCAACCAGAAGAAGTGGAGACAGGAAGAAGCAGAACTTGGTTTTATCAAAAACAAGGCGGTTTATTGACGGTGGTACAAAAAACAACACCGCACATGCTTACGCCAGCACGATGGTCCACTTCTTGGCAGGTGGACCAAAACAGCCAGTCCCACATGGCGCGTTTCCGGTGTGTCACCCGCAAACATGTCCAGGGGAAAACTCTCCCTCTATATTGGAGCAGATTTTGTCAGTTGAGATCGTTAATGATCTCCTCTACATCAAAGAGCTGCAGCTGTTTGTGAGTAACCGTGGCAGAGGCCCCAGCTCCAGCAACATGACAGACTGATTGCTGATTTTCTTATAGGTTATCCCTCAAAAACTTTTGATGTAAAGGTATTAAGCCACAGTCGAGTCCCGCTGCCCAACGGCCCAGCCTGAACTCTCACAATTGCCACGGGAATTGTCTAGTACTTTATACATCTTATCAATGATCAGGTTATTGCTGATTTGTTCTGTTATTTTTGTTCCTCCTGCCCTACAGTTCAAAAGCTCATAGTTCATAAAGAATTTTAGGGACCTACGCAGCCCTTAATAATGAAGGACATTGCTTAGAGGCAGTTATCTAACATGCATTCAATTGTTTGTGTTTCAGCATAGCATGTTAGCACAAATGATTGTTGTCCATACTGTTTCAAAAATAGTACAGTAAAGCATAGAATGCAACAATGAGAAGTTTAATCACAGGCTTCAGAATCAAATATCACACTGTTATGCAGTAAGCATCAACTCAATATATATCACACAGTGTTAACTGTCCATTCTCTGCAGGCTTCAAACACACATTACATATTAATTCAGTATACAATATATTACAATACAGTCAATACTGCTTGGCACATATCAAGAGTAAGAAAGTACTGATTGTTTGCCAGTCAGATAGGTAGAAATCAAGTTTAACATCCAAACCAAAAGAAGCATTCAACGTGAGATGTTATTTGATGTTGCGTAGTATGCGACGAGTGTGGCTGGTCTTCATGGCAGTGAGAGCGGCCTCCAGCATGGAGATGAGGTGCAGCAGGGTGCTGGGGTCTGTCTGCAACACCTTGCTGCTGCACTCAGCGTGGATGTTGCCAGTTGTCCTCAGCAGCAGCCGCAGTGTAACCAATGGAATGGTCTGCTGTCGGACTGAACGACTCGCCAACTGTGGGACAGTGGGAGGGATGTCACAGAAAAGGAATAACAGAAAAACAAGGTTCAATCACTGATCTGATCTCAGTATTGAACAAGTTAAAATCATTAAATTAGAGCACAATTATAGAAAAAGATGATTATACAAAACATAGCAGCATTTACTTATCGACTACATTTGAATATATAGCAGTTAGATATACTAAAATTAGGACTGCAACTAACGACTAATTTTATAGTTGATTTATCTATAGATTAATAAATGATTATTATTAAAACAATTCATTTAATAGTTATTTGGTTCAAAAAATTGTGTAAAATGTCCACCACTGTTTACCAAAGCTGATGATTTGAAACTAAAATGTCTTTTTTTGTCCAGATCAACAATCCACAATCCAAAGATAATCAGTTTACCATTATAAAAAACCAGAGAATAATCAGATTTAAGAAGTTGGAACCACAAGATTTGGACATTTTCTACTTAAAAATGACTCAAATAGATTAATTGATTAAAATAGTTGGTGATTAATGTAATAGTTGTAACTAATCAATTAATCAACTAATCATTGCAGCTCTGATAAAAAATATTGTTATATTATTACATTTTTTGCAATTTTGGCCTTAATGCTGTAGGCATATCAACTTATCAGATGTTTATTTATACTCTCCCCAACAAAAATCAATACATAATGTGTACTTAAAACATAAATTACAATAAATAAATATTATTTTAGGAAAATGCCTGCAAACAAAATGCAGTTAAATAATTATATTATATCAATATATTGGGTTTTTTTTATTATCAGGTTGAAGCAGACCTTTAAGTATACCACATACAAATATTATCTGCACACACACTCAGTCTCCATACACAAGTTAACACACCTGTACATCCAGTCTCCACTCCACGTTGTGGTAGGCTGGGATGTTGCAGGGTAGCAGGCTGAGTACACTGCGGATCTGAGAGTGGTGCTGCAGGTAGAGCTGGAAAACGATAACCAAACACAATCAGTCTGTCACCGATAGGATCTATCATCTTCCATAAGCTGTCAAACCTGCCCCGCAGTTACCGTTAATTCTCTTCCCCACCTACACAGCTCTGCTCCTTTCCCCATCACCACCCCAGTCCAGTAAATATACAAATATACTGTTTTGCCTGTTCAGTTTCGTATGATCTGTTCCTGCCTACTGTGTTTGTGATCACAGACTACTGAAACATGATTTCAGGTTTTTCAGCTTCACCTATTTAAAGTGCGCACTGTTTTTTTTATTTAATTCATCATAAGAAAGAAAATAGATGGTAAGTCACCTGTAGAAGGGTCTGGTTCAGCTCTTTATTAAACCCCAAAACCAACACAGAGTCCAGAAAATCCACTTCAGAGATCTACACACACACACACACACACACACACACACACACACACACACACACACACACACACACACACAGCTTATTTTGCTGAGTCCTTCAATATTTTAAGGATATTTCAATGTTGATACGTCCATGCTAGTGAAATATTTGGCTCATCATATGTTTGTGTCTTAGTGTTCTATAATGACCCAGGTGCAGATCGCTAAAAGTTACAGACACTGATTTTCCAGATGCAGAAAGAGACCTGTTTGATGCAGAATGTGCATGATGGCCCTGCTGCATTGTACCTGTCCTTTTTTTGCATTTGACACGTACATTGCATCTCCATGTCAGATGTAGAAAAGGACACGTATGAAAGCAGCAGGAACTTGAGGGACATGGAAACCTGGGAATTTTTCATTAACGCAAGCCTGCTGTGAGAGTAGAAACTGAGTGTAAAATTATGTTTTTACTTGTACATGTCATACACATCATGTCAGTGTGTGTGTCACCATGTGTTTGGAGCTCTCGGTCATCAGGAACATCAGACCTTCCACTCCATGCTGCACAATCTCCACAGGAACACACAGCTTCCCTGTAAACAATGGAGCATTATGGGTTTACTGTGAAGTCCTGCAGGTCCATGTCTGTCAAAGCTGCATGTTCTGTTTAGTACATGAATCGTACATTATGAAATGAATTCCCCCTATATTATAATTATGTGGGGGGGACAGGGTGCATATTTCTTACTGGCTGCTCCCTCATAGATTTTGGGGCTGGTTCCTCTCCTTAAAAACTCCAGTGCTATGCGACCAAATTCACCAACCACTAAGGATGAACAAGAACATAAATATATTAAAACCAAAAAACATCAATATCAATGTGAATGTCAAAGTCAAATGTTCCAGCAGGCTCACAGATAAGCATACAACAGCCAGCTGGGTAGAGTCTCTTTGACTAACTGCACCAACAAAAACACGAGTCAGCTTTCCCCAATCTTCAGAAAAAAGAACAATGCATCAGTTAGAAAAGCACTCTAAGAGTGCAGACCTCCACCAAGCATATGTCCAAGCTAGGCAGGTGCCAGATACCACCACATGGCCCCAAATAATAGCGCCTGTTTGAAGGTCCATTTACAAAAAATATTGCTTGTTGATCATAACCAACATTGAATCATCTGTTTATGATTCCATTCCCAACATTAATTGAAAGTTTGACGAAAATCTGAGCTAAACTTTTTGAATTATCTCGCTGATAGACAAAGAGATAGATAGAAATATAAACAGACAGACAAAACACAGACAATTGCCAGCGAAAACACAAAACAAAATATATTAAAAATATCATTTTTTCTGTCTTTTCACCAAAACACTTCCATGGATAATTTAATATTTGTCAGTTATTAACAGGGCTGAAGTTGATTAAAGGGTTTATGGAAACAAATACTACTTCTATAGTAGTAGTAGTAGTAGTATACGATATTGCCAAACGTACTTTTATACCATGGTGCATCTGACTTGTTACCTAAGAATATGATAATATAAAGTGCTGTGAGTGTTATTCTGATGCTCTTCAATACGTTTCTATCGTGGGCCTTATGATAAAGCTGATAATGACAGTTATGATTACAGGTAGTAAACACTACATTGTTGTCAGTTTAACTGGTCTGACCTTGTGTTCACCAGCAGAACAAATAAATCAGCTGACAGTCAGCTGTTGACCTTACAAGCTGACATGTGGTGATCCTTTTTCTCTTCCTAATCAGGAAGGGAAATCTTTTAACTGCAGAAAGAAAGAAAGAAAGAAAGAAAGAGTGAGAAAAAGAGGAGTGGAGGGGAGCGAGATACAGTAAGAGAGAAGTATAGAGAGGGAGAGATAGAGCAGTCATTTACCTGCAGCGAGGGGGGAGGGGAGAGAGAGAGAGAGAGAGAGAGAGAGAGAAAGCGATACCTGCAGAGTCCACCTTAGGCAGGAAAGACAGGTGTCGTTTGTGCTCTTCAGACATAACCAGTAACATCCTGAACAACAACGTCCCGTTCTGCAATCAGGAGTCAGGAACACACATATCCATCAACCCGGAAACCGACCGACTACAGCTGGAGTTTAGTTCCTTTCTTCCTCGGTGGTGTCTTATCCCGCAGTGGTTTTGCGTTTAATTGCTGCTTTGCTGCCATCTTTTGGGCCTAAACAGCTCTTTCAAATACGGATGTATTACAAGAACTTTGACGACCACAAAAAAGTTAAAAATAAGTAAATAAATGCGTCATACAGTTGTTTTTACGGATAAAAAGCCCATGACTTAAAATATAGAATACAAAAATTAGTAATTAACAGGGTTATAGCTGGGGATGTCCTGCCAATACTTTTACGAGGCTTCTCTTACTATCGCAGTCTATGGTAAATACGGATTTTTGGGTCGCGTGGGATTTTTGTTGCAGTATCATGAGTGACCATCAGCGTGGTGTTGAGGGTAAGGGCTCTTTCCAGCTCTTGGTACATCCACATTCAACGCTCCCGTGCTGTTTTTTTTTTTTTACAAAAACAATTAAAGGTCTACGCCAGGGGGAGTCAGTGCAATATTATAAGGTAAGGACAGCTGAGTTTTATAACAAAAAGGTTCAGTTCTTCACATATTGCAACTATTATCATAGTTTTTTTTGTTCTTTGAGGATCTAATTGAAACAGTATTGCTTGTGCTCGCCATTAAGACCATGGAAAGAATCATTTTAAGGAAAATTTACTTTTATGTATGTATGTAAAATGTAGCCATCATGATGACCAAATTGATAACGAATTTTGTTTTGTTTGTCTGTGAATATCAATATTGGTGGCTATGATTGTATTCCATACCTCGTTCAAAAATCCTTCACAAAGAGGCGGTGCGAAGTGTATACAGTTTATTAAACATGTCTCTTATGATCGTTTTTAAATAATATTTGGTAATATTCAGGCTTTCGTCTAGCCTTGCTAAATATACTTGTTCCAATTTGAAATAACACATGGGCCTGTACTGCTTATTGAGCTCTGTGAGGTAAAGGGGACAGCTCACGTGATCAAAGTCCGAATAAAAATAGTGTAATTGTTGTGCCGCTAATCTTTATTCATTGATCGAACTGAA
Source organism: Eupleurogrammus muticus (assembly GCA_036785175.1). NCBI lineage: Eukaryota > Metazoa > Chordata > Actinopteri > Scombriformes > Trichiuridae > Eupleurogrammus > Eupleurogrammus muticus. The sequence continues at coordinate 28,597,065 of JAYKQN010000006.1, read as the reverse complement.
TGGAACGTTCTGTTCTGTAAACGCCGAAACAGTTACTCATTTGTTCTGATACTGTCCATATATCTGGATTGATATATGTAATTTATTAATCCTACTACTGTGACCGACAAGGGCAAAAGCGCCGTAAACACCAAATGGTGCCAACACAGAAAAGATTTAAAACCCAAAACACACAAATATATAAAACAAATGCGAGAGAAAAACGCCGCAAAGGCATAATGAAACAGAAGCAAGGCGTAAAACCTACAAAACAAATGCAAAAGTTAAAAAAAAATTAAATAAAAAAAACTCCCTAAACAACTGCAAGAAACGCAGCGAAGTCACGGTCCGTCTTCGTTGCCAAGGAAACTTAAAGCTCTTCTTATGTTGCGCCTTTCGGATCGCAGTGAAAACATACGTGTTAATGAGAGCCGGAGAGCTTAAAAAAGGGAACAAAAGCGACGATATTCACATTTTGTTTGCACTACGTTGTATTTCGAATGACCGGTTTTGTTTCATTATAAGCCTTTTCGCATTAACACGTCTTTTTTAGTCAGGTCCGAATTGTTCTCAAAAGCAACGGAGATGGAGACAAATGTATTGAATTCATCCGTTAGCTGTCACAAAGAGGCCAGGAGTCTTGCGGTATTGCACAAAATATGTGTGAGAATTGTTGACAGCACACGTCAAATTGATTATTTCTATTGAATGTTTTGAACCAGAGGTGTCATCTCCAAATGTCTCTGGCCGCTCAGCTTCATTCAAAGAAAATAATTCTGCAGTATCAATTTCAGACCACAATGACGTTTTTGCGTGCGGGTGTCAATAAATCCACTCGTGCATCAAAAAACAGATGAGTATATGTAAAAGATTTATTGTGGGTACAAAAAGTAGTTAATAGTGAATTCAGCCCCACCCCCTCCTACATAAACACCCGATTTTTCAAATGTGATTCAATTTTGGGTGTTTGTTCGGTATTCCTTTATTTCTGCACGTCAGAGCTTTCTTTATTTCATTTTCCACAAATGTTTTTTTTCCTTTTTTGGCATTTTATTCTTTGAAAGCTAGAAAATGTAAATCTATTACAAAATGATGTTCAAAGTAAAAACTGATGCTCATGCATACTAAAATACAAAAATGCCCATGTAGAGAATAATTCAAAAGTAGCTTTTGATGATTTAAGCTTGATTCTACATTATACCTGGAGTGACTGGTAAAAGTAGAGCTGACAGTTTTGTGCAACTTGGGGAGTTATTATTGCAAGCTCTTGCAAATAGTAGAGTGTGGAAGACTTGTGAATTAGGGGGTAGGGATAATTAACATCAAAGACTCAATCAGCTCATGGTAAGTCTAACTGCCTGAGATGAATATATCATTTAAACTCTTCAGTGTTCCTTATTTGAACAAAATCTTTTCTTACCCTCCTCTTTAGATCACAAACACCCAACCTTAATCACCCCACAGTTTCTAAACACAAATTAATAAATGACAGATTTCATGTAAACAGAGTACATTGACAAACAAGAAAATAACTAGTAACATAAAGCACAGCAGACATAAAAAGGCTATTCCCAAAAGTGCACACAAGGGTACAGAAACAACAAAAGCAACTTGTAGAATGTAATAAAAGATCCATGAGAATATAAAGCTGGACATCATCGGAGCATCACCTCATAGCACCATACAACAGTTGCTTTCACTGTTTACCTTGTGTGTAGAATGTTCTGTCAGTTTAATGTTTATCTTTAAAGGTCATCTGATAAAAATAGTGTGACAGCCTTTCGCTCAACTGGCATCAACACACCAAACCCACATCGACCAGTAGCAGCACATGTTGTCTTAAGAATAGTGTTGCCGCACTATAATTTTTCAATGTGGTCACATGTTTGTCTCTACGTTTTCGCAGTGTGATTCATACACTTCACTGCTCATCTCATGACATGATTACTAGATAAAGTTATATCACATTTTCCTCCTCTCCTGCCTGTATGTACACACATCTATGGTGCAGCTGCTGCTTATTCTTTTGACTGAGTTCGAACACTGAGTGTAAGGTGCAGTAACAGTGGAAATTACACTCACTGTCAGCAAGACAGGGTTACTAAGTAACTGTTGCACATAAAATGTTGACTATTTTTTGCAGAACTGCTCTAAAGGCTTATTCCTATTAAGTGAATTGCCCAGAAGCATCTGAATCCAAGTTCCCAGTGCTGTTTTCTCACCCCCAGTAAAAGCAAGATCAGATCAACTGTAATATTTCTTAGTTGCGATCGTTGGAAAAAACAAGAGGGGTACAGTTTCTTGATTATGACCCGATTCGTCTCAAAGACCTGACTTCATTTGTACTGATCTGAGCTCTAAAGTACGTAACGCAGACCAGCAACTCAGCTGATGTATGATTAGGAGTTTCCCCAAAAAATGATACATGCACATTTCAACATACTTCTCAATCAACCAATTTTTTCCCCCACTCAGTTCTCTCAAAGTAGGAAACCAATAGAAAAAGAAATTATTAAGAGGGGCAAACTATACAAATCAGTTGGTCTTGATGAGAAAGCTATACAAGGAGTTTCTTATGTTGAGACAATAGCTATTACATTATACACTGTTGTACTAGGCCTTACGGAGTAAGAAGGACAGCTGGCCAGTGGAAGGACAGTTATGTTAGTAGGGGTGGGAATAAACAGTGACCTCACCACAGATTGACCTGACGTTTGCATGACCCACAGAAGAGTCATCTTTAGAGAACTGACTCATATTAAAGCAGGTCTAGAAATGTGGAGTAATACAAAAAAACAGCCTTTTAGTCCAAAAGGTCTCATATTGTCTTGAGAGAAGAAAAAAAAAAAAAAAAAAAATATCACATGATCTCTGCGTGGCTCTGGAGAAATACACACACACACATATATATATATATATATATATATAGTGTGTGTGTGGAAGTCTAAGCCAGCCAACAGGGCATGAAGACTTCACATGATGGCACACTCTCTGGAGGACACCTGGCCCTGAGGAGGAAACACACTCAAATTATAACATTTCTGATGGAGACTGGGGGAAAAAAACGTCAATAATGATGAGAGCTACAACGATTAGTCAATTAATTGATAAGTTGCTAAATATTACATTAAATAACATTCATAATCAAATAGTTGCTCATATGTAGTCTTTTCAAAGAAGAAAATATCAAGTTTTCTTTTCTTTTTTCTTGCTATTTATTAGTATTTTTTCTCCATTCTATGTCCGTAATGCAAACTGTGTATGCGGATAAACAAATTCTACGAATTTTGTACAGTGTTGTCTATTTTTTTTTTTTTTTATAGTTTTTATCTTCTTGAGCTTTTATTTTCTTTTCTTTTCTTTACTCTGTACGCTGCAGTAACAGACAACATTCCCCGTTGTGGGATCAATAAAGTCTTATCTTATCAAAAGTTTTATCTTCTCAAATCCTATTGGCTGGGTTGTGGACAAAAAGACATTGAGGTTGAATCTTCAGCTTTGTGTGACCAACATTTTACACCATTTTAAGAAAAAAAAAAATCACAATAATTGTTTCAATAATAGATAAATCAAATATTAAATAGTTATTTGTTGCAAGCCTGTCATTGATAAAACAACTGACAAAAATCTAAAAAATATAAATATTTCTGTAGCTAAACTGGGAAATAAAAGAATATACTGACTGTTTGTGCCTCTTCCTCCTCTCCATTTTCTACCTCCAACTGAGTCTTTGTCACACTCCTGCTGGCCACCTCCTACCAACAGAGAGACAGACAGCTTTACCCTAACCAACGGATAACCCATGATATCAAAATATGACATACAGAGGAAGCATGTATATTTATTAATGCATGGCTGTCAGTACCTCGCCATCAGAATTGATCAAAGTAGTGATGATGTCATTTCCGGTGCCCCAGGAAGCCTGGGTCTTCCACAACAAGTCAGATGGTGGACTGTGGGCTACACCAGCGTCTGCAGACCACACCTGAAAACAAAATGTATTTTTTCATATACACATCTTGCAAAGACTAAGTTTCTTTCTATGTGTATGTATGTTTTTGTGACTCTTTTAAAAACTATTATAACTTTTCTGCTTTCCTTACATTTTTTAATCTTTCACAGATACAATTACTAGTAACTCCTTCAACCAAAACTGGTCACACACTGCTATTAAGTTTTTAAAATTTTTCAAATGAGTTTAGATGAACGACCCATTGAGTGTGGATACTAAAATTCCGCAAAATCAATAAGATCATTTTTTTAGAGAAGATTATTCACACAGACTGGGCTGTACTTCATGTCTTACCGAGACCGACTGCCCAGCCTTGAGGACAAACTTCGGGGAGAATTTGTAGATGACCTCATCTCTGTCATCGACCTGCCTCTTCAACCTCCAATTACCCAAGGGCTGGTCCTAAAAATGACAAGACAGCTTAACATACAAATACAGAACAAATAAGTCCATATATACGCACAATTACAGCTGAACTCACTGTAGACCTCAGTCAGCAGCTTTGTGTAGACTGTCAGTTTTTTTGTTTTACATGATCAGCATTTACTATCTGTGGAAAAAAACAACCCTTAATAAGCTTTACTAATGTTTTTGTTGAGACCACCAAATCTACTGATCGCATATATTAAATAATTATGGCTGTTACCTAATAACAGTAGTTCAAGTGCTTTTTATCTACCTTTGAATGAATCTATCCACATCCCTATATCCTCACACATAAGAGCTGCAACGATTAGTCTATCAGTCTAGCCACTATTAAATTAATCGCCAACTATTATTATATTAAATAATTTTGAGACATTTTAAAAATGACTCTGGTTCCAGCTTCTTACAGTGGGGAAAATAAGTATTTGAACACCCTGCTATTTTGCTATTTCTCCCACTTAAAAATCATCGGGGGTCTGAAATTTTCATCGTAGGTGCATGTCCACTGTGAGAGAGATAAACTAAAAAGAAAAATCCAGAAATCACAATGCATGATTTTTTAACAATTTATTTGTGTGATATAGCGGCAAATAAGTATTTGAACACCTGTGTGTCATCTAGAATTCTGACCCTGAAGGACCTGTTAGTCCGCCCATTAGAAGTCCACCTGCCCTCCATGTGTCATCCTTATTCAGATGCACTTGTTTGAAGTGGTTAGCTGCATAAAGACACCTGTCCACCCCATACAATCAGCAAGACTTTAACTTGTAACATGGCGAAGACCAAAGAGCTGTCCAATGACACAAGAGAGAAAATTGTACACCTCCACAAGGCTGGAAAGGGCTACGGAGCAATTGCCAAGCAGCTTGGTGAAAAAAGGTCCCATGCCAGTCTCCAGACATGAACCCAATCGAAAATCTTTGGAGGGAGCTCAAACTCCGTGTTTCTCAGCGACAGCCCAGAAACCTGACTGATCTAGAGAAGATCTGTGTGGAGGAGTGGGCCAGGATCCCTCCTGCAGTATGTGCAAACCTGGTGAAAAACTACAGGAAACGTTTGACCTCTGTAATAGCAAACAAAGGCTACTGTACCAAATATTAACATTCATTTTCTCAGGTGTTCAAATACTTTTTTGCTGCTATATCACACAAATAAATCATTAAAAAATCATGCATTGTGATTTCTGGATTTTTCTTTTTAGTTTATCTCTCTCACAGTGGACATGCACCTACGATGAAAATTTCAGACCCCTCCATGATTTCTAAGTGGGAGAAATAGCAAAATAGCAGGGTGTTCAAATACTTATTTTCCCCACTGTAAATCTAATAATTTTGTGGGTTTTTTGGTCTTGCACGACATTAAACTGATAATCTTTGGGCTGTGAACTGTTAATCTAGACAAAAAAGACATTTTAGGTTGCATCAGGCTTTGGGAAATAGTGACACCTGCTCGGTGTCATTGGTCAGTGTGACTGTGTTTCCATCCATATCAGTGGGAGATATAGCAACGGCTCCGCTGGCTGTGGACTCTTCTGAGACAAGCAGCTGCTCTTCTCTTGCTGCCTCTGGCACATCTTTAGCCTCAGCCTCCACTCTCTTCCTCTTGGTGCGGGAGGACGAGGATCCTGTTATCCTAGAGACAGTGACTCGGGCCTGGGGGCTGGGGGACAGCTTCAGTCTGGAAGGAAGGATCGCCAGTAAGATAAGAAGTGTCTACCATAACAGTCATAATAGCAGAAAGGTCATTTTGACACTCGTAACCAACTGGACAAGTCACCACATCACTTTCAAATTAGGCCTGTGCAATAAAACAATTTCAGCATACACCCACTGCCCACTTTAATAAGTAGACCTGTCCAACTGCTTGTTAATGCAAATTTCTAAACAGCCAATCATTTGGAAGCAACTACAACTACAGTCCTCACTGCACACCCCTTCAAATAGAATAGAATAGAATAGATAAACTTTATTGATCCCACAACGGGGAAATTTGTGTGTTACTGCAGCGTTACAGATAAAGCGTTACAGAAATCCTGAATGGGGTGTGCAGCAAGCCCTTTCCTACAGGTTATCCTCCCCCCTCTGTCTCTCTCCCTCTTTCCTGTCATCTCTACTGTGCTATAAAATAAAGGCAAGATGCCCCAAAAAAAATACATAAAGTGACCGCAGACTCTTATACATGAAGGATGTTAATAGTGGTGTTACAGATTACACTTTACTCACAATCACCAGCTGCATATTACAAGATTCAGTTAATTACCTAGAAGTAATTAAATCTAGTCTTTATTTAGACCTGTGACATAGTCTGCTCACTGGTAACAGTCTGCAAACATATACTGCACAACCATAAGGTGTTATACCTGTGCTCTTCTCCCTCCAGCAGTTTCCTGTATGCATTAATCTCCATATCAAGAGCAAGCTTCACATCCAGCAGCTCCTGATATTCACTGAGCTGAGCGTTCATTCTGTCTCTCAGCTCGCTCATCTCTTGCTCTTTTCCTTCAATGGCACGGCGGTGCTTGTCTCTTTCTGCCGACAAGATGTCCTCAAGCTCTCTGATACGATCCTCTGAGGCGGCCGCCTACAAGACATTAACACAATAATACATTTGTTTAAACTTAGGTTCTCTTGAGAACCCATTTGTAATGATCCTTACAGCTCTTTTTTGAAGTGTTTTGTGTGGGTAGGATATACATTAATGCTATTTTTAGTTTAAGATCTATTTTCAATTACAAAAAAATGTACATTTTGTTTTACCAGTACTTAATGACAAATATAAAGTAGAAGCAGCTGTATACATAATGAAGGTGAAGGGCAACCGATTTGTGTGAACATGTAGCCATATAATAATACCTGTTTCTGGAGGGCACTAAGCTGATATCCAAGGCTCTCTATTCTCATACGGGACTCCTGCATCTCTTCTCTAGCTGTGCTGATTGCCTTGTCATTCATCACTGAGGACACCTTGGCATTATCCAACTAGAGATAAAGAGAGAGCAGGACAGATTGTGTGACTGTGATGGATTATTCAAAAGACAAAAAGAAAACAATTATTTGTCTCACCTTAGCCTGGAAGGTTTGCTCCACTTCTTCCTTATAAAGAGACACTTGTTCATCATGTTGCCTCCTCAGGTCCTAGTGGGATCACAATCAAATAAATGACATCTATAGTGATAGGACAAATCCTTCTGTGGAGAGTGCAAAGAGGGAAGGAAATTTCTTGTTGAACGGTTGCCGAACGCTAACACAACACCTATATACATATACACTCATGGAAAAGGAGCTGCTATAAAACAATGGATAAGGTTTTCTGAGTATTGCAACCTCTGTATGCATTGCAGCCGAGTATGCAGTATGCATGAGGTTTTATTATTTAAAACTATATTCAGCTTCTGAGCTAAACTAATTCCATTAAAAATAAAACAAAGAGTAAAAACGGTGTCTGCACAGAAGCAGAGTATGAAGCAGCAAATAACTTCAGTGTTCTGAACAACCCGGGATTCCGAAAAAATTACGGCGTCGGAGGAGAGGATGCAGGGCTGGAGCGAAGTACCGGGAGAGGAGAAGGCGGTACAAACCGAGCGTTCCATCTGTGGTAATCCGTCGTAACTTTGGAGGGCTTTCAACTGGTGAGAGCGGACCGAAATGCGAGGGAGAGTGGTAAGAGGAGAGGAGGGGGACTGGCAATGTATGTGAATGAGAGATGGTGTAACCCGGGACACATTACTGTGAAGGAGCAGCGCTGTACCAAAGACATTGAACTGTTAGTGGTTAGCGCTAGGCCATATCACCTGGCCCGGGAGTTCTCGCATGTTATTGTGTTAACTGTTTACATCCCACCATCGGCCGATGCCACGGCAGCCTGCGAGGACATCCACACCACCGTCTCTCAGTTACAGAAGGCACATCCACAGTCCTTCATTATTATGTCTGGGGACTTCAATCATGCCTCACTCTCCACCACTCTCCCTAACTTCACCCAGTATGTTGACTGCCATACCAGGGACAATAAAACTCTGGACTTGCTGTTTGCCAACACAAAGGAGGCTTACAGCTCATCACCCCTCCCCCCACTCGGCTGTTCAGAACACAACCTGGTCATCCTCCAACCCACCTACACCCCCATAGTGAGGAAGACCCCTCCCACCAAGAAGGTGATCAGGCTGTGGTCTGAGGACTGCAGTGAGGCCCTAAGAAACTGTTTTGAATGTACAGACTGGCAAGAACTACATAAACTTCTGTGTGGAGAACACTGTGCCCACCAAGAAGGTATAGTGTTTCTCCAACAACAAACCATGGGTATCCCCAGAGTTGAAGGCCCTGCTAAATGAAAAGAGGACCTTCTGGTCAGGGGACAAAGTGGAACTGAGGAGAGTGCAGAAGGAACTAAGATATAAAATCTGGAGTGGCAAGGAGAGTAGGAAGATGGAGGAGCAGCTCCAAGTAAACAATGTCCGAGAGGTCTGGAGAAGCATGAACAAGATCTCTGGTCACCTCAAGGACAATGGAGGAGTAACAGTGTCCACTGACCGGGGGTGGGCTAATGAATTGAATCTGTTTTTTAATAGATTCGATTCTGGACCAACCCCCAGCTTCCACCAACCCCCCTCCATGTGCTGTCCACCCCCTCTCCCCCCTCTTCTGGCACTTTGCTGTCGCCAGGTGCACTCTCCTCGTTACATCCCACCACACCCCCTTTACACCTACCCACAAAGCCAGCCCCTCCCCCCACCCCATTACACCTGCCAACAACAAAGCTAGCCCCACCCCCCACCCCGGACCATCCGCAGATCTGCCTCACAGCTGATCAGGTGAGAAGTCAGCTAAAGAAGACAACGGTCAGGAAGGCAGCAGGTCCAGACAGAATCAGCCCCAGATTGCTCAGAGACTGTGCAGACCAGCTTTGTCAGGTGGTCCTGCACATCTTTAACCTGAGTCTGAACCTGGAGAGGGTTCCTGAACTGTGGAAGACTTACTGCGTGGTTCCAGTGCCAAAGATCGCATGTCCCAGGGAGCCAAACCACTACAGACCTGTAGCCCTGACTTCTCACCTAATGAAGACATTGGAGAGGCTCATCCTCAACCACCTTCGCCCATTGGTGAGCTCAGCACTGGACCCTCTGCAGTTCGTCTGCTGCACCGATCTCTTTCCCACCTGGAATAAGCGGCGAGCACGGTGAGGATCATGTTTTTTGACTTCTCCAGTGCAGCACGGGGGCGCCACAGGGTACAGTGCTCTCACCCTTTCTGTTTAGTCTGTACACCTCAGACTTCACCTACAACTCGGACAACTGCCACCTACAGAAGTTCTCAGATGATACGGCCATTTTGGGTGTGTATCAGATGGGAACGACCAGGAGTACAGGGGGGTCATCAGTGACTTTGTCAGCTGGTGTGAGACCAACGCTCTCCAAATCAACACCAGCAAGACAAAGGAGATCATCCCCCACCACACCGGTGAGCATCCAGGGAGAATGGATGGGGATGCATGGGGTGGTGGGTGCGCTGAGCAGCTCCTTCAGCCAGAGACTCAAACACCCTCGCTGCAAAAAGGAGCGCTTCCGCAGATCATTCATCCCGACAGCAATAAGACTTTAAAACAAAACATAAATATGAATCTACTGTATTCACTTTTCCTTCACTCGTCACTTTACTCTACACACAGATCCTGCACCTTAAGTGTGCATTAGCTATGCGTGTGTGTGTACATGTGCCTATGTGCGTGGATATGTATGTGCATATATATATATGCAAATATGTGTGTACGTGCATGTGTGTATGTATATATGCTTTGCTGATGCATACCTTTTTTTTCTTCTTTTTTTGCTATTTATCAGTATTTTTCTCCATTCTATGTCCAAAATGCATACTGTGTATGCGGATCATCAACCACACAGTGTTGTGTATTTCTATAGCTTTTATCTTCTTTAGCTTTTATTTACTTGTCTTTACACTGTACGCTGCAGTAACAGACAAATTCCCCTGTTGTGGGATCAATAAAGTCTTATCTTATTTTATCTCTTTCCCTCAGAAAATTTGTTGGGGGGAGGACGACAACACACAAACATGTTGCACCGCCAACCATCTTCCAGGGACAAGGAAGACGGTTGGATGGAGTCTGGAGAAGACCTGAGAATGGGACAGAGGTTTACCTTCTACCAAGAAAATGATCCTAGATATGAAGAAAATTCTACAATGGTTCAAGACTAAATGTATCCAAGTCAAAGTCCAGACCTGAATCCAAATGGGAATCTGTGGGATGATCTGAAAACTGCTGTTCACAAACACTATCTAACCTTACTTGAACTACTTTGAAAGAAAGAATGATGATGTCTTCAGATGTGCAAAACTTATATGAGACTTAAGACTTTCCAAAAGAGCCCCCCAAAGACCCCCAAAAGACTTGCAGTTATAATTGCAGCAAAAGGTGGTTTTACAAAGAACTAGGGGAAGTGAATATTATATTATTATGAATATAACCAACATTAGTTTTTTTTTAAAGAAAATGTTTAATTATCATAGATTTTGTTCCACTATATGATGTTGATTCTTAAAAAAAAATCCAATTTTATTTCTTTGGATATGTGGTGACAGCTCAAAAATGTACAGGGAGCAAATACAAGTGCAAGGCACTGTAGATATATATAGTTGTGTGTCATCCACATAGCTATGGAAATTGACATGCCTGTTGATGACATTTCCAAGTAGGAGCTTGTATTAGTTAAAAAGTACCAGGCCTAAAATTGAGCCTCAGGGAACACCACATTTGATGTCATGGATCCTTGAGGAGCATGTATCCAAAACAGAAAATGTCTATAGTGCAGTACCAAAGAGGCCGGCAAGATGTTTTAGTCTGTTTGAAAGAATTTTTTGATCTACCTTATCAGAAGCAGTATTTGGATCAAAAACTGTAAGTTTGTTTATGTCCAAGTTGTACCCAAGATCATTGACATTTTTCAACAGTGTGGACTCAGTCATGTGGATTGTTCTAAATCCAGATTGGATTTTCTCAGACAGAAAAACTATTAAAAAAAAAAAATCATTCAACAGAATAAAAACATTTTTTCCAAAAAAATTCACTTAAAAATGGTTGGACACTAGTATGGAACTATTAAGAAATTCAGGGTCTCACTACTGCTGTTTTAAGGACTGCAGGAAAAGTGCCCATCAGAGCGAAACAATTTACAATATTCAGGAGTTCAAATTCAAGTAATGTATGAATTTGTTCGAAGAGAAAGGTTGTTAGTTTTACTTGGTCATACTAACTGCAGCCATCTTGCTTTATTCCTTCTGAAATTTATTTTAGTCATCTCTCATCTGCCCCAATCCCATGTTCTACTGCATTACTCAAAAAGTACCAATTTGGGGTCTTTATACTGTACACACACAAAACATTGCAGTCGGGGCCCTAATCCTAATTTACGTAACACAACTTTATACAATGTTGTTGCGTTAAGTGGGGCTTGGCCATCACATGGGAAACAAAACAGATTTGAAATGCAGAAACATGTCTGCTACATACAAAGTGAAATTTCTAGCAGTCACCCTTGCCATTGCTATTTTGTGAATTTTTGTCTTCTCCAGATGTCCTCCACTACAGATATCACAGCAGCAGCAGTAAGACAGGTACTGTAAATTCATACCTGTAAAGCTTGCGCCAGTTTGAACTCATAGTCCTGTCTCACTCCAGAATCTACCTCTACTATCCTCTGCTCCTGGTGACGCCGGGACTCACGCACCTCCTAAAACCAAACAGAAATTAACTCAATTGGGAGCAAGAAATCATGTCACAGTAATGTCACATTAGTGATCTATTTTTTTTAGTTTGGATATAGATGTGAGTCATCTATTGTAAATGCACTACATAACGTATAGCTAAATGACTTAAATGGTAACTATTAAGCTATATCTCAAGATGGTGTGTAATAATTTATGCCCACCCATGCACCCACACACACCTTACCTCGTCAAACATGTTTTTCCTGAACTCCAGCTCTTCACTCAGTGATTGACAGCGATTCTCCAAGTCTACACGCATCAGTGTTTCAGCCTCCAGCTGCCTTTTAGCAACAGCATGGCTGTCCTCTGCCTTTACAACAGGTGACACCATAAACAATGTTAGTACATAGACACACCGGCATACATGTCATTGTTCACCAACAATCAGGTTTTTATTCTTGGTCCCAATCAGACAGTCAAGTTTCTCTGTGCAGAAGCTTAGTTTAAACCCGAGGTATAGCATGTAACTATGGGCAGGAATTGTGACAAGCTTGGAGCCCTTTGTTGACCAGTATGCAATTTACCCAAGTGTGATTTGGAAACTTAAAGCCTCCAAGTCCGTAAACACTATATGTTTACATGTACAATTTTTTGAGCTATGCTAAAAATTATATTTTGGTGACTTTTGTCCTTGTCTAAGTTTGCGTGTGACTATAATCTTCTTCTTCGGCATGTGGTTTAGTCTTTTCATGGTGGCATCTTCCTTACGGACACACATTCAAGAATTTGAAACCTCAACTAATTATTACCGTAGTTTCACGACCAAAGGGCGCACCGTATGAAAAGGCGCAGTTTCATTTATGTGTGCCATTTCTGTATTTAACACATAGGGCACATTTAATTTTTACTACGGTAATAATTAGTTGAGTTTTCAAATTCTTGAATGTGTGTCCGTAAGAGGAAGATGCCACCATGAAAAGACTGAACCACATGCCGAAGAAGTGTTAGTGGCACACCTGATGATAGGGCTCAAGTTTTATATACATATCCTCTACTACCATACGTACGTCTGCCTTACAACAACACACACGCATACAAGTGTGCGTATTTAAAAATAGATCAGGAGCAAAACTGATTTTGGTTGTGCTTTATTTTAGTATTAAGTACAAAGTAATAACTTTAATAGTCATTAGTAATAAGTAATAATTTTCTAATCATCAACCAATAATCAATAGGCGTCGGCATGGTAAAAACAAGCACATTACTGGCGGAGCTCATTCTCCAGCTTCCTTCAAATGCGATCCATGGACTCGATAATTTTATATTCTCTACTCAGCTTAGCTGATCGCCTTCAGTTTAAACTGAGCTTCATAAGCTTGTTTCTTTGCCATTTTCAGGGTTGTTAAAACAGCAATGTTCTGTATAAAGCACATACCTGTTCTTTTATACACAATCCACACCCACACATCCCCCTTTAACGTTCTCATGTTCTCTACCACATCCTCCTCATGGTGGTTTCTAATAAGTCCGCCTTACAACACACACACACACACACACATAGGGCGCACTGCACTATAGGGCGCACTGCACTATAGGGCGTGCTGCACATTTTGAAAAAAATCAAAGACAGTTATATGCGCCTTATAGTCGTGAAAATACTGTAGTCTCTGGAGTATTTTAAACAAATTACATTAACCTGGGACATGACCTGTGACAAAGTGCAGCAGTGTGGCTCATTGACATGGTTTTAATAATTGGAAAACTGTCCTGCACAGACTAGAGATATCAGCCTTTGATACATGCACATTATTAGAGCTGCAACAATTAGTTCATTAATGGAATTAATTGCAAACTATTACATTAATCACCAACTATTTTAATGATTATTAGTTTTGAGTTGTTTTAAAGGAAGAAAGCATCATTTCCATATGGGGGGGCTGTATCAAGCCATTTACCATATTCTCTAGTTACAGCTTTTAAATTTGATTATTTTCTGCTTTCTTAGTCATCTATATATGTTGGTCTGGACAAAAGAAGACATTTCTGGTGAAACTGTCCGAATTCATATTGTTTGATAAAGATGGCCCCGGACAGTTTGACCACTTTGTGAAGGGCACAGAAGCACCACCTTTTAGTAAACATACAGTCAATTTTAGAAAATCGTTTCAAAACCTTGCAGTACACACCTTAGCCAGGAGACTCTTCACATCAGCCAATTCAGAAGTCAGAGCAGCATTTTGGCTCAGAGCTGTAGACAGAGCAGCTTCACTGTGGTTCAGCTGGCCTTCCAGAGCACTGGCTCTGGACACCGCTGTTGCCAGATCACTGTCCTTCTTCTTATTACTGGTGCACATGGGCAGAGGAAGGAGAACAATATTTACTTGGTCTCCTATGAATCTGACCTCAAACAATGAAAAGGGTATAAATATTAAAAGGTAGCATGTCATTACCTGCGTGTGACTTCTTCAAGCTCAGACTGAGCCTTACCCAGGTCTATCTGGAGCCTGGCTCTCTCCCTAGCCGTTTCATCCAAAACCCGCCGGGCATCAGCTAACTCTGCCTCATACAGCGCTTTCAGACCTGTTACCTAAAGACAGGGAAACACACATTAATCACAGATGACTTGGCTAGGTGAACAAAAACTTGTGGGTCTGCAATGTAACATCCTGGAAGCATGATTGAGTGGTGCCATCTAACTGAATGTCCAGTATGATTTTTACAAATAATATATAGGAATTGTATATATGACATTAGCTCATCAGCAGGGTTTTTAATCAGCTGGTATTTTAAGATTTTGACGTGTCACCTCTGCCCAACTTCTGTATTTTTTGACCCTCCAGTGAAAATTTTCCACTCTTATCATAATTTGAATTTCATTTAATGAGTATATTTCCACACAAGAAAAAAAACACAACACAATTTTTTAACATTAACAAACTTATATTTTAGGAATGTGGCCAGGTCTATATGTGTTCCTTTTTACACAGAACTAAACTTGTCAGATTTATTTAATTTAATCTAACAAAGCGTGCACTGTGCAGTAGATACAACAGCAATAGCGGGAGGTCCTGTTCCAGCAGAGAGAGGTTTCCTCATGTAGGAAGTGTTTCTTATCTGAAAGAAGAAAAGACAGCTTTTTTACAAAAGTTGTTTTTTGGCGTTGACTTGGGCCACAGTAGCCTGTGTTAACATGAGGAAAAAAAACATATCCGCTAAACCCACTAACATGTTAGTGTGTGGATTTTTACAAAGATGTTACACTGCTACGCATGTGGGAATGCAGAATTCTTTAATTATTATTATTATTTCATAGGAACACAGGTTAGGCAGGGTGCATTTGTTGGAGAGACAGGCTGCATTGACTGAGCCAGAAAAAATGTTTTTTTTTCATTTTGGTTTCCTAAAGTTTTGATAGCATCTACTTGTTTTTTTTAAATTGACATCACTCAATTTATTTCATGTAATCTGCTAAAATATGGCCTACTTTTCAATGAAAAAATATTTCACTATTAGATATATTGAAATGGATTTCACTGAAAGTGTCATACCGTACCACTCTGAACCAAAACCATTATGTATTTATTATTAAGTTCAGGCTCGGATTCAATTTTCTCAGGTGATAGCACTGACATTTTTCTGAGTGTCTTTGAACGCATCTTGGAGATGCTGCAGTGAATGTGTAGCAAGTGATTTTTTCTCTGAAAGAAGAAAAGACGATATTTTAAACACTATGCATGCGGGTATGTGTAATTCACTCACCCCTTGTCACAGGTGAGGTGAGGGGCATTTGCGAGGCCGTCTTGCCTATAACTCTTAAACAAAATACTATGAAAGAGCACCGTTAAAGCCAGAATGAATGGCATAACACTGCTCAGGTGTGTTCAAATTGAAAACCGTGTCAGCAGGGTTTAATGTTTTCCATTAGTGGGGATTGGAAATGCTTAATCAGAGGCAACTGCCATCTTTTGTCAGGGAAGTCACACCTCCTAATGTATGTATATCTAAACAGGAGGTCTATTCACATTTTAAATTCCATAACTGGCTGGAATTTTTAACCAATTACCTTTTTTTTTTTTACTTATTACAAATGCAGCATAAACGTGAAGATGGTGGCCACAGACACATTTTACAAAGGTCATTTTACACACAAGAGATACTGAAGACGTGTCAAAGAACTAATAGATTCTGCAAGGAACTCCTGCACGTTCTACCCAGGCACAACCCGCTTCACCTAAACTGCTTTGGCCTAGACATTCAGAATGTATACCATATTTTCACGACCATAAGGCGCACCGCACTAAAAGGTGCAGTCTGAGTTCTGTGTGTCATTACTGTATTTAACACACACATAAGGCGCACCTAACTACAGGGTGCGGGTTTTATATAGAGACATATATATAAACTAAACTATAATCTAAAATAGAGCAGGAGCAAAACTGAGTTTGGTTGTGCTTTATTTAAGTATTGATTACAAATTACTAACATTTTTTAATCACCGCGCATGGTAAAACACACAGATAAAACAAGCACACAAGTGTATGTATTTAAAAATAGAGCGTGGTAATGTCATGAATCAAACCCATTGAAGTCATCATCCTCGGTTTCTGATTCAAACAGCAGCGCTAAATCTCCATCAAACATGCCAGGTTCACTTTCTTCACTGTCAGAGTCACTTTCTGTGCGTCTCCGCGGAAATGATGCCTTATAATCCGTTGGAAGTTGCTGTGCTACTGTAGTCCTGCTCCGGATGGAAAAATCACACCAAAACAAAAGCACCA
Source organism: Eupleurogrammus muticus (assembly GCA_036785175.1). Taxonomy (NCBI): domain Eukaryota; kingdom Metazoa; phylum Chordata; class Actinopteri; order Scombriformes; family Trichiuridae; genus Eupleurogrammus; species Eupleurogrammus muticus. The sequence goes on along the minus strand of JAYKQN010000006.1, from coordinate 28,580,152 downwards.
AGATGGGCCTAGTTGAAAATGTTCAATTTTCATTTCTTCTAGCTTTACTGCTTTCAGTTAAATGGTGACCGTCGGAACAAAAAATACGGTATATGAAAGAGGGCTGTGTCTGTGTCACATTACAAATCAATATAGCATGTAAAACTCAGTGAGGACATCAACATGTTTAGGACAGGTTAAGCAAGGAGCAGTGTGAGTGCAGCCAGCAGGGAGTTATTATGCTTCAATACAAGACAAAGAAACTGAAGTTAGTAAGATTGGCCCTAACCAACACGCAAAGGATTTTACACTGAATACTAGGGCTGACCCCAAAAATAAAACATATATTCACTACTGTTTAAAAGTTTTACAACATACATTTTTAAAATTTGTATTGAAATATAAGCAATTTAAGTCCAAAAAGACCAAATTTATAGAATTCATTAGAGGGGAGACTCAGAAAAAAGCTTGAGAAGGGAGATGTAAAACTATAATGAGATGCTCTTGTTCAAATGTATCTTGTTAGGGACATCAAAATTGCAAATAAAAAAACAGGAAAATGTATAATATGGGACATTCAAATGGTACAAAAATAAGTAGTAAACTATTCAATCTAAAAAGAGATATCAAAATTTCAGTCATCAAGTAATACTTATTATAGACTTACACAACTTACAACTTACAGTCTTGAAAACTGATCAAAACATTTCCTACAAGTGTCACTATTTTTATGGTTAATTTACCATTGAACAACCACTGCATATCAGCATGGAGGGAAGCCAGATGTCTGGGTCATTTTTTTTAGTTCTATAGTATACAGAACCTGATGATCGGGCTGGGCTGTTGGGCATCCGAACTGTACTGTGGCTTTTTAAAACATTTTGATGCCAGGGATGTGATCCTGGGGTCCCATTGGTCATTACTGTGAATTTTTCTATGTGTCGGACATTTAGATGCAAAGTTATTAAGGAAAAACCAACAGCCAATCAGCTCTCAGTCTGTCATATTGCTGGAGTTACCATGGCCCATTGTTTACCATTACCATTGTTTCTGTGGTGATTATGATATCAATTACAGTATCTGTTAACACAAATCATACGTGCTGCAGACTATCTCCATAGAAATGAATGGGGAATGAAGTTGGACAGAACGCCGCTTGGGATGCTGCAGAACATTTCTGTTACCACTCTCACAAAGTTTGGTGAGCGTGAAACTTTCACATCAAAAGTTATTAAGGGAAAAAAAATGCTCTCAGTCTATTTTGTTGCTAGAGTTCTGGGCCGTTGCTACAGTTATGCATGCACCTGCTGCAGCTCTTTGATGTAAACAATTCTAACTGACGAAAATTTATAATGGGAGAGATAGGAAGAGCAGGAGCCGCAGCTGCGCTTGTAGGGTCATAGCGCCAAAACCGTACAACTCTCAGCTTTTTTACTCACATTGGAGCGATCGGGAGGGTCGTGCCGACATTTCGATGTAAAATCTTTTAACCAACTGTGAAAAGTGTGGCCGTGAGTTAGAATTTTTTTTCAGAGGAATTCTTTATGCTTTTACACTCTACCGATGACATCACAACCCTGGACTCCCCATCCGGAATTGCATTGCGCCGAAATCTCGCACAAAAATGGCGACAACGTCGCCATAGTAACGAATGTCGCCAACAAAAGACATCACACACGAGCCGGTCGATTTGAAACAACTATTGTTGGGGTTTGCCCTTTACCCTAGGAGGAGAAGCGAACCAAACTTTTGAGAGAGAGAGAGAGAGGGAGAGATAGATAGGATAAATGTATGAAAGATGAATAGTTGGGCCGGCTACCTCCTAGTATACTTTGTGCACTGGGAGGTAGTTGGCTACACCAGTCCGAACTAAATGTCCCGATAAATAAAGCATAACCCAAGTTAAGTACGTTTGCCTTAACGTAAACTGTCGTTACGCACAACGTCTGCTTCTATGTCATTTAAAGATTGGCGCGCAGAAGGCAGATTCGCCCGCTCACTCCTCCCGGTACCGTAAATGATTTGTGGACCGTAAACGTGGGGAAATAAATGTGCATAACATTTCATAACATTAAAATATTTGAAATAACGTAACTTCATTGGTGAAATAACGTTGCTTCGCTGTGACCAAATCACTGGAAATTGATGGTCAGACTAACGTTTTTTATATTGTGTAACGTAAACGCTATGAGGCTGGTAGGACGCTGTGAGGCTGCACCTAGATGAAGGCATCCCGATCAACCTGCTGCCTGTTATGTGTGTAACGTTTACTCACCTCTCTAGTAGTCACCTCCTCTTTCTCAGACACTTTGACCATAAGCCGGTCATTCTCTAGCTCCAATGCCCGCACACGATCGATGTATACGGCCAGTCGATCGTTCAGGTGCTGCAAATCTTGCTTCTCTTGCAAACGAGAGATACGGGTCGGAGAAAGAGGTGTAGAGGCCGCCGGTCGGCCAGCTTCACGGCTTGGAGTAGCAGTCGCCATAACGGTTCTTTTTTTTAAATCCTGAGTTTGCTTCACCGCTCAATTGAGCAATAGAAAAATGCTAACGATTTCTTCGTTAGGTGATGACACAAAACACTTACTCTTCTTAATCGACGATAAGATGCTAATCAATGAGTCGTGTCCTTATCGAACATTTAATGTCTCCGAGAGTTGTCTGAAACAGAATGTGGTTCCAAGATGGCCGACGCCGTAAAGACCGCGCCAAAAGCAGAGGACACTTCCTGTCTCGCAAGGTATGATGGGCGGGTGGGGCCATGAAGAGACCCATGGATGCATTATAGAACTGGATAAAGCCCCTCTCCTCAGCAGCACGCCGATTTTCCCAGCGGCCACTTGTGCTACTGCAACAAAAAAATCACATGTGGACAAAAAATGTTTTCCAAGTAAAAACAATAATCTAAAACTGTTGACAGGACACCCACAGCTATAACCCTGTTATGTTTTCCCTAATTAATTAAAAATGTATTTATAATGTTTAAATGTTCACAGAGTTTTTAATGTTTTTGTCAAAGTGAATTATATGACTTAAAGGTCTTTTTTTTTTTTTTTTTTTTTTTTTACAATTTGCACATTCTCATCACTCCAGAGCATGATAGGATTCCTGATGTCTATATGGGTCATATAACACAACAGTAGCCTAGGAAGTCAGAAACTTGTCGTATCCCAAGCAACACCCATTGAAATGAATGGCAGCCTTTTTTCAGTCTGGTATCCAATTCTAAAATACATCCATGATGTGACTTCATTTCCGGGTTATGTGACCATAGAAACGGAATACATCCATGTATTGCGGAGGATATGCACAATAGAGTAAATACAATATAAGACTGCTTTTGTATAGTGCTTTTGTAGTCATTTTGACCACTAAAAGCACTTTACACTATAATTGCTCATTCACCCTTCAACACACATTTGTACACTGATAGTTAGCTGACATACAAGATGCTGCCACACATGGGGAAGCTAACCATTCACACTCCAAATTGCTCAGCCATTGGGGGCGAATTAAGGACACATCGACATGAAGCCAAGAATCAAACCACTGACCCTCCAACCAGTGGACGACTGCTCAACTTCTGAGCTACAGCCGTCCCGTGATGCTTTGGGACCTCCTATCGTGCTCTTGGGAGATGAGTTGTGATAACGTTTATGCTCACTCCTGAAACACACACGACCATGTTGCATCCCACAGCTGTGATGGCACACTGGAAAAAAAAAATATTCCAGAGCTTTTCTAGCTGTTAGAAAGGTTTTTGACAAAAAAGAAGTAAATGACTTAAAAATAGAGAATATAAATAAAAAGATTTGTAATTAACGGGATTATAGCTGAGTTTTCCAGGCTTCTGTTTAACTATTGCAAGCTATGGGAAAAATAATTTTTAGGCCACATGGAATTTTTTTTTTTGCAGAACCATGACTGGCCACTGGGTAAAAGTGGTGTGCTGCTGAGACCTCCCATCATGCCCCAGGGCGATGAGAACATGAAAATCACAACAAAATTCACCTTAGAGTCATTCAATTTACTTTGTGATTGAAAAACATTCCGGGGAAACTAAATTTAAAAATATAATTAATTAATTAATGTTCTGTCAACTGTTTTACGTGCTTCTCTTTCACAATTGTGGTTAATGGGAAAAATAATTTTTAGGCCACATGGAATTTTTTTGTCGCAGAACCATGAGTAGCCACTGGAAAAATTGGTGTACTGGTGAGACACAGATTTTTGAATTTGTTATAATACTGGATACATTTAGATTCTAAATGTATCCAGTATTAAATCCATCAGCCAGATATCATGCAGTAGAACTTTGGATGTTCCAAGGTAACAATGTTTTTCTAATTCTGTTACAAAAGGTCTTATAATATTTTATACAGGCAAAAGTGCAAAATTGGATGTCCTACGAAATAAAATATATAAAAAATAATAATAAACAGTCTACTTTTGTGCCTTGTCTCCTCCTATGAATTTTAACATTAATTTTATTGAATTAAGGTACAATGAATAATTGATGGTAAGACAAGAAAGTCCAAAACTGTTTTTAATTTTATTTTTTAAGAAGCATTAATCAGGTTCATGTTGTGTTCATGTTGGTTATATCATCCTTCAAAGCCATTTTTTGTCACAAGAATCGTAATTTTGTGTATTTTTCTGACACAAGATGTCTAGTACCATAAAAGAATGATAAATTTAATCCACCAAGAATATACCACTAGTTGATGGTATGTGCTTTAAAAAAAACTTTTTAGGAACTAAAACTAAACTATCTGATACTAAGGCTTAGTGTACACCACATGACAGTTTTTTTGTGAAGAAAATACACACACACTTTTCAGTTAAAGTTAAAGGGACATACTTTTTTTTTAATTTATAAAGTTATTGAATCCCTTTGTGTCGGTCCCAAAATAAAAGGCTCTCTGACATTATTTTATCTAGTTTTTATTGATTTTTTGATTGATTTCCAAAACATTAGGATCTCTTCATAAACACTAACCATATAATCTCAACCATAATGTCAGTAAAGCTGACTCTCACTTGTTTTGTATCTTTTGACATCTAGTCTCACATGAATCTATAATGCATTTTATTTTAATTGTGAGTATAAAAACAAATTCAGAGTGATTATACTGTCACAAGTTTGTTCTTTTTGAAAAGGATATTCAAAAAGGAGCTTCCATGAGGATATACATAGCAGATGACTAGAATAAAAATAAAAAAATAAATCCATCTAAATTAAAAGACTGTTCTGGATGCGGTATCTGAATATTTATGTATATTATGAGGAAGCATTGAATTATTACTTTTGTTTTTTGGCAATATCTCAATACTTGCTGATACTTATATACAGACTGATCTTAAGACCGCACTCAATGTACACCACTAAGTCAAGTCAAGTTTATTCATTTCTATAGCCAAACATCAAAAATCACAAATTATCCCCAGGGGGATTTACAGTCTGTACAGCAATAGTACATCCTCTTTCCATAGAACTTTGATTCAAATATATGTATGAAAAAAAACTCTCAACAGAGGAAAAATAAATGGTTGCATCATCTTTCAAGACAGAAAAACAGGAAACCAATGCAAAACAGACCAAGAAAGCTATATATTGTTTATTATTAGCTATAGACCAAACCCTAATTTCCTGTGAGGTAATGCTGGACAAAAACTAATATGAAAGCTGCTGCTTTGCCCCTCTTCTGTTGGTAATGCATCAGGAATCTAGTAAAGAACTTTACCATAGCACACTGCATTCAAGGCAACTCCATACAAACACCTATTTGAATAAGTTAGACAGATATTAGTGTATAGTCACATGCTCATAATGTACAGTATAAGCCTATCTATTCTCCATTTTTTATATACCCATTAATACCATGTTTTTGTTATTTTGAAATCTTCCTGTGGGGAAAAGACTTGAGGTTAACTCAGTGGTTCTGTCCTATTTTGCTTTGTGACCCGAACATGTTTACTAAGGGTTTTCAACCCTACTCCTGGAGAGCTACTGTCCTACAGGAATCACCAGACACAAACACAGAATTTTTTGAGGAGTTAATCATTAAAATCAAATGTGTTGGATTGGAGGGATTCCTAAAACATGCAGGGCAGTCACTCTCCAGGAGTAGGGTTGGTGAATTCTGATGTAAGCTCTCATAGAGGGTAATAATACATATGTGGAATAAGAGCAACATAACAGTAGTAAAATAAACATTTGGGTATTCATGGTAAAACAATGAAATAGGATTTAAAAAAAAATAAAAAAAGTACACAAAAAAGAAAAAACTAAATTACATGGTACATTAGACATTTCAAATGCACATAAAGGTAGCAGTGACATAAAAAATAATAGATTGTCAAGCAATGTCCAAGCTTATTTTGTTGTTAAATATGTTTAAAAAAAGAACAGGAAAAGAGGGCTTTGAGTTTCTCCATTTTGCAAAGTTAATATTTGGCCAGTTAACAGTAATATGTTAATGTTTGAAATAGACAAAGCCAAAAACATTCATATAAAAATACTATGGTGAAATTAGATTATTTGATTATTTAAAATTAAGGGGTACATTTTTATTTATTCAAGAACAATTAAAAAATATTGATTCTCAGATTTCTGTAATATCAATTAAAAAATGTAGGATTGTATTGTGTTTGTATGAACCAAATAATCTTCCCTGCCGTGTGTTAAGTGTTGTTGAATTAAAGTGCAGTGCCTCCTCCGGTCGGAAGGGGCGCTGCCACCGTTTCTTCCAGCTCAGGCATCTTCAGCCCGCCACGCTCAGCGCACCATCCTTCCGGCCTCACCGCCATTACAGACAGCAGGTAGGAATTTATTGTTCACTACTTTCCCGTAAAACTCGCGTTTAATCGTGGCCATCCTTTGTTTTCTACTGAATTAAGCGATCGTATCGTAATCTATTGACTTCACTTAACATGTATGCTCAGTATTGTACACATGGTCACAAACATGACCAAAGAAATTGGTAGAACTCTGAAGTTGTGTCCGACAAAGCCACCTCGTTCAACACACCGCATAGGGCATTTAACAGTCAGCTGAGAGGAACTACATTTGTTATTTCTAGACAATTAGAGGCTGCAGTCTTGTTCAGAAGTCGATGTAAAGTTGGGATAAAGAAAATAAAGGCCATAGTTCTCCTCAGCGGTTTTAATTAACACCCTACAGCTCCTAACAGTATAGGACTCTTTCATGCTTAAGCACATTTCAAACATCTTTTTACTTTAGATACTGTCCTTCTAGCTTCCTGCACCCAATGTTCTGCCTGTTAATGTTAACTTAAAATAGTTCTATTTCCATTAGTGATACCGTGCTTCCCTGCAGACAATCTAATGATACGTGCTGAATTTGTCTGAACATTCATTCAGAATTTCCCTGCGAGTGTGATTCTGCCAGCATTTATTGATCAAGTATCGGCCCAATACCCAACTGACGGGTGGAAGGTTGAACTGCAACTAATGATTATTTTGACAATTGATTGATCTTTTGATTATTGAAACAATCGGTTCGATGTTTGCTTCATAAAATGCAGTGAAAATTACTTTACACTAAAGATGTAAACTAAATGTCTTTTTTGTCCAAACAGTCCACAACCCAAAGATCAGTTCACTATGATAGAAGACTGGAGAAATTAAAAAAATGGATTTTAGAAGTTAGTACCAGAAAACTGTGGCAATTTCTTTCTTAAAGATGACTTATTTATAAAAAAAAAAAAAAAAAAGCTTATGGGACACTGTATCTGATGTTTAATCAGCTGATGGCTTCTTGCTTTGTTCTCACAAATCCAGTTCTTGACAGTGGCGATACAGGAAGCCGGCCGCTCATCAGAAAACTATGCATTTGTTTAAGGACACAACGATATGCAACTCGGAGGAGCTGGGAATCGAACCACTAATCTTCCAACTGGTGGACGACTAATATTTGTGTGTGCATTTGTCTTTTGCAGGTATGGCTATTCGCTACCCTATGGCCGTTGGCCTTAACAAAGGCCACCAAGTCACCAAAAATGTGGTCCCCCCCAAACACAGCCGCCGGCGCGGGGTGAGTATCTGTCACTTTTCTTGGAAACTTGCCTCAGTTTCAAAAGGGATAGTTTAGTAGTATGGACATTTAGCCCCATTTCTTCAGTCCAGCTATGTATCTGAAGCACAGGGCAGATTTTCAGTAGCTCTTTTTTAAAAAAAGAACATCAGGAAGCTCATGGTTGAGTCTGACTTGTCAATAATGACCTGCAATTTAAAGATGACAATTTTTCTATCTGAATATTCAAACAGGAGCTAGATTTGTTCAGGAACTATTTCGAAGACCATGGCACAGCTCTAAACCTCTGCCTCTCTGTTACGAATAGAACACTTGTTTCCAAGCCTTTCTAATTATTTCACATTGCAGTTTACTGAGATGTGCAGTTTACTGAGATGGGAACTATTACACAGTGGGCTTCCTACCAGTGTTTGTTCAGTTATTTCAAAATAAAAGTTTCTCTACTAGGTTTCAAATCTTCCCAGTGAACCTCTATTAGATTGACAAAGGTTAATACTGGATGGATCTTTTAAGGTATAGACTCTGTCCTTCACATACATGCCAAGAATGTGGAAAATAGGGCTTGATGTCCAATATGTGCAATACTACCCCTTTAAGTTTATAAGTTAGTGGTTGTAAATATTTATATTATTTCTTGTTCTTTTGAAATCGTCTTAAATGTTTGCACCGGATAAGTTGATATTTAGCTTGTAAGCGTTAGTCAGGTGGTGGTGTTTTTTTTACTGTCAACAAATGCTGTGAAAAGGTTGGCTTCTTTTGTTCCTCTGTGTTACAACAGTCTATTAAAACATTCATGAGTCGCACACTGAGTGTGAACTGATATATTTAAGATGATGTGGATCTTGGTCTAATGTTTGTTTCCTCTGCAGCGTCTGACCAAACACAGCAAGTTTGTTCGGGACATGATCCGTGACGTTTGTGGCTTTGCTCCATATGAGAGACGAGCCATGGAGCTGCTGAAAGTGTCCAAGGACAAGAGAGCCCTGAAGTTCATTAAGAAGAGGGTGGGTTTCTCTGCTCAGATCTGATAAAGCTCCTGATATCAGTATAATATAAACAGCAACTGAGTAGCTGCAGTAGCATGTTTTCATTTTTCTCATTTATCACAACCATGGTAAGTTTGGCAAATGAGTTTCATACAGCAGCACACGGCTCTGAATTAAATGTGTGGTTGTGGTGAACTGTAGGTTTGAAATAACCTACAGAAATCGTGGCCTAATTTTGAACCTGCTCCCCTTTTGATGAATGTAGAGTGATATATGGACCTCATTACTAAACCTTAGTCTTATTGTTGTGTTTATCCCCAGATCGGCACTCACATCCGGGCCAAGAGAAAGAGAGAGGAGCTGAGCAACGTGCTGGCTGCCATGAGGAAGGCTGCCGCTAAGAAGGACTAATCTGTCGCTTAATAAACTAAATTTGTTAAAGTAAAAAATGGTCTTTTGTTTTGCTTTTGGTCCAACGTTAGCAGGAATTATCTATATGATTGATGCATTTAACTGCAAGTAATAAATCCAGTCCTTGATTTGAACAAAGGTGTTATGTCTACTAAAATGGTTTAATGATTCTGGTCTCATTTTCTCTATGTGAATGTTTTCTGAAATGGCATCAAAATTTTAATACTCTTTTATAATTTACGTGGATTTGAAAGGTGTAACAAGTGTGGCATAGTTGCAGCACTTTGGTACTACTACTACTACTATTGGAAAAATGTACCCGATTTATTTACCATTTCAGATTAACATTTTATATCACAATATGTCATAACTTTTCCCTTTAAAATACAATCATGCCCTTTTTTAAAGCATAAAGTGGAATGTAAATTGTATTTTTAAAAAACATACAGAACACAGTACTATTCACTTATTTACCCACAGTTTTTAAAACTGTCAACATGAATGACCTACAATAAAATTCTCTTACATGTATTGTTATAAGACTATATATTTTAAAAATATAAGGAGATCCATAACCAGTACTTTTAATTTTATACTTATGTGAATGCAGATGCTATTTCGGTCATGAGTTAAAAAAGGTTCTCTGTGGAAAACCCAGGCTACAAGACACATTTAATCTGCCTGAATGAAGTATACAGTTGTTTTATAGGTCTAGCAATGTGATGGAGAAATGGAAATATTAGAATGTTTATGCATTCAGTTCAATTAATTTGATATACATTTTATGTATTCACTTTTAAAGGTTTTACAGTAATCAAATGCAAATTCAGTTATTTGGGACAATGCCAAAGCAGTCATGTAATCTGGTACCAAATTCAAAAACATGCTATCAACTAGTTTTATATTCGATGTGGGTTAAATATTTAAAATTTATCATTATTTGTTAGTTACACCATTTTACATTTTTTTTAAAAAATGCACAGAATTGTGATTTTTGTGGAAAAAAGGCCATAAATACACTTAAATGAGAGGAAACCAATACAAACACAAAATATACATTTTCGGAGACTTGATGAATGCTTGTTGAAACTGTAAATTCATAAGGTTTTTGATTTTCGCATCTTGCCAACCATGATTTGTCACTGACCTACATACAGTTATATACTCTAGCAGCAGCTTTAAAATAGCTGGCCAACAGAAATGTGAACATAAGTGATGTATGATTTTAGTATGCTAGAAGAGTGGTTGCAGGATGACAGTCAGGATCATGGTCTGTAAGTGCCATGGAGGGTTACAGGGATGATGGTGTTGACCTCTGCCCTGGCCAGCTCTCTTAGTTTCATGGCATCCAGTATCAACAGGAAGCCTGGTCGCTCTGCTCCCGGCTTCACCACAATACTCAGCAGCACACCTGCAGCACAGAGACAGACCAGGAGTGTGTGTGTGTGTGTGTGTGTGTGTGTGTGTGTGTGTGTGTGTGTGTGTGTGTGTGTGTGTGTGTGTGTGTGCATGCACAAGTGCGTAGTACCATCATCCTCCTCTGTAGCTCCTGGTGTTGGTACAAACAGCGGCTCTGATGGATAACACTCGTCCTCCTGCCACACCCACGTCTCTTTGGTCTGCACATTCAGCTTTACTATCTACAGTGATTCATCAGTGAGTCAACAACCAAAAGACATTAATTAACCAAAGAAATAATCAATAATTGTAATCAACAACATCATCAATATTATCAAATGTCAAACTTTGAAACAGTTTCTGTGTTCTTCTGTGAACATTGAAAGTGATCCTACCCTGTCAGGAATGAAATGGTTGAGCCCCAGGCCGTAGGTGAATGAATACTTCTTCCCATGACACTGAGAGTAATTAATTTGTGGAAACTCGAAGGCTGAGAGACAGTAGCAGAGACATAATACAGAGAACAGAACAAATACAGGAGTTTACAAAACAAGTCAACTTTGTTAAAGTTAAAGTTAAATAACCCCTCAGGCATCTTATAAGATGTATAAAAAATACAGATAATTATGCCATTTGTGTGAAAACAAAAGTGGTATATAAATAAATTGTATTCTAAAAACATAATACATTCTTATTATGAGGCAGGATAACCCTAACCTTTATAAGCAGAAATTGTGAGTTATTTTTTTTAAAGATGGGCTTTGATATGAAAGTGATATGGTGTGATGGGGAAGCTTGTTTATAAGTTATTCAGTTGTGTAATTTGAATATATTAATATACAGTTGTATAAGTTGAATTTGTAAAAATTGTCTCTTAATTTGTGATCTAACAAATCATGCTTGTTGATTTGCCCCTTAAAAACAGGTTTTCAATGAGCTCAGGGAAACATTCTACTCTCAATGTGAAAACAAATTGCACAAACATCAGTCTATGCAGTGAGGCTCAAATATGTGACTGATTGGGAATTTGAATAAATGTGAAGTCACATTCAGTATACATTTATCTGAAGTGGGAATGTTGGCATAGATGCCACATTTAAAAACCGTATACTGTGAGATAAAACAAAAAAAACAAAAAAAACATTTACCTGGTGGTGACAGGCTGAATTGTCAGGCATTGTGTGAACTTGTTAGGGACTTTAATAGATTGGACGTTCTGTTATATGTAAAATGTATCTATATAGTAGCTATCAACAACAATGCAATTCAAAGTGCGTTAAATAAATTACATTATGTGTCACATTACACACAATATGTTAGAAAAATACATACAAAATATTTTGTATGTTTTTTTATATGTAAAAAATAAATAAGTAAAAAAAAGGAGAACAAAAATTACAGTGCAGTGCAAGATATGAACCAAAGGTAATATGTTATTATTACTCATTTATCTTTCCTCAATTTCTTCCAAATGTTAATGAAATAAAATCCACAACATGCCCACAATATACTTTTAAAGCTGTAATGTTGTAAATATGTATGTCATCTGTGTGAAATTGTCTATAATTACACTATTACTAAACTAAGAACAAAAACCAAATTGCACGTTTTACAGCATATAAATATTTTTATTTACGTTATTGCACATCTATGACTTTGTCTGTGAGATTGTATGTTGCATGTGTCACCTTGTCTTGGGCCAGAAAAGAGGACTTCAGGTTCCAACCAGATTGTTCCATCGGTATGAAGAACAGCAGTTGCTGTAGTGTATGACAGAGAGACCAGGTTCCTTCCCTGCTCTTCCTACACACACAAACAACACACACACACACACACACACACACACACACACACACACACACACACACCACATATGTTTAAACTGCTATTAGGCTGTGTATATATATATATATATATATATATATATATATATATATATATATATCAGGGCCCGGTGCTGTCCAGTTTGCCTTGTTCCAGAGTATGGGCTACTGGAACAAGGCGGAAATGGCTGAGATGCGAGAACAAGGCTCTGTTGGAATGCTACTACTCGACTGCGGGATGAATGGTTACTTCGAAACCCACAGTCGAGGCTAACGGCGAAACAACTAGTAGCTCAGTGTTCCAACATCCACAAACGGCAACTGCTATCACAACTTGAGATTGACGATCACGCTGAACGAGGCAGCACTTACAACGGCTAAGTGAAGTACCATCTGAAGGTCTCTTGGAAGATGTGAATGCACCATTGAGAGCGATCCCTACCACAACAATCACTGAAAATGAGCTGATATACAATTCAGCAGCAGTGATCCTAGAGATGCTTGGCTATAAGAGGATGGGAGCCATGAGAAACAATACCCACCATGGAAACGAAGGTTGGAGGCTAAAATCAAGGCAACACGGAGTGAAGTGAGCCAACTGACAGAGGCCCAGAGAGGTGCAATGAAAAGACCAGTGCCCAAGAGGTACAGACAGATGTCCATACCTGAAGCTCTCGAAACTGCCAAACAAAGGCTCCAAGCCTTGGCCAGCCGCCTAAAGAGGTACACACATGAGAATGAAGCCAGACGAATAAACCGGCTCTTCGCAACTCAACCTGCGAAAGTGTACTCTCAATGGCAGGGTAATAACAGCAGAGCAGACCCACCAAGGCTGGAAACTGAGAGGTACTGGAAAAGTATATGGGGAAAGACCACAGCAACCTCCGTGAACAGAATCCAGTTACCATCACAATGGCAGATATCCAAGAAAGAGTCTCAGGTATGAAAAACTGGACAGCACCGGGCCCTGACAGGATTCACGCATACTGGCTTAAGAAACTCACTGCACTCCATGAGCGCCTAGCAGCACAAATGAACCAGCTGCTAAGGGATGGGACTCACCCTGAATGTCTAACCGAAGGGCGAACGATCCTGATCCTGAAGGATCCCTAAAAGGGTACAGTCCCATCCAACTATCGGCCAATAACCTGTCTCTCCACAACATGGAAGCTCATGTCAGGCATCATTGCGGCTAAGATAAGTGGGCACATGGATCAATACATGAGCGAAGCACAGAAGGGCATTGGCAAAGATACCAGAGGAGCCAAACACCAACTCCTGGTTGACAGAACAGTCGCCCAAGACTGCAGAGCCCGACACACCAACCTGTGCACAGCCTGGATTGATTACCAGAAAGCCTATGACTCAATGCCACACACATGGATCACTGAATGCTTGGAGCTGTACAATGTCAACAGAACTCTAAGGGCCTTCATTGCAAACTCGATGAGGTTGTGGAAGACCACCCTTGAAGCCAATGGGAAGCCACTTGCACAAGTCTCCATCAAATGTGGCATATACCAAGGAGACGCTCTGTCCCCACTGCTGTTCTGCATAGGTCTGAACCCCCTCAGCCAAATAATCAACAAGACTGGCTATGGATACCGACTCAGAAATGGGGCAACCATAAGTCACCTCCTCTACATGGATGACATCAAGCTGTACGCTAAGAGCGAGCGAGACATCGACTCACTGATCCACACCACCAGGATCTACAGCACAGACATTGGGATGTCATTCGGACTGGAGAAGTGTAGCAGGATGGTGACAAAGAGAGGGAAGGTATTCCACACAGAAGGGGTCTCACTCCCAGAAGGAACAATAGCAGACATTGGGGAAAGTTACAAGTACCTGGGGATACCACAGGCAAATGGCAACCTTGAAGCGGTAACAAGGAAAGCGGCAACAGCCAAATACCTCCAAAGAGTAAGGCAAGTCCTAAGGAGCCAGCTCAATGGTAAGAACAAGACCCGGGCAATAAACAGCTACGCCCTGCCAGTGATCAGATATCCTGCAGGAATAATAAGGTGGCCAAAGGAAAAGATACAGAACACAGACGTTAAGACACGAAAGCTCCTCACCATGCATGGAGGGTTCCACCCCAAATCCAGCACCCTGAGACTGTACGCTAGCCGTAAGGAAGGAGGCCAAGGATTAGTCAGCGTGAGAGCCACTATCCAGGACGAAACGTCCAAGATCCACAAGTACATCAAGAACAAGGCCCCAACAGATGACGTGCTCAGTGAATGTCTCAGACAATGGAGAACAGAGGATGAGGTGCTGGAGGAGGGACCATCATGGGAGGACAAGCCCCTACACGGGATGTACCACCGGAACATAACTGAAATGGCTGATCTCAAGAAATCCTACCAGTGATGGCAACATCAGGAAAAAGGAGCACGAGAAACTGGAAAAATATTAAGGGCTCAGAGAAGAGCTGGAGAAGGCTTGGAAGGTGAAGGCGACAGTGGTGCCCGTGGTGATCGGAGCACTCGGGGCAGTGACCCCCAAACTGGAGGAGTGGCTACGACAGATCCCTGGAAAAACATCAGACATCTCAGTCCAGAAAAGCGCAGTCCTTGGAACAGCAAGGATACTGCGCAGAACCCTCAAGCTCCCTGGCCTCTGGTAGAGGACCCGAGCTTGGAAAGTGGATGAGACCACCCGTGGAAAGGTGAGAAGGGAATTTTTTTATAAATAATACATAGGTTTAAATATATGTATTATTTTAAAAATTTTTTAATTGCATGTATTACTCCTAGTTCGTATCTGTTTCCTCTAATCCTAAAATTATTGTTATTACATTTCTATAAATAAAGCATCTGGTCTTCTATTCAGATAAAAAAAGATCTATTCGCTTTATTACAATTGAAAAATCTAAAACAAAGCACTTATCATTAACTCCTTTATTATTTTATTTATGATATCAGATTTCTTTTCTGTGAAGCATTTTGTAACTTTATAAAAAGGTTCTTCATAAATATATAAATAAAGTTTACATAGTAATAGCAAATATTTTTTTATAGAATTTTTAGAATATATGTAATATAATACATACATACATACATACATACATAATATATAAATATAGAATAAAACATGCACACGCTCACTCTGTGTATATCCAGGGGCAGTACGTATCGTCTGACCTCGGGCTGAGGAGCTCTCATTGCTGCTTTCTTCACCTCTTCCCACTCCTCCCTCATGTTGGCTAGGTACAGGTAGTTATACACAAAGTCATGACTGTGGATTGAAAAAAAAAATAAGAAAATCAGACAATTCACACATTCCCGCACAGAAAGGCAAACATACCCTTTCCACGTGCAGAGGTCAACAATGATGAATCCCTCGTCTTCATAGGTGTTGATATGGTGAAAGAGGTTGAAAGCTGATGTTCTGAACTTGTGGCTGCTCAGATAAGCCGCTGGGTCCTTAGTGGCCAGGTGGAACCAGGTCTAGAACATGAACAAAAGTGTCCAGGGAGGAATCAAGCAAAAACACACACACTATCCTACATGACTTACCCCCATGCTCTCATTGGATTCAAAGCAGTCCATGTATGTGGCTCCCCTGACGCTCCATGCTGACAGGAACTTGAACAGGTTAATCTTCACTGGCTGCTCCACCAACAGAAAATGATTTTCTGTCATACCAAAACTACAGACAGACAAAAACAGAGACAAATACATAAATAAGCAGCAGTAGCAATGTTTTCACTGGTTATTGACACAAACACAAGTGAGTTGGGGTGTTTTGTTCATGAAGATTGAAGTACAAATTTCAAACAGCAGCTGCCTGTGAAAACTATGGAATAATCCTGAAAAACAAAACCTACTTTAACAGTAGCATCATGACTGGAGTCAGGAACGAAATTCTGACAACCAAAAATAATTACCTCAGGCTTGAATGAAAATTTTGAACATCTAGCCATTTATCTGATCATTATAGTATAGTTTCTTGATGAAAGAGCTATGTTTAATTGATGTCTGCATAGTTATAAACTATGTTTTTCTTTTGCGTGATGAGAGCTAGAAGGGAGCTAAAGAGTAGATGTCCCAGGATTGAGCCTTGAAGTACCCCACATGCCATATACGTTCAGTGTGATGTATAGTTGCCAATCGAGACAAAGTTGTCCCTTGCTTGAAGAAAGGAGCTGAACCAATCTAAAACCCTTCCAGTAACTCCAAACCAATGATCTATTTAGTAGTATGGCATGGTTAAGTATTAAAAGTAGCACTAGAACTGAAATATTGCTAGTTTTGGTTTATATGCAAATGTCCTTTACAACCTTAATGAATACAATTTTTTGTGTTACAATGGGGCTACCTACACCAACCTCATCCTGCAGCAGGGTAATCTAAATCCTACCCCTGTGTTGCCAGATCATCATCTGTTAGATGAGACATTAAACTAATAAAATTTACATAAAAACTGAAAAATCAAGGTTCTAAAACTTTTGACAGGTAGTTATATCAGAGTGTATATATTTTAAGTAATGAAGGAGCTACCTGTGTATGTAGGAGGGTTTTAACCTCTCACTGCTGGGGAATTGGACTAGGACCATGGATTTCTCTATCAGATTGGACCTTTCTAGAAACAAAAATACACAGTTAGTGTATGGACAACAATATTTCTTTGTTATTCCTCTCTCTATGTTTCTTCCTTTCCTTTTCCGCCTGTTTATTCTAGCTCTTTCTCTATTTCCTAGTTTTACCACATATCTATATTTCTTTGTTCCCTTTTATTTCCTTCTGACATCCTCTCTTGAGATCCTTCTCTTGCTTTCCATCCTTATCTTTTTCTACCTCCTTCCTTCCTTCCTTCCTTTCTTTTGTTCCATCGTCATCCATCCATGGTTCTTTCTTTTCTTCTTTTCTTTTTTCTTGTCTATCCATGTTTGCTTGCTTCCTACCTTCCTTATGTATATATCTAGACATTGTAAACTGCTGTATGAACCCAACTCACCTTTCTGAGCAGGTGGTATCTTGACAATGTTATAGGCCAGACTCATGTTCTTTCCAAAGCAGTTGCCGATGTTGTAGACTGAACCATCTTCATCCATGTGTGGGTGGGCAGTCACTCCATTTACTGAGAGGTACTTACACAGGTCCACCTATAATGTAAATACACACACATGAATAGAACAGGTGAAGAGTCATATTCCTGAACATACTATACTGCTTATATCATAAGTATCTTGTATCTTATAACCAAACCTTTATTAGTGCAACTCTGTCCCAACATGTTTAGTATAATGTAAACCAATGAGCTCATACCTTCTCTAAAGTCTCCAGCGAATCAGGATCAACCTTGGTGATGTAATTGGTCTCTGTGACAGCATAGAAGTCTTCACCGATTGGATAGATGTTTACTAAGCAGTTATCAGTCACCTCAATGCCTCTGAAGTAAGTGAAGAATCTGCACAGACATGAACATGGAAAAGTGGGAGTTAGTGGATATCTATTATGGACTGCATTTTTGGTAATATTTATTATCAGGAATTCATATATATTTGTATGAGTTGTAAAACGGATACAAGTTGTACCTCAGTGTTTGATCCTCTTTGAGCTTTAAATGTAAATATTCAGTAGTGTTATATGTTATGTTTTTGGTGTCGTTGAAACTGGTTATTAAGTTGCACTTATGGTGCAAAAGAGAAATTCAAAAGGAAATCTGAACTTAAAACAGTGCTTTAATCTTTCCTTCTTTTTGTTACTTCCCCCACCCACCAACCCCATTTTCCCACCTTTGCCGCAATGAACAAGCAGCAGCCCAGCAGGTCAAATTATATCTTCTTCAAATGTCTCCTTTTGTTTGACTAACAGTCCAAGACCCAAAGATGTATCTTCATGTTGCACTAAGAAAAACAATACATCATCATATTTGAGAATCTGAAACCAGCAGATTTTCTGTTTGTGTATTTTTATTTGATTAAAAGTTATTATTATTATAATAATTCTTCTGTCAATTGACTTATCTATTAATTGACTATGACCTACAATAAAGTGAACTTATTATGTTTTATTTGGATAAGTTTTACAGGTCTGAAATGTCAAAATATAGAAATCCACAAGGAATAAAGCGGGCATTAGGAGAAAGTTGGAAAAAAATATGTCAAAATTATGTTGTTTTTCTGTATCCTATCCTGTCCTATAATTTTACAGCCACTTAGATTAATCCAGCAACCTCCAAGAGCACAGCTCACGTGTTTGGATCCAAAGAGCAGTGCAGCACTATGTTCTGCTCTATACACTATAGTACTGAGTTTTTATTCTTTAACACAATGACAATATGTGATTACTTACACAAACTAAACATTTGAAATCTTAACATTTGATAATGTGATGAAAAGTTAGGCTTTATGCTCACCTGGAGAAGATGTTTTTGCAAGGATCTGGATATGCTGCTGTGCCAAACTCAGTGATGACCACTCTGTTCTCTGTCATGGCACGAACATACGCATCTGTCCTGATAAACCTATACACAAAGATTTATTTACTACTCATCTTAATTAAACTGTCAGTATTATTATGCAACATGACACTGATTTTGCGTAACACAGCTGGTTTCCAAAAAAACTGTAATAAGAAATATTACGATCTCTAGTTCCAGTTTATAGTTTAACTGTATTTATTTATTTTCTTCCTTTGCAACATATCAGTTTGGAAGAATGTTTTCTCTGCTATTTTCCTTAACATTAAATATCTGCACTGAGAAAACTTTGTTTAAAAGGCGGCTGATCTAGATCTGTAGCCAAACCATGAGGGTGAAAAGTGGGAAACAATGGGATATAATGTATGTGCCAGACTTCATGAGAAACAGAGACAATTTGTGAAAATGTTTTTGAAGAAACATCAATGACAATTCTTGATGCAAAAAAAGAAAAGGGGATGTACTTATTCTGTAAGGAAATTAACCTTGTTCTTACCTCCTGTAGTAGGTCACCTGGCCATTTTTCAGGTCAAACTTATGCAAAAGAGCTTGTCCATCAAACAGGTGATAGAAAGGTTCATCCCCTATCTCGAAAAGGCCTGGTCCCATCCTGAGAAGACTGCCACCCAGCCATGATGGTAAAACGCCTACACACATACAGACACACAGACACACACACACAAAAAAACAACTTATTTTTATAATAATGAGCAAACTGTTGTTTTCCAGACATTGTGCTAAGGCAAATCACTGATAGATGTGGCCTTATATGATTCCAATTTTTTCTTTATCTGCTTTCCTTTATTTTCCTTGCATACGTCAAGAACTATTCATCCACTTGGTGGGTGTTTTGCTGTAGATCAGTTCTAAATTTGCTGCAATTTTCCAGAAATGCTATAATAACAGACTTACGTTACAAAACATGTCATATCTCCTCAAAGTTTGTACTACTGCAACCAAACTTTGTGAACATGTGTACATATGATTTTAAAAAATCCCACTATTTTTTCTCATGGTAGTTTGTCTGTAGTTGCATGTTGTTTCTTAATCTGTTGAGAAAGTGATCATGACAAATTTGGTGCCATTGGTCAACAGGTGGTGCTGTAGCAACATCATCTATCTTTAAAGGAAGGGAACTCCATCCATCCATCCATTGTCTATCCCGCTTATTCCCTTTCGGGGTCGCAGGGGTCTGCTGGAGCCTATCCCAGCGCGTTAAGGCGAGAGGCAGGGATACACCCCAGATGGTCGCCAGCCAATCGTGGGGCACACACACCATTCACACACCATTCACTCTCACACTCACACCTATGGGCAATTTAGAGTTTACCAATTAACCTGAGCATGTTTTTTGTATTGTGGGAGGAAACCGGAGTACCCGGTGAAAACCCACGCAGACACGGGGAGAACATGCAAACTCCACACAGAAAGGCCCCAGACCCAGGCCCAAGGCGGTCTTGAACCTGCGACCTTCTTGCTGTGAGGCAACAGTGCTGGAAGGGAACTCTCTATGTGCAAATGACTGTCCTTCACATACCTCGGGACTGGTCACTTAAACAACTTAACATTAATTAGGTGCATTGCTGAGGACACATCGGGTGCAGTGTTAAGTCTGAAATCAATCAGATGAGCAGTTTACAAGAATGCTGCAACTATCCATCTACAATGCCGCAAACACAGATAACAAGCAATTGGGCCCATTCTGAACCTGCACTAGTTTACCTAATTGACAAATATGATAGTGGCGACAAAGCATACTCTGGAGTCTCTGGCTGAGATCGAGAGCAAATATTACTAGCAATTATTGGAAGATGCAACAACTGTGGGTGGGTGGTGCATTAGCAGCATTGATACAGGTGACGGCATGCTTTTGTAGCATGTAGGACTGGGAGCCCTGTCTTGGTTCTCCTCTTCTATTTTTTTAAATTTTTTTATTTATTTTTTCCGCCTCCCCGGCGTGTGCTGTTTTGAGCATGGACGTGATTGGTCCGTAAATAGGCCCGGCATCTGTATAGACACCTCAGGGTCCTTAGCAGGCAGCTTTCACCTGGCGTTAGCTCCGAGCTGTGTGGCTGGCAGCGTGTGTGGCGTTTCTCCCGTAAGGTAGTAGTTCTGTGAAACTGCCCGCGCCTGCTGTGTTGTATCCAGAGGCTCACTGTTGTGTCCGGAGGCTCATGTGGGAAGATTGACCGTGGCCATCAGTGACCGTATGCCATGTAAAGCGACTGCAACGGCCACAACTGCGTGTGTGTGCTCGAAGTGTGCAACAAGTGGCGACCTGAGTAGTGGGGTCTGGATTCGGAGCCCTTTCAGCCTGTGTGTGTCTGTAATTTGTAGCGGCAGGTATGTTGCACATTACGTAAGGATTAGTACCATGTTTTAGGTCCCTTTCTCGCACTGCTTATTGAGCAAGTAATTGAGCAATTATATTTAAATTATTTAATGGGTGTATTTATTTAATGGTTATAGTAACTCTGTGATTCGCCTTGGTATTTAAACGGGTGTCTAAGGGAACATACTGCTGCAAACATTTGATGATATGTGATGACTGTACAGCTACTAATGCTTGTTCTTGTATGTGTTTCTTTTGTAATATTTTATGTGTAGATCCGTATGCTGGCGTCGCTCAGCTGCTGTTCTCTATGTAGTCAATTTTCGGACAATTGTATGAAGTGTGTGCAAGTGTGGTGAACTGCTGCTGCCACCTTTTTTTGTATTAGTTGAGTTGACTCTGCCCTTCCCTCCTCTGTCCTGGTGGCCAGAGGGTCGCATTACCGATTGTGTGGTGGCCTCAGGCTGAGGGGGGATTTACTATTCTTTTTTGTTGTTTGTTTCTTTGATTTGTTAGTCTCCCCCTCCCAACTAGCCATGCTCCCTCGACACCTCTCTGGCTCCCTGCCCTATTTATTGTTGGTACCTGCCTAAGCAGGGCATACAGCCTCCCGTGTGTCACTTTAGTGTAGCTGTGTGAACGTGTGCAATCTGCCTAAGTGACTGTTTTACCTTTTTACTGTGTGAGACCAGGGGTGGGTTTTCTCTTTCCCCCTTTTTTGATGACAAGGGTTGCAGTGCTAAATATTTTTGAACTATTTGTGTTTTGCCCTAGGGGTGTGACTTCCCTCCACGTGTGTTTATGGAGGCTGGGCCCTGGTGCAGCCACCTCTCAGTTAAGTAGTCGGTAGCTGAGTCAGAGATTGGGGTGGGGGTTTTTATGGTCCCTTATGTCCTGTTTATGAATTTGTTTATTTGTTTCCTTCTTTGTTCTCACTTTTGACCTGCGCAACACTTCTGGGAATTTTAATGTATATTTAATAAATTTGTACTTTTATACTTTTCCAAAACCTGTTATTGTCTGAAGTTACTGAGTTCCTCTTGCTCTGTGTGTAAAGTCAAGGGGTGGCGTAGTCAGCAGTGGGGGGCGCTACACTTGGAAAGTTTTTTTTAACACTGTCACTATCCATTTCAGAACTGATAGTTGATCCATTCATTCATTCAAACAAAAAGAGTACAATCATCACCTTGGCACAGTTAAGTGTCAAAGTGGAACCACAAATCCAACCTTAATCTCAATCAAGCTATAAGGCCTTGTAGGTATGCAGGTGTTTGAAATGTATTTTCAAAAGGGGTGAAGGAATTCAGAATGAATTATATAGAAAAAATAAATGAACTATTACTTACCTGAACATTACTTTCTAAGAAATTATAGACTATAAAATAGAAGGATCTGTAAAAATGAAACATTACTTTGCAGTTTCACAAAATTATTTTACCACTAGAGTAAAACAGAGACTTTAGACGGTAACTAGACAATTAAATGCCAATGAAGTTGAGTAGCCTTCATGCTGTCTTTCCTACCTGTGATCTTTGCAGGTATTGGTTCATTCAGCTCCTCCACAGACTCAAAGATCTTCTTGTACCCTGCTGCTGGATGCTCCACACTGACAAAAATGAAAAACTGAATTAAAAAAAACAAACAATTCCACAACATAAAGCTGAGAATTTTTTTTTTACAGCTACTTCTTGTCTTTCTTCGCAACTATGTGAAAATGTACGAGGTCATGTAGCTGAAACCCCTTTTTTACAGCATATGGGACAGGCATTACTGATAACAATAACAATGGCTCTGTTCTATTCAATACATATTTCCCATATACACCAATGTTAATCTACAATTTCATGTCAATTTATGTTACGGTACTTTCTACATTATAGAGAAATATTTAGTCAACTGGTTTTAAAGATAAAACCAATAGACTTTAACTTTTGACATATAATGTATTACAAACAGCAGTGTGCAGTCAGCTCATATTTCTATGAGTTCTTAACAACTTTCATCTCAGTAAATATCCAAATGATTAAATATTTCACTGAGAAAAAGTTCAAAAAGAGATTAGTGAATCAGACCCCTACGTTGGGAACCACAGGACTATAAACTATCTAAACTGTATATAAAGTAATTTAACTCACTCCACCCCAAACAACTACAATAGTAACATGCTGTTAAACACTGATACTGTATCATAATAATCTAGTGAATCATATAGAAAAATATGACATGAATAATATGACCAAAACCAATACCTTTAATAGAATACTTTACTAAATCAGCTCATATTACTTGTACTGTTGTACTTTTGCTAGAATTTTTCTTGCACCTTTTTCAACACTCGAAGGAAGATTAGTGGGGAAAATATGAACACACCCATATAAACCCACACAGCTAAGTCATTATCAATTCCTTTTCTAGAGAAAAACAAGAAAATATCATATGGTGGCGTCTGTAAGTTAGTTTCTGTCACTTTGTTCCTGAGGACAGCTGAGCGTTGAAAGGTATTTTTTTTAAAGAGCTTTAGCCCGAAAATCATGAAAGAAAAGAAAGCGAATGCTTTACTCACCGGCTGACCATGCTGCTGTATGTTCTTTACTTACTTTCTGTACACACAGACACGAGCTTCCAGAAGAAACTCCTGGCTGCATTTAAACCACACACAGATTTCCTGTGGCGAAAGATGGAAACTGGGCCCCTTCCTCCTCTCTCCTTTTGCTCTCATCCACCCCCCCTCCTTTTTTTCTCTTCTCCTCCCTCTTTTTCTTTCAAGCCTTTTTGCTCCCCAACTCTCACTTTTCTCTTTTCCAAATCCCTCTAACTCTTCCTCCTGCAGCCTCCTCCTCTTCTGGTCTTAACCAGGGCTGAACAAGCCAGCTTTGTCTCCACTCCTTTCAGCTGTCTGGCCCGTCGGCTCCATGCAAAATGTTTCCTGAGCCCCTGAAGACAAGAAACAAGATCTTTGTTAACCTGGGAACACAAAAGACACAAACACCTACCAATGGTGTAGGGTCAAACTAATTAAATCATCTTTTAGAACTACTGTTTTGTTGTTTGTACCGTGGATAGGCATGTTAGAATCCTTTCTAATTAGTTCCAGACAGCTCGGTGAAACTATTTTTACTGGCGAGTTGCACCAGAAATAAGGACAACAGGAAAAAAAAGGGAGTGAATAATCAGCCATCTCTGTTTTGAGTCAATCTGTCACTGTCATTTTGACAAAAGAAAGCCAAACAAAAGATGAAAGGGTAAATTTAATTAATTAAATCAATGAAAAACAAACAGTAATCCACCCTTTGTTGTCTCAAAACTACACATTTCAGATTAAAAAAATTATGTTGGTGTAAACTACAAATTGCCTTTTCTTAGCATTGGAAATCTAACACTTAGGATTTAACTGGTGACCTGATGTTTGTAAAACATGGAAAGCACAGCACTACAATTGCATAATAAATAAACTTCAATAAAAGTCTACATCAGCCTCTAGTGGCTGAAATGTTCACCACAGCCCACAATTCAAATTGTGTTGCACAGAAGGAATATGATAATGATAGATAAGCGCTAAAGTGCAGTCTAACCTCAGGATGGAACTAATTTAAATTTAAACAGTCAATCCTCATCTTATATACCAACTTTTACAGCCAAATGGGCATAGTTTAGAAATGTTTGGTGGGATAACCTTCATTTTGTTCAAAAAGCTTTTTTGTCCAATATGGATAAAAGTTAGCTTTCAATAGCCTTTTGATTAGAAGATCCATGTTGTCAAATGCCTGTATTCTAAACCAATGCCTTAAAACGGCAGGACTTTTTAATGCTATGTCACAAATACAGTCAGCTGTCCAAGTCCCATTCACAGCCTTAAAATTACATGTATTTTCTAGGCTTGTCTCATATGAGTTTGTAGCCTTGAATATTTTTTGTAATTTTACCTAAAATAAAATGTATTAAAGTTATAAGATACAATGTGTACATGACATGTAAGTTTGGTATGATTGTCCCCTTTCAATGCCAGTTAAATAGGTGTGTTTATACATCTACAGCAAAATTAACACCGATCAGTTCACACCCACAAGAACAAAAAGAAACAGAACAAAGCAAAAATATGGCTGAAAACATTTATTTCACAGGACTTTGCATAGTAAACAATGTGGAGACATGAGGCATAGTAAACAATGTGGAGACATGAGGACAATGGTGAAGGTTTACAGTCATTTAACTCTTTGTTGAAGACACGGCTGAAGAGTATGTGCATGGGCAGACAGACACACAAACATACACAAGGTATAAACAAACATCTAAGAGGGTAGAAATAATACTTTGCATTGATAAATAAATACATGATATCCTAACATTGTAAAATTCTAGTTTGTTTTAGTCCCCCAGACATTTAGCATTATCTCGGTAAAAGTCTTAATATGCATCATGAAATAAATGTACATCTTCATAAGCTAGTTTCCTTTTTAAGCCACATAACCACTTCCAAATTAGAAACCCTCCAGGTGCTTTACATTTTGCAAATTTTTAACCAAAATATCATTTCTCATGGAGCATTCTTAAAGAAGTCTAATAAGCATTAAATATGTATAAACTGTCCACCGATGATTCACACTGTGCATGCTGGCAAGTCATGATGCCTGAACCCAAAGCAAATCATTTATCTATCCATAAACTAAACAGGCAAATATTCAACATAAATACATGAAATTATAAAAATGAGATGCAGAGATTTTACAACAATCTAAATCTACAGATACAAAAGAAAAAAAAAAAATCGAAGACAAAAATTAAATCAAAGAAAATTTCCCGACTACAGGGCAAGCAATATAAAATGTAAGAATCTATGGATTAAAAAAGGTTCAATAAAGTAAATAAGAAGTTAAAACATTCGCCCTTTGTCATCACTCATAAATAAGGAAATCTATAGCAAACTATTTTCATATGGTCCAGTGATCTCAGTATTGCATACTTTTCTCCCATGCACACATCCAAAAGAATCTAGAAAATCCCTAGTGCATAAACACATATTTCAACAAACTAAATAATGTGAACTGCTTTGGTCTTCTTGATGTTGAGTAGGGGAGGTTTAATCTTTGGCTTGTTGTTGGCATTATTCTTCCTGTCTGAGGAGGAGGGGACCCGCCGACTGTAGATGTCTGGGTACTGCTTCTGAAACTGGATAATAAAAAAAAGGATTTATACTACTTTATACTGGTGAAAACTGAATAGGGAGAGTACCAGAGAGACTGAAGAAACTATATTGTAAACACTTTGAACTCCAAACAAATAATTTTACAAGCTGAATATTTCACATCCAGCTGGTGGTCCAGATGTGCATTTTTAAAAAATATTTTTTCATGTGTAATCCCTAAATAAATCCTATCATGAACCTGTTAGTTTTCTTCTAAAAAGATAAGGTCAACCTGGAGAAGCACCAGTTAAAGGTCCAACATTATCCATTTTTTCTTTGGTTTTTCACACCCTTTCTCAAGTTTATTTCTGGAGCTCTAGTAAAAACAGCCTTGTTAATGATAAAGTGTCCGCCTCTCCTCTGGCTGTGAAAGGCGAGAGGGTGGTGACTGTACATGAGAGATGACTGTTATGAGAGAAGTTCTGACAGCTGCACAATTTTCGAAAATGGGCAGTGTGCATTTCCATGTAGATTGAGAGTTGTGAAAAAACAGAATAGTATTCATATAACACAAAAACACAAAGAGACTAATTTCAAAATTTCATTAAATTGAGTACTATTTAAAACACACAATTATTTTGTTACCTGCTTCAGTTTCTTGCATCGCTCCTTCTCGCTCATGTTTTGGTCTGTCAGGAGGAACTCCAGTAACTCCTCCATGGCCTTCTGGGAAGATGACAGCTTTTGCTGCTCAAACTCTGCACCACTGATCTGATGGCAGAATGCATAGATGGGCATTGGAATGCAAACTGGGTCGCCGCCGTCAGTGATAGGATGACTGTTGATCGGGACCTGTTGTCAGAAGAATAAAAACAGGTTTGTATATTCGTACTGATGTATATTCACTGTATATCCAGTGCAAATAAAGCCTGATGATGTCCACTCAGTGATTTCTCACAAAACTACTAAGAGCAAAATGCCTATGCATATTTTTTTAAACCAGGGAACGTAACTGAGTGGGAGCTTATATAATATAAAATATATAAATTGACAAACGTGTGATATTCATGATACAATTCAAAAACCCTAAACATTTGTCTTTTGCCCTTCACTACTATAGAATTTTTGTCAGCAAATATGGATAGTGGATGGATAGTGATGGGTGATTGAGGGTTTGTTGAAACTATGTAAACCTGGCATTGTTGCTACAGGTGATGTCACTATATAACGTGACCAGAAGTAGGAGCCAACTGTTGCCCAGTTGCAACAATGCTTTCAGTGAGATCGTAGCCAATGTCAAATGTTTTCTATCCAACTTGTGTCTTTTTCAGGGGTTTTACAAAATAAATCCATACAGGTAGATCCAATATTTGCAGTGTTATTGTCCATATTTTATATATTATATATTGATAGAGATTATATATTGCAGCTAGTATTGTCGCTAATGGGCATATTTGCTTTCGACAATGCATTGCGAGAATCTTTTGACCAATCAGAGGCTCATCCAACCAGCAGTAACTCTTCCCATTCTTCTCCTTCCATTAATTCAAAAGATGGAGTATCTAATGGACAATAAAATTAAGTGTAGTCGAGACTAGTTATATTTTTTATCTATTAGTTCATGGATTATTCAGGATTTCGTTTGGCCTGCACATTCCTGTTTGACTACACTACATGGTTGTATGCCTTTATAGTCTTACTTGCCATGTCTCATATTGTACTTTTCTACAGTTCTATACTTAGCCTGCGAAATTACATTATAGTCAGATTCTAGGTATAAATAGCCCATAACTTAAAAGATGATAAATAATGAGTGTTCAGTGGACTAGATGTCATATATGACATCAATACAAATGTCAGGGATCATACACACCTTTATCAATATAATTCCAAGGCTTTTTTTTTTTTTTTTTTAACTTTTTTATGATTTCATGATGTTTCCAAAAATTTCAAGAAAATTTTCATGATCATACATTCTCTGAAATGTATTATTAATTCATTATATGAATTATTTTTTTCTCAACATGTTTTTAATGTTTATTTTCTCAGTAAAGCACATTGAGCTACATTTCTGAATAAAATGTTCTTTACAAATAAATTCTTCTTCTTGAATTGAACCACAAATATACATTTCTTTGTAGACTTTTCAAAAGAGTTCTGGGATTTAGATTTAGATTTCCAAAAGTCTATCAGGCCTGGAAATTGCCATTTTTTAATTTTACTAGGATTTTCATGATCGTACAAACCCTGAAAGTGTACCTGATGAGCTAAGCGTTGGGGTCCACTGGAGCTCGGGGCTGGACATATTACTGGCTGTAATATTTTATGTGTACCTGTACTGTGCGCAGATAGTGTACATGGTCGTGGATAGCACCAAGCAAGTACTCTGGCACTGAGAGGATGCTTTGCTGATGGTCCATCAGAAATGACACTAATCTGGTCGCTAATAGCTCGTCCAGATCACACTCCTCAGCACTGCCCAGAACACAGCCAGAAAATGTGTGAACCATCTGGAACAAGAATCACAAAGAAGGCAAGTAAAGAAAAACCATTTTTGGCAATAATGTTAATATGTACTCCAACAGTAAAAATTTCAGCAGCACAAATTGTAGATTAAAGATTGGTTCAGATTAAAGACTGCCTGAGAATTTTTTTTCTTCCTCACCAGTGTTCGCGTTCCTATGGCGGGGTGGAGGCGGGGCATGTCCACATTCTGGCTGATGCGAGACACCATCCTCATGAGGAGCTGCAACTTCCTACGAGAGGCAGGTGGAAGGAGGAGGGTGCACAGCTGCAGAGCTTCGATGGCCACGCGCTCACATTGTGGCTGGAGAAGACCTACACATGCACACACACATCTGTATTGCAAGTAAAAGCAGTAGATTCACTCTTCACAAGCATCGACCACAGCTACATCACATTCATTGGAGACATGAATGAATGATGAAGGATGAACTACTGCTACTATAAGATGAGTAATCAGATCAGGAAGGGTTTAAACTTTAAAATCATCATCACAGTACGTACTGTAGCCTTGATTCACGTCATATTTTTTTATTTGAATAAATTACTTCTATTTTTTTTTTTAAACTTTCCTACAGTTTATGAAAAGACATAACTTAAAAATTGCAATATAGGATTATTTTCCCTGCTGAGTAATTTAATAGCACCAGTACAATTATAAAGGTATGTTTTATTTAAGCCTATAGCCTTTTTATTTAAAAAAATGTATATTAATTTCAAAACAAAAGGTTTTTTGACCTCATTCTAGCAGGTCCACTTTTTAAAAGAGAGCTTTATATGGTGTTGAGAGGCTAATTCAGCATTGTGTGAACTCGTTTGACAACAAGAATGGATTGGATATGTTTTATTGCAGCACCCTGCAGAAATCAAAAGCTACCAGAAGGAAAATTAATAGTTAAACGAGGCAAACTATAGTACATTTTGCTTCAACAACTAAACCTCTTCTACCTAAATTTAAATAAAGTCTAGTGAATAGTTTGCAATCTCTGTTTCCTTTGAATGTGGGGTGAAATCTCTTTTTCCGTTAATGAGATGATTTCTGGGATACTTTATCTCTCACACAAGTATGGGTTAGTCAGACAGATGGACAGACATGCAGGCACAAAGACAGGTAGAGGGGCAGAGGGTCTTACTGTGCTTAGTTTTGGGTTGGGGGGGCTGGGAGCTGCTGGTGAGCACACAGACAGGCGGCTTGAAAAGTGAAATGGCTCGAGGCGGCTGAGACACATCCAGAGAACTGACGCAGCGCTCGACAATGGCAGGGACAGGGAGGGACCAGAAGTTGGAGGTGCTGGAGGCGGGTCTGGGCCTCCTGGGTCCTGCAGCAGCGTGAGAGGCTTGTGCTTTGGTAGCGGCGGGTGAAAAGGGGGAGGGGAGAGAAGGACGGGATGGAGGAGACAACAAAGGGGCGCGTGAAGCTGAGGAGTGATGCTGGTCTGCGGAGGATTTTATGTTCAGGCAGCTGGCTGCCCGGCCCCACCACCTGCTCTCTTGAGCATCTTCTGCCCTGGTTTCTGTGACAATGTCCAGACAACTGCCCACGCTGCGCAGATGGCAGGGGCCAAACCTCCGTGCTGACAACAGTTCGGCCACAGGGACTGAAGACAGTCTGTTCCTAGTGGAAACTCCTGGAGCGATTTCTCCAGCAGTTTCTTTGGATATAGAGGTAAAGTGTGAATTCTTGTTGTTGACACAGGATGCCAGGCTGTCAGTGGGCAGGAGCAGATGATGCTGGGGCAAAGTGAAAAAGTCGTCTAGGATTGTCTCCAGTGAGAAACTCCTGGTTTGGGGCCTCATTGGACCAACAGTACTCAGGTTGGAGCAGCTGCCTCCTAAGGGACCGTCATCTTTCAGCGTTGTAGACCGGGACCGAAGTTTCCCGCCAATCACCTCTCTCATGGGCGATTCTGCCTCGTCACACGTTCCCTGCCGGAGCAGGGACAGAAGGAGACACTCTGTGGAGCGAAATGACATCTTGGCTGGAGGCGGTGCTGAGGGGAGGTCAGGCTTCTTGCACTTCCCACGCTGGTGCATCGCAGGCAATGTGACATACCCACAAAACACTAGAAACACGGACGCAGGCATGAAATGCAGACAGAGGGAGTCAAGTGTGGCAGGCAGAGGGGTCAGTGCAAGCAGATAGTGACAGGGAGGGAGAGGGTTTAGTTAATTCCAACATTTACTGTACATAAAGAACCAGCAGCTGGTCAGAAACAATAGATACAGTCAGCACCAGAACAGATGCTCATATCACTTTTAGAACTGCCAACAACAACCACTGTTAGAAGTCAAAGAACTCAACCATGTTTTGGAAACTGTAGTGGAAAGACCCTGAATAAATCCCTGTCTAGATGATGAGCCTCATTTCCGTTTCTGAAAAGACCAGAGATGGTCACCAAAATACCTACCCAGCACATTGATAAACAGTTCATACAGTTCGTATGTGAGTAATGGCTGTGGAAGGCTGTGGAAGTAATCAGACACCGTTTTGAAGACGTCTCTTTCAAAACCGGGATAGGATGGCTGAGCGCTGTCATACTTTGGCCCTGGAGACGAAACAACAAGTTACTGTAGCTGATATGAGACAGAACAAATATTCATGTGCTCCCCCAGGAGGAGCTGACTGAATATAGCATGACTTTATATTGTTGATATTTCATTTTTTTTCCCTTAAGACATCCCTTTATTTTTAAATTGAAGGTTAATTATTCATGCAAATAGCTAATGTATATTACTAGGGAAACATTTGTAGGTGTTGTTATTTATTCCGTTTGAGATCTCTCTTCACATCTTAGCTGGAGTTATATTATTCATGCCAGTATGAATTATTTCAATACAGCATTTTTGGGTTCCTTTAATGGGTTCCTACCAAATTACTATCTACTATTTTTTTTCTATTCTGTTTAGACTATGGTGTCAATGTTTGAGCCTGAGAAATCTCTCTTTAAGGCAATGGTTTTGTATCTCCATGTCATAAACACTAGGGATGAGGCCTCTAAAGTCAGAAAATATGGGGGTGTGACTGTTTGGGCCAACACTATTATCACTGCTCACCTATTGTTACACACGTTTCATGAATCACATGAGTCCTATAATAAGTTTATTTCAGATCTGGGCTGGTTTCTATTAAAGCTTGATAAATGAGGACCACTGAGAGGGAGACATACACTTGTCTCTTGTTTATATTAAAAGTGTTAAATTATGAATTTTTATTAAATTAAAAAATTGTCTGAACATTTAGGATTACAGAGTATACAACTCAAAATGTAAACATAGGTTTAGTCATTTTTAAAAACTCTGAGGCTCATTTTACATATTATATAGAACAACATTTTCTTCAGTTGTCAATTTCTAACATCTAGCATTATATTGTTATACAATACTGTATGAATTTAAGTTATACATAGCTTGTTGCTACTCACAGTTGGCTAGGCTCTTCATGGCAGACAGAACCCAGTGGGGAAGGTCATCTGGAGGTAAGTTGGACTGGTTATCAGTTATATTTTAATAATCCACCATTTAAGACTTGTACCTTATAACCTAAAACACAGTTTAGTCTTATAATGTAAGACATGTAGTTGGTATACATATCATTAATGTGCTGTAAAAATTACAATTATTCAATGAAAAATATGTTGAATTCCTTTTTTTGTATCCCGAGACTGTCACCTTGTCATATGCATTGTCCTAGAATACCACTAAAAAGTTTTTTATTCTCATGATCTAATGACAGAATAAATATGATCAATATTAGTGGACACTAATGAACATTAAGGGCTTGCCAAATACTGGTCATTTCTTAAAAAAGATTTGTTCTCTGACATTCTATGAGTTTCAACTCAAACCATGGCTGATGGACATTTTAAATACTACTTAAACAGAATAGACACACAGGTGGAGACAGAGATGAAGGCAGAACCTACTGATTTTGTCGTCCAGCGTGACTACCCCATGCTTGTTGACTTTGGTCATATTATGGATGATGTTTTGAGGGTTTACATCGCGCTGGTCTAAAACTTCATTAAGAGATGTAATACCCAGAATCCTCTGCAGGCTGAAACACAAAACACCCGGTTCAGTTTATCAAGGAAACATGCAATATATTTAAATGACATAAAATATAATATAAGGCACAGGTTAAATGCATATAACACAACGGAGTAGTGCTGCAACTAACAACTATTTTGATAGTCGATTACTCTATCAATTATCAAAACAATTAAATATTCATGAAAAAAAAGTTGATTACCATTTCCCAAAGCTAAAGATTTACTTAAAATGTCTTTTTTTTGTACAGACCAACAGTCCACAACCCAAAGATCATCAGTTTACTATTATTGAAGACTAAAGAAACCAGAAAATAATCAGATTTGAGTAGCGGAGTATGTTTTTCTTTTAAAATGATTGAAATCAAATAATTAATTGTCAAAATAACTGTTGATTGATGCAACTGATTTTTTCTGTTCATACTGGGTCATGGTGATGTCTCTCCAGATATCCTGTTCATCTTGAACAGTTAGCACTCGTCTCTGCAGCTGCTGTTGCTCCCTTGTTGGCTGATTCTCTTCCTTTGCTTGGAGGGCAGGATCTACATTTTCCTATAATGGAGGAACAACAAGTGTAAGCAACTACCAAACTTCTATGACTGTAAAAAGAAAATTATGTCTAAACTCATGTCAG
The DNA here is from genome assembly GCA_036785175.1 of Eupleurogrammus muticus. NCBI lineage: Eukaryota > Metazoa > Chordata > Actinopteri > Scombriformes > Trichiuridae > Eupleurogrammus > Eupleurogrammus muticus. The sequence goes on along the minus strand of JAYKQN010000006.1, from coordinate 28,546,408 downwards.
AATGACTGATTAATGCTGAATAAATATTTGGATATGCACATAATCACACACTCGAACAGACATGGATAGACTGATATAAATGTAATCCACATCCTGTTTTGCCCACCTGTGTCTCTTTCTCCTGCTTCTTGATACTCCTAAATTTAAAGAAACCTTCTTTGTCCTTGAGTGAAGGCCTCTTCTTAATGGAGGTGGGAGCTGAGGCTGGAGCAGGACAAGGAATGGGCTTCAGGGGAGAAGTAGAGGGGAATCTGGAAGAGACAGTAAATGGAATTTTGTAAAGTTGTGCTGCAAAACAAAAAGTCAATGTCCAAACAAATTGATTCAATCTGCTCCCTTTAAAAACATACAGTGGCTTGCGAAACTATTTGGCTCCCTTGAACTTTGTGACCTTTTGCCACATTTCAGGCTTCAAACACAAAAATATATAACTGTAATTTCTTGTGAAGAATGAACAACAAGTGGGACACAATCATGAAGTGGAACACACTTTATTGGATATTTTAAACTTTTTTAACAAATAAAAAACGAAAAATTGGGCGTGCAAAATCATTCAGCCCCATTGAGTTAATACTTTGTAGCGCCACCTTTTGCTGCGATTACAGCTGCAAGTTGCTTGGGGTATGTCTCAGTTTTGCACGTCCAGAAACTGATATTTTTGCCCATTCCTCCTTGCAAAACAGCTCGAGCACAGTGAGGTTGGATGGAGAGCGTTTGTGAACAGCAGTTTTCAGTTCTTTCCACAGATTCTCAATTGGATTGAGGTCTGGACTTTGACTTGGCCATTCTAACACCTTGATATGTTTTTTTGGTGAACCATGCCATTGTAGCTTTTGCTTTATGTTTTGGATTATTGTCTTGTTGGAAGACAAATCTCCGTCCTATGGACAGATTCTCCCACCTCAGCTGTAGACCTCTGCAGTTCATCCAGAGTGATCATGGGCCTCTTGGCTGCATCTCTGATCAGTCTTCTCCTTGTATGAGCTGAAAGTTTAGGGGGACGGCCAGACCTTGGTAGATTTACAGTGGTCTGATACTCCTTCCATTTCAATATTATTGCTTGCACAGTGCTCCTTGGGATGTTTAAAGCTTGGGAAATCTTTTTGTATCCAAATCCAGCTTTAAACTTCTCCACAACAGTATCTCGGACCTGCCTGGTGTGTTCCTTGTTCTTCATGATGCTCTCTGTACTTTAAACAGACCTCTGAGACTATCACAGTGCAGGTGCATTTATACAGAGACTTGATTACACACAGGTGGATTCCATTTATCATTGTTAGTCATTTAGGTCAACATTGAATCATTCAGAGATCCTCACTGAACTACTGGACAGAGTTTATTGCACTGAAAGTAAAGGGGCTGAATGATTTTGCATGCCCAATTTTTCGTTTTTTATTTGTTAAAAAAGTTTAAAATATCCAATAAAGTGTGTTCCACTTCATGATTGTGTCCCACTTGTTCATTCTTCACAAGAAATTACAGTTTTATATCTTTATGTTTGAAGCCTGAAATGTGGCAAAAGGTCAAAAAGGTCAAGGGAGCCAAATAGTTTCGCAAGCCACTGTATTTGCAGCATGATTCTACACAAGCCTGCAAACCTGTACAACAAGTTGTTGTCTTCAAACTCCTCTGTGCCCCAGCGGCCCTTCACATCTTCGATCACATGGTTCTTTAAAAACTTCTTCAGGAGCTGCACTGTCTGTTGCCTGTTGACTTCAGGGCCAAAATTGCTGTTACTACGGAGCAGCTGGTGCAACCACTCTACGGCAGACATAGCGGTGAAGCAGGAGGCATAATGACGAAAGTTCTGGCGATGTTTCCTTAGAGGCATACCAGCCCGAAACAGGCGAGTCACCTCATTCCACTACGGGAAGACAGGAAGAGGGATTATTTTACACTAACAGGTGTTGTTGTGATTTTTTCTTTTTATAATAATCTGTTAAGTTATTAACAAGTCCCTTGTGTCCTTACAGTAGCAGCCTAATAAGGTCAGTTTAAGGTTTAAAAACAATTTTGGTGATAAGGACTACACTGCTCTATAAAGTTTAAGTTGTTCTTAATCATCACAAATAATACAGATAAACAAATATTGTTTAAATATTCGTTGTCAGTTCATAGAACAGTGGTTACATAAACACTTGTAAAATAAAGACAAACTTTATTGCGAGACCAACACATTCCAGAATTTGGCCTTCATCAGGGTCATCCAAGGACCACAAGCCGAAGTATGGTGGACTAATAATTTTGAAGTAGTCAAGAAATTTTAATCTGTCATCATTAAATCATTATCATTAGTAACATCATTCAAAGCTGCGATGATCAATCAATTACGTTCATAGCCAACTATTTTAAAATAATGAATTCAAAATTCTGTTTCCAGTAGTTGGTAGTTATATATCTATCTCTAGATATATAGAATCCATATTTGTCACAGAATCACCCTTATCGTACTTGCTCACAGTTCACTACTTGCTCCTGTCTATATTGTATATATAATACAAGTCTCCTTAAGTGCAAAAATGCATTTTAGGTTTATCTGACGCAAATATGAAGTTCAGTTGGAAAATTTATCAAATCAACTCGATATATTTAGCATACACGTTTCTGGTACACAAGGCTATGATGGCAATTGTAATGTGGTGTCAGCGTATAGCTCAAGTTATATATATATATATATATATATATATATATATATATATATATATATATATATATATATATATATAGTGGAATATTAGCGATAATTTAACAAATGGTCAGGTAATAGTGTGCAAATCGACTAAGGATAGCTGTGAAAGTTAAAGAAAATAAGCACCAATAATTCATAAAAAGATGACGTTAACGTAAGTCAGCTATAAAAAAATCATTACAATTATTTTTACCTACTATTAACACCCCTAAAAGAAACATACATTTAAAACCACAGTCAACGTTATAAGAACAGCGATCATGTTTCGCATGAATTAACTTTTAACGGTACCTAGTCGTAACTAAGCTAATGATTCTGTTGTCTGTAACTTACCAGTTTCGTGGCTCGGTACGGTCCTGGGGTGATAATATGGGAATTCATTATTGACCGCAAAAAGGACAGCGACAATGTTCGTAATTCATCCGATATGATGAGAGACAAATATAGCCATTACATCCGAAGAAAATGATATACGGAGAATCTGCTTTCAGATCGTGAACCGCAGCACTTACTTCGACTCCGCCTATCTGGTCTCAGTCTGTTCAAAATTACAAGCAGTGCTCTTCTGGCTCGTGATTGGCCGGTGAGCGAGTCATGTGACGGCCGACAAAACGGAAAGGAGGGGACAGGGGAATCAAAACACAGATTCACCATTTAGTTGAAGGACAGATTCACCACTTCTCAAATCTCTTGTCAAATTACACTCAGGTGTCCATATACAGTGCCTTGCGAAAATACTTGGCCCGTTGAAATTTTTGACTTTTTGCTACATTTCAGGCTATAACATAGATATAAAATTGTGATTTTTTTGTGACTAATCAACACTAAGTGGAACTTGCTGTAGTCATTTAGCTTCAGCCTAACCCGAGTTGAAAAACGTAGGTAAAGCTACATGATATCAAATGGATATCTGCCATATTCCTAGTCGTATATAGAATTATTCCATCTTTGTGTTTCCTCATTTTCTTTGTTGAGCTGAGGTGGAGTATAGTGCGAAAAGATGGACTTTGGCACTAACAAAAATGTAAAATAAAAATATGTCTACTTGATTTGACCTGTTTTGTAGTATTTGTATGTGAGTGAGGGATGATTGATTGTTTCTGATTTACAATGAACTGCAATAGTCCAGTGAAAGGGAGAAAATGAAAGCATGGATGATAGTTTCCAGGTTTTTGAATGAAAGGAATAGCTTGAATTTTGCAATGGTGATTTTTAGTATGCCATTACCTGGTGCTTTGTCCTCTACTTTGTACTTCATTCTTGCTGTTTAGTTTGGCAGTTTTCAATAAAGTTTGCAGAAAAATATATAGCGAAGAGATTTACAGTTAATAGCAGAAACAAGGGCGTTACGATTGGAAGAATCCTTATCTTTTGTTCTAGCGCACCCATAAAAAACTTTCTTTGCCAAAGAAGGGGATAGCAGCATTGTATTCACACTGAGGACAGATGAGGACACACAAGGAATTATATTAACATATCTTTACAGGCCTTCTGTCAGAGTAAAATGCAAAAGACAGAAAGAAATGGGTAGGGACATTTACAAAGAGATGAATACTGAGAGGATGGGGCCGACTCTGCTATAGACATGCAAATGTATGCAAAGAATAGGCTACAGTAACAGTATGATTAGTTGAAAAGAGGTAATGCAGTAATATAAAAAAAAATTCAGCTGCGTCAAACCTGAGATTGAATGTTTTTCCACCAAATATTACATGTTCCATTCATGATTCATTCATTAGGCAGTAAATACAATATGTTCAGTTCACATTTGCCCAAAACATGAATGTCTTCTTAAACTATCATTCACTGAATGCATTCATGTACAAAACTGGTATATTTTCAGTATATTATAAAGAGGGAGATTTTTGGTGTGACTAAATACTTGCAATTGCAGAATCTTGGCACCCACTTCTCAATTCGAATCCAAAGTTCTCTAAATTTTCTGCAATACCAAAAAGACAAAATTATACACTTACTGGCCACTTTATTAGGTACACCATGCTAGTAACGGGTTAGACCCCCTTTTTCCTTCAGAACTGCCTCAATTCTTCATGGCATATATTCAACACGGTGCTGGAAGCATTCCTCAGAGAGTTTGGTCCATATTGACATGATTGCATCACACAGTTGGCGCAGATTTGTCGGCTGCACATCCATGATGCGAATCTCCCGTTCCACCACATCCCAAAGATGCTCTATTGGATTGAGATCTGGTGACTGTGGAGACCATTTGAGTACAGTGAACTCATTATCATGTTCAAGAAACCAGTCTGAGATGATTCCAGCTTTATGACATGGCGCATTATCCTGCTGAAAGTAGCCATCAGAAGTTGGGTACATTGTGATCATAAAGGGATGGACATGGTCAGCAACAATACTCAGGTAGGCTGTGGCGTTGTGACGATGCTCAATTGGTACCAAGGGGCCCAAAGAGTGCCAAGAAAATATTCCCCAGACCATTACACCACCACCACCAGCCTGAACCGTTGATACAAGGCAGGATAGATCCATGCTTTCATGTTGTTGACGCCAAATTCTGACCCTACCATCCGAATGTCGCAGCAGAAATCGAGACTCATCAGACCAGGCAACGTTTTTCCAATCTTCTATTGTCCAATTTCGATGAGCTTGTGCAAATTGTAGCCTCAGTTTCCTGTTCTCAGCTGAAAGGAGTGGCACCTGGCGTGGTCTTCTGCTGCTGTAGCCCATCTGCCTCAAAGTTCGACATACTGTGCGTTCAGAGATGCTCTTCTGCCTACCTTGGTTGTAACGGGTGGTTATATGAGTCACTGTTGCCTTTCTATCAGCTCGAACCAGTCTGGCCATTCTCCTCTGATCTCTGGCATCAACAAGACATTTCCGCCCACAGAACTGCCGCTCACTGGATATTTTTTCTTTTTCGGACCATTCTCTGTAAACCCTAGAAATGGTTGTGCGTGAAAATCCAAGTAGATCAGCAGTTTCTGAAATACTCAGACCAGCCCTTCTGGCACCAACAACCATGCCATGTTCAAAGTCACTCAAATCACCTTTCTTCCCCATACTGATGCTCGGTTTGAACTGCAGGAGATTGTCTTGACCATGTCTACATGCCTAAATGCACTGAGTTGCCATCATGTATTGGCTGATTCGAAATTAAGTGTTAACGAGCATTTGGGCAGGTGTACCTGATAAAGTGGCTGGTGAGTGTATATATTTATCTCTGCTATAGTATATTCATGTTATACTTCCTTTCTCATATATATGATGTATATAAACATTATATAAAGAAAAAGGATAAAACAACAAACAATATTTATATTATGTGTATTAAAATACCATTTGATAGACAAAATAAAGAAATGTTGTTGAATGAAGGCTCTAAGTTACCCCAAAAGTCTACAGTATCAAAGAAAAATCTCATCTCGGGAATTTACAGTGTTTGTGGAAGGTGATATTGAAGCCTAAATGTCAAAACAGCCACTGGCTCATTGAATCTTTGAGATTAAACAATACAGAAAATGTTGCAGTAAATTATTTTCTTTAGTCGTGTGTTCCACCTGCCGGTAGAATAAGTGGCGCTATATGCAATGAAGCACCTATAGGTAGCGCTAATACTTATTTCACCCGACAAACGGTCTACAAACACAAGACAGAAGAAGACTTGTTTTTTTGAGACAAATATATATGGCAGTGCATTTAGTTTCAGCTTCTTAAACGTGTGTTAACAGTTGTCTTTTAGGAAATACGTACAGATATGTACCGCTGCGTGGCGAGGTAAGAGCCGTTACATCTTTACCCGCCATAACGTTAAAAGCATCCGTTAATTCACGAATGTTACACTCACATATCTGCACGATCTTTGGCACACATTTCTTTTTGTCTACTTTTTCTTATTTTTATTTACTTTTTATCTTACTGAGAGAAGTTTTACACTTCACGAATGTTTCATTTTATACTCCCCATATGTTTGAATTTATGCCTATAATGTATAGATATAACCAAACATGAGTCTGTTGTTGTTGTTTCTTGTAAATTATAGCTCAGATTGTCAAATAATAGCTCAGATCGCCACCTCTACACTGACAATCCTGTTCACACCAACAGGTAATTTAGATTTTAATCCCAGAGACAACCCACGCCAACAGAGGAGAAAATTATGTTACAGAGTTATGATCCAACCTTACAACAATTTCCTTGTTTGTACAATAGTAATTTAATTCTGCAGCAAATCACAAAAGACTGACATAGGATCTAGCACAGAGACTAGTCTGGAGCTACTGTACCTGAGGACTGATTAAAGACCATCTTGTTCATTTGTGTTCATTGCATTATCTCTGTCTCCCAAAGAAGTGTTTGCAGTGGAGGACGAGTGTGTCCTGCCTTTGCCCCTGCTCACACCCAGTCACTATCATGGACGCTGAGAAACAGAGCGGCAGAGAGACAATACAGGTGATCGGGAATCTATCCTATAACCCACTCACTAAAGCTGCAACAGGTCGATTAATAAATTATTTGCTAACTATTACTTGTTTTGATATTACTGTAGATTGAATATTTTAGGATTATGGGCTGTTGGGTAAAATAAGACATTTGAACTCCCATAAGTTTTCACAATCATTCTTCAGTTATGTGCTATTTTATTGTATATATGTTGTATGAGGTTTAATATGCTTTAATTGTCTATGAATGTTGTGGTGCAGGCTGGCTGAGCAGTGTCTGCAGTGTTCAGTCCATTATATGAGCTCTGCAGCTAGAAAGAGGAAAGGTCTGCGCAGCACCTTCCCCTTGCTGGACCTGCCTCTCCAGCCCATCCACCAACATGTTTATGAAGCCAACCTCCGAAACAGCAAGACCTGCCACAACAAGTAGGTTCTGATCTAGTCAGCCTCAGGCCTTACTGCTCTCATGGGATCAGTTCTAGTCTACTTCACCCACTGCAGATGCATCTATATATACTTGATGTTCATTATATACTTTATGTCTCACTCATAGATACATGGAGTTGAGTGAGAAGGTGCGAAAAGGAGGAGGTGACAATGCTGTAGCCAGACATACCCAGAGAAACAGGAAGTTGCTGGTCAGGGATCGGCTGCAGCTTCTGCTGGACGATGAGGACTTTTTGGAGCTATCCCCATTTGCTGGTCTAGGTCTGCCGTATGGGGACATTCCTTCAGCCGGGTGCCCAACTGGTCAGAAACCACTAACTAGGGGTTTATAGATTTTAAAAAAGGGCTGTCAAACTCAATTTATTCATGGGCCATATATAGCGCAAGCTGCTCTTAAATGTACCAGTCAAAAATTTCTATATAAATAACAAATTAAACTACAATTTTCCTCCAGCCTTTTTATGTCATGTCCAGACATACATTGTAAATATTTTCACAATTAACTCTCCTTCGTTTTAAAAAAACAGTAGACATGTCATGATAGAAAACAAATATCCCTTACGAAAATTAACCATGGCTTTACCATGGGAAATACCGTGGTTTTACCATGGTTTTTTGGGTAACCATGGTTAACCATGGTTTTTTTGTGGTAACCATGGTTATACTATGGTTTTTATGTAGTAACCATGGTTCTACCATGGTTTTTGGATACCATAGTATTACTATGGTTGGTTCATGGTACTTCCAAAAACCATGGTAGAACCATGGTTACTACATAAAAACCATAGTATAACCATGGTTACCACAAAAAAAACATGGTAAACCATGACCCAAAAAACCATGGTAAAACCACGGTATTTCCCATGGTAAAACCATGGTTAATTTTCGTAAGGGATGTCTCAGTTATTCCACATTTAGCAGTCTACTGTTGCATTGCAGTTCAAACTCATGGACAAAATTTCCTTTTTTTAAGACTTTTATCAACACAAGAGGGAAATATCTCTCTATTGATCTCTCTATTGATCTTTGTCGATATTTCTGTCGATCTAATATCATCCCTCAATGGTGTCGAATCAAACTCAACTTTGGAATATAGTTTGTGTATGTCATGATTTTTGTAAAAGAATTTTGATGGTGAAATTTTTCATTGATTATTATAATATTTTTGTTCAAGCTCAAAGTCCCTTAGGTGTGCTGTGGTGGTCTAGGGAGTTGTACAGTTGAGAAACTCCAAGACACGTTCACAGGCCCACAGCAAATCCTGACACTATTGTCTTATGGATGGATGGATGGATGGATGGATAGACAAGTTGTCGTTAATATTAAAATAATGTGGAAACACTAAAGATTTATTGTCCTTTCACCATTTACTACATATACTGTGGTGGTTCTCTTTTTATTTAAGATTTTGAACAAATATTTTCTACCATGTGTGGTTCATTCCGTATGATCCTTACTTATGTCTTTTTGTTATGTGTGTGTGTGTGTGTGTGTGTGTGTGTGTGTGTGTGTATCTAGGTATTGGCAGGATCAATGGCCTGTGGTGTGTCTTCATTGCTAATGATGCTACAGTAAAAGGTGGCACAGCTTATCCAATCACAGTGAAGAAGCAGCTGCGAGCACAAGAAGTGGCCATTCAGAACCGCCTGCCCTGTATTTACTTGGTCGACTCTGGAGGAGCATTTCTACCACTGCAGGTGGACACACACACACACAAATACACACACAGACTTCTGCTTCATTAAGTGTTTGATCTCAAATTCTCTGTTTGTGTCCAAATATCCAGTCAGAGATCTTTCCTGATAAGAACCAGGGAGGAAGGACATTTTATAATGAAGCCATCATGTCTGCTATGAAGATCCCACAGGTAATGGAGTTTAAACTAACACTGAAATTCTACCACAGAAAAAACTCAAGTAAAGTAATTGCTAGGGAGTAAAAACAGAGCAAGAAAATATAAATGGACAGAAAGTCCAAATAACTGGAGTTATATGAATTTAGGTTAACTTGAGTTACCTGCTTTCTGCTAGAGTAAAGTGGCCCAAGATTAACTCAAATGTTCTAGGATTAATTTAAATGTTGGAGAGGAGTTATCTTTCCAAAGTAAAAGTTTACATTTCTTTGTGAAATATCTGATCATAGTTAATATTACATTTAACTATGGGCTAACTCAGTGGGGTGCGTTTGACCTCAGGGGAACATGCTTTTTAATTTTATATTATTTTATTTTTTTATGTCCTAGAATAAATTACACCTCCACTCAGTGGAATCAGAAGCGCTCTTATAAGAGTTTACGCAGGGAGCATTCGCTCGGTGGTGTAGGTGCAGAGTAAGTAAATTTAGACACAAAGTGTAGCGGACCTTCAAGTGACACCAAGGAAAAATATTTAACAGGGATGAGAAGACAGGTGGAGAGAGACGGGGGGCGCAACAGAAAATAATTGAATAGCACTGGGCTAGCTGAAGGTCTGGTCTAACATTCTATAAAAAAAATGGGACTAGAATCAAATATAATTTCTAAAACCAATTGGCTTAAGGCATAAATTGATTTCCAAAGTTGACATTATCGATAACAAACGAGTGTGTTCGAATCTTTGGTTCCTTCTTCGTCGGATCCTACACAATAGGGTTCCATAGGAAGACTCCATGTATGCTGCGATATCTAAGTTTAGTTTCTTCCCAAAGGTGTCGGTAGTGTGTGGCTCATGCACAGCGGGCGGAGCTTACATCCCCACCATGGCAGAGGAGGCAGTGATGGTGGACCAGATAGGGACCATTTTCCTGGGAGGACCGCCACTTGTCAAGGCTGCCACAGGAGAGGAAGTCACGCCAGAGGACCTGGGTGGAGCCAGGCTTCACGCTGAGTACTAGTCAGATGGCAAAATACACCCAGTTACATCTTTAAACAGAATTATTTCTCTTATGAACTAATTTGACTTGAAATTGAGCCTGTTCATTAGTCTTTGTATGGTTTAGGGTGAGCGGCTGTGTGGACCATTTTGCCAAAGAAGAGAAGGAGGCATATGATTACACCAGAAACATCATATCCACCCTTAACTTCCAACTGCCTGAGGAGGAGGAGGATGATGAGAATATGGGGAAGAGGAAAATAGAGGAGGAACCTCTTTATGATTCAGAGGAGCTCCTGGGGCTTGCTCCCAGAAGTTACAACTACAGTTTGGATGTTAAATTGGTACAGAAAGAAGTCCATACATATGTTCACATTTTCTCTGTAGTCAGCATATAGATTAACAGCAGTCATTGGTTTATAAAAAGAAAAAACAAAGTCTCAAATGTCATCATTTGAGAGTCAATCATTGAAGACTAAACATTTGAATTTAAAAATGAAATTAGAGAATATGATGATTTTCCGGTTTAAGAGAAATTAATCAAAAAAACTCAGAATGATTAACCAATTACCGTAAATTCTGGACTACAAGCCACTACTTTTTTCATATGTTTTGAACCATGCGGCTCATACAAAGGCACGGCTATTCTGCAGATTTTTTCAACCGCTAGGGGCGGAACCGGAATTAGAATCAAAACTAAGACAAAACAAATGCAAAGAAGAATACGCTAGTTCAAGAAGAATACGCTAGTTCCTCTTTAGCAGATATAAGTTGGTAGAGCCAACCTCACCGGAGGAGGACAGTGACACAGAGAGCGAGACTAATAGAGACAGATGTGACGAGGCGCTGCTGAGTTTTTCAAGTCCGACACTAAAGAAGACGACTTTGTGGGTTTCAACAAAGATGGTTAATGTGACGTGATTTCACACACAGGAGAAATAAAGATAAATACTGTAAATACAGGTTATTTTCTCTTGGTTCTGTCCCGTTTTAATCAGCAAAGTTGCTGCCGTGTTAAAATACAGGTTAAGAAAGGATCTATTTAGGTGCATACATGTACATTTACAAGCGGATGCAGCTTGTATGCAGGTGCGGCTTGTTTTTTTAAAAAATTATTTTTATTTTTTTAAAAAATAGAACAGATGCGGTTTATATGCAGGTGCGCTTTATAGTCCAGAATTTACGGTACCACATAGTTGGAAATACATTTTCTGCCAGTTCACTAATTGTTACAGGTCTATTTGTTTCAAGTCATGGTGGTTAGTGTCTCACTACACCATTATTGGCTTTAATGACATACTGTGGGGTGTCTCTGTCTGTTTCCCCAGGTAATTAGCCGGCTAACTGACGCGAGCCGATTCCAGGAGTTTAAAGCTCGATATGGAACCACACTTGTCACAGGCTTTGCAAAGATACATGGGTAAAAGATTCAAACATGCAGAGGACCATGTGTAAAATCACAGGGTCTCTTGCCACATATGTTTTGTGTCCCCTGACAAACAGTAGTTCACTTCAATGTCTTTGATTATATTCATACCGACACATGAATGTCTGGTGTGAAATAACACAGACTTTACACTGGGGCTGGCTGATTGAAGATGGTTTGATTTTGAGCTAGCAGATTCAGACATACATGTCTGTGTTTATACATTCGGCTCCTTGGTAATTTATCAACTATGTCAGGGTTACAGTGCATGTCTGAAAGGGGCTTAGGACTTCAACTTCATTTGCAATTGTGTTTTTAATGAAACAAGCCCTAGATCAGCATTATTTAACATCTTATATGGTATTTTTGTTTTGTGCTTATATCCTGCATTAGACACCTGGTGGGAATATTGGCCAACAATGGGGAGCTGTCATACCAGGCTGCTCTGAAAGGAAGCCACTTTGTCCAGTTATGTGACCAGAGAGACATCCCGCTCATATTTCTCCAGAACACAGCACCCACAGCAGCCCTAACAGTCTCCACAGCACAGGTGTTCACTCCCAGCGAAACACACATATTTGTAGAAGTTTCTGAAACTAAAGTACACATATCTTTTCAATATATAATCCAAAAATATACTTTTAAAGTAATGGTAATGGTGTATGGATATTATGGGCTATCAGATTTATGTTAAGTTTTGTGTGTGTGTGTGTGTGTGTGTGTGTGTGTTTGTGTGTCTGTCTGTGTGTCTGTTTGTGTGTCTGTTTGTGTGTCTGTCTGTATGTGTCTGTTTGTGTCTGTGCACATCTCTTTTAGGCAGAGAATAACAGCAACCGCTTAAAGGCCCAGGGTTCAATGATGTCAGCAGTAGCATGTGCCTCTGTCCCCAAAATCACTGTGGTGATTGGTGGTTGCCATGGTGCCGACAGCTTTGCAATGGTTAGGCAATCTTTTTACTTAATTTTATTTCTCTATATGACAGACATTGCTAAAGAATATAAATTTGAAATTAGTTATACTTGTACTTCTTAAAAAAAGGCATTAATACTTGGCATTATCTATCTAACAAAGGAAGGAGCATCTATCTGTGATCAACCTCAGCTTTTGGATATAACTTGCATATAGGATGATGGTGTACATCCATTTTTGTGGAAAGTTTTTGATACATATTTAAAACATTATTATTATCATTAAAAGTTTAAATGCCATAGTCTTATATATCACAGTGCTATCCTGCAGCAATGTTTATTCTGCTACAGTGAAACACTCCAAATTGCAACTACTCCTCATGTTGTCTTTCATAATAATTTAATATTTGTTTCCTGTTTCTTCTTGAACCAATCATGCAGCCAAAGTAATGCTAGTATTGTAACTTCTCTTAAAAACAATGCACTAAGATATAAGCTGGTTTAGCTTCTATCTCTATTCTTCCACTAACACAGGCTACTTTTATTTCATGAGACATTCACAGACAGTCAGCAAATCACAGAACTATCACCTAACAGAAAAGAATTTGGGAATTTCTAACCGTAACATGACCAGGTTGTTGCAATGTACAGCAAAAAGTATGCAGCAAGAGATTTATTATAAATCTGGCATTTCTTGGATTATCAACACATTTTGGAAACATCATCTGAACTTTCAACATAAATTGCACCATTTTTCTTACAGTTAACATATTTGCACATCTCTCCTTATCTCAATATATGCCCATGTCTTAACCCAATGTACATTTCATCTATTAACATGATCTAACCCCTCCATTTGTCCAAACACAAAAATCTACTTAAACTTCCACTTCTATAGGAATACAGACATCCAATAGGCACTGCACTAGTTTTTCTGAGTGTGCCTGCTGCTTTTAAAAATTACTTTTTTTTGGTACAAATTATCTTACAGTACAGAAGGGCTGCAACTATTGATTATTGAAATTATTAAAGTTGTTTGGTTTAAAAAAGGGTGTAAATGTCGATTACTGTTTTCCAAAGCTGATGATGCAAAAAAATTTAATATTTCCTCCCAAAAATATATCAAATAAGGTAAATACATAGTTCATGTCTTTCATGAGCAGAGTTAGTTAGTAAGACACAACTGCATTTCGTTACATCTAACCACCACATAAATTCTGTAATAGAATTCTTGATGTAGGATTTGTAATTTAGGATTAATTCTACAATAATTGTAGACTTGTTTCCTGTTTCTTGGTTGGTTCTAGTGTGGCCGAGCATTTCATCCTAATTTCCTGTTCCTGTGGCCCAACGCAAGAGTGTCCATGATGGCTCCAGGTCATGCTGCTCTGCTTCCCACGGACATTGAGCAGATGGAAGAGATAAAGGAGCAGGAGGACAAACTGAACAAGAGATTGGAGGAAGAGAGCTCTGCTTTCTACTCCTCTGGCCGGCTCTGGGATGATGGAGTCATTCTACCTCAGAAGACCAGGAAGGTAAATCCTCAGCAAAAACAGCAAAGACCCGATCACTAAATACAACTTTGCCCCTTTCCATTTTTTATGTTCTTTAAAATATACAAATTTGTATTTGCAGGTTGTTAGCACCTGTCTGGACATCATCAATCAGCAGAAGTATCAGCTTTCCACAGAGAAACAGCAATCCATGCTCCTACGTATATAAAAGGCTCCACACTTCCTCTGGATACTACAGACACCTGCACATCTGTGAAACTGCTGTCTGGCTGCAAAAGCTAGTTGATCTCCTATACCTATATGTGTGGATCTATATTTACACGGAGCTCACATGCTAACAATTCAGCATGTTTAGTAATTGTGGTAACTGCGAGTTATGACCAATGTGAAGTGATCCCTTGTGACATTGTATTTGAATTAAATTATATAAAACTACTATTTTTGAGGACTTACACAGATTCTTGTCATTAAGACTCACACACAGAACAGACACAACACATATTTACTGATTTGTTTGCTGTGGTTTCATAATCAAAAGGTATTTGATGATGATAATATAAATGCTACAATAATAATGATAGAAATATATAATGCTCTAAATACCCTGTACAGTACAGTAGGGCTGCAACTAAGGACTATTATAAAAGTCAATTAATCTATTGATTATTGAGACTATTAGAATTGTTTGGTTCATAAAATGGTGATGGTGTAAAATGTTGATCACTATTTTCTAAAGCTGTTGATGCAACATAAGGTGTCTAACAGTCTACAACCCAAAGATGACCAGTTTACTATTATATAGAAGACTAAAGAAACCAGAAAATAATCAGATTTGAGAAGCTGGAACCAGAGAATTTGGGCATTTAAAATAGATTGGTGAATGTAAAAGTTCACAACTTGGAAAAAAGTATCATGATAAAGACAACCGAGATATATATATATATATATATATATATATATATATATATATATATATATATATATATATATATATATATATATATAT
This sequence comes from Eupleurogrammus muticus, assembly GCA_036785175.1. Taxonomy (NCBI): domain Eukaryota; kingdom Metazoa; phylum Chordata; class Actinopteri; order Scombriformes; family Trichiuridae; genus Eupleurogrammus; species Eupleurogrammus muticus. The sequence continues at coordinate 28,531,148 of JAYKQN010000006.1, read as the reverse complement.
ATATAGGGAAACTTCAGTTAAAATCCTGGTTGATCCTAAAGAAGCGCCATCATGTCTTATTTACTCTTGATGCAAAAAGAAGCATCACCTGAAACTATAGTACATGTGTGAAAGATTCTCACTGACATATTTCTGTGCATTTTTAAATATTAACTTACAAGTAGATCAGAGTCCATTGACAGTCTCTTTTTTTTGTTTTAGATTATGAAGTGTTGAAGAAGAAAAAAAGATCTGTCTAAGCCACTTCATGTTTAGTCTTGATTTTCTCATGTTTTTATTTTAAAAAAACAAGGTAAAAACATCTTGTGAGTACAAATGTAAAATAATCATTGGAATGTAATTGTTTTATTTGTATGTAGGAAAATAACTAATTGATAAATAAATATTTTTATTGTAAGACAACATTTTTAACTCTTACATAAATGTTTAACAAACAGGTGCTATTAAATTGCTTCAATTATTCAAATTAATACCTTTAAATTGATTAAAAGTATGAAATGGTTGTTTGTCAGCATCTCATTTTTTATCACTGCACTAGAAAAATTATCTGAAATTTTCCAGCTGATTTTGTTATTTCAAAGAGTCAGTAAGCTGTCGCTGAATCAGCAGCATTTCAGCCTCCAAACCACAAAAGAAAAAACCTTAAAAGTCGAAGAAGAAGAATTTAATTTGCTGCTGTAGCAAGTTTTATTTGGAGGCATTCTTTACATCAAATAGTATAACACTTGTAGGCTTCTGTTTTTAATAGTGCTGATTTACAGTGGGGGATGCAGTATTCAGATACTTCACTGGTTGTCAATAATATACTTAATAAAAATTATTTTTTGTAAAATGAATTGCATGAAAGAGTAAAAGTGCTCATAATTCAGACTAATATAAGACCAATTTAAGACACTGGGTAAATTCGTAGTACAGTAGCATTGCATCATAATATTTGGCACCTTTCACACAAAGTGAAAGCAAATAAAAAATTGAAAGTGTGACACTTTAATAGAATTTAGATAAAAGAATCTTTAGCATAGAATTGCAAATTAAAATGTGAAATCTATTGTACCGGTAATCTAAAAAGGTGAAGGAGTAACTTTCACAACATGATGATAGCAACCGGTGAAAGAATATTTTTTACATAAGAAAAAAAACATAAATAAATATACTCAATTATAATTACAATGCCTGCATTACATGTGCAATTTTTTTTTTTACTGATGCACATACAGAGCAGCATTTTCTTCAAAGAGGCTGATTTAAACAGCTTATATACTGTTGGGAAATCATGGAAATATATTATAGGATGTAATTCATTGGTGATTTTTAATAATTTTTAATCTGATGGTATTCTTTTTTTTCATGCAAATATTGTGAATAGTAGTGCATTGAATTGTCTATAGGAAGCATGTCCTATAGAAAAGTGGAAGCTTAAGTAGATTTTTCATAATTGGCCAAATGAGGCTGTGTTTGACTGTTACAGATACAAATTGTACATTGGGTAAGACATACATTGAGATATGGAGAAACGTGCAAATACAGTTTTGAAAAAAAGGGCTACAATGTATGTTGAATGTTCAGAGTTCAATCTACAATCAGTTTTGAAATTGTAAATGATAGCACTAGTAAAACTGGAAATATGTTAAATCTCTTACTTAATAGTTATTCCTGCATACATGCCACAACCTTGGCATGTAACAGTTATATGTGTTTATAAATAAAACAATGTGGGCATACATTCTGTTCTGTTAGGTGATACTGCTGGGAATTGCTGATGGTCTGTGAATGTGTCATGGATTAAGATGACTACGCCAACAGTGGGCTGTGCTAGCATGAGGAATAAAGTAGCAGCGAAACTGGCTAACATGTTATTGTGCTATATCTGCCCCCCCCCTCTATCTTTCTCTTCAGCGCGAGGCTCAGTCTGGAGGGGGCGCGTTTGGCCTCGGGAACATACTTTTTTATTTTTTGTTAGTCTTAGAATAAACTGCAATTGCACCTCCACTACATTGGGGGAAGTAGCGCTCTCATTGGCAGAGTGTGCGCAGGAAGCATTTGCTCAGTGGTGTAGGTGTATGTGTAAGTATTGACGCGAAGTGTCGCAGACGCTCAAGTGGCGCTATTAAAAATATCTAACATGGATGAGAAGACAGGCGGACGGAGACGTAGATAAAGAGACAAACGAAAGTCTCCCAAAAGCTAAGACGAAGCGTATGTAGCGCTTGGTTCACTGTGGAAGACCGGTGTGTTACTGTGTCTAAAATGTTGGCAGCGGACAGCATGAAGACTCAGAAATTAAAGACATTACACCCCAATCACGCTGACAAGACAAAATTATGTCATTTTATTTTTCAGTATCATATGGTTTGACATATTCAGTCAAAAAATGTTTATATTAAATGTTTATTCAAGGATTTAATTTATTTTTGAATTTCAGATGCACTTTAAATCTTTTCTGTTGCAGTTAATAAAGCTATTCTTTGTTGTAAGTTTGTGCATATTTCTTTTTTTATTCTCTTATACGTTAATAAGTATATAGTGTTATGCAGAGGTGTATTTATAACACTTTTATAGGCAAATGCTACTATTTATAGTCGCGGGGGGGCGCGAGATATTTTCTTCTTCCATAGGGGGGGCGCGACCCCCCTATGGATAATTGAATTAATAATTCAATTTCGATAATTGAAAAGCACTGAATTAGGGTGAAGGGGTGCAGGAGACGCAGATTCGGCTCATCACTTCATCACTTCACCACCTTAAATATCCTGCTTTCCTCCTCCACCATTGCCAGAATTTTGCAGATCTGTGTAAATAAGGTCTCAGCTAATGGTTTCTTGTGCACTCTGATGACTATTTTCTTCTTAGCTCACTCCTGTTCTCATTGTCAACAGATCTCCTCCTCGTTGCCTATCTCTGGTCTGGTCCACCTCCCTGACAAGGCCATTCTGTTGTCAGGTCTTTCTCCATGATCCCTTTCCCCTGCTTCCTCTTTCTTTAATTCTTTACTGTCCGGCTGCACCGAAAATTCTCTAAGGACTCTCCAGCTGATCAAGAATGTAGCTGCAAATATATTAACTGGCACTAGAAGATCTCAACTGTATTAGCCTCTCTGCACTGGCTTCCTGTGAAATTCCGAATAGAATTCAAAATCCTCCTCCTCACCTACTAAGCCCTCAACTGTCAGGCTCCATCCTACCTTGAGGATCTCATAGTGCCATATCACCCATTGAGAACATACATTCCAAAAATTCAGGCTTATTGGAGGTTCCCAAAATTTCTAAAATTAAAACAGGAGGCAGAGCCTTCAACTATCAGGCTTCTCTCCTGTGTGATTGTCTTCCTGTTTCAGTCTGGGGGGCAGACATTCTTCTTACATTTAAGAAGTCCTGCCCTGTGTTTTCTCATTCACAGAAGATGCTGCAGTGCAGCCTAAGAGGGATCTTCTGTTGTTGAAAGATCTGTGCTGTCCTAGTTCACCAGCAGCTGTGATGGATCCTGTCACCTCATCGTCCCCACAATGAAAAGATCCCTCTTCTGTTACTCTTCCTGAGGGTTCTTCCATTTTTTCCCTATTAAAGGGGGAAAAATTGAATTCTTGGCTGCATGCTCACCCCTCTACCTGCCTTGAGTATAATATATTGCTTCTTTAAATCCATACAACAAACCTTTATGATATCCAATTTAATTTCATATTCAACAAGGAAAAGCATACGATTTTCATATTTAGGAAGCAGCTAACATCAAGTTATTAGTATTTTTAATTGAAAAAAAATACTTAGTTTAATGTTTTCTTATTGATCAAGTATGAATCTCCACTTTTTTCTACTTTTATGTTCAAGGAAAATCTGCACCGTACGTTTCAATTCTTTATACTAAAGTTATGAAATGATGGCCCTAATTTTAGGCCCTCTGACTATTTTCTTCCTTCATCTAATCGACTAATGTAATTATTAATTTTGGCCACTAGAGGGAGCTATTTATTCACTGACAATTTAGTTGGTCTTACATACAGTATATAGTGTAATTATATATGGTTTATGGTTGGACTTTTGTGCAGGTCTTTAGATTTAGAAAGTATGTAAATCATTTACAGCATTAAAACACTAACTGCAAAACTACAGATAGTCTGTCAACACTCTTCATGCAGTCTCTTCCTCCACTTTATGCCTACAGAGATAAAAGCATAAAAAAAATAAAATATATATTGCTTTCATCAAACTATAAAATGTCAATTCTGCCACAAACCAATCTTGAGAATAGACTCTGGAGAGCATCTTCATCTATATCACTTCATCTTTACAGAAATACCATATTAATTCGGTTTGACACTCTCCAATGACAAAAGCAACTAACATGAAATATATTTGAGGAAAACATAAGCTGTATTGCTGTTAAGTTTATATTAATATAATATTAATATTAAATAACATTAATAATATATTAAAGGTAATGAAAACAAACATCCCATGCTTTTAAATGTAATTTGTCATACTTAGAGTTGCACTGGTGCTATATACTCTAAACATCAAGACTGATTGATTGAGTGATTAATTTATGCCACATTACTTAAAGATATAAAAAAATCTCCTATCTCCTTTCAGACATATTAAAAAAATAAAGGTACTCAGCTTTGGTTAACAATTAATGTCTGATAATGGTGTGAAATAAGATAATTACTTTGTAAATAAAATGAGGGAGAAGAAACCCCTAAAGGCCATTTTATTTAACTTTATGGCTCCACCTCTGAAATGCTCATTCTCAGTATTGTGTTGTTTCACATGTATTCTGGGTTTAATCTCAGACATGGATCACAAATGCTTCCTTTCTATATTTACTTGAGCCAATTACTTGGTTAATACATACATTAATTCATTAAGACATTCGTGATATTTAAAGTAAAATGTATTAAACAATACAAGAACATGGTTATTTATTTTTATGTCACATAGGCAAAAAAACTTGTGATTGTCAGTAGTCATCGATATTTATATTATTCACGGGGGTCACTGTGGTCCAGGGCCCCTGGTTGTAGCGGCAGGAGGAGGAGTGGTGGTGGTGGGAGTGTGTGTGTGTGTGTGTGTTTTTCGGCAGACAGGAGGACCGGAGTCACAGTGGCACTTTAGAACAGTCAAAGCGGAGGAAAACTGCTTCCAATCCAGGAGAACTCAGAAGGAAGAATCCGCGATGAGTTGGGGAACGGAGCTCTGGGTACGTTTAGACTTTTTAAAACGTTTTTCAGTTTTATTCTCCAAAGACAACACGAAGACTTTTGTGAAATGGAGTGGACGAACGGTGCCATGTTACCTTTTTCCAGCTTTATGTGAAAGGCGAGCGGCTAACTGGCTAGCTGGCCGGCTGCTTGTCTGTTGGCTAGCTATCGCGAGGCTAATAACGCTAAAGCTAATCCACGGTGCACCTTAAGGGCTGCTGACAGCGGCGGAACAAAAGGCGAGTCTGCCGCGAACAAGCTGCCATAGATGGGCTGCCCGGGATCCCGCTGCCACAACTTTCTTCGCCGGTGTCAACCTTAATCATATCTGCGCCAGTAAATTCACATTATTGTCGAACTGGCAGGTTACGAAGTTGTATTTTGGACATTTCTGTGTGTCACACCCTGTTTAAAAGAGAAAGCTGGCAGAGAGTCCCAGTGGTAGGGTGGAGGTAGAGACAGAACACCGTCCTGCTCAAGCTCCTTAAAATTAACCTTAACTGACACCTTACAGTCGTTTGTCTCATTAACTGTATGAGTCTCATTGTGGACACTTGAGTCTTTTTTCTTAACTTAAATATGATTGGAAATGGGCTCGGATGAACTGATCAGCAGGTTTTTAATGCTTGTCTTATGCCTTTTTAAATCCGATTGTATTAGTTAAATCAGTCAAAGATGAGTTCTTTTGTGATCTGCTGCCTGCCTATGTGTGTGTGTGTGTGTGTGTGTGTGTGTGTGTGTGTGTGTGTGTGCAATATCTCCATTTAGCCACGATATGGTTGGAAGACATTGCTCAAATAATTTTTTGCAGCATGTGGTTAATAGAGGGAATATTTTTTAAATTAGTTGACAGTGTGGTTTGTGTTTTTTTGGGGTGTTGGCCATCACAAGCTGTGTAATCAGAGACACAACTGCTTGTGTGTATGTGTGTGAGACCAGAGGATTTATCCTGATGATATTCGTCCAGCTGACCTCAGTGGTTATCCCCAGTTTAACATTTTAAAATAAGCAAATTTCTTGCTTGTTCAGCCCTCAAATGTAACATGACTGCTGCCTGGAGACAAAGAGATTACTGTTTGCTTGGCTGTGATTGCAAAATGATTATGAAATCAAGTACACATGGACACAGAAGTGATTTGTCAGGATCACATTTTTAGGGGAGCACTTTCCTAGCCATTTTATTGTTTTTCTTGCATTTTCCCCCTTAGCATTAGAAAAAAATACTATTTATGGGGATAGGATGTAGTCTGCTATGTCAGCTTGAATTCCCAATAAGACAAATAGATGGACTTGCTAGTGAACATGGCTCAGACAAGAGAAGGGTGAATTGAATCTGAAAGAATGACACATTTAAACTTTTTATTTTTTTCCAGAAAATGATAATATACAACTTAGCAATTCTTGCTATGAATAAAGTTGCTTCCAGATGCAATAAGTATGACAGATGTGAAGAATAAACCCATTAGGAAAAATGTTTCAATCTTAAGTAGGGCTGCCAATAACAATTATTTTATTATTTTCTTTAATTACTGATTAAATGTATGGTTGATAAAATATCTGAAAATGGTTTGATTTTCAACTGCTGTTTCCAAAACACCCTTGGAGATATCCTCAAAATCTCTGTCTCTCTCAACTTGCAGTCCAACAGACATAAATTGAGTTTAGTATCCTAGAATACTAAATAAATCTTATGATGTAAGGAAAAGTGAAAGAAACCATGTGACGTAATGGAACCACTAGTGAACAGAAAATTTTAAACAACAGTTGTCAACAGATGACAAACTAAAAGTGCAGCATTCCTTGCTAATTAAAACTTTTATTTTTGTCTGTGCTGCGGTTGTAAAGCACATTTATGATAATGTTATCCTAGATGCTGGTTGACAGTGTTATAATTCCTTAACAAGATTAGTGTTGACTGTATGGTGATTACAGAATATCATCAGTAGCAGAGACTAGTTTTTTGCTAATTACCAGTAATATGACCAGGTTGCACCATAAAGATTTTCCAATTTCATTAGTCCGTAAATTGAATACGTATGGGTTGAGGACTGTTCTAGACATAAAACACTTAAGGTTTGATTTTAGGCTCTAGGAAAGTTTAATTTACACAATATTCTAATGTTTTATAGACCAAACATTTTATTGTTAAATAAAAAAAATCCAATGATAGGTTGGCAACCTGTCTGGGATGTAATTCTGCCTCCTGCCTGTATTGGTTGGATTGGCTCCAACAGACCCGTGTGACCCTGATAAGGAATAAACTAGAACTAGAAAATAACTGACTCAATGCAATTAAAAGAATCATCATTATTCATTCATGAGAATAATTGAGAAATTCCAGCCCCATTCAGTTTATTATCACAGAACTTGGAAACAGAGGGACAGTTTAGCTTTCTTCTTTCTTTATGTGTGTGTGTATCTTGCACTTAAAATAGCATTAATATTCTTATACCATTTGCTTTTGCTCTACATTTTGGCATAAGACCACCTCTTTTAGAAAACACAAAGCAAAAAAGAAACATCCTATTACAAGGCTGGCTTCCTGCCTTCGACACACACATTACACACACAAAGTAAGAAGTGCTTGTCTGAATTAAAGCTCTATGTGCATTTGGTGTGTGTGTTAGTACCAGGATGATGCCATGCTGTGTCTGTCTGGTTGAGATGAGCTTCAGGCCGGCAGAGTGGAGCAGTCAAGTCTAACTGAAGGACAAGAGGCTGACGGACGGTCTTCTCCACTCATAAGCCAAACTGAAAGACAAGGGGAGGGGGCAGAGGATGAAGAAAAGGAAATGCTTTTAAATGGCTGGCTGGACTTAATATTTTACTTTGAACTCAGTCAACTGTCACAGTGAAAACGGGAAGGGACTTTAGACCAGTTGTTGAAACTCATATATGCTGAGTTCATCCTGGGAGCATAGAATCGAAGATGAAGCAGTTTCTTCTTACGCATGTTTTGCCTATTATTATTACTGTGTTCCCTCAGGTATTCTGTTGACTCTTACAAGAGTCCTTGTTATTCCCATTTTTTTAATGTTATTTATAGACCGTAGACTGTAGCCTTACCACAAAATAACTATGAAGCCAGTCTTTACCTGTATGTTTAGTTGTTGCTCCATGAACATATGATATCCTCTGTATCGTTTATGGAATTGGATGTGGGCTGCAAACCTTTATATTTCTGTGATGCTGTGTTTGTGCTGCTTTAGTGAACCTCTCGTTGGCGATGGGGTTTTTATAAGTTTCTTTTGTCTTCATTTTGTACAACAAACTATTGCGACAGCAATTAGAGTATCTTAGGGTAGAGTTACCATGGCAAAGATGAAGACAATGGAGAATAAAAAAATTATCAAAAGAGAGCCAAATAAGGAAAAACATTTTGTTTCTACAAAAAAAAAAATATTCTGAAGATGGTTTAGCATTTTTTTTTTTTGATTGGATACAGAAGCTCTCACAACACCTCATAGCGGGGCCTGCTTATGATAAATAAACACTAACCAACTGTGGAACTCATTGCTGTGTTTTATCAGTGGATTTTAAAACTGTGACAGTGGAAGGGCCCTGTTATTTAGGACAGTAGCCTTCCTCTAGCAGGTAACAGTGGGTGTGAGGGAAGTCATGTTGAAGCTGACGAACTGGCCTCAAAATTACAAGCTGTTCACCTACCATGGCCAAACTTGTTCACAAATTGTGCAAGCGTGTGGAGGAGGGTGTTTTTGAAGATGTGAGTGTTGAACGTGTTGTTCTCAAGATGACTTTCTTAATTAACTAAATTATGCTTGGATTGTGAGAGGAGGGAGTTCAACTGATAAACGGATAGTTTACAGACATGATGCATTAGATGAAACTTTAATGATCCCAGTGGGGAAATTGGCTGTTAAAATGATAAATAATGACATAATACTTTAGCAATGAATGGGCTTTATCACAGAAAAGATAAAGCTAAATTAATTTATATCAACTCAACAATGGGTGCAGAATGGTGACAGGAACCTATGTACTTAGTCATTTTTTTATTATTCTTTTTCTTCTGACTGAAATGTCCTGTTTAATTAGAAATGCCAGTTTAAATTAAATATAAGCACTTTTTAATAAGATGGTTTATTTGCTTTAGAATAGCTATTTTTAAGAGTATAGTTGTAACCTATTTTTACTATTGCATTAATAAATAATCAGTTAATTGTTTTCTTAATTGACTTTTTCCCCCCAAAAAAGAAGCTGAATTATCTTGTGACATCTTTAAATTCTTGTTTTTCCAGTCCAAATCAATGGAGGAGTTGGTGGTTCTTGTGAGCTAGTAGCTGATTTTTTGTAGATTATTTTTAGGGAATCTTGTGCCTTTATTTATAGTCAAAAGAAATGAGACAGGAAAAGGGGAAAGAGTAGCAAATTACTTTATTGTACAATTTTAATTTTTTTTTTGTTATCACAAATTTCTAATCAGCCAATTACATGGCAGAGACTAAATACATAATGAAGACATAGTCAGGGCAAACCGTGCATTAGAATGAAGAAGAAAGGCGATTTAAGTGACTTGGCTGGCTTGAATACTTTAAGAAACTGCTGATCTACTGGGATTTTCACTCACAACCATCTCTAGGGGTTACAAAGAATGGTCTGAGAAAAGATAAAATATCCAGTGAGTGGCAGTTTTGTGGGTGAAAATGCCTTGTTGATTCCAGAGGTCAGAGGAGAATAGCCAGACTGGATTGAGCTGTTAGATCTAGACCACACCGGATGCCATTCCTGATGGCTAAGAACAGAAAACTGAGGCTAGAATTTTACAGGCTCACCAGAAATAGACAATAGAAAATCGGAAAAACATTGCCTGGTCTAATGAGCCCTGATTTGTGCTGGGACATTCTGGTGGTAGAATCAGAATTTGGCATCATGATAGCATGGATTCATCCTGCTATCCATGCCCTTTCAATGTCACTTAAATCCTCTTTCATCCCCATTCTGATGCTTTGTTAGAACTGGAGCAGATCGTCCTGACCATGACTACATTCCTAAATGCATTGAGTTGTGCTTGGCTGATTAGAATTTTGCAATAACAAGCAGTTGGACAGTTCTACTTAATAAAGTTGCTTGTAGGTGTATATAGGAATTTGTGAAATGACTCAGACCCAAATCCTGACATTTAAGTGCAAAGTATTTCAATTTTTTATTAATATAATTAGCTACTTCCATCAGGTTAAAACTATTGCAATTGAATTTTGTTTTTGGTTACAGTGAAAAACAATGGTGTCTCTAGTCCTTCTCTGCACTAACCACCTGCCCCCTTGGCTCACGCTATGAAGCCAAAGACGCATGAGTATTTCTGGCTGTCATGCTATGGCACTGGCCTCAGCTGATGATAGCTAATGGTGGCTAACTGCTAACCAGTAAGGCATAAATACCTATAAGCCACTGCTGTTGATTGGGGGGGGGGGGGGCGCTTTTGGATAAGGTTGGGGGTGGGGAGCTGGGGGGAAGGAAGGAAGTGTGTGTTTGTGTGTGTGTGTGACCTGTAGACACATGAGGCTGCCCCAGAAATGCCTGATTAGCATTTTCTTTAATTTGATGGATGATGTTAGGTTACTCTAGAAGCAGAAGAAAAATAGTAAAACATTAGCAAAAAGCAGTAAAAAGAGTAGTGGCTTAATCACTGCAATAAGAAAGCAATCCATAAAGTCACAGACCTAGTAGTCCAAACACACACAGGGCTATTGGCTTCTTCCTCTTGGCCTTTTTTCATAATCTATCACCACGACTTGCCCTTCCCTCCCTTCCTGTCCCCATTAGATGCGGTCACACAGCTGCATTCTCTCAGTCCAGCTCTTCTTGCTTATCACACATGTATGCCTTTCAGACCGACACAGTGACCCTTGATAACCACTATGTGTCCTCCTCCCGATAAGACCTTATTGTTTGTGTGATACTCTTTGTGTTTGGTATGAAAGTTTTCCCAAAGTTCACTAGAGCCACTTAATCACTCCTCAGCCTTTAGTGGTCTTATTCTTAAGAAATAGACAAGCATATATATATTTTTAATGTGTGTGTATTTAAAGCTTTAGTTAATATTTCTACAGTCGAAAAGAATGAAATAATAATGTTTAATATTTGTATTTGTATTTATTGTGAACATTTGTTTCCAGGAAGTAAAAAGTGAATCACCAGAGACAGAAAGGCTTCCAGACCTGTGTCACGGCTTGGGATAGATTCAGAGCTTTGGTCACACAGCTGCAGCTGTGTTCAGTGTTATGCTGTGTTCCAGGAGTCAGTCTGTCTGTCAACTGTTTATTCGTCACTTACTTTATTAGCCAACGGATACAAATGCAGGCTTTAGATATTACACATGGAAAACTGGAAGATGTCAGGAATTTTTCTGGGAAATTTTCCCCAGATCTTCAACCCAGTCATTACACTTAAACCTCTGCTGGATAGTGGGCCGCTGTCAATCTCAGGCCTGCTTTTGTAACATGCTCGGAGACAGTAATATGGTCTTTTATACTGACACTATTTCCTCTTTTAAGCTGTATTAAATATCTGAGACACCCAAAGGTTCCCAAGAAAATTATATGAGGGATAATATATGTAAAAGGATTGCTTTTAAACTACAACTTATCTTGTTGCAGTTAAAAAAGCAATAAATAAAACATGGATTTGTCAATTTTCACAAAGAAATACAAGAATTTCTACTGATTCAAAATATTATTTTTCCTGATTTAATGGCTTCTGCAGCCAACAGCTATTTTTCCAGCTGCAAGACGACTTAGTAGGTTTAAAGATAAGCTCTTGAAATGCTCCGAAATGTTTCTGTGAAAGAAAGAAGAGAACAGAACTACTAAAACTACTAATTAATTATATATACAAAATATCTAGGAAGATGCCTATTCTATGAGGCAAATTACCTACCTTACTTACCTTTTTGTATGTATAACAGATTTTTACCTGTTTATTATTTTTTTTAATTGCATAATTTCATAAACAAAAAACGTATTTGAGTGGAAAAGCCTAAAAAGAATGTGCAGAGGTATTATCTATAAAGATATATAAATTAGGGCTGCAAAAAACATTGACATTTGATTAATCTTTCAAATTTTTAAACACATTTTTGGTTGATAAAATGTCGATCAGTGTTTCCCAAATCTGAAGATTGAACCTAAAATGCTTATTTTTTTTTTTTATCCACAACCAAAAAAGCATAGATGTACTATGGGACCAAGACTAAAGAAAGCAGAAAATAATGAGATTTGAGAAGCTAGAAGTTAACAGTTGTATTCTGTCTCTGTATAACAGAGGTAGGGGGTAACAAAACAAGCAAAATCCTCCAATGAATTAGCATTAAAAAATGTGATATTTTTGTCACTGTTGTGGTTCTTGGGGTAAATTTGCAACAACCTTTCGAGTTGTTGCCGTATATACTAAATGTCCTCTAGCTGATGCCCTTTGTGCCTTTGTGCTGTGTACTAAACACATCAGCCCCCTGCTAAACCTGATCACTTGTGCTGCACTAATAGCATCTGCTCTGTGGATAGACACGATACCAATTGACTCGGAGACATACAGGCAAAAGACAAAACTAAAGCAGACAGTGGCTTAACATTAACATACACAATCAAAATAGGGACTTTGCTGTGGTTTTTTTTTATTGGCCCGATTGTTAGTTTAGTTCATGTTTACTGACCTGGTTATCTTTCTCTTCAGAGCCTCTCTATTGTACTGTAACTTGGGTACCAATGTTGGAGCACAGAGAATGAATCAAGCACCCTTTTGTTCCTTGTTTGTGAGTGTATGTTCATGTGAGTAGACACTAGTCTCGGTTGGAACAAAAACCTGCACCCACTGCAGCTCTTTAGGACCAGGGTTGCCTACCCCTTCACTAGTGGGTGTGTTTGCTATGTGACGATAAATCATTATCTTTTCTTAATCCATTGCAGAGTTTATTCTCTCTTCCCTTCTATCTCTTTGCCATGCCCTTGCCCCTCAACCAGCCGTGCTGCTGTTCCCGATTAATTTGAGATTTTTCCCACAGGCCAAGACAAAATGAGAAAAAATAGACAGGACTACTATTTTATGAAGTGTTATCCTCAGGGTCACATAGGGAAAGTTTTTAGCTGGTGTTTTTTGTGTTTAACTGAACAAAACAGTGGCAAGAGTCAAATGATATAAATGTTAATAAATGCTGTTGCATGAGTGAATATTCATGCAACAACACATTCTTCTTATCTATTCTCTAATTTAAATACAAATCATGTGAAGTGTAGATTCTGTAGTTTAACTGTTCTTGGTCAGAGTTCTCAATTTCAGAAAAACATTTTTTTTGTTTCTGTCTTCTAAACTGAATATTTTTGGGTTGTGAACTGTTGGTCGGGACAAAGCAAGAAATTTGAGGATGTTGTTTTGCCCTGAAACAGAAGCAGCCATATAAATAAACATAAATAACATCATAAGTTGGGAAATGTTTAATATAAAATAAGAATTAGCTCATCTAAGATCAAGTTAATAAGACTATAAATCTGACACAGAATATATGATGCCATCTACAGCCCAATCAAGCTGAGCCCAATCGAGCTCTGCATTTCAAACTCTAAGCCTCATAGTTTATCAATTCTAGTAATCCCAGTGTGAACCTGGTGGCATACCAACCAATTCCACACAGCCCTCTGTTGAAATATGTGAAATTAGAAATTAGAATTTTAGAATTAGAATTAAAATTAAAATTAGAATAGACTATTTTAGACTTCTTGAAACTATTTCCAGAATTTGTGTAGATGTAGAAGTTTATCTTTATCTTTTTTTTTTTTTTTTACAATGCTGGTTTATTAGTCAGGAGAATCTATTTTAATGCATTTTTCTGCTGTTCGGGTTGAGTGTGCATGTATGAGAACAGACACTGCAACAATGCATTTACCATTACAGACATGTGCAGTATCCTACATATACATGGGGAAAACTCGGATACCCCCCCCCCCTCTTTACCATATTTCCTCTCTGTACAGCATACAGCCCGTGTCCATATGAGGCAGCAATGTGCATTCTAGCAACAGCAAGAGTTTTCCTAGGCTGTTTATTGGTCTGATGTAGTCCGAAGGCCCAATAAAACTCTTCTGTGCTGCCATTATCTGTGCTGCTTGTTTGTGCACACACTCATTATTAGAGCTCAGTATGGATGATTTCTGGTTACCTTGGTAACCTGTCCATGAAATACACATTGTACCTCTCGGTTACTGCTGGTACAACATGCCAGGTAGTCAGTATGCTGAATAAAAGAAAGTGGGAACTTTTTTCCTGACAAATCAAAACTTGGTTTGAATCAGCCCAGTATAAATTGCAGTCTTGGAAAGGTTTGATCTTATGACCAAGATGTGAAAACATTCACAGTGACTTGTGAACACATATAAATTAGTGATGCACGATATATCGGCCAACCGATATATATCGGCCGATATGTCACGTTTTTTAACTTATCGGTATCGGTCCGATATCAACAAATTCTGGCCGATATGTCAACAATTGGCAGCGTTAAACCGCTACAGTTAGTTGGGTCACTGTCTGCGTGTCTCTCGGCGACGCGCTAAGCTAGCTGGTCCTAGCGGTCTCCTCCGTCACATCACATCGCCCGAAAAGACAAAAAAAAAATGCGCGGAACGTTGCTCCGGGGTGTCGGACGCCGTCCTGCCGCCTTCTCGTCGGCGTTCGCGGCGGAGGCGGAGGAGGCCGCTGTTTTTTCGGGCGATGCAATGTGACGGGTCCGCTCGCCGTACTTCCTCTAACCACATGACAGAGTTTTACAGTGAGCCTTCCTTTAAATAAAGAGCACTGTTGTGCGTTTCAAATGTACAGTGTTTTTTCTGGTCTGTACTAAATTTGTGACACTACAGAAAACGTTTTGTCTCCTCATATATCGATATCGGCAAATATCGGTATCGGCAGTGACTGCCGATATGTATATCGGATATCGATATCAGCCGAAATTTTCACATCGGTGCATCCCTAATATAAATCCACTTTGTGACCTACTATTGTCTCCTGAAGCAGCATTTGCCGAACACTGATCTGTGTTGATCTAGTTGAGAATCACCATTGTTTACTTAAACCCTTTTAAAATGTCACACAACAGAACAACATAATGTGCATCTATGCTCACAGCACAGAAATTGTAATTCTGGTTGTTTTCAACAGGAATTGTATATTTGCTATGAGCATGGGTTGCATTGCTGTGAAAAATTACAATGTTAAAACATGACATGTTTTAATGCTTTACATTATGTGACTTTACGAGTGGTCTGTTTACCACTTAGTGCCTGTGTTTCACAAGTTCTGTTTGGATTTTCTTGAAATTTTGTACAGGCTATCATGGGTACCGGTCAATGTACTGTATGAGTGCATGGTGGTATATTAACTTTATATCATATCATGTCATATGTATTTACATATTCTAGTAATATAAGTAAAGACATTATCATTTATATCTATATAGTTATGTATTTTTATAAACCATCTTGGTTAGCATATGTTTTTGTGTGTGATTGCATCTCTCTTCTATCACATATCACTATCACTCTCAAGTTCTCCTGCAACATGGAGGGTGGTTTGGTGCTGTACGTACACCGGTTTTATGCTAAACTTTTTTTTTTCTAAAAACTAATATGGCTGTTAACATTCCAGAATTCAAGCCGTATAGAACAACTACCTATGACATATTGCACAAATTAAAATGCATTTCCAGATTAAACACTGTTTGTTTGTTTATTAAAGTTTATTTATACTAACATGTATTTCCTGTCTACTTTTCTCATTAAATGATGATCTTATTAATTGATTATCAAAATAGCTAAATATTTGTTGCAGCAGCATAGACCACATAGCAGTCACCACTACAATTCAACTTTTTGATCATTGATAATGAAAACGTAATTTTGAATGTCACCACATGTTGCTTTTCTTATGAGTAATAGTAAAGCTTTTTTTCAAGTTCTTTCAAGTTAACTTTAAAATATTTGTCATTGACGGATTTGGTGAAAGAAAGTGTACCTCCTTCTTGCCCTATTTTTCCAATAGGATTTCCTAATTTGCTAAAAACTATCTTGCTTAATGTGATCTAAAAGAAAAAAAGTTATAATAATTTTCAAATAAGTTATTAAATAATTTAAATATAATTGTTTAGCACTCAGTGGGGTCAACTTAAGTACTCATTTTCTTGCTCAAACACTACTAGACTACAGTAGTTGTACTACCCCCAAGTTTTTGTCTCAAACCAGTCATATGATGAGAAGTTATTGGTTAATCCATGTGACACACATTCACAAAGAAGTACAACTGTTGGCTGTTATATGTTGTTCTCCGCCCATAAACATGCAGACACCTGGGAAAAACACAGAGTATGCAGAGATTCTCAGTCAACACATCACATGATAAGGGGCAGGCTCAGGGCCCTGCTGTAAGTAAAGAGGCATTTCTCTGAAGCTCCATGAAAAGATTTATCTGAGGAGATATTTCTATTGAATCTATTATTGCTTTTTGAAAGAAATTATTGCAGCAACACATCATCAGTAGGGTAGCCTAATCCCAGCTCACTTTCCCTATAGGATTTCTTGGAGAAACAGCTTTTTTTCTTTTCACTCTTCCATAAAGGCCAGATTTGTAGTCTGTGTGACTATTATTTATTGTCATCATATATATAAATATATATATATTAGGGATGCACCGATGTGAAAATTTTGGCCGATATCGATATCCGATATACATATCGGCAGTCACTGCCGATACCGATATTTGCCGATATCGATATATGTAGAGAAAAAGTTTTCTGTAGTGTCACAAATTTAGTACAGACCAGAAAAAACACTGTACATTTGTAAAGCACAACAGTGCTCTTTATTTAAAGGAAGGCTCACTGTAAAACTCTGTCATGTGGTTAGAGGAAGTACGGCGGAGCGGACCCGATGGAGCTCCGCGAAGGCGGCGACGTCGGCGGCCGCGGCGGAGGAGGCGGCAGGACGGTGTCCGACACCCCGGAGCAACGCTCCGCGCATTTTTTTGTCTTTTCGGGCGATGCGATGTGACGGAGGAGCCCGCTAGGAGAAACCGCTACAGTTAGTTGGGTCACTGTCTGCGTGTCTCTCGGCGACGCGCTAAGCTAGCTGGTCCTAGCGGGCTCCTCCGTCACATCGCATCGCCCGAAAAGACAGCGGCCTCCTCTGCCTCCGCCGCGGCCGCCGACGAGAAGGCGGCAGGACGGCGTCCGACACCCCGGAGCAACGTTCCGCGCATTTTTTTTGTCTTTTCGGGCGATGCGATGTGACGGAGGAGCTCGCTAGGACCAGCTAGCTTAGCTTAGCGCCGAGAGACACGCAGACAGTGACCCAACTAACTGTAGCGGTTTAACTCTGCCAATTGTTGACATATCGGCCAGAATTTGTTGATATCGGACCGATACCGATAAGTTAAAAAACGTGACATATCGGCCGATATATATCGGTTGGCCGATATATCGTGCATCACTAATATATATATATATATATATATATATATATATATATATATATATAAACACGTGGGCACCGTGTTGGTGACCTCTGGTCTAGATTGAGGGGCTGCATAAAGGGCTACTATAAGACAAATATGGGATTTCAAACCATAAATAAGGCTTGGGTTGGTTTCTGGTTTTAGCAGTCTGTTGTAGGAGGTTGAACAACCCAATATAGACTGGTCTTCAGGTGGTAGTGCTGAGTAGGTTCAAATTAAAGATTCAAACTAATAGGACATAATTGTTGTCTGTAAAGTGCCAGATGTCAGCACCCAAACAAAGTTGTCATAGCCCACAGTCCACTGGAATAACCAGCACGGGCACTGAGAAGCGAAGTTGTCATAGTCCAAACACACATATGCACACACTCTCAGCTGGGAGTCTTTTGCCAAACACTGATTGTTATTAGGGCTCTTGAATAAGTGGTTAGATAGATCAGAGATCCTGTGTTTTTTTCTGTGACGAATGAGCTGCTTGTGTGTGTTTACGCGGATGTATCTGATGATACAGCACACTTGGTAGTTGAACACATACAGTAATCATCACATCCTTTCTTGATTTATTGTTTGCTCTATAAAATGTAAAAAATAATGACATTTGTCTGAGACATCTTGACTAAAACTCTTAATTCATTATATCAGAATAGATTCACATATCAGAACAGATAGTTGGTCAATTCTGATTAATCTACTAATCACAAAGCCTATATTTCACCATATTTAAATGTATGAACCCTGTGTTAGTATTCAGGATTCAAGCATTTGCATGTAGCTTGTAAAAGAAAACATTGTTGCAAATATTGATCCCAAATAATATAAATTGATCCCAAGTAGAGAGGTTTTTTTTTTTTTTTCCCCCCAAGGATTTGGATATATTGAGCTTCAATGAGACTTAATACAGTTTCAGGATTTAGTGAAATCTTTACATGCAACTTTCTTGCTTCCATCTTTACCCTTGTCCTCAAAGAACAAAAGTGTGTGTATGTTTTAACACAATTTTAAACAAAATGTGTACTTTTTTAAAATGGTACTATTACTCATTAGCTGTTGAATAAAATTAATGGAATAGTTTTATGATTAGTTTAGTTAATGATTATTAATTAAGTCTTAATGTGTTCAACTATTGAAAGAAATCTGCTGCATGACTTCCACTGATTACTAAACATGTTTAATTGTTGATGATACATTTTTGTTTTCCCAGTTTTGAAACCCATATACTCAATGTAGCCTTAGGAACAACAGTACTTAGACTAGGTCACTTGGCTAAATGTTGTAGCTGGGAGGTCCAGGACCTTTTTAAAGAATTGAAATCTGCATTGATTACAACCATGTTTACTTGCAAACAGCTTTCATCATCAGAGTCTTTGCTGGCACATCGCTGTTTCTTTTGAGCATTACCACTACTAATGTGTGTTTCATCACCAGCATGAATTTTTTGTGTTGGTGACAGGCAAAAAATATTGAAATATCTTGGTATTTCAACCACATGCAATATTTTCACAGTATTGAAATATAATTTATTCATTTTTTACGGTTTCATCCTGCTGCTGGTCAATGCTTCATCTCACTGCTTTGTTTATTCTACAGTATTTTTAAGTCAATGCTGCAGAGAAAATATTTTAACAAAACATAGAAAGGGAAAAATTCAATCATAAATATATCACAATATTAAAAATCCCATATCGTGGAAAAAAACAATTTAGTTTTTACTATTCTTTGTTCCTTCTAGATATTTACCAACATTTTGTTAGGAATAAGTATTGAGGCATGCAGGGTCAGACTCTGGAAGGTCTGTCATGCAAGTCCCCTCATCAACCTCCTGTATCCCTCTGATGACCTAGAGCAGGGGTGTCAAAGTCAAATGGACATAGGGGCCAAATGAAAAATTTAGGAACAAGCCAAGGGCCAGACTGCCGCATATAGTCTAGTGATCCCCATTAAACCGACTGAAACCCTAAAAATAATACTTATAACATACTAATAATTACTATATGATCAAATAAATAATTTCTTATGGCTCTGTCAGTAAATTTTAATTTTTAACAGGGACAAGAGCTTTATGTAAAAATCCCCAAAACATGAACATTAAATGAATGAAGCGGTATTATTCAAGGCACCATCAGTATTACTTCTCAGGGAAATAGCAAAAATGGCCTAAATTTACTTCAAAGAAATAAATAATATCATCAATTTTCTATAATTCACTCAATTGAAATATTTTTTAAAACAAATTGGATTGAAATGCAATAATAAAGTGCAAAAATCTGAAACATGAAACAAATATGAAACATTTTTTTCTTCAAGGAAAAGTCACATGTATTGTAAAAACAAATAGTTCACTTTTAAACTTTAACTGAGTAAAAACTCTAAATACGTTGCACAGTAATGTTCATATTTTTAAGCTGTGGCTGATACTTGGTGGTGTCTCATCTTTTGAACAAGTTGATCAATGTCCGGGCTGATTTAGCGACCTCTTCTGCCGAGTACCTGGATGCTGCTGGCGTGCAGTTGCCTGCGGGCCAGTTCTAATAATAAATTTATATAATCCCGGTGGCCAGAAAAAACCCTCTCCACATCAGGCCCGCGGGCCTTGACTTTGACATATGTGACCTAGAGTGAATAACATACAGTTTATGTCATTGTTAGTATGGGAAGCAGAAAATGTAGATAAGAAGCTTTACTGTTTAGCTGCTTGACATTGCTACCTGTGATATCTAAGTACAGCATATATCATCTTCCTCTGTGGAGGAAGAATGTAATATGTTATTTTGTAGCGTTGCTTTGTAGTGCGTTACACCTAACACTGATAACATGAAAGAAATCGCCTACAATTTTACCATTTGTCTTTGGGTCAAAATGGTATAGATTGACCATTGACAACACTAGCAGTAGTAATCTGTAAAACTACATCTGTTAACTACATCCTCTATCTGATGGGTGTGCGTAGCAGCAGCAGCAGCAGCAAGGAAGGTGTTGAGGAAATAAGCTCATTAGCATTAGCCACTTTTCCATTGCACAGCCCGGTCTGCCCGGGCCGCAAGGGGGGCCCCTCGGTGCTGATAGCCTCAGGCCGCTGGCCCCATGCCCTGAGAGCTGTTGTTTGCACATTACGGGCTACTAGTATCTCCAGTTACGCCCTCGCTCGGAAAAACGTCACTGATCCAGCCCATTTTAAGCAGGAGAGGTGGTTATATGGCCAAGTGTCAGACCAGAAACTACTGCCGACATTTGCGACTGCAAATACGAGGGTTATTGACACCGAGGAACTTGCGAGGAAACCATCTAACACCAAAGAGAAAAGATAAAATAAGTTACACTGCATAAGTAACCAAGCAACAATAAAACAAACGTCGACATGCAGGCTACAGCAACGGCACGGATTTTTGACTAGCGACGCTTCTTGCGTTTTGGAGGCGTACAAAGCGCCTTATATGTCGTCCTAATATGATGTACAATGCCAACGTGTAGTAAGTTTAGCAATTTTCACAAGGCCACAAAAAAACACACATCATGTCGATAATACAAACAATTTTTGGCTGTACGCCACTGCGTTTGTTGTGTATCTTCGCCGCCTTGTACTGAGGTCGTAGCTTTTTCAGTTTTTCGCGGATTTGCACCGTTGTCCGCTTTATGCCCAACTTCGCCAGTTCTGCAGCGATGTGTTTCATTCGCAGACCAGAATTGCCGCTTCATCTTCCAAATACTTCCAGAAAGCAAAGGCAGTTAGGAATTCCTTCGGCCAGCCGGCCCGGGACGGCCCCGTTAGTACCTCCCCCCGAATGTGTGAAACCCCTTCGCACCGAGCCGCCCCTGTAGGTTCGGCTTCAGCCCGGTAATGGGAAAGCCGCAATTGAAGGTACTGCTGAGAACTGCTGACATTAATCTTGCTGCATTTTAGCTGACATAGAAGTAAATGTAATGTTGAAAGTATGTAGTAAGACTATTAAGATTTAAAAATGGTTTGCTTGCTACTGCCTGATTATAGCTAGATTAGATTGATGTTATCTTTGCCTCCTGTTTGACCAGTCTGTCAGGGTGTGTATGTGAAGCAGCAGGGGAACAAAGACAATTGAGTAGATCAGGTTCCTATGAAACCTGACGACCTTGACACAGGCAGGAGTGTCTTGGTGTGTGTTGGTATTTTCCACAGACAAATATTAAATACACTAAACAAAAGATCTAAAATATTTTCTAAACTATTTTCTCTCAAATATTGTTTACAAATCTGTCTTAACTGTGATAGTAAGCACTTCTCCCTTGCCAAGAAGAATAAAAGATTACTCTGAAATGTTTATTTGTATCACACAGCACAATGCCACATTTGTCGCAAGTTTTAAGAAAGTGTGCACTTGGCATGCTGACAGAAGGAATGTCTTCTGTCAACCCAGGACTTCCACATTCAGCAAGTTCACTTCCACGATCATCTGAGATCAGCCATTCAGAAAGCTGTCTCCAGTTCATCATCGTAACCAACTTCAGTGGACAAATGCTCATATTTTATAGTGTCTGGTATGTTGGAGAGGTGCTCTTTTCACAGATGAATCCCAGTTTACACTGTTCAGGGCAGTGTGTGTGGCATCGTGTGGGTAAATGATTTTTTGATATCAATGTTGTGGATCCAGTGGCCCATAGTGGGGTTACAGTATGGCATATTTAATGGGTGAAGAACGCAAGTGGATTGTACTAATGGAGTTATGAAGGCATACAGATTCAGTGACAAGATACTTAGACCTGTTGTGCCATACATCAAAGAACATCACCATGTTGCAGCAAGATAATGCACAGCCTAATGTTGCAAGTGTACACAATTCCTGGAAGCTGTAAACATCCCAGTCCCCCTAGTTGTTTGTTCATGCTTTTGATTTAAAAAAAATGGTGACATGCTCAAACATAATGTTGACTTTTGCCAACAGATAATTTCAAATTTCTAAGATGGTGATCTCGTTAATAGTGCTGGAATAAGAAGTTGAGTAGTCAAGTAATATATTGTCATATAAAAATACCAAACATTCACTAGTTCCAGCTCATAATATGCAGGGATTTTCTAAATGAGTAATAAAATATGTAAAAGTGTGAACTCCCATGCACCCTCCACTACTGTGCTAAGAGTATAGAACTGGTCTACAGTTTCATGACCAGGATGAAAACCACACTGCTCCTGAATCTGAGGTTCAACCATCCTATAGACCCTCCTCTCCAGGACCCCCAATTGACCCCCCCGGTGTGGCTGAGGAGTGTGATCCTCCTATAGTTGGAGCACACCCTTCAGTCACCCTTTTCTGAAGAAGGGAACCACAACCCCAGTCTAGAGGTACTGTTCCCACAATGTCTTTGCAAATGTTGCATAGCTGGAAAAACAAAATAGCCCCTCAACATCCAGATATCCACAATAGCCATAGCTCTGAATTGCTGCCTCAACAATGGAGGCATGTAACAAGGTCCACTTGAAAGCAATATCCCCTACCTTCCCCCAAGACTTTAGTTGAGCTCTCCCAGAGGTGTCAGTTAAAGCTCCTTCTGACAAGAGATTAGGCCAGACATTTCCAGAAAACCTATCACAGAGGGTTGAGTCTCCCAGGTCTGACATAATCAGAGCCAACTCACCACTGGGTGGTGATAATTTGACCACTCTGCCCCTGTCTTGACACAAGTGTCCAAGTCATGTGGCTGCAAGTCCAATGACATATGACATGACCACAAAGTTGGCCATCGAACTGCTGCCAAAGCTGTCCTGGTGCCAAGTGGACATGTGTCACATATAGACACCCTTATATCTGAACTCAATGTTCCTTATAGAAAATCCACGATAAACACAGAAGTCTAATAACAAATCAGGTTCAAATCAGGGTGGGTTGTTTCTCACAATTATGAGAGTATGTGAGTATTGAACAGACTTTGTGACAAAGGGCAGCAAAACAAACTAAAGCTAATTAATAGGATAGAGAAAATGTCCTGAGTTTTCTTCTTTTAAAGGTTTAGCACTGAGGGTTGTTGATAATAACTGTTAACTGCTAATGATGTTGACCAGTTAATATTTTCAGTTAATTGGCTAAAAATTAGACTAAATGAGACAATTTTTCTTTTGTTAACCTGTTATATTTTTTAGTTTACTATTAATTATCCAAGAGTGGATGAGGGGATTATGGTTACGGTGCTCTCTGTGCTGGAGGATACAATTAGTTTTTTTTATAATCTGCTCCTGTTGTGATGTTGTGACAGGGGGAGAGCTGATGTAGGCAGTGGGAAGAGTCACTGCCATTCATGTTTATTGTAATATTCTAACACGGGGCATACACATGAATTCTTGATTCCTTCTTTGATTTCTGGAAAATAAAATCGGTATGCATTGGCTAACTAACTTTAACTAACGGTTAAAGTATGACTGCAACTGATCATTATGTTAAAAGGGCAGTGATTTCTTTTCAAGTGACATTTTGCATTTTTTGTTCTTGACTCTTCTTGTTCATACATGAACATTTTAGCTTGGAGCTACATGGAGCTGGAATAATATAGCTTTTACATTTTTCAACTGAAAACATTTTTATATTCCATTTCTGCACATACAGAATCCTACACTCTGTTACTTATTCTCCTGACCAGTGTGGCATAAAATACAATTTTTAAAAATAATAACTAAGCTGACCCTCCTTTCCCATTGCTAGATTTTCTGGTGTTTTTTTCGATCACAAACATTTTCAGACAATATATGTTATGATTTTTTATTTGACATCACATTTTTAGTGGAAAACAATGACCATAGGTTCCTGTTAAACCTTCTCCTGGAATGGGAAATGCATAAAAAGCCTACATTACAGGTGAAAAATCTGTACTGTAATTCAAGATTTTTATTGCCAATACTGTTTCTTAGCTTTTATTTTGTGCTGGTGGTAACTGTGATCTAAAAACATGATAAGCATCGAAATTAACAGTAAACAATACATAGTCTAGATTAAGGAAACAATCATTCTAGCTGTTACATAAGAAGAAGAAGAGTTCATGTATTGTTACCTTGTCGGAATCGTTCCAATTTATATAAACAAATGTAAACCATAACCCTAACCCTGAGTTAATAATGACTGAGACACCTCACCTTACCTGTCCTATATTGTAGAAAAGTATATGTTAATATTTTTGATTATGTCTGGGCAATGTATAAATTTGGTCACGTTTCAAAATGCTCAATCCACTGTGTCGGGGGCGGCTGTAGTTCAGAGGTAGAGCAGTCCGAATATTGATGGTGGAAGTAGAGCAGTCCGAAGATTGGTGGTTTGACTCCCGGCTCCTCCGAGTGGCGTATCGTTGTGTCCTTGGGTAAGATACTTAAGCCCGATTTGCCTCTGATGGCCTGTGCTATCAGTGTGTGAGTGCTTAGTTTCCTGTGTGATGTGTGGTGTCCTGATGTGTATCGCCAATGCCATCAATGTGTGTGAATGGGTATAAAAGGATGGGTCAAAAAGACTAGAAAAGCGCTATATTTGAAATGCACATGAACCTTAAATGATCCTTAAAACAAGCCATCACTTATGTGAAACTGTGATGTTTATAGTCTACCTACAATTCACAGATGATCAAAGGAGAGGCTCATTAATATTAATGAGCCAGACACAAAACAACCTGTTTCTAGAGCTCAAGACTGAATGAACAAGAATGAATATATGAATATATTTGTATTTATTTAGATTTATTTTTGAACAACATAAATATAAGAGAAGGGGTAAAAACAAAAGACAAAAATCGGTGTGAATTTAACTATTTACAATCTATTATTAATAACATGCCTTGCATATAATATATTTTTTATATATATCTTTGATATTGTAAATAATGGTACTTGTGTTTAATATGTACACATTATTACCTCTTCGTTCAGGATTTTTGGTCCTGATCACTGGAAGCAGTATTAACCAATACCAATCACTGAGTTTATTTTAAGGCTTCTATTCATTGTGTATCATTATCTGTTCATTTAATCATTTAAACATTGTATATTGAGTATTTACATTAGTGGATGAGAAATTATCATGAATTGACAACTGTATTTGTTGCAAATGCAATGATCAATGTAGTCAACCATGCAGTCATGCGGTGACTCGAAGCTATCTGAAGCTGTCACTCAATGTAACAGCTGTGGATCATAAATAAATTTCTTCTAGGTTGTGTCTGTGTTTTTGTAGTGCCACAGACATGCAGTAGTTTCTATTTCCGTAGGGGAAAGGGAAAAAAAAATGTTTATAGATCGAGCAAAGCAGAACAAAAACCAAATGGTTATTGTGGTTGTGCATGTGTGTGTCTTCAGAGACATTCAGTTCAATTGCAGGTTAAACTGAAAAAGTGAAGCAAACCTATTGTTAAAAGACACAGAATTAGAAATGCAAAAATTACATTTATAAAAGGAATATTGGTTACAAGCCTAAAAGTTTGACTCAGAGGCAACACAGGAGCTGCTGCTGTCATTTATTCCTTATTTCACATATTGTTCAGCAGAGCCTTACCCACTGTGATGCTTAATGTCAGTTTTAAACTGTGACTTTAAATGGACATTTTAGTTTGTTAAGAAAAGTAATAATGGAGGCCTAACACTTCCTGCAAAGCCTTCCAGTGAAAATAAAAGCTTGCAATGCTGATTGCCTCTCTGGTGTGTGCAGAGGAGCAAGGAAGGAGTGAAGTCTGCAGTGTGCCAGTGTCAGTTTTGCTCATAGATGGCAATCTTACTTTTCAACAAAACAACACTTTTAGCAACAAATCCAAAGTCTTTGCAAGTCCAGATACTCCTAAGCAAGGAAAGGGAGAAGCATGTGTATACACAGGTTCTAAAATGTGAGTTTTGATTTACGTTGCTTTTTTCTAACTCACTGTTCAAAGGGATGTGGGACTCCTGGCTTGATTTTGAAATGACAGATGGCACAATGTGATTTTTTTAATGCAATTAGAACAATGCACACTGTAATTGACTCAATAGTCCGATAACCCATAGATAAGAAAGACCTGGGCAATAAAACAATATCAGCATATATTGCCATTATCCACATCATCAATACAATAAGACAATAATTCAGTAGGATGTCAGTAAAATAAATAAATATAAAATCCAAGTTAAACAAAGTATAATTCAGCCATTTTGTCCATGGTAATTATTAGAAATAGATAATTAAAATGCTAAGCATAAAAAGAAAGGGGGGGCACTGGTGACCTGTCTGGGGTTTATTCCTGCCTCTTCCCTAAAAGGTGCTGGGATTGGTAATTGGTAATCTCATAAGCATAAAATTCTCAAAACCAGTGAAAGTTTGTCATTTCTTTTTTTTCTTTAAATGATCTCTGAAATCATTAGGTGGTGGATTTAAATCTGTTCAGTGACCTTACATGCAGACCTGTTCTCTTGTTCGTTTGTCCTTCTTCGCTCCTGTTGCTTTTCTTACCTCTCCCTTCCCCTCACAAAATATTTCTAGAAATGTCAATCCTCTCTTCCCTCACTCAAAAAACCCTTACGTACACATGCACTGCGCTTGTCTCTCTTCCTGCTCATCACATTCTTGGAAGATTGCTTCTTTTGTTTTTTGAGGAGGATGAACACGGAAAGAAACTGTCTTCTGATTGATGCCAGTGTTTCAGACAAATTGACATTTCCCACTCAGTCTCTGCCATGTGTGCATCAGTGTGTGTGTATGCACCAGAATGCTACAGTGTGTAATTAATCTATTGTCCTGCCAGCAGTTTCTATGCTAATTAGCTTTGCCTTCTCCCATGGACTGCCTTGTTCTCTGATTGGCTGGGGAGGGGTCCTATAGTCACCTGATGGGTTATGGGAAGACAGTGTTTCTACAGTGGAATCACCACAAGAAGTGTCCTATTCTGGGAGTCAAATTCCTAATTTATTCTCTCACATCATAAAATCATCATCTCATCCTTAAATTAGAGCCATTGTTTTGTAGGCAGGGAACACAGCACAAGTTGACCTGTTGCCCATAAACATCTTTATTGTTCATCGGCAACAGTGGTATGTGGAGTTTACTTGGGCATGTTGCATCATAGATGTTATAGGGATTTTTTTTTCTTAAAAGGACAAGTCATTTTTGATTATGATGCATGTTAGACATAAGTCATCTCATCTTGAAAGTGCCAAGATGTCGAAGATGTCTTTCTTCAGGGTCCAACCTTAATCACAACTATTTTGATCATCAATTTTACCGCGCGGGGTGTTTTAAAGTTGAAAATGCTCCATGGTGGTCAGCTTATTGAACAAAGACACTGTTACTGACTCAACTTGATTTAATCTGGGCTGCTGCAGCCACGTGAAACACATCTCCTCCACTCCTGCTTGTTGCTCGCCACCCTGGCCAATGCCTTCCTTACCATGCCGGACAACATATTGACGTCATCAATCCAACATCTTCAAGGGCATCTTCTTGTCCTGCCATTCATGCCAAAAGTCGCTGTCTTTAAGTCAGTGGTTGTCCATGCAACATGTTTTCTAAAGCCTCCTCTTTCCTGTATTAACGTTTGCTATAACCTATTTTCAACCTCCACTCGGTTTATTAATTCTGTATTGGGCACCCTGTGGTACTGTCTAGCATATTCTGCTAACATCCCACTTGAAATTGCCCACTTGTGGAAGATGTCTTTGTTCAGGGTCAAACCCTAAATCACAACTATTTTGATAATCAATTGAATGATTAGTCATTTTTAGGAAGAAAATGCCCAAATTCTCTGGTTCCAGCTTCTCAAATCTGAATATTTTTTTAATCTTATATAATAATATATATATATATTCTTATACATAATCTTGATCAACATTTTACCATTTTATGAACCGAACAACTAATCTGTTAATGACTTTAGTAATTGATAAATAAATCCACTAATCAAATAGTCAAGACTTGTGAGGATGCCATGATGATTTCTCTTAAGTCTGTTCTGTGCTTCAGTTTCTTGTTTGGTTAAGGCTGCCATACACACTGATTAAAAAATATATAGGCAGCATGCTAATATAAAACAGTATACCAGCGTGAAATATCATGAAATATCAAAAAAATTTAAGTGGCTTGCAGTACTTGAGTGACAATTTATATATATATTTTTTTTATTTACCGAAAGTACAACACTATGAAATATGTAACTATTTATAACATTTAGGTGTTTAAAACATTATTTTAAATTAATAAATTGGTTCCTTTTGTACAACAGTCAAATTTAGGGCTGCAGCTAACTAACTCATTTGATAGTTGATTATTCTAGCAATTATTTCAAAGGGGAAATTGATGAGTTTTTTGATGTGTTAATTTGTGTAAAATATTGATTACCATTTCCGAAAGCTGAAGATTCAACCTAAAATGTCTTTTTTGTCCAGACGAACTAAAATGCTTTATTATAAATTCAAAAATATTTGTTACAATATCGTGACAAGATCCAAAACTATATGATATAATAGGAGGGGAACAACCCAATGTAGGTCTATATGTACACCCTCTTTACTCTAAGTGTTCTGTGTTAATTGTGCATCATGCGTTACAGTGTGTGAGTGAAGACAGGACTGCAGCTCCCTGTTTGAAGGCAGCTATGGTTTAACCATAGCCCTCCTCATTCTCATCCTCCTACTCTGTTTGCGCAGAGCGGAGAGAGCGCAGGAGCCCAGAGATGTGGTCATTTCCCCTGTGAGCCAGGCTGGCTCAGCTCACCTCAAACTACAGGATGAGCTCATACTATTACTTATCCATAGACACCGTCACAGAGGCTGATGCAATGAGCAGGCAGCAGACATGCTGGCTAAAAGGAGGTGGACAACCATCAAATATAGAATATAAAGGCTGAGCTGGCAGCAAATGAAACAGAAGATGATGACAGAACAGCAATGTGCACATTTTTTTGTGTAATATCCTGAAAAGCAGCTGCAATATCTTCATCTGTGTTTTTGGAGTTTGGCAGCTAGACACTTTGTGCCACACTTATTTGTAAATCCTTTCTCATTGATTATAACCAACTTTAGGCATCACACAGATGGGGGGTGCCGTTTCCTCCGCCAGTCCATGTTTCAAATTGTCCCTGATCTGGGGTCACGCTGTGGTCCTTTTGTTTATCTCAGTGGTTTTAGTGGAACAAAACATGACCCCAGAGCTGCAAGCTTTTAATTCATCGTGTTAACTGTTTACATCCCACCATCGGCCGATGCTACGGCAGCCTGCGAGGACATTCACACCACTGTCTCTCAGTTACAGACGGCACATCCACAGTCCCTCATTATTATCTCTGGGGACTTCAATCATTCGCTGTTTGCCAACACAAAGGAGGCTTACAGCTCGTCACCCCTCCCCCCACTTGGCTGTTCAGACCACAACCTGGTCATCCTCCAACCCACCTACACCCCCTTAGTGAGGAAGACCCCTCCCACCAAGAAGGTGATCAGGCTGTGGTCTGAGGACTGCAGTGAGGCCCTGAGAGACTGTTTTGAATGTACAGACTGGCAAGAACTCTGCAGGCCACATGGTGAGGACATTGACGGCCTTACCCACTGCATCACAGACTACATAAACTTCTGTGTGGTCTGCAAATTCAACTGCAAATTCAAGAAGATGATTCCCTCAGTATTTAATTCACTGTCTTGCCTCACCACAGCTGTGGATTTATATGCTGTTGCTTGTCCATCTGAAATAGATCAACTTGTTGAGAGCGCTGCAAGTTCATTGCGAACGACTCTTGACTCCATCGCTCCCCAAAAAAAGAAGTTAATTAAACAAAAAAGAGTCGCACCCTGGTATAACTCTCTCACCCTTAAACTAAAGTTAACCTCTCGGAGGCATGAACGAATATGGTGCTCTAGCAAACTGGAAGAAGCTTTACACATTGCAAGAGCTGCTCATTACTCCTCACTGATAAAAACAAACAAAAACAACCCAAAGTTCCTCTTCAGCACATTGGCTTCACTGACTAAATTTAAGTACACTATTGATCCATCTATTCCTACAACCCTCAGCAGTAATGACTTTATGGGCTTCTTTAATGGCAAAATTCAATTAGACAATATGACAATTAGAGACCGAATTTATCAGGTTGTCCCATCCACTGGCACTAATCTGCCCTCAAATGCAGTAATTGTAGAGACAGATGAAATAGCTAATATCCACCTTGATACATTTACTTTAATCAGCTTTGCAGAACTAGCTTCACTGATACTAAACATTTTGCAGCTGGATTTATTTTCAATTTGTTCTGGATCATAGTTATATATCTTGTATGATGTATAAGATGTGTGTGTGTGTGTGTGTGTGTGTGTGTGTGTGTGTGTGTGTGTGTGTGTGTGTGTGTGTGTGTGTGTGTGTGTGTGTGTGTGTGTGTGTGTGTGTGTGTGTGTGTGTGTGTGTGTGTGTGTGTGTGTGTGTGTGTGTGTGTGTGTACAGCAGATGGGAAACATTCCTACCGCTGAATCACTGGCAGGAAGACATGTGTATTTTATTTGTCAGACAGACTGCTAAGTCATTCAACGCTGAATTTTGATCCTACGTGTCAGAAAGTAAAAAATTTATGCTTTATTAATTTTCTAAATCTTTATTTCATATTTAAAACGTTTATTTTTGAATTGTGTGTGTATGTATTTTTATCTATATGTGTATAAAGTACTTTTTTTGCCTTCCTCAGGACCAGTTTGATAATCTGGACAAACACTCCCAGTGGGGGATCGACTTTCTTGAGCGCTACGCAAAGTTTGTCAAGGAGAGGCTGGATGTGGAGCAAAACTACGCCAAGCAGCTACGGTACAGATGTACACATAAATATATGACATGCTATTATACACCTGTCAAAGCTTTTGCATCATTTGGAAACTCTCTTTATTTTCTGTGTCTTTGCTTCTGTTTTACATCGACAGCAACATACTTTCATACCAAGGATCAATAGAGATTTTTTTTTTATAATTTCAGTGATTTAATGCAAAACATTTTTCAGAAATTTTTGGTAACATTGAAGTCAATAAAAAAATCAAAATAGCTCTTTTTTAACATGTTTTTTTTTGTTTCCATATTTTACAATTTTCTTAGTGAGAGTTGTGATATCCATAGCAAGATACTGAAAAGTGCTAAAAATCATTTACCGCTCCTCTCGGTCTTCTCTCTGGAGCTATAGAATGAACAGATTGTTTTGTGTCTGTCACGTTATTATAAATGAGCCTCTTCTCTGATTGTAAGGCATTACTTTAAGCAAGTCCTGATGGCTTAGTGGTGGAATGTGGTCTGTGTGCATCTCTCTGTGTATTGAGCATTTTGAAATAAAAGTACACTATTAAGTTAGGTACTAAACGACACTGGCATAATCATTCATTCAAAAAATAAGAAGAGAAACACCCTCTAGATTTTCTAGAAGAATCGCATCGGGATGCTGAGGGATGCTGAGGTGTGATTTCAAAAGACGCAGAATCCCACCACACACATTACCTGTGTGTGTGTGTGTGTGTGTGTGTGTGTGTGTGTGTGTGTGTGTGTGTGTATCACATGTACTTCATACAGTAAATCAGAAAATACGTATTTTTTTATATTGGAAATCACATACCCCACATACAAGCAGCACATTCCTCTGTTCTCTCATAAAGTCGCTGATTTGCTGGAGTCGGTATTGTTGGAGCCTGAGGGAACATACATGTAGATACTTTGATGTTTAAATCTTTGATTCATCTTTGATAATCAACTGAGATCTTCTCTTTTTTTCTGTGTGTCTGCCCCTTTTATGTTTACCTGTCTGTCATACTTAAAATATCATACACTAACCTCATTGTTTGTTTCTCTCTATCCTAACAGGAACTTGGTTAAAAAATATTGTCCAAAGCGTGCTAAAGATGAGGAGCCGAGGTGAGTAATCTCAGTGTTTTTGTTATTTTATACAACAATCATCTGTTTTTTTTTTTTGCTTCTCGGAACTCTTCTGACTATAAGAGCAGAAAAGTCCTTGCTAACTGTTTTTATGTTTTTGACTGTTTAATGTGGTTCCTCATCTGTATTTTATGCACTCAATACAAAAGCTAGAATTATGAAAATATACTGTTTTTCAACAGTTTCATATTATTAATATTACTATAATTAGCTGTAAATGACATGATGCTTGAGATGTCTGGCAACAAACCAGAGAAAAAGTGTGATCACTGTTAGTCACGTATGTGTCTGTTTTGCAGGTTCACATCATGTCTTTCATTCTATGCCATACTGAATGAGCTCAATGACTATGCTGGTCAAAGGGAGGTGGTGGCGGAGGAGATGGCTCAGAAGGTTTACGGAGAGCTGATGAGGTACAGCCAAGACCTCAAAACGGAGAGGAAACACGTGAGTGCACAAATCAGCTCCTTCCCCCTTTATTTTAGGCAATATTTGAAATACATCCTTTTAACCTGACTGGCAATGAATACCACATTTTTATAAAACTCTGAAGATGTTGATGTTTCCCTCTTTTTTTTCTCTGTGTCTCATACATATGTACCTCCCTCAAGAAGATGAATATGTTGAACATGATAAAAACCATCTAGTTTTGATCCTTCACCATCTGCTGATTGTTTAAATGCTATCGATTTGACATCCCCATGCTTTGGAAGAACACTGCCCTCTTCCTGTTTTGTTTTCAGTATTATGGTATTGAAACACCACATGGATTGACATAATAAAAAATATAATTATTTACAAATTCATTTTTTTCATTTCATTAGATTTTTTTTAACCTACGTGATAGCTTTTTCCTTGACATTTCAACTGTATCATATTGTCTTCATTCTAAGACGGGGTGAGCTCAGTTGCCATTATGATTCATCTATTTTCATGTGATCTCAGTAGTTGTTGTGATTTTTGTCCTCAACAGTTTCAGGACTTGTAGGTCAGCATTGACTTAAAATCTAAGAATAAGTTTTCATTTTTGACATTGGTTATACAAGTCAGGCAAAACAAAACAAAGCAATGAAATCTCCATGGAAACCAAGCAAACTCTGTTGTTTAAATAGGAATTTCACTCATTGTTGTTGAATGTGTTGAAGTTATTTTACATACTCACACACACACAAATGCATACAAATGTGTTCTCATATTTATTTACTTATGTAAATATCTCTTTTTTTGTATGTATCTGAATGAGAAGCATCTACAGGAGGGCAGAAAGGCGCAGCAGTATTTGGATCATTGCTGGAAGCAGATGGACAATGTAAGTGAACAGGGAGGGATGGAGAGAAAAATGTTCAATGTAAATAATCTATGTAAGGGTCAGCCAGCTGTATGCATCTCATACTTCTCTGCATGAGGAATGCAAGTAATGCAAACAAAGGTAACTGAAGGACAAATCAGGATCTGTTTTTCCCTAAAACTCTATAAAAAATATGTACAGTACGGCGTTTCTTCTACTTGTATACCTCTTTTATACATCAGTTAGACTACAATTAGAGTTATAGATCCCTGTGTATTATTGTGTCCAAATAGGAGGAAATAGAAGTAAATCCTTTGCTCCTCAGTGTGAAAACACTTCAGTGTCCTTTTCTTCCTCGTGGAAAGCCTCGCCACACACACAGGCCTCGGCGCAGGCCGGCCCCTCCCAAACCAATTTCCTATATGCCACTTTTCGTCCTTTTTGGCTCGCAAACAGCCCCAGAGAGGCATTCCTTTTGTTCACTCCTGAGGTTAAAAATTATTACTTTTATTTAATATTTTTTTCATTACAATGATGTATAATTAGGCGCAACAAGACAACAATTGTTTTTATTTTTTTTATTTTTAAATGATTCATGTTTGGCTTACATTTTTTCAATGCAGCACTTCTGATGGGGAATGATGTGTGGTCTGCATGACTTTAATAGTGACTACCTAGTGACTGGACTGTAACGTCTCAGCTATTCATATACTCAGCTATTTCCTTCACTACTAATGTAACCCAGATGCACTGGCAAGAAGTAAACTATCTGTATATGATTCATCTCCTCTTCTCCTTCTTTGGCTCTGTTATCTTTTTTAGTTTTTTTTTTTCTCTTTCTCAGAACTCTTTGAAAATGAATGAATCAGTGCATTGCAATAAGGAATGTATAGTATATTCTCAGTTTCTTGGTGTTTAACATATTTCATGCATTTCTTTCTTTTAGAGTAAAAAGAAATTTGAGAGAGAGTGCAAGGAAGCAGAGAAATCTCAGATAAGTTACGACAAGTTAGATAACGACATCAACGCCACTAAATCAGAGGTGGAAAAGGTAAGACACTCCACCAGGCAACATGAGTGCTTTAAATCTGTTCATCAGTCATGTAGCTGTCTTTCACTTCCCTTTTTGTTTTATTAGTACTTGGATGCTTTTTAGTTAATATGAAACCCAATTAAATGCTCAAATGTTTTTTTTCCTATATTTATTTTTTATCTTTTCACATGAAATTATAACTTCTTCTTGTCACTTTGTACCTTTTAAAGTAGTAATGTGTAATTGATGCTTATAAAATGTACTCTAGTTCAATTTTCCCCCCACACTTAACAGTTTACTGTATAATTTGACTTGGTGGATTAAGTAAAAGCTTGAGAGAAAATAAACTGTTTTCAGCAGAGGTGAAATTGTAGTCTAGTTTCTCCATAGCAACTGAATGAAGCAGAACTGTAGCTGTGTTAGAAATATTTACTCAAATACTGATAAAGGATGATTTAACTCACCCTTTATACTCTAACCTGCTTTTTATGTGTAAGTGTTCCAGACAGGTGACTTCTACATTTTATAAACAGTTTATAAACTTTAATGTATGAATGTATAAATGTATGTATGTATGTTGCAACAGAAATTCTCAACATTTTTTTTGTTTGGTTTCATTATATTTTGATAGAAGTTTGATCAGTCTGATGTATTAGGTATGTATTATAGTCATAGGAAATTAGGGCTTCAACTAATGTTGTTTTCATTATTGATTATCTGCAGTTTTTTTTTCTTAATTCAATTTCCTTGTTTTATCTGACAAAAGTTCTAGAATCTTAAAACAATTAATTTACTGTTGTATAAGACAAATATACGATTAAAAATGAAAATAGAAAAAAAAATTTGCTTGAAAAATAACTGAAACAATTAATCGATTATCAAAATAATAATAATTCATTTTCTTTTGACTGGGCTGGGCTTAACTCTAGAGCTTAATTAATTTATATGCCAGGTGTTGTGGTAATTTATCAAATGGCATTGACGAAGTTTGCTGTGAGTCACTGTGGATTATTCAATGTTTGTGTGGATGTGACCGTTTAGGCCAAAGCACAGTTCTACCTGCGGACTCACATGGCAGACGAAAGTAAGAATGAATACGCGGCCCAGCTACAGAACTTCAACGCAGAGCAGTGGAAACATTTCAACAATGCAATACCACACATCTTCAAGGTAAACCGGCCGTGTTGCAGCCAAGTTCAGATCTCTGCTTGCATGAGTTTCTTATAGCTTGGATTACAGACTGGATTACAGAGCTTTTTAAAAAGTATTCATTCTATGAAATCGCACCTCAATTTAACCTGGAAGTCTCTTGATACATTCACGTTTAAGGGAAAAAACAATTAACCAAACTAACTAACAAACTAAAGCTGTCTTTCAAGCATAAATGTATATTCTCTGATATCTATAACTTCTAAAGCTGTCTTTCAAGCATAAATGTATATTCTCTGATATCTATAACTTCTAACTGTGTTACCACTTTTAATCTTTTGAATAAGCTTGACACGTAAAAACAAATATACTGATTGGGTTTTATTGCTGTGCAAAAGGATCAACTGCCTCTGATGCGTTGTCCATCTTGTAGAGGTTTCAGTATGAGCAATGCACAATGTGGCTTGTTATGTGTTTTTAGAATCTACAAGACATGGACGAACGTCGGACAGTGAAGCTCGGAGAGACGTACCGGAGCTTTGCTGAGGCAGAGCGGAGAGTCATCCCCATTGTCTCTAAATGCTTAGATGGAATGCTTTCTGCTGCTAAAGCTGTTGATGAGCGCAGGGTTCGTATTCATGATCAGAAAAAAGAAAAAATACTTAATGTACTAGACTGAGGAAAGTTAAAAGGAACCATTTTGTTCAGCTGGTTTCAATTGCTTGGTATCTTTCATTTTTGTCTAAGTTCGCTCATCTGTTTCTTCTTCTCTCCCAGGATTCAACCATTGTCGTGGAGTCATTCAAATCTGGCTTTGAACCTCCAGGGGACTTCCCCTTTGAGGACTTCAGCCAGAATCTGAGCAGAACGGGTTCAGACGGGACCATCAGCAGTACGCCCAAAGGAGACAGAGACGGGGCCCCGGGGCCAAGACCCGACCCCAAACACCCGATGAGCAAAACCAAGAACAAACTCTGGCTCTTTGGCAAGAAACCAAAGGTATGAGGAGTGTGCAATGCTTTTTGTAGACTTACAAACGTGTTCTCAGCTTCATGTTCTTCTTCATGCTATACCAAAATAGTTGACAAGACAAAAATATACTTTTATCGTAATATTTCACCTAACCAAAAACTGACATTAATTGAACGTCCCTATTCAGTAATGTAACTTCATAAAGTGCCTGTTTTCACCTCCTCTTAAACTGTACAGATTATTCAAGTGAGTAATAAATCTCCACCCTCCAGCTGAACATCACACAGCTTTGAGCCACTTCCTAAAAGCAGGTCTTTTTATTCTCTCTTCCCAGAATTCTATTGGTGTGTATTCTCCCACACATACAAGTGTGCAGATACTATTAAATGTAATTTCTATCAGATATTAATTTCTCTGCACCCGAGTCATACTCTCAGCCTATCTTTTTGTCACCTTTCCATTGTTTTTTTTTAATCTTCAACACTCCTTGGACCTTGACCCCTCTTCGTAAAGACTGTGTCGTTTAATAGTTAACCGTGCTGTGTATAATCATGTAGCAGGTGCCTCATGGTATCAGGAACCTGTGTGATGGATAGGGCATGTATTTTTCTATATGGATTACTTTAATTGTTGAATGCATAGCACCCTAAGGTTTCAAAGGTGTGTCCAGGTGTCAGCATAAATTGGAATTTCAAGGTTTTTTTTTTTTTTTGTATAAATATTTTTCTGTAATGTTAAATGTTTTCTGAATAGACATTTAAAGTAAAACTATTTTTAAAGTAGCCTTTCATTATGATTAAAACATTTAATAAATAAACATAATTTTTTATCAATCTCTGTGATTAAGAATTTTTTGATCAGTTTTGAGTCAGTGACTTTTGCATTTTTTACAACAGTCTGCTTACGTTAAACCAGTGCTTCTCAATTATTTTCTCTCGCCCCCCCCCCCCTCCCCCCTGAGTTGTTATGAGTACACCTCTGCATAACACTGTATCTTATTAAGGTATAACAGAATAAAAAAAAAAGACAACAAAGAATAGCTTTATCTTTTAGCTTTTTTCAGTGCATCTGAAATTCAAAAATAAAATGTAATCCTTAATTAAACTATTAACTTTTTTGAGTTGATTTTGGCTTATCAGTGTGATTGGGGGTGTAATGTCTTTATTTATTTGTCTTCATACTGTCCACTGCCAACATTTTAGACACAGTATCATGCCGTTCTTTCACAGTGAAGCAAAGCACTTCACTTCGTGTCTACACTTTATACTTAGTTTCATACTCTGTGCTATGCTCCCTGCGCACACTCGGCCAATGAGAGGGCCACTGCCTCTAAAGTAGTGGAAATGCAATTGCACTTTATTCTAGTTTAGTAAAAAAATATATAAAAAAGCATGTTCCCGGAGGTCAAATGCGCCCCATTTGACCATTACAAACCATTGCCTTAAACCAAAATGACAAATCTGATAATATGTAACCAAAAATGGCTTGCATTATTTGCAGAAAACACTACAGTTGTACTAAGATTCTGAGTGTGAAAATACATTTTAATTCAGGTGCTTCATTTCTGTGGAAGTCCTCATAAAATATATGAACAGGAATATGTACTGTTAAAAATATGAAATAAATAACAAAAGTGCAACTTGGGCTGGGAATTTTTACACACACACACACACACACACACACACACACACACACACACACACACACACACACACACACACACACACACACTCCCAAACCTCCATAGACTAAGCATGCATACAGAGCTGGCGATCATCCTGTTGTTTTACACATACTGTATGCAACATGCATCACATAATTCCATTATTCCACATTAGAAGAATGTTGAATAACACTTTTTAGATTTTATTTAGTTGAACTGATCTGATTCTGCTTAAACAAAGAGCCACGTTTAGGTATATGTGACGTTCAGAAAACTTCCATTTAGCAGTTGCAGTTGTATTTATAATGACAGTATATGGATGGAAAAGGTCGTTTTGTGCCAGAATGTCCACTACTTGATGGGGCACAGTCATGCAAACATCACACAAGTCAAACCCCCTCTGTATCACCTGGATTGTTACCTTTACATGCTGTAACACCATTGTGTTGTTAAATAAAAAAAAAAAATCAACAAACAAAAAAACATTGAAATTCAATTAAATATTATGTTTCAACAGATTATATCATACCCAAATAATAACAAATTAAACTCATCTTGTAAGGACACAATTGAAATGCTCTTCATTGCATCATGTCTCCTTCACCTCGCTGCCAAGTGTTGCTCCTGTGGCTTCATTAATCTAGACCATCGGAGATCTGTAAAATGTTATGAGTCAGGTCTCTTTTCTATGACTTTGTTGAACACCTGTTAATTCTCTTGTAAACGTGAATTCTTTGATGACTTTTAATTGAAGCTACATGTGAACATGACATGTTCCATTGTCTGGAACTAAAAACAACATCAAAACCAGAAACGCAAAGTCTACAGACTGTGTTACTCTGACCTCTGGCTTTGTCCCTTCTTCCTGCTTCTCACCAGACTCCTCCCTCCTGTCCTCCCCTTCCACCTTTCTCCTCCTCCTCCTCCTCCTCCTCGTATTCATCCCGCCCCCAGCTACGGCCCACCTCCCAGTTATTCCCTTCACCCCGGTTCAACACTGACCTAGTAAGCCACTATCTGTTTGAGATAAAGACTACAGTACCCAGAATCCCCCAGAACTTGAAGGGCCTGAGAAGAGGGGTGAGCCAGGAAGTAGAGTTGTAGTGTTTGAGGAGGTTTGTTGTTCTTTTGGTGATTTTATTTCTTTTTAAATTTCCACAGGGTGTCTGCAGGTCATTAAATAAAAAAAACATTTAGCTTTTTAGTTCAAATCAAGGCTTCAATTTCACTTATATTTTATATTTTGTTAAGATTTAGAATTTTGAATTTGATATAACACTTTTGAACACCCTGCTATTTCTCACATTTCTTTTTTTCAGTTTTTTTTGTTACTGGTTTGTTTCTAATTTCACCCTCTCTCATTTGCTTTTCTTTTGTTTTTATGTGATTTTTTTTTTCTCTCCTTTTGTTTATTAGACAGATGAATTCTCCAATCACATGATAGAGGAGCCCTGGTGGTTGATTAGTTGTGTGTGTGAAGGTTGTTCTTCCTGTGGCTTTTCTCATTGCACTGTAGCAAATGTGTTGCCAACATCAGGTGCATTTCTGTGATGTTGATTTTCTCTGAGTTTGCTGTGGTGTGGTTGTGTGAGTGTGTTGGAGTGCTGTTCTGCTTTTCAGATAGTAGATAACACACAGACTCTGAGCCAAACTAAAGCTTTGACCTTTTTGCTCCAGTCAGTTCTGTCAGGACCATCTGTAGTCGCTTTTCAATCAGGTTAAATCTGTCAAAGTGGCTCTCAAGGAACTCCACTGGTGACTTGATTCTCACTGGTTTTGGAACATTGAAGAAGGGTAAATAGTTGTAAAAGTGCCCTGAGGAGACTAAAGAATCTTGAAGTGTCTGTTTTTTCTGACTTTATTTTATCTAAAATTCATTCAACAGAACATCTAAACTCACTATTTTGATTGCATACTATCCAATTGAATCATTTATTAAGCAAAAAGTTCTGAAATGGGCAAATCCAGCTTTCAAAATCGGAATCATTTCTTTTGCCAGAGTTAAAACCTAAATGTATATCATTTAGTTCAGACTGTTCGGTTAAAAAAAAAACAGGTGATTTAAATACTTTAAGGTCTTAACATATATAAGAAAAATAAATGATGGATTGTCAGATTCAGATTAATGAAAATATTTTTTAATCCAAACAATTGGAGGCCAGTTTGAACAAACTTTGTTCACAGGGATACTAGTAGGAAAAATTCCACCATTAGTTTCTTGTTTTTTTTTGTTCTCTCACTAGTGAAAGTATACCTCAATACTTACAGTGGCTGATGAAAGCAGAAAATGCATGACAAAACAAACATCTCACACCAGCAAGTCAGTATATAAATTCAGTACTTTAAAAAAATAGAAGCGCAACTTACATAGTAACTAATTTACTTAATAAACATATCCTAGAATAAATGCTAGTCTTCTGGTGGTGATTTTATTTATACTTTTACTTTGTATACTTTTCATGAATGAATGCTTCGTTAATGGACTAACAGCTCGACGACTAACCAGCATGTTGTTTGCTTCATTTTACTGGAATTGTTATTATGTCTCAGTTGTCAATAAAGAGTGTGTGTGTGTGTGTGTGTGTGTGTGTGTGTGTGTGTGTGTGTGTGTGTGTGTGTGTGTGTGTGTGTGTGTGTGTGTGTGTGTGTGTGTGTGTGTGTGTGTGTGTGTGTGTGTGTGTGTGTGTGTGTGTGTGTGTGTGTGTGTGTGTGTGTGTGTGTTATTCAGTGTCGACTAATATAAGTGCAGCATTTGATGAAAACTGGGCTAACTAACTTCTAAGTTTGCTTGTGTGACTCAGCATTAGTTTAAGCTACTGTATAAATGAGTTGATTCCAAGTTAGCACCAATGCTGCTTCTCTCATCCAGGCTCTGTCTCTGGAGGACTTCAGCCACCTGCCCCCCGAGCAGCGGAGGAAGAGGCTGCAGCAGAGGATCGATGAACTCAGCAGGGAACTCCAGAAAGAGATAGATCAGAGGTATGAGGCGGTGTGTACTCTGGGGCGGCGGTGGATCAGAGGTTCACTGATCCTACACTAGTCGGATCGGTAGTCTGATTCCCGGTTTCGCTGGGCTCCATGTCCATGTGTCCTAGGGCAAGATACTTAACTCGATTAGCCCCCAATGGCTGTGCGAATGATTTAGCTTCCTGATGTGCAGGCTTTGAGTGGTTGAATTGACTAGAAAAGCACTATACAAATGCAGGCCATTTCCTATTTATTCTATCAAGCTCAGCACATATCAAATCAATCAATCTATCAACATTGAAACAACATCATTGACATTAGAGATGATTGAAACCTATTCATGATAGAAAAAGTCTATAACATGTAGCTAATGAGGACATTTTGACTATGACAAAGGAAATGCTTACTATTTTTATTATTTGTGTGCCTTTTCTATCAGAGACGCCCTGAACAAGATGAAGGATGTGTATGAGAAGAATCCTCAGATGGGAGATCCTAGCAGCTTGCAGCCTAAAATATCAGAGACCATATGTAACATGGAGAAGCTGCGCTCAGAAATACATAAAAACGAGGTAAAGAATGTACAAGTTCAGGAGAAATGTTTAAGACTGAGGTAGAGGTTGAAGGAGGAATGTTCATATCATGTTATCAACTCGATGAATATGCAGCTTCTGGTCACTTCATCTGTTGGTCAACTTCAAAAAATCATAATAATTGTGAATATCAATAAAGAATATTCTGTTTGTAATATTAACAGTAGTGTCTTACCTCTCTCTATGCACAGACCTGGTTATCTGAGGTGGAGGGAAAGCAGAGCTCCAGAGGAGACAGAAGACACAGTGCTGACAACCACCATCACACTCCTCAAGGCAGAGAGAGGTGGACATCCTCACTTTAACTCTGTCCCAAATACACAGCAGGCACTAGCAAATTTTCAAATATTATTACATACAGTAATACTTAAAGCCTTTAACAGATGTGACCCATGAGTGTCTACAAAATAGAAGACCTTAAGTGTGTTAGTGGTTAATTTCTTTATTAAGGTAATTAAATAAAATTCTTTTCACCAGATCAGCTGGACTTACAGAGAGAGAGAGTGTGTGTCTGTGTATATTTGTGTTGTTATTTTTTTATCATGTATGTATTTATGTATTGTTTTTATAATATACATTGACATACATACTGACCAACTGAATGATAATATGCATAATTGAACATAGACGTGCCTAATTGACATCTAAACTTTCACCATAAATTGAAAATACTGAAAATTTATTAGGACTAAGGAATAGTCCAACGCATCCTCCTTTGGCCAAACATGAGAAATCTACATGAGCCTGCACTAGTTAAAAACTTTTTATAACAATTCTGATGGACTGCCGGTATAATTATCTACAATATGAAGGTTAACAGTCAGTTTACATTATTAAATTTCCTGGGTTAACAACATTGAAAATGTAATTTTAAAAAGTCAACCTTTCAGATGAATTCACTCTTAATACTCCCACTGACAGTTTCGTTATGTAAACGCTTTACTTTGAGAGTGAACTCAAAGTGTTGTTATGTAAACAAGAAGCAGAGCTTTATTTGAGTCCTTTAAACACAATGCTGACTCGTGCTGCCTCTTCCCATCAGTCCTGAGGGCAGTTACACAGATGACACCAGTCAGGAGCATCACACCTCCCACCACCGGGCTGGACCTCCACAGCCTGGACACCCCAACCCTGACCCTCATGAGTTTGATGACGAATTTGACGACGATGACC
This sequence comes from Eupleurogrammus muticus, assembly GCA_036785175.1. Lineage (NCBI taxonomy): Eukaryota > Metazoa > Chordata > Actinopteri > Scombriformes > Trichiuridae > Eupleurogrammus > Eupleurogrammus muticus. Next base: position 28,487,754 of record JAYKQN010000006.1, on the reverse strand, counting down.
CTCTGCCAGTCATAGGACACTGCAAAGCGCTGTACTCCTTTGATGGTAAGGACTGGCATTAACCTACCAGCAAAAACACCATCTTGAAGGATTCAGGGAATTGAAAACTAAAGTCATATTTCTGGCTGATCTAATGTCATTTAAGATGTAATAGCATAACATAATATATTATTAAGGCTCAGCTCAAAGCAGTTTTTTATATTGCTGGCTAGTGTTGGGTGGCATCAAATCTAACGCAAACATGATCCAATATGATCCAATCTGTAGCATTTATCGGTCAGTCAGTGTTTGGAGAATATTTCACCTGCTTCTTCTTTCAGCCATTTTCTTTCAGCCCCGATCTCTCAACGTCATCCTTCTTGCAGATTTCCCCTTAGGTCCTAAGGCTTAGGAGCTCTCTTAAAAACTAAGATTCTTTAGGAATACTATTTTTTTGTTTATCTTTACTCAGTTTTAATCCTAACTTTGAGAAGAAATTCTAAGAAAATGTCAAGATTTTAAGATTTGTTTAAGTATTTGGACACTAGGAGCAACTTTTCATTAGAACCCCCCCAAGTACCGTACATGTACAAACACCAGTTAGTCACATGTCACTCCATATACCCATTATCAGTTATTAGTTATTACTTAAAATTCAATATAGTAAATGTGAATTGGTGTTGATGGGGGGAATTCAAAAGGAGTTACAACACTTGTATATTTTTACATTATTTGGAGCTATAATTCACTATGTTATGATATTGATAAAGATAATGTACAAATGGGTGGCTGTGTCAGTTTTAATCACAGCTCTTTCTTATCAAGTGTCTTCAAGCAAGACATCGACACCCCAATATTACAGATGGTCAGTGTTTTAAATGTGTGTTTTGTTTCCCTCCCAGGTCAGAACGAAGGGACACTGGTGATGGCAGAAGATGAGGTGATTAATCATTCTTTTGTTCAACATTTTAATTTTAATTTAATAGTTAATACATTATATATACTGGATTTTACAAAGACAGATTGCTTTCTAATCAGATTGTGGTCAACAGATGCATTTAATTGTAGTTTAGGTTTTTGGTTCATTCTGATATTGCTGCTTTTCAGTTAATTGCTGTTAAATGCTCTTAGGTCAAACCTGAGATATTTATAATTAGCCATCACCTACAAATTATTCGTTAAAACAAGCTTTTTGCTTTCAGGTGTTGTACATCATTGAGGAGGATAAAGGCGATGGCTGGACGAGGGCAAGGAAGCAGAGCGGGGAGGAGGGCTACGTCCCCACCTCCTATGTAGAAATCACCATGGAGAAAAACAGCAAAGGTGCTGTTACCTATATCTAAAGCTCCACTGTGCCATCCCTCTGTCTCCCCATTCCTGCTTCTTCTGTCCCTCAGGCTATCACTGCAAAGGAAAAAAGACAGCATCTGTAACACCTGCATGGACATTCATCCATGTTTCTTCCCATCTCTGTCCTTCTGTGTGTTTTATCATCTAATTGTAATCATTTGTTCTTACCCTCATATCTGTGGGATGTTCAGAGGTAAGTGTCTGAGCACAGGCAGGACCAATAGGACAAATCTGTTTGATGCTCTTTGAGCCTTTGTATATAGTATATGGCATATGGTACAAGACATTTCTGTATGCATGTGTGAGAGAGAAAGAAAGGCTATACCACTTCTTATCCTTCAAAGTGTTTAAGAGGGTTTATTTAATATATTAGAAAAAAAATATTTTAGTTTTTACTCATTCATTTAATTATTTTTTGATGCTTCTTTCTTTTTAAATTTTAAAGATGTTTAAAGATCACTGACTTTATGATTATTCATGTGGGCACCATTTGAAGTGTAAGACTCCTTTTGAGTTGATCTGCTTTTATTTAGTATTATTGTTATCAGTCTAACATGTTTTTGTGTATCTGTTCCATGGCCATAGTTTTGTCTTGATACAGCCTCAGTAATGATCTCTTATTGTTTTAAAAGGGTAGGCATATAAATTCATATTGTACATTGTTAAATGTGTTTTTCACTTATTGTTTCATCCCGTTAGACCAAAAGATCAAAACGAACAATCAGTCTGCTTCCCAATTCATTCTGATGTTTCTTTTCTGTCAGATTCAAGCCCAGTGGTTCCTATGTTCCTAGATTGAGGGAAATTTCAGAGAGAGATAACCAGTCCAGAATTTTTTTTTTGTCCTCAGAGCCACATCACACATTCAGAAACTCTAAAATCACTTGTGTATAATCAGTGGAGTGCCCCTCTCCCTGGCTTTAACTTCTTGTGATACTGACATATGACACTGATTTGAACATCATATTGTTTTGAAGTGATAGTTAAACAAAACAAGTAAACTGAAGACTACATTGTGATACATCAGTCAGTCATTTTCTATACCAGATATTCTCATTAGGGTCACAGGGCTCTGCTGGAGCCAATCCCAGTACATTACAGGAGGGCGCCAAGGACACACCCCAGACAGGTGGCCAGCCAATTGTGGGGCACACATACTCACTCACATACTGACATCTATAGCCAAGTCTCTAATTAACCTGTGTGTTTGTACTGTATGTGGAAGCTGGAGAACTCATGCAGACACAGGAAGAACATGAACTCTCCTGTTGTGATACCATTTCTTCATAATTTTATCACTTTTCATACAGTAATTGATCAATTAAGAAACTTATCAGCAGATTTATTGATCTACATTGAAAAATAATCATTGGTTGTAGCTTTAATCTTTTTATTGAATTAAATAATATCAATATCCCACCTAGGCCTTGCCATTCTTAAGTTATCCACATGTTTAAACTGTTTGACTTCACATCTGGGTGACTGTATACATCAAAATGGCAAGAGTTGCTCCCTGCAATGTGTTGTACTGTAAGTGGAAGCAACCAATTGCACAAAAACAGTTTACCTGCCGTTGCACATTCACAGACACAGGACTTTTTATTCACAGCACACAAAGTTCTAGAATTGAGAAATGCTTCAAAAGCTGAACCTCATGTATGCGTGTTGTAGTAACTCACTCTCTTCTCTATGTGACTGCAGGTTCCTGAGGGCCGCAGGGTGGCCGGGGATTTGATTGGCTGGTGGAGGGCTCACGCTGCGTTGGGGGGGGAGAGAGAGAGACAGAGAGAAATGGGAAAAATCAGGGGCAATTTCGCATGTCTGCTTGCTCACAAATCCATAATCAGCAAAGCATTATGGGTTACTAGAAGAAAAGGGAGGGTCATACAGTAGGTTGAAGAGTAGATGACCTTTGAAGGCCAGAACAGGCTCTTTTATCTTTTCATTTCTTAATGTAGGGTCTACAGCACACTAAGTGGTAGCCACAGGAGAAGTCACAGCTTATCTAAAGAGCATTGGAGTGGAAAGTCTAAAGTAAATGGCTTTTGAGAACGAAAAGCAACAACTGCAGTAATTTAGTCTGAACCTGAAAACAGCAGGTTTGACCAGAAATACTGAGTTGTCGTTGCCACATTCAGTTTCAAGCAGAAGTGTGACAAACTCAAGAAGAAGCAGCTCAAAATGGAAGACAAAACTACTGCCAGGTTTTTATGGAAATTATCAAAGGCCTTAACTTCCTGGTCTGCAAGGGCCTCATACAGTAAGACTTCTGTGATGGCTACACAACTTTTTAACAGCTTTATTCTAGAGCAAATCAATCGGACAGTCTCTGAAAGTGCTGGTCAGAGTGGTTTCAATTACCATTTTTCACTCCAATAAAATGGGTTTCATGAACCAAAAAAAAACATTCTGACAAATTGTTCTTATCACAAATTCCACTTACTTGACTGACAGGACGCATTTGCAGCATGTGCAGCCTATGAAGGCGGCCATGAAATGTAGCTGAATGCTTTGGAAACATCAAGTAATTAGACATTCTAATGAGCTTTTTTTGTCAAACTGCTATTTACAAGGTTAAAAATTAACCTTCTCAAAATAATCTAGAATGTCAGCTCACATCCTAAAAGTGTTTTAATTTCATTTTGAGTGAAGTATTCTTAATTTATCAGCTTCATACCATATTCCATAAATTATACATCAGCACTTCATCTTGCTCATGACAGCTCAGAATATCAGGTTTATTATCTTTCAGGGTCAGTTTTGATTATTTGCCAATACTAACAATTGTGCTGCATTGTTTGAACTCATCTTTACCGCCGTCGTCATGTTTCTCTGTTGGTGACGTCTGCCTGCCTGCCTGTGCCACTCCGCTCCTCATGCCTGACTTATGTGTCACCCACGTATAGTAGCATGTCCTTAACGTGTCAAAAATATCTCCCAAACATGTTCCCGTCTTTTATCTGCAACTTGTGTAAGAGTTTGTGTGTGTGTGTGTATGTGCAAGAGTGGCCGCCTGAACAGTCTTGTACGTTGAATGCAACATTGTTTGTGATGTTCTAATGAGTTCCAAGCATGATTTACTTATACTTATTCATACGATCTCTCAAACAACAGTGGGGTGAAATCAGAGCTACTTGTCAGACAGGACAATAAGATGAATACAGAAATATCTCTACTTCTCTCTTTCTCCGTTCTCTTCCCACCTGTCCTCTTCTTCCTCCACTCCCTGGGTTGCAGTTCCACCAGTTGGCCAACAGATGACAGCATTTTCTTCCTGAACCACAACTCAAATTGGATCAGGACTGGGACGCTTTTTAAAAACAGCTAAGAGAACAACCTAAAAAAAACAAGAAGAACCTAAATGTCTTTGCAATCAAACTCTGCCTTAAAATGTCTTGTTTTATTGTGGAGGAGTTATCATTCCACACACACGTCTGGATGTGTGGTTTACCTGACTACATCTCCCATCTGCCCCTTGGGCTCATCTCCTTGGGAGAGAAATCCCAACTACATCTCAAAGTTTTTTTTTTTCTCCATTTACTCAGTTCTGTTTGTGGGTGTGATGACGTGCACATATGTATCGATGATGTGTACACACATTCTTCGGGAAGGCCAAAAACTGCCTTTTTCATTCACAATGTTTAAAAGTGTGCCTGTGTTGTGTGTAATGTTTTTTTTTTTTGGATGTCACGCTGAATGTGTTTTAATCGTGATTGTTTTTAAAATTTGTTTGCTTGACACTCTTCATGAGAGATGGTAAGGTTTGAATTGAACTGATGCACTTTGCCCTGAAGTACTACAGCATTTAAACCTGATTAGATGAAAGAGTGAGTGAATACAGTTGATGAGGGTCTGTAATGTCAGCAGGGGGAGAGAGATAGGTGTGGACTTTATGAATGACCACTGTAGTAATGAAAAGCAAAAAATGGCTCTAGTCATTTTTTTTTCTTACTGGTTTTTATACTCCTTTTGTAACTTGTGTTGAGCAACTTTTTCTAGATTTCTAGATACTTCTGATGAATGACTTCATCATTCATTTGTCTTAATCAGCATTTAAAGTTTCTCTTTGTATTCATTCAGTAGACTAATAACAACATGACACACTTATTTTAATGCTATTTAAGAAAAAAAAATAATAGGACACCTTAGTTGTAATCTGTGTTTCTTTGATGAAGCTGTGAAATGTACAGAATGATGCTGTAGATGTTGTTACTTGAACTTTCTCCTCCAGCCACACTACTCCACATTTCCTTCTGTATGTGAGTGACTTATTTTTGAAGATAAGAGGTGTTCCAGTGATTTTTTATGTCTGTTTCTGGAAAAGATGCGAGAAAACAGATTAAAGCAAGAACAGTCAAAATCAAGCGGTAAATGCAGATGTATCTTAACTTTTAGTATGTAAATGTGGTGTAAGGTGCCCCCGGTTGAGCCTACATTTCCAACAATGCAACAGTTTAGCATCTTTTGTTAGACCATGCCCACCTACTGCAATTTTCAAACATGTCTCCATGTTTGCCATTTTGACTTTGTAGCCCAACATAATTGTGCTTAATTGTGGGATTTTAATTTGTTAAATTTGTGCAATACCAAAACAGTTTATCACTTTTCACATCAATAAAAACAACAGGTCTCTTTGGAGATGTCTTCCAGTCGAAAAACGGTCTGAAATCCCAAAGATATTCAATTTACATCACATAAAATAAAGCAGTAAATTCCTACATTTTAGAAACCGGTGGTAAATTAAAATGTGCATTCAAAAAAAAAGGCAGGACTGCAGGGTGGATGTAATGAGCATAAAGGGTAGTAATATACAGTATAGAAGAAGATACAATTATGTCTAGGAAATGTTTTTGTGGAGCTGTCTGCAGGACATTTTTTCCACTCATTGACTGTTAATTCATAAATATACAGTACACTTCAAATTCACATTTTCATATGTGTTGAGTGCACTGTCCCTTTAATCAAGATTGTCACTAGCAGCATTGGATTGTGTATTTGACCAAACATCCCATTGAGAAGTGTAAAGCTAACTTCTCATTTGTAAACCTGCAAAAGCTGTGAGCTGCCCATTATAAGAGCCACTGTCTTTGTAATTTTGAGAATTATGCAACACTACATATTAACAGATGAGCTTTGAAATGATTGAATCATCAAGCTACTGTGAGTGTGGTGCTGTTTACCACCTGGCAAAGACCAGACATGTAGCCCACGTTTCTTTTTTTCTTTTAAATCTAATCTTCCCGTGGAGACTTTGTACCTGCCCCTTTTTTCTTTCAGCATCAACTTCCAGTCACAGAAGCAGGTACAGAGTGGTTCTGCAGGTTTTTAACATGTCAAATTCATGTAGATCTGTGTGTTTTACCATGTTGTATATGTTGTAATAACCGACGACAGTACTTTTCTACTCATTCCATGTTGATGCACATCTTTTTACTTTGAATGTTGTCAGGCACTTTGTGAACAAAATGCTCTTTTCCTCCCTTCTCTTCCAAGATATTGTTCAAATAAAGTTAAAAATTAATGCAGATTTGTTCCAGTGATATTTCATCGAAGCATATAATAGTAATTCAGTAATTTTTAACATCCCCATCAAAGATGTCTTACATCTTTTTGAAGTAAGTTATCTTCATGTACTTAAGCCATTTAACATCAGATATCACACCTGTTGTCTTTCTGATTTTCGACCTCCTGATTTTTAGATATTCTTTGTATTTAACAGTTAATCACAAAGCCAAGTATCCAAAGTTTTTCAACTATTATGTGAAGTTATAATTGTTCAAGTTCACAATTGTCGTACATGCAAATATTCAGTTTGCCCATACACAGATCACCATATTTATTAATCTAACAGTATTTCATATAAACATATTAAAAGTAATCGTCTTTTTTCTTTACAGGCAGTCTTCTACAGAAAATATGTACAGTTTTATTAATCCATCACTTATGTACAGCTTTATACTGATGTTTATGAACTTCCTTTTTTTTCTTGAATTCATATAGAAACAAAAAGGATTAATTTTATTTGCCTTTTCTGTTCAAAGGCATATCTACACTCCTGTGTAAATATTCTTTTGTTGGCAGATTTGGGGGAAAACTAATCCCAGGGACTATATATATATATATATATATATATATATATATATATATATATATATATATATATATATATATATATATATATATATATATATATATATATATATATATGTTAACTTATATATATTCCTAAGAAGGCTGGAGAAGGCTGTCACCTCAATTATTCATGACTTCTTTTAAAAACACCTATTATTCTCTCTAAAATGTTTAGAGACACCTCATACTAACTTGATTTACAAGAATAATTGGAATGTAAATAAGAGCAAGTCCTCCTTCTGCTGAGGGTTTCCCCCATGACTGTCTTGTCTGAATGATTCTCCCACAGCTGTAATGGCAGTTTAGTTGAGGACAAACTGCATGTTTAAAAATTCGTTTCTGCTTCTGTGAAGACGTTCATAAATTTGTAACTTGTGGTTGCTGCTTCTCCTGGGCTGATCTTCAGTTCAGTTTTACTCAAGACAGTTTCAATACCGTCACTGTGCACTTGTGGTTATATTTATAACATAGGATAAAATTAAGGTTTACATGTTCCTACGTGAATTTGACAGAATCTTAGACTCGTAAGAGCTTTTCAAAGCTGTGTGGCTGATGTCAAAAGTGCACCATGTTTAATACACACACTCTGGTACATCACTGCGTATTGTGGTACCAGACGTTAGCCCCTTGTCAACATGCATGGGGGTGATTTCTTACTCCTTAAGAGGTACAGGATACTAATCTTGTGTTAGAGAATAAATTGGTTAACTAACAATTGAGTTTATTTGGGGGATGCCGCTGACTCAGAACTGAGAATTTGTATTTTTTATTGAAACTTTTGGACTTTGTGACGGTACTTAGAGCTGTTTTCATGGTTCTGAAGATTTGACATTCTGTAGGTTTAAACAGTAACTTGACAATGACGCAACAGGCCCTAGAAAAACAGAAAGAATTATTATAATATTGTTTAAGGTTTGTTTGATTGTTATCTTGTCAAATGACAAAGCTAAATGTCACCAAACATAACTTTTCCTGGAAGATGAAATGCTACTGTGTTCCTCGTAACATAGAGTTCAGCAGCTTCTTTAGAACCTTAATTTAAAGTTTGATATTGAGTTGTATCCACTACTTCAATTAATAGATTATTCACTTCACTTTTATATTTAGTTCCTGCTGTGAAGGTTTTATATCCTGTTCTCTTTCTCATAGCTGGTGTCTGATCCAACTGATGGAGAACACACACCATCAATCAGTCAAATGTGAGTCTCTGTTTCACTGAATCAGTAGGTGTGCGTGTGTTGCTGCTTGGTTGTTAAAGTCAAATCAAGGTTTGTGTTTTGGGCAGTGGCTCCAGTTTCCGTGACAATGCAGTGAGGATGAGGTTGAATTTGCTGTAGCGATCTGATTGGTTGACCGTAGCTCCACGGCTACCCCACAGCAGCCGCAGCTGAAAGTCTGTTTTGAACACCTCCAGCAGGTCTTCGTCATACTGGAACCCTGTGGAATGCAAAGATTGTTTTTGTCATATAAGAAAAAAAAGAATGATATCTGCAGTTTTACTTGCATAAAAACTTCTTTTACATTTACCTTGTAAGATCTTCTGTGCATTGGTTGTGTAGCTCTGTGCGTTATGTGCAACTTCACGTGCAACCTCGAGGTGGCGCAGCATAATGTCACATCCCTGGTCGCTGGTTTCCCAGAGCGCCGCCCCCTCAGGTGTGATTGACGGACTCTCCATCAACGTGAGGAAAGGCAGCAGGAGGGGAACACAGACCACTGCAGGGGAGCAGGCTGCAGAAGGAAAGAAAAGGTAAGGAAGAAAGTCAAAGATTTTATTTGCTGCACTTTTTAAGGATATATCCTTGTACTTCCAGTTTTCTGAAAATGCAGTTAGAGCTATGGGGTGTTTTAATTTATTTCCTCCTATTGTCACATCTATTTATATTAGAATATATATCATCAATTCATTTTGTTAGATTTATTTATTTATTTAATCTAATTATTTTGAGAAGGTGTAGCAGGTGCTGATGACCAGGCAGTTTAAGACAGAAAAAGAATAATATGAGAGTAAATAAATCAGTAGTCTAGACTAACATTGTAGATTATAAACGCATCAAAAAATAAAACCTTTAATTGCTCTGTATATCTAATTATGTAGACCGGGCTTCTTGAAACTTCCAGGTTAAGAATCAACTAAAATCTGTATGAAACTAGTTTCAAAACAACTTCATTTGATGATTGTATGGACAACATTAGGCCAATAATGTTGCTAATTGTAACTGTAGATTAAGAAATCATTTTGGGGAATTTCACAGGATGCTTTTCCTGTCTTTTTTGAACCTGTACTGGTTTGGTCCAGCAGGTTTTCGTTCCAACCAAGCAGTATCACAAGTGATTCTATTAATCAACCATAAGGCCCAAGGCTAAGTCCCTTCATTAGTAGTGTAATGTGTGTAACAGCTTGGAATACAAACCTGTAGCCACAATGGTTCTCTGGGATCTTTGATAATGAGCAGCACCATAGAAGGCCGGGTATTCCACAGCTTCATACACTCTTATTACTGACCACAGTACACACAAATAAATGTCATGTTTTGACTTAGAAAAAAATAAAAATCCCAAAGTTTTAGCCAGATTTTTGCACATTTTTTCTGTTTAACAATTTGGTTCTAATTCCATAAGATTAATTAATTAATCCAGCAACTCCTCTCATGTCAAGATGTTAATGATCTTGTATGATTTATACCTCATGTGTCTGTATCTGAAGATCTGGATAGGAACATACATGTCATTACAAAGTGGTATTGCCGCCAGAGGTCCATATGATCAGATAAACTTAATTTGTTGTGAAGGCGATAGTCTAAAGAAAAGAAATGTAATGAATTTAAAAATAAAATTACGTAACATCCTGTTACTGCTTTGAGATAATAAAGGGGCATTTCATTATTTATTTATGTTGTAAAAGGAAAGACTATTATCTAGATACAATGTATCCAGATACATGTGTAAAACAGCAGTAAACCTGTGTGTGTGTGTGTGTGTGTGTGTGTGTGTGTGTGTACCTGTTCCTTCATACAGATTCTTGTAGAACGGTTTGAGGGTTTTCTCGTAGCTGATGGCGGTCTGTGTGAAGTTCCTTCTCAGAGTCGTCCATGTTTCCTCCAAACGGCTGATCTGAATGGTGGAGGAGTCTCATGTTTTTACTTTTTCTAAAGTTACATTTAATCACTTCTAATAAAATTGTAAATAGCCTGCATTTATATAGCTTTTCTAGTCTTTCCGACCACTCAAAGCACTTTATACTACAAGTGTCCATTCACCCATTCACACACTCTGATGCCGGTAATGATATACAGAGCTGCCCACACATCAGGAAACTAACACTCACACACCGATGGCACATGCCATCTGAGGCAAATCAGGGTTAGGTATCTTGCCCAAGGACACAAGGATACACAACTCCGAGGAGCCAGGAATTGAACCATCCTATCGACTGGTCTACTTCTTAGCTACAGCCTCCCCAAAATGGGCTCAAGTGAATTGGTTTCAACCAAACCAACTTACTTGAGGGGTTAATCATGTATGTTGACTATGTACAATATTAGTCAAAATTTGTGGACACCTCCCACACAATAAGCAAATTTGCAATGTTTTGACTGCTACTGTTTGTACCTTCCTCATGTCTTTGTCCATTTCACTCTAACAATACTGATATGTTTGCACTATTAAAGGCTGTAAATTCATCATTTATCTCGTTACTTAAGGTTCATATGATAACAGATTCTATGAATATATTACTAAGCAACTTTTTAGTGTATATTACAAATATGTATACAAGTAAAAACAAAAACTCAAACCAAATGCCTTATTGTTTGTTTTTTGGAAAAAAAAATAGGGAAATTTATTTCCACTGTACTGTCTCCAAATAAATATTTGTTCATTTAGTAGTTGTTGTGCAATTTCGTACATTCTGTGTTTATGATATCCTCTTTCTATTTTGTTAGTTCTTCGTATGTATGTGTGTGGGAATTAGTGCATGGATTTTACCTGTGGGAGGTCCAGAGCTTTCATCAGGGCTGTGAAAGCAAACAGGTCACCCACCATGTCTTTCAGCTCTAAGGCCACAAGGATGATGCGGTTTAATGTGAATGCTCGCTCCTCCACGTTGCCTGTGCACCCCAGAATATCCACGGCAACGCCTATCGCCATGGTGTGGTGCCTGGGACAGAGATTATCAACACCACCTGATGTAAGTAATGCTCACAATTGTTGTTTCCTGATCTGATCTTTTGATGGCTGCCTGGCTACTTCAATCTGCAACAGGAATTTATTAATTATTTACAGTTTCTATCTTTACCAGTCAGGACTGTTCAACCAATGAGCAGCTGTCAATCACTGCTTATGTCATCTTGGTTTTCAGTTCAGTGCAGACTTCAATCAAAGTAGGTTGTAGCCTCAGTGAGGACACAAGCTGATCACTTCCTCATCCTTTTTGTTGTCTTGTGACCACTGTGATTCATTTCATGTTAGGGGTTCCTGAATCCCATGTTGAGAGCGTCTGGGTTACAGGTAAACACGCTGGCTTGCTTTTTTTAATGAAAGAAATGAATTTCACAAACTTTAAATATTTACCGTAATCTTTATGTGTGAGAATTAAACTCAGGGGATAAATTTCCTGGAATTCATTGGTGACCTACACAACCCAAACATTTCATATCCGGAATCATTTGTATGAGTGTGTATAAACATGTTTATGTACCTTTCCATCAGGTCGAGCCTCAGCTGTTGACCATGTGGCAAGGTCACCAGCTCCAGACCAGAGGCCACGCCCATCTGACCTTTTAGCTCTGGAGACACTCCAAGTGTCCTCGCAATCTGGAGGAAAACAAGTTTGACAAGCAGTTGTCAATCACATTAAGTATTGTTGTTTTCCTTTTGTTTTAGCGTGTGTGTGTGTGTGTGTGTGTGTGTGTGTGTGTGTGTGTGTGTGTGTGTGTGTGTGTGTGTGTGTGTGTGTGTGTGTGTGTGTGTGTGTGTGTGTGTGTGTGTGTGTGTGTGTGTGTGTGTGTGTAGGCCTGCATGTGTTAGTGACACAGACACACAGAGGAGTTGTGTATATCAGCAGCAGGAACCTCTACAAAGACCTGACGTCTGTATGTGTGTGTTGTATACTCACATATCTAGGACATCTTTGAGTAAGCTGGCTGAACCTACCCTGACCATTGAAACCTAGCTATCAACTAGCTACAGGATTTCAATATCCAGCTATGAATAAGCTTATGTGAAAGAGGTGGGGCTTGTTATTTAGGATTGTGATCATCAGGATGAGTGATGGCTACATCTTGAGGATATGTTAGCCTGATTGAATCCACTCCTCCCAGCCATATTGATACTCATAATAATATTCCTCAAAACACCAGCTGAGATGGTGGAGTTGCAGCCATTTTCAACTCTAGTTAATTGTTCAGCCCTGAGCCCTACACCTTCTTTAAAATTGTATTCTTAGTTTGTTTTTTTTATGTCACATTATACTGTCCTCCTGGCCTGTATTCTGGATTTTCTTTCTGAATTCCTTTCAAGTCCATTTCTTAGGATGGATAAAATGACAGGTGATTTAAATATTACTGTTGACATTGACAATAGTAGCCTTAGTTCTGCATTTCTCTCTTTACTGGAGACCCACGTACCCACGTAGACGTACCCACCCATTGCTTTGACTACATTCTTGACCTCGTTCTAATGTAGGGCGTTGAAGTTAAACACTTATTTTTCTTCCCAGAGAACCCTCCTATCAAATCTAAGTTCCAGTAGTCCTCTTATTATTTAATTTACTGCCCTGCATCACCACAGCTGTGGACTTCTATGCTGCGGCTGGTTGTCCATCTGAAAAACATCAACTTGTTGAGAGTGCTGCAGGTTCATTGTGAACAAGTCTTACACCACCGCTCTTCTATAAAAGAGTTTAGTTAAAAAAAATAGTCATGCTCTGGTATAACTCTCAAACCTGTAAATTGAACCTTGAAAGAAAATGGCATTCCAGCAAACTGGAAGAATTAATGAAGACTTAATGCAACTACTCTATTGATCCATGTATTCCTACAACCCTTTAGTAATGACTTTTTTAAATAACTCTTTTATCACCTTGTTCCATCAACTGGCACTAATCTGCCGTCAAATAGAGAGAGAGGGAGTTGTAGAGAAAGATGAAATAGCATATATTTATCTGGACTCATCCTCTTCTTCAATCAACCTTTCTGAACTAGCTTCATTGATCTCTTCATTACAAACATGAACCTGTCTTTTGGATACCATCGGGGTTGCTAAAAGAACTTTTTACTTTGATTAGCACTTCCTTGCTGGAGATGCTCAACATGTCCTTATTAACTGGCTATGTATCACAGTCCTTCGGAGTAGCTGTAACCTATATCCAACCTTCCCTTTCTCTCTAAGATCCTGAAAAAAGCAGTCACCAAACAGTTTTGTGATTTCCTACACAACAATGGTTTATATCAAGATTTCAAGTAAGATTCAGAATGCATCACAGCACAGAGACGGCAGTGACACCATCAACCATCAGTTCTTATTATAGAGACTAGAGCATCCTATTGGTGTAAAAGGGACTGCAATAAACTGGATTAAGTCATATCTCTCAGATCGTTCCCAATTTGTGCATGTTAATCATGCTTCTTCTATTCATACAAAAGTTACACATGGAGTTCCATGAGGGTATGTGCTCAGACCAATACTTTTCACTATTGACTAGGTCAAATTATTAGGAAAATATTTCATTATTTCCACTATTATGCAGATGATTCACAACTGCACCTGTCAATGAAGCTAAATAAATAGCTGAGCAGTTAGCTAAACTTCAAGCTTGTCTTAATGGTATAAAATCCTGGATGACCTGCAATTTTCTGCTACTAAATTCAGACAAAACTGAAGTTATTGTGCTTAGGCCTGTACATCCCAGAAATTCAGTATCCAGTGATATAGCTATTTTGGATGACATGAAACCTAGGAGTCATCTTTGACAAAGACATGTCATTCTCTGCCCACATTAAACATATTTCTAGGACTGTCTTCATTCACCTATGCAATGCAAAGGTCAGACACTTCCTGTCTCTAAAAGATGCAGAAATAATTTTCCATGCATTTTGTACGTCAAGACTAGATTACTGGAATTCTTTATTGTCCAGCTGCACCAAAAAACCTCTAAGGACTCTCCAGTTGATCTAGAATTCAGCTGTGTAGGATTCTCAGAATCTTGAAGAAATGATGATTCCTTTTTTCCAGTGAAGTGTTAGGGCAGTGGGAGCTCTGAAACAAACCTGGGGCAGTTAAGCTATCAGTATAGGTCAAATCAAGTCAATTTTATTTGTATAGGCTAGAATCACAAATCACAGATTCACCTCAATGGGATTTACAGTTTTTACAACAGCAGCACAACATCCCTTGTCCTTAGACCCTCACATCGTAGCAGGAAAAAACTCCCTGAAAAAAGACTTTAATGAGGGAAAAAAGAGGAACAAACCCCAGGAAGAGTAACAGAGGAGGATTTGTGATACAGGCATCAATTGTATTTTAAATTTCCTTGTACTTGTGTATGCGTATGTCTGAAATGGAGATTAGTTGCATGCTTTTCTAAAAAGGCACCCTCACCCGCCCTTTAATGTTTGATCAACATTTTCAACAAAAGTCTTTTTTATATTGATATTTACTGTACACTATTATTAACTTTAGTTGATAGTAAATGGACCATTTTTCAACTTCATTTATCATAGTGAACTTCAGATTTGATGTGAGAAATTAAGAACCTTAAACATTATAAATTATCACCATGTATTACTTAATTATTTATAAATGAATTACTGTAAGTAATCAAATAGATTTATATTAATTAATGAATTCATTTGCACTGATTCCAGATGTATGAACTGGTGTGTACCTGGCAGTCAGCCATCAGTAGGTGTCTGGCGATGCTCTGGTGGTTGTGGCTGAGCAGCAGCTCTTTTGCTCTCTTCAGCACCACCATCTCCAGTGGTTTGTTTTCTGGTGGCAGAAGTCGAGAGCTGAACTCTGCCGGCCGGAACATAGACTCCGTCTCCACTACCGGCCGCTGGAAACCGCTCCTCTTGTCCTTTTCCTCCTCCTCCCGCCCCACGTCCTCTTCCTCCTCGCTGGTGTTTTCTAAAGCGGCAATGGCGTGATGGTAGGATCTTCGGTCCAGTATTCTTCGCCATCCTGTGTCGTCGTCCTCTCTTCCTCCCTCCCCTTCTCTCCTCAGCCGCTCCACGTAGCTGCAGAGCACTGGATGGAGAGCAAGGCCGTTGTCTGGGATGGAGTTTGGAGAATTTGGCTCCTCCCACTCCAATGGGCTGCAGCACCTCAGGTCTGCCAGGCTGGGCTGTTCTGTGTGTACTTTTCTTGCCTCCAAATCAGGATAATACGCCGGTTCAGCAGGTGAAACTATAGAGTTGTGGGCGTCTGCAGCGCTGAGCTGATGCAAGAACTTCAGAGGCTTCACTGGAGGAACTGAGGTGGCTGTGAAATAACAATCACATCCATTCACTTACAAATCTCAGTAGTTGCATGATCTTATGTTAGTATTTATGTACTGGTTTATTTAATTGTACAGTAATCAACAATATGAGCTCATTTTTCATTCATCTGATGGACTGATTGTGGATTGATTGAGACATGTTGACACATTGTAGTTCTTTCAAAAGTATTTAGCCCCATTGACTTTTTTTTTTTTTTTTTACTTTTGCTACATTTTAGACTTTAATTAAAAAAATATATAAAATTTGAATTTTTTGTGAAGAATCCACACCAAGTGGGCCACTCATAACCTAGTCTTTCCTTTCCTTTCAGCTCAAAGAAGGAGTGCAATTATCAGAGATGAAACCAAGAAGTCCATGATCACACTGGATGAAATGCAGAGATCCACAGCTGAGGTAGGACACACTAGTCACACACTGTACAAGTCTGGCCTTTATGGAAGGGTAACAAGAAGAAAGCCTTTTCTCAAAAAAATCCGTAAAAAGTCCCCTTTTGAGGTTTGCCATAAGCCACATGAGATACAAAAAACATGTGGAAGAAGATGCTCTGGTCAGATGAAACCAAAATTGAACTTTCTGGGCAAAATGCAAAACATTATCTTTGGCGTAAAAGTAACACTACATTTCACCCTGAACACATCATCTCCACTGTCAAAAATGTTGCTGAAATCATCATGGTCTGGAGCTACTTTTCTAATGGAGCCTACAGGATCATTTTGCAAGAAGACCTGAAAGTCTGCAAAAGAGACTGGAATGGAGAGTTACCTTCCAACAAGACACTGATCTTAAACATGAAGCAAAATCTATAATGGAATGGTTCAAATCTAAACATATCTAGGTGTTAGAAAGCCAAGTGAAAGTCTAGACCTGAATCCAATTGAGAATCTGTGGT
Organism: Eupleurogrammus muticus; assembly: GCA_036785175.1. NCBI lineage: Eukaryota > Metazoa > Chordata > Actinopteri > Scombriformes > Trichiuridae > Eupleurogrammus > Eupleurogrammus muticus. The sequence goes on along the minus strand of JAYKQN010000006.1, from coordinate 28,470,903 downwards.
AAGATCTAAAAACCGCTCTTCACAAACACTCCCCATCTAAGCTTAGTGAGCTCCAACCATTTTTCAAGGAAGAATGGACAAAAATTTCAATCTCTAGATGTGTAAAACTAAGACAAACCCCAAAAGACTTGCAGCTGTAATGTCAGCAAAAGGTGGTTTTACGAAGTATTACCTCAGGAAGGCCAAATAATTTTGCATGCCTCACTTTTCATTTTTTATTTCTAAAAGATATTTTAAATATTGTATAAACTTTGTTCCACTTTAGGATTGTGTCCCACTTAGTGTTAACGGCACTGTAAATAATATTTTACATTTCTGCCAAATCTGTTCTTCTAGTTTCTGAAAAGTCTTACACTCTGTACCTATTTATTGCCTCACTAAACTGCTGTCACATAATGGAAGAAGCAGTGTCTGTAATTGTAATTGTCATTCTTTTTTTAAAATTTTTTTAATTTTTTACAGTAGGTATAGTTTATATCTAAAAGCCAACATATTATATGTGGAAACATATCATGTAAAATAAAAAAGAATTGGGTAATTACCTCGACTCCTCCACATACTGCCATGTGTTTCCATACGTGAGGAGTCCAGAGGAGGCATCATGTGGCTGGAGCATGGGGTGGCTGAAGAGTCTGTGGCTTCGGAGGAGCCGGAGGTGGGAACCAGTGGCTGGAGGCCAGGGGAACGAGACAAACAAGCCAGCAGCACCTTGCTGGGTTTAGGGGGTGGTTTAGGACACAGCTGGCTGTCTGAGCCACGAATAGCCTGACCTGCAGACGCAAAAACAGAACATCCATAACAATGTCACATAATATGATAAAACATAACAGTTATCAGGTTTTTACTTTTAGAACCAAACTGAAAGATTTTTTTTCTCGATTGGGTAGATCAAAATGGTAATAATAAAAGTAGTCATTGTTATGATTTTTTTCTAAATTCCTACAATTTCTCTGTAAAAATTCAAAATGCATCATCAGTAAAATGTTGCATGTTTATCTCTTCTGTTGCTATGGGAATAGAAAAAACAGAAGGGGCTGGAAAGGACATTACAGATAAAAATAACCTGATGATGAAAGCAAACCCTCATTTACCAATCAAAATAACTACAATCACATTTCTGCCAGTTCCTGCCATTTTACCATGAATCACAAATTAACACTTGGAGATCAAGTAGGGGCTAATTCAAAGCTTTGATGTATATAAGACATTTTTAGACCACACTCTGTCTTTTATTTATTTTCTGGTAATAAATTTGAAACAGAGAGCCACAGTGACTGACAGCACATGAGCTCAAATTAATTTCCTTTTCGCACACAAACACCTACTATACATGACTAAGTGGCTTCATGATTGGCACATTTAAACAGTCATTAAAACAGATGTGTGTAAAATGCATTTTTTTTAATATTTCACCATGTGCACTGACCTGCTAAAGGCTCAGCAGATCTCTGTGGTAAAGAGGGATTCAGCAGCGGCTCGCTGCCTGTCCGAAACACTGGAGACTTGGAGCCTGTGTCTGGAGGCTGCTGGGGCTGCAGTCTGGATTCTGAAGGGGGGAAAAGAGCCAGTGCTAAACATTATTACAGATATAGGATGGCTTAAATGGGCAAAGGGGGGCATAAACCAGAAGGAAAAAACAAAGGTCTACAAAAAAGGAGTTGAAAAGATTTTAAATATATATTTGAGAAGTATCTTTTTGTTAGAATATAAAAAAAACCATATAAAACAATAATATAATAATCCATCCATTTTCTATCCCGCTTATTCCCTTTCGGGGTCGCAGGGGTCTGCTGGAGCCTATCCCAGCGCATTTTATGGCGAGAGGCAGGGGGATACACCCCAGATGGTCGCCAGCCAATCGTGGGGCACACACACCATTCACACACCATTCACACACACTCACACCTATGGGCAATTTAGATTTGCCAATTAACCTGAGCATGTTTTGTATTGTGGGAGGAAGCCGGAGTACCCGGTGAAAACCCACGCAGACACGGGGAGAACATGCAAACTCCACACAGAAAGGTCCCAGACCCAGGCCCCAAGGCAGTCTTGAACCTGCGACCTTCTTGCTGTGAGGCAACAGTGCTACCCACTGCTCCACCGTGTCGCCCTTAATATAATATAATAATAATACAGATATTATTATTGTGATTATAAATGCAACATCTGGGTCAGAACAATAATAAATTAAATAAAATAATATTAAGTAAAGTCTTCAGTTTCAAAACAAAACACAAAACAATACAGACTTGACAACTATACTAACTATATTTTAGTCAATAGTTTAACAGTGCCCAGAGCTGTAGAAAGCATGGGTTGTTTTTGGTATGTCTCCTAAATATCTATAAGATGGAAACAAGTGGGTGCTACTAACATCACAATGCCAATGATCTAAGAATGCACCATCTTTGATGCATGAAACAGTTGTTATATAAGCCCTCATCCTTGCATAATATAAAATGTTTACAGTGTGCATGACCTTACAGCATCTAGTTGAACAGACTTGGCAGAATTTTTATATACTATTCATAATTATGTTTTATCCAGTATATAATTCAATAGTAAAATAAGTTTCGTTGTGTTTTATTACCTTACTATGGATATTTTCATTGACAGGTGCAGCTCAAATAGTTATAATCTCATGGAAACCAATCTTCAAAATTGCAAGAAAAAAAGTAAATATTTCACTATATGTTTATGTCTATTTAATATATGAGTTACTCTTTCTGGATTGACAAAAACAATTAACTCATCATGACAATTATGTGATACAAGTGGAGTGACCTGAAAGCTTGTGAAAGCTTAAGGTTCAAGGTTCAAGGTTTTTATTGTCAGCCATATACACAGTATATAGTGAGACGAGACAGCGTTCCACCGGGAGCAATTGGTGATAAAAAAAAAGAAAGAAAAAAAGTGCCTAAATACACTGTACAGATTCAAACACACACGTGTCTATACACAAACATACCTGCATACACACTTTATCTTACATACACGCACACACACACACACTCACTCACGCCCTCATCCTCACCCACACATACATTATACATACATTATACATACATCCTCACCCACACACTCAATCATATTATACATGAGTTAAAAACACAGTTGTAAACAAAAGTGACTTTTAGCAGAGCTCTGTGGCTAGTGGTGTGGTTTCACAGATTGCACAGACTGTCCTAATAAATATGAGGTAGATAAAATGAAATATGATAGAAGAAAGTGCATGAGGCATAAGGTGCGGTGTGCTGGTTGGACTGGTATGTAGACTACAGTCCAATAGTCCTGGTGCTGTTTAGCAGTCTGACTGCCTGGGGGAAGAAGCTCTTCCCCATCCTGGAGGTGCGGGCAGTGATGCTGCGGAGCCTTCTACCTGATGGTAGCAGCGTGAATAGTCCTTGGAGGGGTGGGTAGTGTCTTTGATGATGTTTATAGCTTTCCGCAGGCAGCGGGAGCTGTAAATGTCTGAGAGGGGGGGCAGAGAGACTCCGGTGATCTTCTCGGCTGTCCTCACAATCCGCTGCAGGGCCTTGCGGTCTGCAGCAGTGCAGTTGCCATACCATGATGTGATGGCGCCGCTGAGGATGCTCTCAATCGTCCCTCTGTAGAATGTTGTGAGGATGGAGGTTGGGAGATGGGCTTTGCGCAGTCTTCTTAAGAAGTACAGACGCTGCTGGGCTTTCTTTGTGATGTGTATGGTGTTCTTAGTCCATGAGAGGTCGTCTGTTATGTGAACGCCCAGAAACTTTGTGCTCTGGACAATCTGCACGGGGGTCAATGCACAGTGGGGTGTGTGTGTGCGATGACCGTCTGAAGTCGATCACCAGTTCCTTTGTTTTGACGACGTTGAGGAGCAGGTTATTGTCAGTACACCAGCTGCTGAGTTGTGCCACCTCCTCTCTGTACGGGGCTTCGTTGCCTCCGCTGATCAGGCCCCCCACGGTCGTGTCATCAGCTTAAGTAGATTTCTCTGTGTTTGGTCAAATAAGGGTGTGTGTTTCATAGTCCTAATGGACAAATTGTACTTGGGATGTCAATGATAATGTTCTTAAATTGTGTTGATTGGAGAATTAAAACTGGATTACTGATAAATTCCTTACTGTACTTTTCCTGTATAGTGTAACAACCTGGGAATGTTACTGTTAGTGTTAAATTAGTTTAGGCCCAGATTCTGCTCTGTTATTTGATTGTGCTGTGTTACCTGAATTAGTGTGAGTAATAAAGTATCAGCCAAACCAGTTAACATATTAGCATTTGGTTTTTGAGAGATGTTACAATACTTTTGATATATTGACTACACGATTGATGCAGGAAGAAATGTAATAACAAAGCTTTGAATTGTCACTGTGAAGCAAATTCAGGAGTGATGAAACTGAGCATTAGACTGTAGCAAGATCCACACTGCTGCAGCATAGCAATATGATATGTCAGTCTAAGTCTTGTAGCATAAACACCTATATAGGAAGTAGATAGTGGGAGACATGCAGCAAAGTGGCTCTGCAAAGGACTCGAACTGGAGTCTGCTGCTTTAGAAAAAAGGCTCTATATGGCACACAAACCACAACAAACCAAGGATTTTAACTAACCGTATGATAATGATGTTCTGAATATCGATTCAAATAAAATAGCACAAAAAGGGATATATACCATTGTGCCATATTCAGAAACTGAGGTTGATCTGACATACAGTCAGAGAGATAGGCTGTACATGTACTCACCAAGAGGTAGGAAGCTTTCTGATTGGTGGGCTTTGAGTGGGCATCGCCTCTCCTGGGTGTGATTGAGACTTGCTGGTTGGCTGCCGCAGCGATCCTTCAGCCTGTGAAGAGGGATTGATGTCATAAACTCACAGGAATAAACACACTGATGTATAATATAAGAGAGGAGACTGTATGTCACACTTTTAATTGGCTATAATCTATATTGATGGAGGTGGTTAAAAATAGAAAATGTAAATAATAAACATAATAATGGCAAAATAGAGCCCCTTTAATATATTAGTTTGCTGAAATTATTTCTCATGTGAAAGAAGAATGATAATTATCAGGCTACATGATTTCAAAGCATCTTTCAGCTCATCATTTTAGTTCCTGGGGTCCAAAACTTAACTGTTTTGGTTCTGTCTCTCCACTCTAATGCTATTTTGGGAAAGTGAATATTAGACTTAGTAGAAATACCAGCTGATCAGTAACTCAACTCCAAACTGATACTAGTGTTGCTTTGTATCCATTGATTTAAATTATTCAACCAGGATCGCCAACTTTGTATGACTCTATGTCATTTTTATTTTTACAACTAGACAATTCCCGCGGCAATTGTGAGAGTTCAAGCTGGCCCGTTGGGCGCCGGAACTCTACTGTGGCTTAATACAGAAGTTCAACACCACAGGCGGGATGCTGATGTCTCTGATGCCATGGTTACACACCCACAGAGACCCACACTCAACCACACAGCGGCTCTTTGATGTAGAGGAGATAATTTAACGACCTCAACCAACAAAAGCTGCTCCCAATGGGGAGCCCCGAACAACTGCTCATAGGATGAGTCAGCCAAAATTTATAATGGGAGAGATAAGAAGAGCAGGAGGCACCAAGCTATGCTTGGAGGGTCTGTAGAATATGTATTGGTAGTTGCCCCTGGCAACATCTACGGTGGGTGACGTGACGTGGGCATTACCGTTCTTGATCTTGGCAGTTGGCAGTTACAGTATGTTGAGGCAACCTCGTTGGTTATCGCTCTGAAATAAACGGTTATCATACTTACCTTACCTGGATCCATATCTGTCATTCAACACTTCTACATGGTGTCGGCAGTCAGCCTCTACTCAGCATGTCGCAGAATCCTCGTCGAATCGATCCACTCGTCTTTGACGACAACATTGCCGACAACTGGGAGAAGTTCAAGCGGGAATGGCGAGCGTACAGCTTCGCGGGGCTAGCATCGGCTAACAAGAAGCCACTTCTCAACCTCGCAGGTCCTGACGCCTTGGATAAATACGACACATTCACTTACGAAGACGGTGAAGATTGGGAGGATCCTGACATACTGGTAAAGAAGTTTGACGCTATTTGTCTTCCCGTTAAAAACGTTATTATGGACAGACATGCATTCAATACCACAAGTCAGAGACCACACCAGTCAATTCAGTCGTATGTAGCCACGTTAAGATCTCTGGCTAAGAAATGTGAGTTTGGACCGTTACACGATGAACTGCTTAGAGATAGGTTGGTGTGTGGCGTTTGAGACGACACCGTCCGCACCCAGCTATTGAGAGAAAAGACACTGACGCTAAATACAGCGATTGAAATGTGTATGCTTCACGAGCAGTCGGAAAAGGGTAACAAAGAACTCAAAAAAGACACGGACAACAAGGACGTAAAAAAGAGAAGGGAGTGTACAGTGAAGAAAACAAGTATTTGAACACCCTGCTATTTTGCTATTTCTCCCACTTAGAAATCATGGAGGGGTCTGAAATTTTTATCGTAGGTGCATGTCCACTGTGAGAGAGATAAACTAAAAAGAAAAATCCAGAAATCACAATGCATGATTTTTTAATGATTTATTTGTGTGATAAAGCGGCAAATAAGTATTTGAACACCTGTGTGTCATTTAGAATTCTGACCCTGAAGGACCTGTTAGTCCGCCCATTAGAAGTCCACCTGCACTCCATGTATCCTTAATCAGATGCACCTGTTTGAAGTCGTTAGCTGCATAAAGACACCTGTCCACCCCATACAATCAGCAAGACTTTAACTTGTAACATGGCGAAAACCAAAGAGCTGTCCAACGACACAAGAGAGAAAATTGTACACCTCCACAAGGCTGGAAAGGGCTACGGAGCAATTGCCAAGCAGCTTGGTGGAAAAAGGTCCACTGTTGGAGCAATCATTAGAAAATGGAAGAAGCTAAACATGACGGTCAATCTCAATCGGAGTGGAGCCCCATGCAAGATATCACCTCGTAGGGTCTCAATGATTCAAGAAAGGTGAGGAATCAGCCCGGAACTACATGGCAGGAGTTGGTCAATGACCTGAAAAGAACTGGGACCAACGTTTCCAAGGTTATTGTAGGTAATACACTAAGACATCATGATTTGAAATCATGCATGGCACGAAAGGTTCCCCTGCTTAAATCAGCACGTCAAGGCCCGTCTTAAGTTTGCATATGACCATTTGGATGATACAGAGGAGTCATGGGAGAAAGTTTTGTGGTCAGATGAGACCAAAATAGAACTTTTTGGTCATAATTCCACTAAGCGTGTTTGGAGGAAGAAGAATGAAGAATACAATCCGAAGAACACCATCCCTACTGTGAAGCATCGGGGTGGTAGCATCATGCTTTGGGGGTGTTTTTCTGCACATGGGACAGGACGAGTGCACTGCATTAAAGAGAGGATGATGTGGCCCTGTATTGTGAGATTTTGGGGAACAACCTCCTTCCCTCAGTCAGAGCATTGAAGATGGGTCGTGGCTGGGTCTTCCAACACGACAACGACCTAAAGCACACAGCCAGGAAAACCAAGGACTGGCTCCGTAAGAAGCATGTCAAGGTTCTAGCATGGCCCAGCCAGTCTCCAGACCTGAACCCAATCGAAAATCTTTGGAGGGAGCTCAAACTCCGTGTTTCTCAGCGACAGCCCAGAAACCTGACTGATCTAGAGAAGATCTGTGTGTGGAGTGGGCCAGGATCCCTCCTGCAGTATGTGCAAATCTGGTGAAAAACTACAGGAAGCGTTTGACCTCTGTAATAGCAAACAAAGGCTACTGTACCAAATATTAACATTCATTTTCTCAGGTGTTCAAATACTTATTTGCTGCTATATCACACAAATAAATCATTAAAAAATCATGCATTGTGATTTCTGGATTTTTCTTTTTAGTTTATCTCTCTCACAGTGGACATGCACCTACGATGAAAATTTCAGACCCCTCCATGATTTCTAAGTGGGAGAAATAGCAAAATAGCAGGGTGTTCAAATACTTGTTTTCTTCACTGTATGTGCAGTGCAGTTCAACCTGTCCCCAAACTGTAGCGGGCAGCACCCGCCTAATCAAAGCAGCTGCCCAGCTTTCAACAAACGCTACAACTCCTGTGGTAAATGGAACCACTTTTCAAAATGCTGCAGATCGAGCTGGGAGCACAAACCCAGTGCGCAGCGGGGACTGCAGCCGAGCAGACCACCCCACACCCCACGCAGAGGAGGAAACACGCACAGAATAAGTGAACTGGACGCACAGCCCGTACATGACCCAGCCGAACTCTTCTACTGTGGAAGCGTGGAAACACCTACAGCAAAGGGCAAGATATTCACCATGCTGTCGTCCTCCACCACTGGCAAAAAACTAAAACTGAAGATTCTCCAAAGCCACACTTGACCATACCGACCCCAATGCACCCATCGATCACAGCCACACAATCAACCTCGTGGCCTACGGAGGACAGGTAATTGAAACAATGGGCCTGGCTACTGTGCATCTAACATGTAGGACATTACACTTTCACGTAGTTGACAGTGATGTGAAACCTCTTCTTGGGCTCATTGATAGTGTCAAACTGGGCTATATAAAACTGGGACCAAACGTGCATGCAATCTAACAGGGGGCACCAGAGCTGACAGAGTACATAGACTTGTTTGACAACGGCACTGCTGGCAAGCTTCCAGTAGTGTATAACATGCGTCTGGATGACACTGTACACCCCACGATCTGTGCGCCCAGGCGGGTACCGTTAGCAATGAAAGACAAGATCATTCAGGAGCTCAACAGAATGACTGAGCTGCAAATAATCAAGCCAGTCCATGAACCCACAGAATGGGTGTCTGCGATGGTGGCTGCCTGCAAGAAGGATGGGAGCATCCGGCTGTGCATCGATCCAGTTCATCTCAATAAAGCACTCATCAGGCCCCACCATCCCATGAAAACAGTTGAACAGGTGATAGCCGACATGCCTGGCGCCAAAGTGTTCAGTATCCTGGACGCGAAGTGCGGATGCTGGCAGGTACCACTCAGCAGTGAGTCATCCAAACTGACCACATTCATGACACCAGTGGGCCGGTATGCGTTCCTCCGAATGCCCTATGGAATATTGACGGGGAGCGAAGTATTCCACAGGTGCATGGAGCACCTTTTTGAAGGGCAGCCGTGCACAATCGTCGTCGACGACATCCTGGTCTGGGGCAGCACTACAGAGGAGCACGACGCACACCTACGTCAGGTTATGGACAGAGTGCGTGCCGTCAATCTCAGGCTGAACCCAGACAAGTGCCGCTTCAGAGTGTCTGCTCTCTCATACGTGGGGCACCTGCTCACCGACCAGGGAATTAAACCGGATCCTGCCAAGACTGCTGCAGTTCGCCAGATGCCTCCTCCAGAGGACAAGCATGAGGTACAGAGATTCCTCGGCATGACAAACTACCTCTCGAAGTTCATCCCGGGTTACAGCGAAATCACAGCACCCCTACGTCAGCTCATCCTCCAAGACGTTGACTGGGTCTGGCAGGAGCATCACACGGCAGCCTTCAACAAACTCAAAGACCTTCTCACCAGCCCTCCAGTCCTTCAGTACTTCGATGTTCACCAGCCAGTGGTGCTGTCTGCTGATGCCTCCCAACACAGCCTAGGTGCCGCCTGCCTCCAAAACAACAAACCAGTAGCGTTCGCCTCCAGATCCCTCACAGAGACCGATGGATGCTACGCCCAAATAGAAATAAAGCTCCTGGCCCTCGTCTATGCCTGTCAAAAATTCCATGACTACATTTATGGCCGTCCAGTGACAGTGGAGACAGATCACCAGCCCCTCATCACCATACTGCGAAAGCCTCTCCACTCTGCATCCGCTCGCCTCCAGAGAATGATGCTGAAGTTGCAACGTTACAACCTCCAGGTCACCTACAAAAGAGGCAAAGAACTGTACGTTGCCGACACCCTCTCACGTGCGCATCTGCCAGCCACTGACCACACCGACAGCGCGGAGGAGTACGACGTCATGACAGTTGAAGTGCTCTCCTCAAGGAGACTGGAGGAACTGAGACGGGAAACACTGAGAGACACTACATGTTGCCGGCTGGCCGAAGTCATCACAGCAGGCTGGCCAGACTCATCCAAGAAACTACCTCATGATCTCAAACCGTTCCATAGCATGAGAGACAAGCTCACGACAGACGACGTCCTGTTGCTTCGCGGTCAACGTTTCATCATTCCCTACTCATTGCAACATTACTACCTCAAACAGCTGCATCAAGGTCACCCGGGGCCTGAAGCAACAAAACGCAGGGCCAGAGAAACCATGTTTTGGCCCACAATCTACCAGGACATTAAGAATGAGCTCTCCAAATGTGCCCCATGTAATGCATTGCGACCTCACCAAACACGAGAGCCTCTGCAACTACATGACGTACCTGACTTACCGTGGGCCCTCACAGCAGCGGATGTCTTCGAGTGGGAGGGAAAAGAACACCTGGTACTTGTTGACTCGTACTCTGGTTGGTAAGAAATCGACCAGCTCCCTAATACAACCAGTGCAACCATCATCTCCAGGCTGAAACGACACTTTGCTACACACGGCGCTCCTCAACAGCTCATGACAGACAATGCTGCATACTTCATGAGCAGAGAATTCCAGTAATTTACCCAAACATGGGACTTTAGCCACGCTACCAGCAGCCCCCACTACCCGCAATCAAACGGGTTAGCTGAAAGGGCTGTTCGCTCAGCCAAACACCTGCTGGAGAAATGTGCACATGACGGTACAGATGTCCACGTGGCCCTGCTCAACATTCGAAACACACCAAGAGATGGACTACTCTCGCCAGCACAGCGTCTGCTGTCTCGACGCACAAAGACCCTCATTCCCATGACCAAGGCAATGTATGTTCCCAGGGTGCAAACACAGGTGCAAGCTGCTCTCACACATGCAAGGCGTCATCGCAAGGCCCACTACGACAAATCAGCCAAGCGCTTAACACCGCTGAAAAAAGGGAACACGGTCAGGATGCAGACAGCCAGGGGATACGATCGGCTGGCAGTGGTCACAGGAGCTGCAGCACAACCCAACAGCTACCAGGTCCAGGTCGGCGATGCCACGTACACAAGGAACAGACTTCATCTGCTACTCACTGCGGAGACCTACAATCCTTATACACCAAGTCCCCCATCCAGCACCACTCCAGACCACCTCCTGCCCAGTTCCACTCCTGACCGACCAGCGCATCTGCAGCCCGCAGCCGCCCAGCCTGAGGCGGCCCCAGTCCAGGAAGGAGTGGTCATCACCCGCTCAGGAAGGGTATCGAGGCCCAACGCCCTCTACAATGACTACACCACCTAGACTCCTCCTCCTCCTACTCTCTGCGCATGTGAAAAGGGGTGCAGACGGATTGTTGACCTGACTGTCACACACACACCCACACACATGCACACACAAACACACAAAGGGTGTAGGCGGATCGCCGCCCTGTCATTCACACACACACGTACATGAAAAGAAGAATTGACTGTGGACATATGGAAATTTCTCTCATTCTCCCACACGCACACACTCACACACGCACGTGCACACACACACACAAAAACAAAACAAAACAGTGCATCATACAAGATGTCAATGCACAATATCATCGTGCTGTTGCAGATTAAATGTAAGGTCTACAAAGATTCCTACTTATATATGTTATATTCAAGTTAAGTTAGTGAACTATAAAGGTTCTTACCTCTATATTCCTATTTACATTAAGTTAATTTTGTGTTAATGAAGATTCCAAGTTGTTAATGTATTTGAATGTCATTCCGACATTCCTAAGTTATTCTGTTGTGCCTTCCCTTAGTAGTAGCACTCATGGTTGTTCTTCCATCCGGCAGCACTGTCACCTTCCCCTGTGGGTCATACTTCATTGAGAAGGGGGATGTAGAATATGTATTGGTAGTTGCCCCTGGCAACGTCTATTGTGGGTGACATGACGTGGGCATTACCGTTAAGGATCTTGGCAGTTGGCAGTTACAGTATGTTGAGGCAACCTCGTTGGATATCGCTCTGAAATAAACGGTTATCATACTTACCTTAGCTGGATCCATATCTGTCATTCAACACTTCTACAGGGTCATAGCGCCAAAAGCGTACAACTCTTAGTTTTCTTACTCACATTGGAACGATTGGGAGGGTCGTGCTGACATTTTGATATAAAAATGATTAATGTGCGGTGAAAACTGTGGCCGTGGCTGCGAGTTAAATTTTTTTTCAGAAGAATTTTTGGTGCTTCTCCACTTTAACAATGACATCATCACTCTAACGCCCCCATCCGTGATGAATAGGGCCAAAATCTTGCACAAAAATGGCGAATACGTAACCATTACGGACGAAAAAAGTCATACAACATGATTCCTGATCGAGCCAGTCGTTTTGATATAACTAATGTGGGGATTTTCACTTTCCCCTAGGAAGAGAAGCGAACCAAACTTTTATGGAAGAATAAAGATAGATAGATAGATAGATAGATAGATAGATAGATAGATAGATAGATACTTTGTGCTCTATCTGCCCAGTGCACTTTGTGCACTGGGCAGATAGTTGGCCGGGCTACACCAGCCTGAACTAATTATAAATGCAAGAAAGATTAATAGTTAATGATAAATAAGTTTGTTTGCTGTGTACCAACCTGAGCTGGTTGCCTCGGCTCAGGCCGCTGTCCTGGCTGTGTGAGCTGTCATGCGGAGCGTGTGTGTTGCTGTTGCCGTTTGTGTGTCCGTTCGTGATGTTGAGGCTGAGGCGCTTTTGACTCCAATTTTCCTGAGCCACTGGCCCCGCCTCCCATTGGTTACCGGACAGCCCGTACTTCTCCTCCAGGCAGCGTAGCGGCAGCGCACGGTTAATCGGCTGGAAGATAATGGCTCCCACCACCTGAAATATAAATGAATAAACTGAACAGATAAACACAGGTAGTAAAAGTTTTCTGTTTACATGTTTACCATCTCATCCATGTTACTGTATTTGTCAGATCATCTATAAATGCTGTGAAGAAGTTGCAAAAAGGAAAGCTATCTCTATTATTCACGGCTGAAAAATCATCTGTAGTAAAACACACCTGCAGATGATTAACCCACCTGGGAGACAGGTTTTCTGTTGCCCACATAGTATCTTATCAGAGCAGGGACGCTGTCAAACCCTTCTCTTTCCAGCCGGTACTCCACTCTGGAGTAAGCTTCATTCAGCATTACTACCTGAAGGAAAGACAAATTTAGTTAGTGGCCGAGCCAACTAACTTTTTTTTCTCTCAAATTGATTGACTTCTGGATGGAATTTGCTCTCTTTATGTGCCTTAAAAGACAACACATTTTTCATGTAAACCACACCTGCAGCTGTCTATTCATATTTTATGTTTTGCATTAATGGCCATTATAAAAATGCTCAGTAGAGCCCCCTGAGAAATTGAAGAGAAAGAGAAAAGAAAATGGCACAATAGCAAAATAGAAAAAAAGACAAATGAACTTTGCTTAAAAACAAAATTGTCCCCGTCTCAAGGGTCAACTCAAACTTGTCTTAAGGGCATAAAATCCTGATCTGCAACTTTCTGCTACTTAACTCAGACAAAAACAAAGCTATGGTGCTTGTGCTTGAAAATCACAGGAATTCCATATCAGTGATATAGCTACTTTGGATGACATCTCCTTAGTTTCCAGCAACACAAGAAACCTGGGAGGCAAATTTGATCAAGATTCGCATTCTCTGCCCACGTCAAAAATATTTCTGAAACCACCTTCTTTTACCTACCCAACATATTAAAGGTGAAACACTTCCTGTCTCTAAAGGATGCAACTTGTTCAGGCATTTGTTACTTCCAGACCTTTGTGCGATACGCTGAGCTTCTCCCTCTTTCTTCCATCCGTAACACTCATGACCCACTGATGTACTTTTTCTAATCTGTTGTGTTCCCAGAGTCCTGCCCTGTGTTTTCTGTGTTTTTTCATTCTCAGAACATGCTGCAGTGCAGCCACTGAAGGATTTTCGGTTGTTGGAGGGTCTGATGCTGTTTTGGTTCACCTGGAGGCTGAAATGGATCCTGTCAGCACATCCTCCACATTCACCATAATTCAATATATTTCTGTTATTCTGCTTAATGTCATATTTAACTTTTCCTGTTCTAATGTATTGTTTCCATCTTGTTCAAATCATCTTTTGCACGCCTGTCTGTCCTGGAAGAGAGATCCTCCTCTGTTACTCTTCATGTGATTTTTTTTTTTTCTGTTTTTTTTTCCCCCAGTAAAAAATAAATTTTTCCAAGGGAATGATTTAACTTTATTACCTTACTTAAATGTATGCTCTGTTATTAATTATTAATATATATGTCATCTTTTACCTTCTTGTTGATTTTAAAGTGCTGAGCAGCATTTCGCCACTGTGAGGTCAGAACATAACTTCCTGGACTAGACAGCGAATCACGGATCAAGAAATCTCCATCCCGCTGCACCAAGGTTTCTGAAACCTGAAACAACACAGCGGGGTTACTGTACATGTGGAACACACACACACACACACACACACACACACACACACACACACACACACACACACACACACACACACACACACTTAACAAAATAGGTACACAATAGGAAAGATGAACACAAACACCAGCATGCTTGGGACTATAGGGGTTTCCTTTAGTTAGGTTAACAGTGTCTTCCTGCCATGGTAAAAATACACACACACACACAGGCACACAGTGTTTGTTTACAGTATAAACATTTAATTAAATCTAATCATGGTGCACTGTTATACTGTACCTTCTTTATGAGCTTTGGTTGACTTGTTTGATTTGACAAGGAACAAATAGGCTGGAAATAATTTTTATTTCCATTTACTGTAGCTCTCACTCTGGGAAATGCACACACATGCACACACACACACACACACACATGCTTACAGACTTTGATTAAGTGTTTGTATAGTATATAATGGCAGTTTAGTTTGACCAAAGGAAACATCTTATTTAAAAGGCTCACATCTCAGAGCAGAGCAGAGACTTTCAGAAGGAGCTGTAATCTTCCTGTATGCATTAAGTGTGCGCAGTATGGCAGTCTAATAATAGGTGATCTGGTTCTACAAGTTTTTAACCAGGCTTTTAAAGGGATGGACTCATGACTCACATGTATTTGTCTATGTGCGCACACACCTGTGTGTCTATGTGTGTGTTACCTGTCTGGGTATTGCTCCATGGTACCATGCATGGCTCCTCGGCTCCTCACAATTCATCTTCAGCTCTTCCTCCAGCTCTCTTCGGAGCTTCTCTGAAGGACAGTCCAGGATGAACTGATCTCTGGAGAACTGCCACAAAACACATTGAGACACAACTCACTACTGTGACAGACATCCCTGGGAATACACACAGAATCAGACCTCAGAGAAGACTGACTGAAAATATGATTAACATTGTACACATTTCCATAAAGGGAATATCTCAGTACATCAGATCACAGCAGCAGTGTAGAAACACATGACCACATCACAAAGGCTGAAGTTATTTTGTAAGCGTCTTCTAAACAAAAAAAACAAAAACATGTTGTCTCCTTCGTAAGAAGACAAAGTTGAATCAAGTTGGTTTTATTAATATAGTCTAAAATCACACACAAGCTATCAAGGGCTTTATAATCTGTAAAATCATATTTATATACATGATGTGATTTTAAGCATTTTCATGTGACCCAAGGACACTTCATATACAGAAAAAACAGCTTGGCAAAAAAAATTAAATCAAAAAGCAGAAATATGACAATATACAAACTTTTCACTTTACTATTGTGTTTCAAAACAATGTTGACAGAAGGTTACACAAAACAATGAAATAGTTCAGATCTGTGGTAACATGACATGTAAGATGTGGAAAAAAAAAAGTTTAAAAGTGATTCTTATTCATACTCATGACAGATGGTGAGATGTTTGATCAAACTTTGGAGAATAGAATAGTGAAGGACAGAAAGATATAGCTTGCAGAGTCAGCACAACCACCTGCATGGCGACACACACCCCAAACACACACTTACATGACAGCTGCTGGGTCTCTGCATAGTTCCCTCTTTTCTGTCTTCCTGAAACATACACATACACACACACACACTTCATAGCCTACACATAGAAACTCTCCCAAACACAGACACACATTCAATAATTCAACAGCCCTCCTTTCAAACACATACTTGTGTTCTCTCGAACTTTCTCTCACATATCTCACTGCCTCCCTTCCTGTCACCTTAGTGATTTTCCTCTCTTACACCCTCCTTCATTTGGATTTGTGATGTCATCATTGTGACCCAACCAACTGCCCAGACCTGCCTTCATACACACCCTCACCTGACACAAACACATACCTCTCATGGTCAAGTCAATACTTGTAAACAAGCAAAAATACCTTCAGAATAAAGGACTCTTATGGAGTTTCCTTTGATCTCTATTCATATTGGTTCACTCACAAAAAAAGTCACAAACCAATGACTTTTTCTGTGCTTATAGTATCAACTGTCATACATTTGTCCTTCCATCTTATTCTTTTCGTCTTATTCATGTGTATCCATCTTATTCTTTTTGTCTTATTCTTGTGTGTAGGCACATGTGACATGATATATATCTAGCTGTATATTCTCATTTTGATTTTGACTCATGGTTAAGTTCCATTATTGGTTCAAATGTTCCTATGACCCAACCATATTGCCTGATTACATTGTTATAAAGAATTCTAACATACTGGTTTATAATAAATGTTTTTTTGGGGGGGATTAAAGGAACTGTCTGTAGGAGCATCTAGTGGAGAGGCTGCAGATTGCAATTGCAACATAGAATCTACAGTGGCTGCAATAAAACACACCTCTATGACCATTGCTTGGTTTGTCCATTCTGGGCTACTATAAAAACAAGGTGTCCAACAGGGTGGGCTTCACAAACAGTGACTTCCAAAACACAAAAAGGGAATTATTGAGCCATGCACATAAAAAGGGAATTATTGAGCCATGCACATAAAATTGCACATACTTACTACTACTCTCTCTCTCTCTCTCTCTCTCTCTCTCTCTCTCTCTCTCTCTCTCTCTCTCTTAGCATACTTAGCATAAAAACGCTTGTGCACCAATATTGTTTCTGTTTGAATTTTAAAACAAAGACACAAACCAACATAGTGTGACTTGTGTCCTGTGTTATGTTTTTGTTTTTTCTCTCTCTCTCTCTCTCTCTCTCTCTCTCTCTCTCTCTCTTAGCATACTTAGCATAAAAACGCTTGTGCACCAATATTGTTTCTGTTTGAATTTTAAAACAAAGACACAAACCAACATAGTGTGACTTGTGTCCTGTGTTATGTTTTTGTTTTTTGGTGTGTGTGTGTGTGTGTACAGCAGTGGAAAGCAGTACATTTCAGTGAGCTTCCTGTAACTGCATTGATTTTACTATATGGGAGTAGATTCTATTTATAGTTTATCCATACCAGACCATTTTTTTTACAATCTTGATTATTACTTTATAAGGATAAAATGTGTAGATAATGTAAAAATATAATAGTACAAGCAGTAAGAATACTCTTTCTTTGTTACATTACATTGGTTTTGTAGTAGGAACTGAGGCACATTTCTAAAAAATGGTATGTTAAACCTGAAAATCATTTCAACCATCCACACTACACTAATCCAAACAAATAAGACAACTGTTGGTGATATGAAAATTGACTCAGCCACACTTGAATCATGAAGATTTGATAAACATCTGCAAACAGTGAATCATAATATTGAGTCATAATGTGACCATAATGTGGAAAACAGAAACAAAACAAGCTAAACTGAACCAAATCTTTTTTAAATAAACATCTGCAGAGGAAGATGTATGCACTTAGTTTAAAATTAGATATTTTGGATTTTACATGTTTTCTTAGAGATCAACAATCTGTCCATCTGGAACTTAGTTTTGTTTTGTCTGAATTCTTCCTTCACAACTGCATTTTGACGGCAACTTTTGTGACATTTCTCATATTGTTCAGCTATTTAACTTTATATCTTCAGTCTGTTTACAGTTCACTGCCTGCGGTGCGTTCTTTCTTTTGTATGCATTACAACAACAGATCTAAAGAAGTCCAAGCTCAATCAACTGGATAAGAAGAATTACAGTCATATCTGTGAGCCACAACAATGGGCTTTTACAGCCACACTGTGTGTGTGTGTGTGTGTGTGTGTGTGTGTGTGTGTGTGTGTGTGTGTGTGTGTGTGTGTGTGTGTGTGTGTGTGTGTGTGTGTGTGTGTGGTGGGGGTATAGATATGAATGTACATTTAAACAGAGGTTGGAGATAAATTTAATGAATGAAATGAATGAATGAAAGAGGAGTGGAAGAGAGGGAGACAGATGAGAAATAATGTGAATAACAGAGAAATAGCAAGAGGATCTGGTGTATGGTTGATGGGAGTGTTGTAATATGATGTCAGTATGATGGGGGGGTTTACAGCAGGTGATTCTGGTGTAGCTATGGTGAACCAGTGTATCTAAAATTCCTGTTGAGAGGGGAGGACTCATTTTTACACAAGTTTTACACAAGGACTCATTTTTTGTACTATATCAAGAAATGTTGTAATTTGTACTTCCTTACATTAATGTGATAGTTAGATGGTGCTCATACATTTTTGCTGTTGTTTGGTTAAACATCTTGTATTCCAAAATGTAAATTTAAGGGACTATAAAAAGCATGTTTACCTGAACACAAAAGTGTTTTTTAAAAATCTTAATAGTGATAATGAATCTGATTTTAGTTTTACAGACACAGGTTATTTGAGGTTATTTAATAATTCCATTCATTTTGATATTAGATTAAATTGTTTATTTGTGTAACTAGTGCTAACTGAATAATAACAAGTATTATTTATTGCAATATTGCATTATTTATTATCGTAAACACATGAGAATGCAGACAAAGATCAGTTGATTAATGGATTGATTGCCATCTACTTACACATCAATAATCAGGAGTTATTCTTCAAAGATACAGTGTGTAGTTTCTGGTGACATCTACTGACAAGATTGCAGACTGCAACCCGAGCACCTACAGTGGCTGGAAAAAAATTGAAAACATGAAAGTTTCCCTCTAGTATCACTGTTTGGTTTGTCCATTCTGAGCTGCTGTAGAAAATAAGGACGCAACATTGTGGACTTTTTGGATGGAGACCTGCTCCCCAAGTAGATAAAATTTTCTCAATCTAAGGTAATAAAAATGTGCTTGTATTATACACTAATTAAAACTTAAATAAAAATTTGTAAATATTATTAAATATTTCTGCTAAGTAAATTTCGTTAGTTGATACTAAATCTTACACACTACTTTTAGGAAGAAAATATATAAATTCTATGGCTCCAGCTTCTTAATACTGATTTCTACTGAAAAACTGAATTTACAGACAAAAAAAAAATACAGACAAAACATCTTGGGCTTGAGACACTTTCCAAAGACCAAACAGCCAATTTGTTAATCCAAAGAAAAAAAACAGATTAATCACCATTAAAATAATTATTAGTTGTAGCCTAGCAGACAGATGCAAAAGCGAGAGTGCATCAATCCACTCTTGGAATTTGCAGTTTTTAATTTCACAGTGTGGCATCTGAGCTGTATGGTTTTGAAATGGATAACAATATACACATCAGTGTAGAGGCAACCGCATAAATGTACTGTATATGTTCAGAGGAACATGAGGAAAATAGGTTCAAATTCAGCACAGGACCACCAGGCATCACATTCAAACTCATTTTCTCTCCAGTATCTAAAGAGCTGACATCCTATAAAAATAATCTCTCACAGGCAGCATGCTTTAGACCAACAGAAACACACAAAAGGCTTTGTTCAAAGAATTTCAACTGTATTTGGATTTTCTTTGAATTTCCTGGATGTTACACAAGCATATTAACTCTTGAAAGGTTTGTGTGCACACCCTCGAGGATACGTTCAAAACTAGGTGTTTCTTCTTGCTGTGATAATTCACTCTCAGCTAGTGAATAATTATTCTCTTTCCCAAATCCTCTTTGTACTATATTCTAAACTAAGAGCTTAGAGAACACACAGAACATAAGATTTGTAGACAACCACCACTGGCCTACAGTTTAATCTGAGAAACAACAAAGGGCCTGAGCTGCAACACAGATACTTGCTAAAAAACAGCAGAGTCATGTTACCTCAGTGTTATGCTGTATTTATCATATGCATCTTTCCAGTAGAATTTTCGGCCTTTGTTTTCTGATTTTCAGTTCAGTTTCAAAAATACAGTGAAGAAAACAAGTATTTGAACACCCTGCTATTTTGCTATTTCTCCCACTTAGAAATCATGGAGGGGTCTGAAATTTTCATCGTAGGTGCATGTCCACTGTGAGAGAGATAAACTCAAAAGAAAAATCCAGAAATCACAATGCATGATTTTTTAATGATTTATTTGTGTGATATAGCAGCAAATAAGTATTTGAACACCAGTGTGTCATCTAGAATTCTGACCCTGAAGGACCTGTTAGTCCGCCCATTAGAAGTCCACCTGCACTCCATGTATCATCCTTTATCAGATGCACCTGTTTGAAGTTGTTAGCTGCATAAAGACACCTGTCCACCCGTACAATCAGCAAGACTTTAACTTGTAACATGGCGAAGACCAAAGAGCTGTCCAACGACACAAGAGAGAAAATTGTACACCTTCACAAGGCTGGAAAGGGCTACGGAGCAATTGCCAAGCAGCTTGGTGAAAAAAGGTCCACTGTTGGAGCAATCATTAGAAAATGGAAGAAGCTAAACATGACGGTCAATCTCAATCAGAGTGGAGCCCCATGCAAGATATCACCTCGTGGGGTCTCAATGATTCTGAGAGAGGTGAGGAATCAGCCCGGAACTACACAACAGGAGTTGGTCAATGACCTGAAAAGAACTGGGACCAGCGTTTCCAAGGTTACTGTAGGTAATACATTAAGACGTCATGATTTGAAATCATGCATGGCACGAAAGGTTCCCCTGCTTAAATCAGCACATGTCAAGGCCCGTCTTAAGTTTGCATATGACCATTTGGATGATACAGAGGAGTCATGGGAGAAAGTTTTGTGGTCAGATGAGACCAAAATAGAACTTTTTGGTCATAATTCCACTAAGCGTGTTTGGAGGAAGAAGAATGAAGAGTACGAAGAACACCATCCCTACTGTGCATGGGGGTGGTAGCATCATGCTTTGGGGGTGTTTTTCTGCACATGGGACAGGACGAGTGCACTGCATTAAAGAGAGGATGACTGGAGCCGTGTATTGTGAGATTTTGGGGAACAACCTCCTTCCCTCAGTCAGAGCATTGAAGATGGGTCGTGGCTGGGTCTTCCAACACGACAACGATCCAAAGCACACAGCCAGGAAAACCAAGGACTGGCTCCGTAAGAAGCATATCAAGGTTCTAGCATGGCCCAGCCAGTCTCCAGACCTGAACCCAATCGAAAATCTTTGGAGGGAGCTCAAACTCCGTGTTTCTCAGCGACAGCCCAGAAACCTGACTGATCTAGAGAAGATCTGTGTGGAGGAGTGGGCCAGGATCCTTCCTCCTCCTCTCAGGTGTTCATATACTTATTTGCCGCTATATCACACAAATAAATCATTAAAAAATCATGCATTGTGATTTCTGGATTTTTCTTTTTAGTTTATCTCTCTCACAGTGGACATGCAACTACGATGAAAATTTCAGACCCCTCCATGATTTCTAAGTGGGAGAAATAGCAAAATAGCAGGGTGTTCAAATACTTGTTTTCTTCACTGTACATTCCCTTCTCTTTTTTACGTCCTTGTTGTCCGTGTCTTTTTTGAGTTCTTTGTTACCCTTTTCCGACTGCTCGTGAAGCATACACATTTCAATCGCTGTATTTAGCGTCAGTGTCTTTTCTCTCAATAGCTGGGTGCGGACGGTGTCGTCTCAAACGCCACACACCAACCTATCTCTAAGCAGTTCATCGTGTAACGGTCCAAACTCACATTTCTTAGCCAGAGATCTTAACGTGGCTACATACGACTGAATTGACTGGTGTGGTCTCTGACTTGTGGTATTGAATGCATGTCTGTCCATAATAACGTTTTTAACGGGAAGACAAATAGCGTCAAACTTCTTTACCAGTATGTCAGGATCCCTCCTGCAGTATGTGCAAACCTGGTGAAAAACTACAGGAAACGTTTGACCTCTGTAATAGCAAACAAAGGCTACTGTACCAAATATTAATATTCATTTTCTTTTTTCTGTTCAAATACTTATTTGCCGCTATATCACACACAGTGTTCAAATACTTGTTTTCTTCACTGTATTTCATGCCATTGCTACTTTTAAAATCCAATGTAAAATTATCCAATTGGGTGTCTTAAAAGTTCTTCATGTAACAATAATGTGATTTTATTTTGTTCTGAATAAATTAGTATATAAAGACATTTTTAAAATGACCTTAGCCACTAATTATCACATATAAATTCATATTGACTCCTATTAACGAGTTGGATGCAGGATGCATTTTGCTACTTCCACAACTTCCACCAAATTAGAAAAAAATTGCCTATGTCTGGCATTAAAACAACAACTGTTTAGTCTGCTGTGTCTCTGGTATTTCCTCTTTTCTTTATCTGGCTCTCTCCTTTAAGTCTTCTCTCTTGCTGGCTTTCAGAGTTTTTTGCTGTCTCTCCAGTTTCTGCATCCCTCCAGAGAATTAGAGGCGAAGTAATGTAAAGTCTCAAAATGAATGCAAACTGACATCATCAGTGGTAAAGCTACGCTGGGAAATGCATCCATGAGAGAGGAAATAAAATGTATTGGAGGCTGCATGATTGATTAAAAACTGTTTTTTAAAGCATATATTTTTTATTTTAAATTGTTTTTACTTCAGTTTTTTTCTCAGTTGAGCACTGTTTGATGATAACTGGAGACAGAGCTGATAGATTGATAAAAGCAATTAAGTCTTCTGTATCTGATGTTGGATCTCAATAATCTTTGCTCCAGCACCACAAAGTCTCCACCTTTCCTGTTTACACACAAGTAAATAGATGCTTCTCCCTGTGTTTGGGCCCAGGAGGCATCTGATTGACCAATATATGACAACTTTAGAGCGATTCAGAATCAATAATAACCCTGGAATACTCCATAGTAGGTGCAAGCTTCCCTATGTTTGCTTTCTGCTTCAGTGTTTTGGTGATGTGAATTAGTATTTATTTAAAGCCTGGTTTGCTACCTAGATGTATATATCCTGAGTACCGACACAGGTGTGCTGTCCTAGTGGAGTATATGCAGGTTTGAGGAAAACTTTACAATAAAACACATATGACTCCCAGGACACAGAACGTCACAAATCATAAATCATGGGAATTTGGCCATTATTTTTATTCCTCTAGGCAGTTATTTGTGGTAGTAGAGACTTCTAGTAGTATCTAATTTGTAGAGTAGTTATTAAATTATTATTTTAAAAATACAGTGTAACTGAGTAAAAAAAAATAGTCACGTTAGCTGCTAATTGATTTGTCACATGTAATTTTACACTGACTCCTTTTATAGAGCTGAATGCAGGATCCATTTTTTTTCTCCAAAAACTATGTTCTGTGTATCCACAAAAGTGCCCTCCACTACTGCTATGGTAGATTTAACCGAATTCAAAAGAATGGACATTTTCCACTGATATAAATATCAGTGAAATTTAAGAGAAGACAGCATAGAAGTGAGAAACCTATACACAAAGCCTGCAATAACCCTACCTAAGACCAAATAGGAAAACATAATATACTGCTTTTTTTTTACATAGATAAAGCTTTGTTTAATTTAAGTGATAAAATGGATTGGTAAACTATGAAGTTAAGTTTTTATTTGGCACTGTTGTCTATGTACTTTTATTATTTTCATTCAAAGTACGCCCTTTAAGCGTTTAGCCTGATTTGTTTGTTAGCATTTTACCACTACAGTAAGCTAATTTTCATTATTTTACTGATATAAATGTCCGGTAATACTCTCCCGTATTAATTAGTAGGTTAACATCACCACAGAAACCATATTGAGCAGAGCGTATTATTAATATTGTTTTTTCTGCTCAATGCAGTGCTACTTGTTGTTGTAAATGTAAAACGCATAGGATAGTGAGAAACGAAATTTTGATTCCTTTGTATGTCAATTACATGTGTGAAATTGACAATAAAAGTGACTTTGACTTTGACTTGCTTTAACTCTTTAGCTTGAGCTACTCTTTAGCTCTAGGTTATCTTAAGCTTGAGCTAACTCACTCTCTCTGAAATAAAAAAAGCCAATATTTGAACAGATTCTCTAACATAACATTTAAAAATATAAGATAATAAGCTCTGTATCTTATTTGATAAGTTCTGTAAAATAAATGCTCCAAAAAGTTGTCCAAAAACCTACTTTAGAAAAAGTAGGTTTTTAAGTTTTAGTGAAAACTAAAACACTCAGCAAAGTAATTTCTAAGGTAAAAAAGATCCTACTGTAAAAAGAGATTCTTCCCGTTACTATCCTCTTTATTTATATTTGTGTGGAAGCTTCTGTTCCACTGGGAACACATGTAATCTGTATGTAAACAGCTGCTAAGCTTTGGATAATGACATAAAACATATAACATAATCTCCTATATTCACTCTGTTGACTTATTCTGTGGTTTAGGATGCTAAATGGGTCAGAGGGCTCTTCTTTGATTAAATGGCAATCTCCCACCAAAACAGATGGCAGTAAAACTAGAGAGGGAGAGGAGAATAGAATTAAGCCTTGGGCTCGTTAGAAAGAACTCTCTTATTCTTGTTACTTAAATGTTGCATAAATCTGGGTTAAATTTAGATTTTGTTGTGATTAACATTCAAATACTGCTCATAATATCATAAGAAATTAATTGATTCATAAAGAAATTATTTAGTATCTTTAATATCTATCTTCTGTGTAGGAAAGTAACATTTACTCAAGTACTGTTTAACTACAAATTTGAGTTTCTTGCTCTTTATTTGAGTATTTCAGCTTTATGCTGCTTAGCAATACTGTTATGCTGCATTAGTGTGTGGAGGGCGCTCTATGAATAGGCTTATGTTTATTATAAAACACATCTGTGAGAAGGTGATGACCCCGCCCCTTCTCACCTGTTTATTCAGTTCCCCCCTTATAGAGAGAGAGAGTTTCCCCCGGACGGGTTTGCGTGCAGGACGCGAGACGCGACGCGTGGGACTGCCTGTCTAGTCCACTTGCCGAGAGGTGGATTTTCCTGCTAACGTGAGCATATGCTGTGTCGTTGTTTATATACCACCGTCAATAAACCGCCTTGTTTTATGATAAAACTGAGTTCCATCGCGTCCTGTCTCCACTCCTTCTGGTTGCCCTGATCCCTTTTTGTTGGGAGACCACGTCGGTCGCTCACAACATCATACACTAATATGATGCAGTACTATTAATGGAAAAGCATCTCAAATTGTCTCTACATAAATGAACTACAGCATCAAAATACTATATATCTTTATGTTGTGGAGATAATAAATACTATGTATGTGTATGTATATGTTAGTAATGAATACTGTATTCTGCATAATGAGTCATTAAACTTTTTTTATTACACTTTTAGTACATTTTGCTAATAATACTTTTATACTTCTAACATGTTTAATTCATTGACTCAATAGAGCATATTTAGGCTCCATTATTTTTCATGGAACTTCAAGTATCAAAATCAATATGCTGTCTATTAGCTAGTTGGCCAGTTTTTGTAGTTTTAAAATATTATATCAGAACTGTGCAGACTGTAATTTATCTAGTTGATGTGGTTACACCTTAAAACACAACACATTTCTTTTTATCCAGACACAGTCTATTCTTTACCAGTAGATGTACAGGGAGTCTCAATAGTGACCATCTGCTAGCTGAACTAGAGGGGGACAAACTACATCACTGCTGCCTGCTGCACCGCTGCTTGCTCCATCCAATTAACTTAATGGAATTCATACATTTCACTGATGTCATAAAGAAGACAAACTATCACAAGTTCACCATTTATCAACCTCATGAGGACAATCACCCTCATCCTGATACCTTACCACTTACGACTAATCTGAGTCTCACCCTTACCGTCACACACACACACACACACACACACACACACACACACACACACACACACACACACACACACAAAATGCCTTTTCTATCTGCCAGTGCTGCCAGTTATGGATGAACCAGCTATATATCTCACACTCACACACAAGACAGTCACATAGTCACTCATTTCTGAGAGTGTCTGGTCCCAGTAATAAAAGCCCAGTGTTCAACGCATACAGAGAGAAAGGGGGAAAGAGGAGGACCATTCAGTGTGATTAGATTTTGACTTAGGCTGGAAGTGTTACCAAGCACTTTAGATTATGTTTATGCAGGAATATATGGCTCATGTCTTTTTTCTTTAATAATGTGTCATTTTGGGCTGTCAGGTTTCCTGTAGTCTCAGACACCTTGGATAATCCTTGCTGTTATGTTGAATAATAGTCTAAGCCACTTTTTTTTTTACTGCTTAAAATAAAACATCTGCTTGAACAAACTGCAGGATGCAAGCAAGCACAAAAAGATGTTACATTTAAAACCATAACACTAAGATGACAAAAAATCAACATCTGACACAAACTGCAGATACCTTGCATATTATTTCTTTCTCACCTTTGCAGTAATGACAGAGTTCTTGTGATAGAAGCAACACAGAGCTGCTGTCAGGGTCTTCAGGTTGCATCGCTCTGACATTTTTCTTAACTTTTCCTCAACTCCTAAGGCGTACAGGGTGTAAAACCAACTGCTGTAGCTCCACTTACCTTAAGTACAAACCAATATTGGAATCACCTAACTAACTGACAATCCATCAAAGACTCCTGTCAGCCTTTTCTAAGAAAAAAGCTCAGTTCTATAGCACAGAAACTAAACAGGACTAAACTAGAAGAGGTCAGAATCGGCCTCAGGTCCCAACATCCTCATCAGACACTGATGTATCGCCCTCTCCTCCACAGCCTCCTGCAGAGTGAACCCTTCACTGCTTGCTCCACTCTGACCATCCTTCCTCACACTTTTGTCCTCCTCTTTTTTTACTCCACCCCCTGAGCTCTGCACATGGGCATGAGAGGGAATCATGTGACCTGGTTTGAGCCAATCATCTGTAAAGTAATTGGGATTGGCCCTAAGGCAAAATCTCTCCCTCTCTTACTCTTTAAAAACTCCCAGCGGATAACATACATAAGGTGAATATCAGGTCCTAATTTTTCTAAAAATGTTTAGAAAGATCATTTTCATTTTAGTGGCACCAACATTAAGTCTAATTATTTTTCTCAAGCACAGTGGAATATTTGTTACAGGATTTTGACTTTAACTTTTTTGTTCTCAGTTTATATATTGTTTTCGCTCCAGATCTTTCTGCTTTTTGCTTGATATCACAGATAACACCTGTCACCTCACAGTTGTGTCCAGCATTTGTGTCACTTTCTTTTGCTTTTATATGTGATTTGATCAACCTTTCAATTATTTGGAATTTGCTTTAGAGCATGCAGATGGGCACAAAATTGAGCAAATGTGATAAAACAGTGTTAAAGGTGGATAAAAGGTTGTGGGGAAGGTTATATGGTTATAAGGGAGTACAAGTTCCATTGATGCTGCAAACTGTCTTCCTTATTACAATTATTTTTCTTTGCATTATTAACACATTCCTTTTCGATTTTTTTTTTGCCACGGTTGCTGCTCTGAAAAACTACCATGTTCCTCTTCTATTTATAAGAAATTACAGCAATATTAGACATTTTCCAAGCAAATGGCTACCAGACAAAACAGTTAATAGTAAGTGCCTGAGCCAGAGGGCTACCTGGTTGATCCTGCCAGTAGCATATGCTTGTCTCAAAGATTAAGCCATGTAAGTACACACGGCCGGTACAGTGAAACTGCGAATGGCTCATTAAAGTCAGTCAGTGTTTAGTCAGTGTTGGGAGACTGAAAACAATCTTCAAAAATGTTAAATGAGAGCCCAGATAAAAAAACGCAGGTGTCTGTGAGCAGCCTCTTCATGCTTAAACAAACATAAACAACCAGAAGGGGATGCAAACTTCTACACATGTACATGAAGAACATTCATGTACACTCAGGAACAACCGTATAAGTACATCAACAAAAACACATAGGGTGACACCCCAGAAGCAGTTAAAGGAATATTCTGCCATGGGGAAACCCAGCCACTAATTACAGCGTGAACTCTCTAGAGGATCTACAAAGGAAATACATGTAGAACACTCCC
This sequence comes from Eupleurogrammus muticus, assembly GCA_036785175.1. NCBI lineage: Eukaryota > Metazoa > Chordata > Actinopteri > Scombriformes > Trichiuridae > Eupleurogrammus > Eupleurogrammus muticus. Next base: position 28,442,622 of record JAYKQN010000006.1, on the reverse strand, counting down.
TGGAGCACACAACACACACACACACACACACACACACACACACACACACACACACACACACACACACACACACACACACACACACACACACACACACTGCACCACTGCCAACCACATTGACCCCAAATCACCAGCTAGGCTAAATGTCCACCTTAAAATACACATATTTGTCGCTGCAGGAATGCTATGGAAATACAGAGGGGGACAGGAACCGGAGTTCCGAGCCAATGTTGAGGTTCTATGTTTTCTATTTCTATGTGTTTGCTGTTCCTGACGAATGGATTTAGGAAGCTGTTTCAGCCGGTTAGAAAGTGTGTAAGGTGGTGTTTCAAGTAAATGACCTGCATTCTGCTAAATGGCAAAAATGCTGCTTTTTGGGGGGATAATTGGACTATTTTTGTTCATGTACAATGTGCTTTTACTGACATTCCACACTGACGAATGCGGTTCTACATTCCATATCACAATTCCATTAAGTATATATTGCATCAAATCATGAAAATCTGAAGTTTTTTTTTATGTTTTGTTCACACAAAGACAGAACTATGGTATTTATTATGTTTCTTCACAGTTTTGTGAAGTCAGTGAGAAGCATTCAGGGCAAATTGCCCTTTTTGTCATTTCTCCAGTTTTTGTAAAATGTAGGTTAATTAATTTTTGCGGAATAATTATTATGTTTTTTTAATTTATTTAAACAGGAGTGAAAGAGTGTGTGATTAATTCTGTTTATTTCCCCCCCCTGCCCTATTTTGGTGAAATAATGCAGTATGTGGCCTATGAACTAAACTGAGTTTGACTCCCCTGTTCCACATAGAAAGTAGAGATTTTAAAGTGTATCAGGCCCAAAAAACAAGTGGTTTCATGTTTTGGAAATGATGACTTACAGTCCGTACACCATAGCTGAAAACACTTTGCATGCACAAATATGAGAAATTTTCAATTTTATAGGTTGAAGCAATATTTGTTCAAATCCAGCAAATACTCATCGGCTATACAGAGGACAGCAATTTTTCTTTTTTTTTCTATTTCAAATCAAATGCTCTGCTGCGTATATGTGGTTTAGTGAGTAAACAAAAAAAACTGGCATAGCTTAACATTTCATCATCTCTGTATAGGATGGAGTATTTCATGACATTTTTTAGGCATAACATTCATTGCAGTATGGAAGGCTTGTCAACATACGCACAGTGATGTGTATATTGATCTGAGTACAGATCAATACCTCAATATTGATCTGTACTCAGACTGAGTGTTTTGTCCTATATATATATATATATATATATATATATATATATATGAATATATATATGAATATATATATGAATATATATATAATATAAATATATTTCTATATATAATATATTTCTATATATAATATCCATCCATCCATCCATTTTCTATCCCGCTTATTCCCTTTCGGGGTCGCAGGGGTCTGCTGGAGCCTATCCCAGCGCATTTTATGGCGAGAGGCAGGGGGATACACCCCAGATGGTCGCCAGCCAATCGTGGGGCATATATATAATATATATAGAAAAATTCTGAGATTATTTTGGATTTATAGCACTTAAAGTTCTGACGTCAGAAGGCAGCACCATCACATTGCTAGCTGCGGTTTGGAGCAAATAAACACAAAGAAACATAAATTATTTACTTACAGCAGTAAAAACTAGTGATCCTGTAGTCAAAGACATGAGAAGTGAATATTTATTTTGCGTTTTCTGTAAACGACCATTAGAAAATTCTGTCTGTTAGTCTTGTTATTTAGATGTGGATGGAATTAAATGATTAATTAACTTCATAACTTTTAATACTTTTGGGATTCTTTAATGATGAATGAACACATATTATTTATGAAATACCATTTGTTGTTTTTATTGGTATTATGGGTGGGCTGCACTAAAGTGATATCACTGCATTAGTATGTGTTGTGACAGTATTTTTTGACAGTTACCTGATCTTGGATAAACAACAAATACACACAAATGCAAAATACAAATGTAATAAAACAAAACAATCTTCAGGCACTGAGATAAGGCCCAATGGGCTGTTGGCCTGCTGCCTGCTCTACATATTGTTCGAAAAACTCACCGATTGATTGGCTGTCAGGCTTATTGACAAGCTGACAGCCTGGCTTTTGAAAGCCGAAACACTGGCTGATTGAATCATCTGTTGTGTGTCTGGATTATCTGAACTTATTCTGATGAATCCACACATTGCAGTACTTTATTTCAACCACTAAATTTTCTGTCACAGATTACCCAATTCATAAATAAATTATTTGAGTGAATATTTCAATCACAAACACGAGAGTACTGTACTATCAGCTGTTCTGTGAATGTTATATCACACACAGCGTTATTGTGTCTTAAAGCTCTAATGAGGAACACTAATGTGTTCAACTCAAAGGCATTGACAATAAAAGAGAGAGCAAGAAAGAGAGTGCTTATGATGGTCCAGCGAAAGAAGAGATGTGGTCCTTCTGACCTACAGAAGATCAACAGGCAAAAATTCAGTCACAGTAATCACTTGCGTAAAAGTAGTAATATTTGTAAAAGTTAAAACAAATTATCTAAAAAAAGTCATATAATTGACATATAATACAGATATTATACAGTAGTAGTATCAGCAACATGTGTTTAAATATTCAATTAAACTCTGAATCTGGAAGGAAACCAAAGCTGCAAAATAAAAATAGTGGAATAAAAGTACAATATTTCTCTCTGAAACATAGTGGAGTGGAAGTGGAAACTCAAGTACAATTACTTCTAAATTGTACTATGTACAGTTTTTGAGGAAATTTTTTTTTATCACTGCTTTCAGTCCTTTGTTGTTTTCACTACTCACTCTAGTCACTTTTCCCCCACTCGTCACTTTTCTCTACACACACACCCTGCACCTTAAGTATGCATTACATGTGTGTATGTGCGTAGATATGTATGTCTGTATATATATGCAAAGATGTAAATATGTGTGTATGTGTATGTATGTAGGTATGTACGTGCATGTATGTATGTATATATGCTTTGCTGATGCATACGTTTTTTTTTCTTTTTTCTTGCTATTTATTAGTATTTTTTCTCCATTCTATGTCCATAATGCATACTGTGTATGCGGATCAACAAATTCTACGAATTTTGTACATAGTGTTGTGTATTTTTATTTTTTATAGCTTTTATCTTCTTTAGCTTTTATTTTATTTTATTTTCTTTACTCTGTACGCTGCAGTAACAGACAATTTTCCCCGTTGTGGGATCAATAAAGTTATCTTTTCCAATCAATCTGTTTCTTATCAAACAATTTGAAAAATATGATGTCATCTTTCTACCAACATATTTAAAATTTGGTCAGCTCTACTTTATATATATATTGTCTTTCTGACATAAAAAGGAGGTGAGAATTTTATAGGTGTTGCTATTCGCACAGAATTTTTTACTGCTCTGTCCAATTTGAGATCAAATTGTGATGAATGGGAACTAAATTCAGTTTGACTCCTCTACTCTAACATATAACATTTTTCTAGTTTATCCTTTGGGAAGTTTGCAATGACCTTTTTATGTCCCTTAAGTCTTAATGGTGAATTTCACACTATAATCTTGCCTTGCTGGCCTGAATATTTTCTTTTTTTTTTTTAAATGTGATAATGGCAATACCTGCCTGCACCTACACGTGTACATATGTCTACATGTTACATGCGACTTTATTCTGGATGTCTTAGTGTCTCATTTTTGTGCCCTTTTTTCCAGATAAACAATGTTAGAGATCATATATGATTTTTTCTTTCCTGTAAAGATCAATGGATCCGGATCAATAGAGATCTGTGGATTCCTGACACATTTGATGACTGTCTGTCTCCTCTGAAAGCTTTAAACTTATTTTTTTTTTTACAAAAATCTAAAAATAAAATTCTTACCTTTTTTTCCTCTCACAGTCACAGTTTTCATTCCAGTATTTGCAACTTATATTTAACCCACCACCTATCAGCTCAAAGAGGCACTTCTTTGTTAATCCAATCTGTACTCACGCAATGATTCTTCTTCCAATGAGCTAATTAAACCGAATTTGTACATCAGCTTTTGAAATGGGAGAAATTGAGCTGCAGTCAGAGCAGTAAAGGGTTTTTCTTTGTGATATTGTTGTCTACAGACACTTCCTTCCCTGCATCCATCCATACTACACACTTATATCGCATATAACTGATCAGTCTGACAGCACTTAATGAGACTGAATGACAGAAAATAAGAGACAACTAGTGCACTGTCTGTGTATGCACATGAGCATGTTTTTTGTTGGCATTGGAAATGCAAACACACCTGGAGTACGAGAGCTGACAGCTACACTTTTACACATATTATATAATACAGTAGCTTCATGTGCACACACACACACACACACACACACACACACACACACACACACACACACACACACACACACACACACACACACACACACACACACACACACACACACACACACACACATGTACATGTGTGGCTAGCTCCCACATGTTTGACCTGTCCTCATGGGAAGGACTGAGTTTGCTTTTCACACTGAGATGTCAGCATCTAAACATATGAGCTAAGAAACAGAGGAGAAGAGTAATGGGTGAAGGAGAGACGGATAGTTGGTTGGTGGAGGAGAAAACGGCTGAAGGGGAAATGAATATTGTGGGAAAGAAATGTAAACTTTCATCCTAATTTACACTTAACTCAAAGCTCAAAAAGCAGTTTCTGTGATAAAATTAACACAGTTTAGCAATGATTTGTCACTGTGTCTGTGAAAATGTTTTACATCACAAGATGGTTTGGTGCTTTATTTATTTAAAGAGAAACTACAATTATTTAGCTTTTGAGCAGTTGAGCAAACTATGCTTAATTTACCAACAAGCCTACAAAGTTATGTATTTTTTCCATTCTGTCCATGTAGGGTTTTAAATGTATTTGTGATATTAAGAACAAAAAATCAAGTCAATATAGTTTCACATCTTTCTCTGCTCTGTCATTTTGTGACTATCTACTTAGTATAAATGTTTCTGATTTGAATGGCTGTATAGTTGTGATGTCACAACCCCAAAGCTGGTTTTGAGGCACAGTTTCTTCATATGCGCTGTATGCATTTCATTGTGGATTAAGAGTTCTGAAAGATGAGTACCAACATTATTTATATAACACCTGGACTTCTTATTGCTTTCTCATAAAAATGATAAATATACCTTTCTATGTTAATTCTACCTTAAATCTGGCCATTTTTTAGAATAATAAATTCTGCATCCTTCTTGCTTGAAGTGAATGTGTTTTTAAATGATGTTTTTTTCATTGCAGAAAATCATCTTAAGATGTGGCTTAGCATACTGTATTAAAACATGTTTTGATGCTGTGAGTTTCTGTAAAATTCCATATGAGGTTGATGTTTAGAGCAAAAAGGCAAAGGCAGAGACAGAAAACATAAGACAGGAAAGTATATCACATGTCAGCACATAAGTGTTTATATTTTTGTTCAGTGTCAATAGAGAGTATTACCTTTTGCTTGAGTGTGTGGGTGTTTTGACTCAAGTCAAATATGATAATAGACTTTGATTAACAATTGGCAACTAATTGATTAATTGACTAATCATTGCAGCTCTAATAATTGTGTTTTAATGGGTAAGAGAAATATGCCTTTCAGTATGCACTCCCAGTGCAGGGTTATTGTAGCATTGCAGGGTTGGACCTACCTTCACATAGTCAGTGGCGTTCAGGCCAGCAGCGGGCTCCCTGGGGAACACAGACAGAGACAGGGTCCGGTTTAGTGAACACATCTCTCCACTGGCGCCCGACTTTCTGCTGCTCTTCTTTCACTAGATCCTGCTTGAAAATTCAGCTGGTTATGTCTAGATGGCTCCCAGAGAGGTGCCAACACTGCTTTTTTGCACTGAAACAATGGTCAGTTCTTCTACAAGATGATATGGTTTAGTGGAGATGTGGCACTTTTTTCTGAAAGTTCCATTTTTAGCACTAATAGTATAGTAGTATAGTCCAAATAGGTTTTATTTCCAGCGAAGGCAGTTGTATAGCTGTATTTCTATCCCAAGTTCACCACTGTAGATCCCACTTTGCGTCTGGGTTCTCTCTGAGAGAAAAAATAACATGTTCACTCACTGCTTGCCTCCCCCCCTCCCTCCCTCCCTCTCCTCCCCCACCCTAGCACACATTGCAGCCTCATGCATACCCCTTCAGAGTCCACTGACAAATTTACAGAGGCTAGAGCACACACACCACACACACACACACACACACACACACACACACACACACACACACACACACACACACACACACACACATACTCTCTCTCTCTCATACACACACACACACACACACACACACACACACACACACACACACACACACACACTTTGCTCTTTTTCTTTTGGTATTTCCCCCCTAATTTTTGTTACAAAAAAACTCAAACAAAAACTCAAGAGTTTGCCATTTTCTATCTGTCTTGTCATATCTTGTGTGCTGTAGTTCCATATTTTTCCTGTTGTTTAATTGCTCTGGGAAAAAAAAAAAAAAATCAAGCAGGAGCTCCTGATATCCCCCTCATGTATTCTCCATTATTTCAGGCACTCTCCATCTTTGAATCTTGGTACTCGAGTGTATTCACATTGCTCAGATTCTCTACAGGAAGCTTATATCCAGGGGCTCAGTGAAAGAGGTAATTAGCTCAAATACCAGATTACGTTTTGCACAGGTTGGTAGTTTAAATCCCTTTAAGCCTACACTGGTGTTCCCACGAGAATATTACAGTGCAATTGTTACCAAACCAAACATATTTAGCTCTAAGCCCTCTCAGTTTTAATATGGAACAAAATAATGAGTGCGATTTCAGTTATGTAACAGAACAGAAGCCTCCATTCATGACATATAGTCATTGTTCACAGAAAATGGGGAACTCAGGCATCTTTGTCATCCTCAGGATATACTGCAGATTTCAGTTTGAAAAAGGCAAGACTCAGTCTACTGCTAATCCAAGAGCATCACCACGAATATACACAGAGCTGTCCTCACAGCAGAGGGCACACTCGCTGCTGCCTGATGCTGACAGGGACCATGAAAATGTTAGTTTTCTAAGCTGGATATGTTTTTCCCTGAAGTTTTACATCAGTCCATTTTCTGATAGGAAAGATAAATTTGGCTACCTCATTTCCTCTAAGCAAAATATTATATTCACACCCCTTAAAGTTTTTTTTTTCTCAAATGTGAAAAAAGAGCAATTTTTTCCATAATGATGCCTATTGTTCACTGTTTTATTATCTTCTGGGAGACACCTGTGTAATAATAGAAGAAATGTTTACTAATGTTAGTATTCATTTGCCTTTTGATGATCATAATAGAAATAGTTTAACTACTATTGTTATGAAGAAGAGACAAGATGAGAAATGTCAGTGATCATCTATGAAATCTAAAATCAGACATTCACTCATTGACCACATACTATCCTGACCTCTGGACTCTATGGTTGTCTGGACTTCTGATTGACCCTAAACCTTCACTACAACAACCATCTGCCCCTCATAACCCTGCCTTATGTGTCGCCACATACCAGACAACACCCATATAAACCTTACTGGAGCTGAATTTGCTACAAGTGAGGGAAATTCCTTTTTTTTACGCAGGAAGGTCAAAGGCCATGCAAAGATGCTTTGCAACATCCTAAAGCTGGTGGAGATTCAATGTTTAAACCTATAATGAGAAAGATGCATCTCTTTTGTATTTTTATATTTTTCTCTTCCCAGGCAAAAGAACCTTGGACATGAAAGGGACTGACAGAAAGTGTGGTAATAGTGAGAAAAGCCGAGTCTAAGCATTCCGGACTGCGTGAGCCCACCACAGCTAAATTTGCTCTTTTCTGCCCATACTGCTGAAACGGCATCGAACATTTGAGTTTTTCTGCCTCTGCAACCACAAAACTGACCTGCAACATGGAGTCAGACAGAGAAACATAAGACAGAAAGAGTGCAAGCTAGTGAGAGAAAAAAAAAACACCATTACTAGGGAGGGCAAGGGCAGGCTGCACTCGCCACAGTCTTTTTCTGGTACTGTTATTCTCTGCGCTTCACAGCACAATACTCAGCATGACCACAACTGGCCCTTAGCAAGGCACTACACCGTGTGTGTGTGTGTGTGTGTGTGTGTGTGTTAAAGAAGAGGGAGAGAGAGAGAGAGAGAGAGACAGACAGACACACAGACAGACAGACAGACAGACAGTAGGTGGAAAGAGCTAGATGCAGAGTCTGAGGCTGCCAACAGAGGTCAGTCAGTTTACGCAATAAAGATCAACAGAGACCATGTAAAGGAATGTTAAGAGTTTACTGTCAAGTGCTTCATAATAGAAGAATAGATTATATTAACTTATATATATTCAAGGGCATTTGTTTTGATAGTTTTGATAAAAATGAAGTAAAAGCATCAAAACCTGAATGTAAAAATACAACTCAAGGTCCTACATACATACCTTTATGTAAGTTAAAGGATTAAGATAAATATATTTAAAAGTGTTACATTAAGATATTTGTTTGCAGAAAATTGTGTTCTGCCTGCTATATTAATTACAGTTAACAGTTAATGTGTATACAGGACCTGGACCTGGTTTGAACTGATTTAGAAGATAAGTTACAAATATTCTATGGGTTCTTGAGCTGACGGATTGAGGTAATAATTAGAGAACATATACATTTGGATTACCTTTTCCTTTAATCTTCACATTTTGAGAAATATTGGAGCCCTTAACAGTTATTTATTTGAAACTGTGTGAGGGAATGTTTAAGGGAAATGTGTTTTTGGCGGAATTGCCAACAACTGCCTGACAACAAGCCACAAGCCAAGATATTTGGGAACTAATAACAAAATAGAGTTATCTATAAACTCCCCTATTGAATGTAAAAAAGTCTAACCTGGAAAGTTGTTGTAGCTCAGCTAGAACTCCCTGAGCTGCCTGTTTTCCTCTCTGTGTCTGTCTTGTCTTTTGTGTGTGTGTGTGGGTGTTTCTCCATAGGCAGAGGTGGGCCTCCCTCAATCACCTGCAGGATAATGCCAAGCTCTCCAGCTGCTCCTAATTGTGTTGCCTGCCTCCAACTCCATTGTGTTTTCAGTGTCATTCTGCTTGCTGATGTTTTGTTGCTCTCATATAAATCCAGTTATCTCTTGTCTCCCAGTTCTGCTGACGCCCTGCTTCTGCCTACCTGACCCAGATTTCCCCTGGAACTCTGCACTGGACCAGGCCTCACCATCCTGCTCCCAGATGCACTACAACCGTCCCTAAATAAATATGTTCACTTTTACTGTTGTGTGTGTCTCTGTGTCCGCTCTGGGGTTCAGCCTGTAGTTCTGTAACTCAAGTAAATAAAGCTTTAAAATAAATGTAGTAGTAGTAGAGTAGAAAATACAACAATTTACTCTGAAATGTAGTGAAGTATAATGTAGCAAAAAATAAAAAAGGCTCAAATACAAGTAACTTAAATTTGACTTAAGTAGGGTTAGGGTTTGAGAAAATGTACTTAGTTACATTCCACCATCAGTTTCACTTTAATGTCTGATTGAATATGTGATGTATTAAACTTTTGAGTTTAAGTATTTTGGTAACTTGGTTGTGCCGTAAAGGTCGCAGGTTCAAGACCGCCTTGGGGCCTGGGTCTGGGACCTTTCTGTGTGGAGTTTGCATGTTCTCCCCGTGTCTGCGTGGGTTTTCACCGGGTACTCCGGCTTCCTCCCACAATACAAAACATGCTCAGGTTAATTGGCAAATCTAAATTGCCCATAGGTGTGAGTGTGTGTGTGAATGGTGTGTGAATGGTGTGTGTGCCCCACGATTGGCTGGCGACCATCTGGGGTGTATCCCCCTGCCTCTCGCCATAAAATGCGCTGGGATAGGCTCCAGCAGACCCCTGCGACCCCGAAAGGGAATAAGCGGGATAGAAAATGGATGGATGGATGGATGGTTGTGCCGTAGATCCATCATCTCAGCCTAGCTAGGGAATGTTGGGATATCTGTATTCGGTTCCGTTGGGCAGAGTAAAAAGAACGTTTACACAGCAAGAGTGCTGACTGTCTTCTGTGTGTTATTTAGTGAAATACACCACAGAAAAATTGGCGACGAGGATAAAAGTTGGACATGGCTTTAATAGGGACAATAGGGGAGTTTGTCCCGAAGCTGGAGTCGTGGTCGGCATATGTGGAACGATTGGAGCAGTTTTTCCTGGCTAACGATATTGCCGCGGAAAAGCAGGTAGCCACATTGCTAAGCGTAATGGGCGCAACTACTTATGGACTATTAAGAAATTTAGTTCAACCAAATAAGCCGAAGGATAAGACCTTCAAAGACATTGTGGACGCATTAACTGCTCATTTTGAGCCGACGCCGCTGCTGATCGCGGAAAGATTCCGTTTTAACCACTGCAACCAAAAGCCTGGCGAAAGTGTGACCGACTACGCGGCGGAGCTAAAGCAGTGTGCGGTTCACTGTCAGTTCGGAGCAACGTTGGACGAGGCGCTACGGGATCGTTTTGTGAGCGGAATACGGAATGAGGCATGCCAGCGACGATTGCTGTCGGAAGCGAACTTGACTTTTGCGAGAGCCTTCGAGATCGCTTTGAACATGGAGACTGCTGAGAGGGACTCACAGCAGCTCCGTAGACAGGATTCGAGCGCAGAGGCAGTGCACAAAGTTGACGCGCGTTCCTCCAACTCAGCGGGGAGGAGGTGCTACCGATGCAACGGTAAAAATCACGCTCCAGCTGTTTGCCACTTCAAAGAGGTAAAATGCCACAATTGTGGAAAAACGGGACATATCAAGAAAGCTTGTAAAGGAAAAGTAACTGCAACTCAAACAAATAAAAGACGTAATGAACAATCTGAAAGAAACACAAAATATGTGGAGGCAGAAGTGGATGAATGGCCAATGTTTACTGTAGCAAGCGAAGACTGTAAACAATCCTTCAAAACGAACTTCATAGTGGATGGCAAAGATATTGAAATGGAAATTGACACTGGGGCTGCTGTGAGTATAGTTTCTGAACACGTATTTCAAAAGTTGTTCCCAGAACAGCCACTAGATGTCGCTAGTGTCAAGCTAAAGACTTACACTGGAGAAACAATGCCGGTGTTAAGGCAGTTTGAAGCCACAGTTAGCTACAAGCAGCAAAGAGAACAGCTACCTTTGATTGTAGTGAAAGGTGCTGGCCCCACATTGTGCGGCAGGAACTGGTTGCAAAAGCTAATATTGGACTGGAAAGAAATAAAACATGTAAGTGAGATGCCTGAACCGAAATCAATAGAGGAAGTGCTGAAGTTACACACAGAGGTGTTTAAGGACGAACTAGGCACTCTGCGTGGCATCAAAGCCAGAATTCTCGTAAACCCAGAAGTCAACCCAAGGTTTTGCAAGAGCCGCCCCCTGCCTTTTGCAATGAAGGCCAGGGTGGATGCTGAACTAGACCGATTAGAGAATGCAGGCATAATCACACCGGTTAAACACAGCGAGTGGGCCGCACCGGTGGTACCTGTAGTAAAACGAGACAACACAATTCGGTTGTGTGGAGACTACAAATTAACTGTAAATCAAGCTGCCACCACCGAGACCTATCCTCTGCCTCGAATTGAGGAGCTGATGGCCACGCTAAGTGGAGGGAAAATATTCTCAAAGATTGACCTTGCCTCAGCATATCAGCAAGTCCTTCTGGAGGATGAGTCCAAGAAGCTACTGACCATTAACACACATCGAGGTCTGTTCATGTACAACAGGCTAGCTTTTGGGGTTAGCTCAGCCCCCTCCATTTTCCAACGCATTATGGAGAACCTCATGAAAGATCTAGATGTAGTTGTTTATTTAGACGATTTGCTGATAACTGGAAAAACTGAACTTGACCATTTGCAAAAGCTACAAAAGGTGTTACAGAGACTCCAAGAATGTGGCTTGAGGGTAAAGAAATCCAAATGTGAATTTGGGAAAAAGCAGATTGAATATCTGGGACACGTGTTGAACAGCCAAGGCATTCACCCATCCCCAAACAAGGTAAATGCAATCATGGATGCACCAGCGCCCTCATCTGTGAAGGAGCTAAGAGCGTTTTTGGGGCTAGTGAATTACTATGGACGATTCATGCCAAACCAAAGCACGGTGCTAGCTCCACTCTATAGACTGTTAAAAGATGAGGTAGAGTGGGAGTGGAAGAGACCTGAGCAAAAGGCTTTTGAACAGTGTAAGGAGTTGTTAACGAATGACAAGGTTCTGGTACACTACGATCCTGACCTACCTCTTACACTGGCTTGCGATTCGTCAGCCTATGGCATAGGGGCTGTTATTCAACATGAAATGCCATCAGGAGAAAAGAGGCCCATTGCGTATGCATCGCGGACGTTGGCCCCTGCTGAGAAAAATTATTCTCAGATTGAAAAAGAGGGACTGTCATTGATATTTGGTGTTAAAAAGTTCCACCAGTATTTATGGGGAAGGAAATTTAAGCTAGTGACTGATCATAAGCCCCTGCTGACTCTTTTTGGAGAGCACAAATGTCTACCCACTATGGCTGCAGCTCGAATTCAAAGATGGGCAATCATATTGTCTGCTTATGACTATACCATTGAGTACTGTGCATCGGAAAAACACAGCAATGCAGACGGACTTTCGAGAGTTCCCTTGCCAGAAACAAGTGATGCAGGAACAGCGGCCATATCCGAAAACATTCACGCACTGCTAACGGAACATCTAGAGCAGGCGCCGTTGAATGCTGACTATGTAGCACGTGCTACACGAACAGACAACATACTGTCCAGGGTTCTGAAGTTCATCATGAACGGTTGGCCTAATGATGTGGATACGAGCCTGAAAGCCTTCCACATGCGCAGATGGGAACTGTCTGTTGAGCGCGGATGTGTCCTTTGGGGCACCCGTGTAGTGATACCTGAGAAACAAAGGAAAATTGTGTTAGAGGAGTTGCACTCTGGTCACCAGGGTGTTGTAAAGATGAAAGCCCTCGCACGCAAGTATGTGTGGTGGCCTAAGATTGATGGAGATCTAGAGCAGGTCTGCAAAGCTTGTGAATCTTGCCAGATGGAACAGCAGATGCCTCGACAGGTGCCATTACACCCATGGGAGTTTCCAGGTCAGAGCTGGAAGAGGCTACACATAGACTTTGCCGGTCCATTCCTAGGTCACTCTTTCATGATCGTGGTGGATGCGTACTCCAAGTGGCTGGAGGTGTTCCGAATGCCCAACATCACCTCACAAGCCACCATCTCAAGACTTCGGAGACTGTTTGCAGCATACGGTCTTCCTGAGCAGGTTGTCACGGACAACGGAACGCAATTCACCTCTGACGAGTTTAAGACCTTCATGCGGCAGAATGGAATTCTGCACTCGACCAGCGCCCCTGGTCATCCTGCCAGTAATGGTCTCGCCGAAAGGTACGTGCAGACATTTAAAAATGGAATGAGAAAACTTGGACGCACCACAATGGACATAGAGGACAAGATCTCTATGTTTCTGATGCAGTACCGCTGCACTCCAAATTGCACTACAGGCCAGTCGCCCGCTGACTTGTTTCTAAACAGACATATGCGCACTCGCTTGGACCTGATCCATCCTGACACGACAGTCACCGTTCGCAAGAAGCAGTACATGCAGAAGTTCTACCATGACCAGCGAGCGGTGGACAGATCTTTTTGCCAGGATGACCCTGTGTATTTGCAAAATACAGCGGGGGGACGACAGAAATGGATTCCTGGAGTGATTGTGGAGCAAACAGGACCAGTGTCCTACAGAGTCCAAGGGACAGACACCGATATCACATACAGGAGATATGGTGATCAGTTGAGATCTCGTGTCATAGCTGATGGACTGGACCTGAATACTGACTGTGCAACCACACACACATCAGCCCAGCCCAGTGTGATCCAGGATACGTCACCAGATGCTGATCCTGTGCACATGGACAGTGAGGAGGTGCCAGCCGCATCTCAAAGCTTACGTCGCTCAGGCCGAGAAAGGAAGCCTCCTGAGCGCTATGACCCTTAACATGCAGAGTAGTTATTTTTGCAAATTAGGTTCATCATTGGACTAAGGGTCTAATGGACTGTTTGAATTAACACTGTTCAAGTATGATGTAAAAAAAAAAAAAAAAAAAAAAGATCACGCTGGTTTCTGTGAAAAAAAAAATGTTTGTTATACAATGATATCTGTTACACTTTCTGGTTTAAGTCATATGGCACTGATTTATGTGGTTTAAGTATTAGTGTAGCAGAAGAGTACCTTCATTTAAAAAGGGGGGTGATGTGATGTATTAAACTTTTGAGTTTAAGTATTTTGGTAACTTGGTTGTGCCGTAGATCCATCATCTCAGCCTAGCTAGGGAATGTTGGGATATCTGTATTCGGTTCCGTTGGGCAGAGTAAAAAGAACGTTTACACAGCAAGAGTGCTGACTGTCTTCTGTGTGTTATTTAGTGAAATACACCACAGAATATAAGGACTTTAGAATGCTACTGCAGACATACAATTAAAAACAGATCAAGCAAACTCTTCATCCTAGGATTTATGTTCCTAGGGTATAGTCATTGCATCAGGAAAATGTATTGTCTGTTGTGACAGAATATGGTCTTAGAGGTGACTCAGCATGCGGTGTAGTGGTTTGTAAGAGTTCAGTATTCAGTATTTGTTAAAATGTTTATACCAGTGAGCTGAGTGTTTTTCTTAGCCAGGAGGCCTCTATAGCAGCAGCTACAGGGGCGGCTGTAGCTCAGAGGTAGAGCGGTCGTCCACCACTTGGAAGAGTATTGTTGTGTCCTTGGGCAAGATACTTAACCCGATTTGCCTCTGATGGCATTTGCCATCGGTGTATGAATGCATAGTTTCCTGATGTGCAATGGCTTTGTGTATCGCCACCACCATCAGTGTGTGTGAATGGGTGAATGGACTCTTGTAGTGTAAAGCGCTTTGAGCGGTCGAAAAGACAAGAAAGGCGCTATATAAATGCAGGCCATTTGCCATTTAGCATGATGGTAGTGCTTCCAAGTACTACTACTATTAATAAACAATAATATTTATGAAAAATATAGCACCTTTACATAAATGCGTCTCAAAGTGCTTTACAGTCATGAAATATACATGAAAAAACATTAAGTACATTAAAAACACTTTAAGGAAAATATTATGAAGAGCATTAGACATTCCCATTGTTGTGTTTGTCACTTTCATAACATACATAATCCACAGGACACCGAAGTAAAGTAAACGTTGCCTTTACTGGGTAGTTGGAAAACACATTACAACGCACAGTCTTTGCTTGGCATGTCACTATATAATTCTAAAGGTGTTATTACACTGTTTAACCTGTAGGTAAAAGATCAATGCGCCTAATGTAAATTAGATCCTCTGATAAAACTAAAAGTAGTTCCCATATCTAATGTGAACATAACATTTCCTCCCTTTCAGCATTGATGTCACTCTGATGTACTAAATAAACAAATTCAATACCTTATACCTACAGGTGATATAACTAAAGGTTATCACATAACACTAACATAACACTTAACACTCTAACTTCAACCTTAGTGATAAATTTAACTCTTAACATCCAACACATATCATACATCACAAGACAATGTATTCTTTTTTTTTTTTTTAACTATATGGACAGTCTATCAGGAGGACGATGAGCTCTTTCAGGGTAGCGTCTCTCTTGAGTGTCAGAGCTCTGTGCAGGGACCTCAGGGTCTGGATTATCAGGTGTAGCATTTCCATCTTCAACTTGAGGTGGGGGCTCTGAGGCTGTACACATGAGTTCCTCTGAATCCTCAGAGGCAGGAGCGTCATCCTCAGTGTTGGTTGCATTGCGGGCAGTTGCATCTAGAAGTTGGTCAACGTGTCTGCGCCACACATGGTGCCCTATCTTCACTGTATAGGTCAAGGGTCCTGTCTTGGACAGGATTTCACCATGCTGCCATTTTTGCTTTGACTGATGATAGTCTCTGACTAGAACTTGTTGTCCTATCACAAAGGTTCTCACATGACCACTCTTTGCTCTGCTAGTTTTTGCATGACATCTCTGCACAGGTCAGGCTTTAGCAGATCAAGACGTGACCTCAGTAGTCTTCCCATGAACAATACAGCTGGAGCTTGGCCTGTTGTAGCATGGTCAGCATTTCTGTAGGCATGCAGGAACTTTGCCATCTTTTCTTGCAGAGACATGTTGGAGTTTGATATTGTTTTCATTTAGTTTTTAATGACTGAGCAAAACGCTCGGCAAGACCATTCGTAGCAGGATGGTATGGTACAGCTGTGGTGTGCTTGATACCATTTCTCCGGATGAATGATTGAAACTCTTCAGAGGTGAATTGACTCCCATTGTCACTGACAAGTCGTTCAGGCAATCCTGTTCTGGCAAACAGTGTGCGGAGCACTTCAAGGGTCTTTGTGGTTGTGGCATTTTTCACAATGAAGACCTCTGGCCACTTTGAATAGGCGTCGACCACAACAAGGAACATACGATCGAGGAAAGGCCCAGCGTAGTCTACATGGATCCTTTGCCAAGGTGCAGTGGCCCACTCCCAGCTGTGGACAGGAGCAGGTGTAGGCTGCTTTTGTGTCTGCTGACAACCAGAACACAACTTGGCCATATCCTCTATCTGCTGATCAATGCCTGGCCACCATATATAGCTCCTCGCGAGGCTCTTCATTTTTACAACCCCCATGTGGGCGGCACTACAATTCTGGTCCCCCACAGGATGCACCCATGACACACGGATAGCTGCTCACGTCGACTGAAGTACTCAGGTAAGCCCACTGTATTTTTGGCAGGCCACCCCTTCACCGTTAGCACAAAGACCTTCGCCATGGTTGGATCCCGGCTGGTTCCCTGTTTGATCTGTGCATTTGTAACAGGTAGGTTGTCGACATGGGCTAGATGGAACATTTCAGCTGGGTCTGCAGACGAATTGTCCTCAGGCTGGTAAGGCAAACGTGACAGTCCATTAGCATTTCCATGCTGTTTCGTGCCTTTGTATTCAATCACGTAGTCATGTCCACCTAAGAACAATTCCCACCTTTGTAAGCGCGCTGCAGACATAGCTGGAATACACTTCCTCGGGTTGAAAATTGACACTAGGGGTTGGTGGTCTGTAATTAATGTGAAGCGCTTGCTGTATAAGTACTAGTTAAATTTCTTCACACCCCACACCCGGCTAAGCCCTTCCCTGTCAATTTGTGCGTAGTTCTTTTCAGCAGCACATAAGGAGCGAGATGCAAAGGCAATGGGACGTTCAGAGCTGTCTGGCATTTTGTGTGAAAGAACAGCACCAATGCCATATGGTGAGGCATCACAAGCCAAACGAAGAGGCAAGTCCGGGTTATAGTGAGTCAGTACTCTGTCTGATGTGATGAGTTCCTTTGCACTCTTGAACGCGCTGTCACAACTTTTTGACCACTTCCATGTCACCATTGTTTGCAGGAGGCTGTTCAAGGGGTGAAGCACTGTTGCAAGATTTGGCAGGAATTTGTGATAGTAATTCACTAATCCTAAGAATGAGCGAAGCTGTGAGACATTTGTGGGCTTTGGCGCTTTCAGGACGGCATCAATTTTGTCCTGAGACTTGTGGAGGCCATCTCGGTCGATTCTGTGTCCACAATACTCAATGGAGTCCTTAAAGAACTCAGATTTGTCCTTATTGGCTCTAAGTCCACATTCAGCTAGCCTACTCAGGACCAATTCCAAATTCGCCAAATGAGAGCTGTCATCTTGCCCTGTGACTATGATGTCATCTAAGTAGCACTGCGTGCCTGGGATGCCCTGTAGCACCTGGTCAATAGCACGCTGCTATACTGCAGGGGCGGATGCAATACCGAACACTAGCCTATTATATTGAAAAAGGCCTTTGTGGGTATTAATGGTGAGGTACTTTTTCGACTCATCATCCATTTCCATTTGTAAATAAGGCAGGGCCAAATCAATCTTTGAAAAATGTTGCCCTCCGGCTAGTGAAGCAAAAATGTCTTCTATGCGGGGCAATGGGTATCGATCTGCGTGAAGAACTGGGTTGATCGTTACACCTTGAAGTCACCACATAGCCTTATGGCACCATTTTTCTTCACAACTGGTACAACTGGTGTTGCCCAGTCTGACCATTCAACTTTGGACAGAATGCCTTGTTCCTCTAGCCTTTGTAACTCTGTCTCCAATCTTGGTCCGTAGCGCATAGGGGACAGGACGAGCTTTCATGAACTTGGGCGAGGCGTTCTCATCCACTGTGACACGTGCTTTCATCTGCTTGAGAGTTCTTATGCCCTCTTCAAACACTGGTGCTGCGCGTTGGAGTAACAGGTTCAGCTTTTCCTGTGTAGCTTTACTGTTTCCATTTTCACTGAGCTGCATAGACTTAATAGACTGCCAATTTAGCTGGATCATTTGCAGCCAATCACGCCCAAATAATGGCACACCTCCACGCTGCAGCACGTACAAGTCAAGTGTTTTCCTTTTATTTTCATATTTGACCTTCACTTTAATTTTTCCCACTGGCGCCACTTTTTCTCCAGTGTATGTTTTCAGTAAGATTGGTGTCTTTTTCAGTTTCACATCTGCGAATTTTTCTTTGTAATCTTTCAGTGATATGAGTGAGAGTGCTGACCCTGTATCCAGCTCCATCTTTAATTTCTTTCCATTAATCTTTGGGGTCACCCATATCATGTCCTTACTACTCTTAGTCATTGAATGCAGTTCTATGTGGCACAATCCATTGTCTGTCTCATCTGAGTTTGACCCACTAGCATCTGTGTCATTCATTTCATTAACCTTTTTATCCCTTTTCCAGCTTCTCTGTTTTCCCTCATTTCGTTTTGATTTAGGGTTTTCCTCACTTCATTTCGATTTAGACATTCTCTGTATGTGCCCTTTTCGATTGCATTTCAAGCAATTTTTTGTCACGGAACCAGCAGTCTTCCTGGTCGTGCGATCCTTTTCCACACCTAAAACATGCATTTCCCTTTGCAGATTTGGTTGTGAATTTAACACTGTGAACTTCAGTTGTTACTTTCTTTTGTAATTCCATTGCATCTTTCGAGGCAGTTTCCATTGCAATTGCGATTTCTAAAGCTCATTGTAACGTCAGTTCGTTTTCAGTAAGCAGTCGTTTCTGTATGCCCTCCCTGTGCATGCCGCAAACAAGCCTGTCTCGGAGTGCATCAGACAATCCCGTGCCAAACTCACAACGCTCCGCTAATTTCCTAAGCTCTGCTATGTAGTTGGAGATAGATTAATTTCTCTGCTGGTTTCTGCTATGAAATCGAAATCTCTCCGCAATAATGAGTGGCTTTGGATTAGAGTGGTCTTGGTTATGGTTATGTCATTAAACGATTTCGTTGATGGCTTTTGCGGTGCACACAAACTCCGTAGCAGATTGTACGTCTTTGCGCCCATAACACTTAGCAGGACTGCTACTTTTCTGTCATTTGCAATTGCATTAGCAACACAATATTGCTCCAGTCTCTCTATATAAGTGTCCCAATCTTCCACGTTATTGTCAAAAACATCGATATTTCCGATTGCAGCAGCCATGGCTTATTTTTAATTTCAGTCTCTTTCCTTCCGTTTTAGTTACTCACTGTACTGAAGTGTCATTCACTCTCGTGCGGCAGCAGCGGGGGGAAGGGGGGTTAGCTTTTTAGCTTTTGTCGAGGCGGCAACTTGCAGACGATTTGAAACTTCCATTAAGCTTCTGTACCCGTCACGCGAACTCCATATTGTTAATCTCGTCGCCAATTCTGTTGTGTTTGTCACTTTCACAACATACATAATCCACAGGACACCGAAGTAAAGTAAACGTTGCCTTTACTGGGTACTTGGAAAACATATTACAACGCACAGTCTTTACTTGGCATGTCACTATATAATTCTAAAGGTGTTATTACACTGTTTAACCTGTAGGTAAAAGATCAATGCACCTAATGTAAATTAGATCCTCTGATACAACTAAAAGTAGTTCCCATATCTAATGTGAACATAACACCCATTTCCTCTCCATTTAAGATAGAGAGGGAAAATTACATCGAATGAGTAGGAAAAATAAAGTAACGCAAACAGATAAAGTGTACCTATAACTTTCTCTCTGTATTTTGATGTTGAGTATACAAAAAGGTTTTTTTTTAAATGTCAGTATGCACTACAAAAAATAAATCTTATCAGGTAAAAATATCTTGCAATGCACCAATTAGTCCAATATTTAATAGAATTATTTTATTCCATTAGCAGATGTTTTTACATCTTTCATGAAAAAAAAATGATAAAAAGTCCAAAATATGGGATAAAAGGGCAGTATTAAGATAAAAAGTCAAACAATTCAATTGTATTTTACAAAAACAAGAGTAAATTGACCAAAATCATGGAAAAAATAAGCAAAATTATCTGTCAATGGAATAAGACAAGAAAATTACACACTATATTGTGATAATTGTACCAAAAACAAGACATTTTCAACATTAAATTGTGCCGCTGATGTGCACTATTTTCTCAGAAGAGTATTATTGCCAGCTAGGCATAAAAAATAAACAGAAAAATAATAAATTTGATTTCAGTGGATGTTTTTCAAATAATATTAATCACTAATCTGATTTGATCTGAAGTAAAAGGAAAAGTTCTACAACACGTACACAGGAAATTCAGCAGCATTTTAACTATCAAGTCAGTTTGCTCTCCATCTTCTCTCATTTACTTCTTTATACTCTTTCTTTCTGCTGTTTCACTCCTTCTCTCCTGGTGGTCTGAGCTGAACAGAGGTCAACAGAAAGACAAACTAATTAATCAGGAGCTAGTGTGACATAAGGTCGGAGACCTAGGCATGAGCAATGGAAGGAAGCGATTGGCCAGTGGTTACATACCTCAGAGATCTACCTTTATGTTTTTTTAACCACATCAGCTGTGAACTGTGTAGAGTTTCAAAACAACCAAAGTCAGCTTGATGAACATTATGGAAATTTAGAAGCACTTCTTGGTTGATTGAGTCAAATTATATAAAATGTAGCTACTATACAATTTGGAGGTTTTTTCTTCATAAAGTCCTTATGTGTAGACAACCTGTATGTGCATTTCAGTCAAACAAGCAAATCAAGCAGACATTAAAGGTTGGTGCACTTAAAAGTCTTCTTTTTTTCAAATGTGCGGTGCGCTCTAAGGGGGGAGTGTGGGCGTGGATTGTATATAAAAGAACGGGGATGTGGGTTATGCAGAACATCGTTGTTTAAACAACCCTGAAAATCGCAAAAAGAAGGCTTATAAAGCACAGTTTAAACTGAAGGCAAACAGCTACACAGCTGAGTTTCCGTGGACGTAAAGCAAGATGTCCCGAGTTGGAGGAAAGACTTGAGCAGTGGATCATCGAGCAAAGAACGAGTGAAAGAAGCATTTTGACGGTCAGCATTTGACTAAAAGCAGTAAAGCTAGCAGAAGAAAAAATGAAATGAGGTCCGTCTTGGTGCTTTCGTTTTGGTGTGATTTTTCCATCCGGACCAGGACTAAGGTGGCGCAGCAACTTCCAGCAGACTATAATGCACCATTTCCTATAGCTATTTTTTTCTTTTTAATTCCAAAGAGCGTTAAAACAAAACTTCAGACAATAAAAATCATATTAGCCACTAATCTGATCTAATTGTCATATGTAATTTCATATGGACTCCTTTTATAGAGCTGGATACATTTTCCTTTGAAGATGACATTTTGCACATCCACAAAAGCCTTCTGCTACTTACATTATGGCGGATTTGGTTGCATTAAAAAAAGAAAAGAAAAACAAAATTATACAAATGTCAAATAAAATTATTAAATGTAAACTGATACAAATGTCAATATAAATTAATACAGAAAGATAAAGAGAAGTGTCACATGCAGAAGGACAGCCGAGCTAGAAACTTCTACCCAAATTCCTACAAAACTGCACCTAAGCAAATGGAAAAAAAAAACACACTATTGGCTTTATTGATCAAACCTCCTAGCAATTAGACCTTTAAGGGGTAAAACAGGAATAAATGATGTGTGGAGAGAGCGTTGCTTGCTTTGGGGATCAAAAATTACTCAGTTATGGCATCTCTTTATTGGATTAGTAACCTATATTTAGTTTTTATTTAGCTTTGCTAAATATCATCAATATGTGTTGTATTAGCCTTTAGCCTTCTTTGTTAGAATTTTACCATAGCAGTTAGCTATTTTTACGACTTCACTTTGCTGCTTCACAATACTGCTTTCCACTTTTTTTTCAATCTTTATTGCCACAATGTATCTGTATATTTCAGTGTAAGACCATTATCAAGCAAATAAATGTGTTAGAAGAGAAAGCCATTAAAATAGGAGTATTTATGTGACTCCAACCAATTCCTTTGTTCCATATCTAATAAAAAACATCAATATACAATCAATCAATACCTGTTCATTCCCATCTAACTTTTAGAGCTGGTGCTTAATTATTTGGCTACTCATCCTGTACTGTAAATGAGTTTTTGCAGCTTTAGAGTTAAAATTTTGACTTCGATAATATATAATTTTTTAAAGAGCTGAAGTTGGTTTCCTGCGCCTGTGTTCTTTATGTTTGTGTGTTTCTATAGCTGCTAGAAGATGCAATTGAATGTGAGAGGTTTATGAATCACTCAAAAGACATCTGAACAATTTGTAGCAAAAATTATGGATATGACCCTGTCAGACACACCTGTTGAGTTGAGGTGAAATAAGTTATGGTGTTATTGTTGCATAATAATATGAATATGCTTTGTGACCAGAATCTATGACCAAAAAGCCACAGCCACAGCCACTGTTGTCATGCAATGCCTGTGCTGCTCGCTCCCACGTAGAGTGAGAGCGTGCAAGCATGAACATGCATTGATCCGCTGCCTCAAAGCGTTGCATATAGAACCTTTAAATTAATATAGACAAAATTGTGTGTAAAATATGTATCATATCTGCTGTCAATCATGCATGAGTCTCCTTTCTATTAGAGCTGTGACTATATTAGCAGTTTTAATAACAATATTATAATAATGCAAAGCCATCATCAGGTTAAGACCAACACCAGGCTGCCAAAAGACACTCAGCTACAGAAAGATGTCTTTATTACTGCTGATGCATTTTGATGTATTGTAGCTAAGGTTTGGAAACACACAGGACTCTTATTTAGTTACTAAAAATTCAAAACTTGAGCCGTGAAAACTAAAGAGAATGAGAGTGTGATTCTGCCAAATATGGAGCCATGTGCACAGGTTGAATCTGACCTGAACAAATTGTCCTGATGTATGTCAGCAGTATCCAGCTTGGAGGGTAGAAGGACAGAGAGAGCAGACAAATAGTTCACAGTAATCTATGATCTGTCCTGCCACACCCTGACCTACAAAGGTAGCCCAAATGCTGGGGGCTACGCACACCCACCCACAGACACATACACACATGCACCTACACAAGAAGCTGGCTACATCAGATACAGTCTGTTGTAACTCTACACTCAAGATAGAAAGATGGGAAGACATGGTGAAGGATGAAGTGTGTGTGTGTGTGTGTGTGCTCCCTCTGAAGTTGAGTTACACCCCCCTGAGGGGTTCTCTTCAGAGACTCCCATCAAACACTAAACTCATTTTTTAATTCTCCCTCTGAGGAGGGATGATAAGAATAAATTAGATTAAATAATATGTTTTTTCTCCAGAGTAGGATGAGTCACTGTTAATACACCGCCAAGCTCATGCTCAGAATGACATTAGGGAATTCTCTATCATAAGTCTAACTTTTGAATATTGATTTGGTTTCTTAAAAGCAAAAAAAGTGGATCTGAAAAGTCGGGTATAATAGACTTGAATGGTGAAATAAAGTCACAAAACAAAGTCTACCTACTCAACCTACTTTTCAGAGATTGAGTTTGACAAGTTTCTATTTAGGTTTCTTCATGTTCTTAATTTTTTTTTCCCTGTTGATATGATAATTGGAATTTATACAAAGTGCTATAGAGCCAAACTGTCTACAGCTGCTGTAGACAACTACCTTTCAAGTGTGCAGAGGGCTAATATTTGATTCTCAAAAAATATATTTATATGTTTTGGTGAAGTTTTTCAGCACTTGTGTGTAAATACTTAGTTTTCTTGTGTTCCTAGCTAACACAAAAACTGTGAAATAAGACTAACCCCTTGTTTTTGTTTGTAGTCTGGCCTCTTCTGCAGTGTTGCTAAAACGTGGCTGAATACAAGCCATTTCGAAATGTCTCCTGTTATGATGACACAACAGGAGTGGAATGTAATAGTACCAGCCCCTGGGTCACTGTAGCTGCTCCCTCCTTTCAGACTGCTAGATCATGACCTCTGTCTCTGACTGACTCCAGCTCTCTGAGAGGCAGGACGGTTCTGACAGTGCTCAAAGCACTTTACCTGTAACCTTGAAAGTCAGTGATGATATGTTGGACCAGCGGTGAGGAAATGGGTTGATGGATGTGTCCAGCAGCCAGAGATGTATTCCCGCAAAGCATCGGCTGTGTCTGATTGGCTCTGGGGTCCCAGGTGTAATTTGCAGAGACGAGGTTGGACCCTCCCATTTTGCGCCGAGGCAGGGTTCCGTGAATGTAGATTGGCTGCTGAGAAGATGCCGGGAACTCTGATAGGCTGGCGCCACGCCCTGGTGGGAGACTAGGGAAAGAAAGAAAGGAGTAAGAGAGAAAAGAGAATATATAGATATAATTAAAGAAAGACATTGAAAGAACTGATAAGTAACAACTATATTTATGGGAATCTTTAACAAGTTTTTTACACTGGATTCAGAGTTTATCCAAGAAGATCAGCCTTCCTTGTTCTGTGAGCTGCTTTTTGTAACCCACCTGGGTCTGGAGCTAAGAAGGTCCATGGAGGAAGCGAGGGAGGCCTGGAGTCTCCTGGAGCTGCTCTGAGCTCCATGGGAGGTGTTGGAGACAATGGGGTGAGAGGTTCCTCCTCCTCCCAGGGTGTGATGTGCATGGAGAGACCTGGGCAAACTGGCGAAACGCCCCTCTGCCATCATCCTCAGCTCTGATACACACAGATACTGACTTGAATCAGACAGACTCTAAAAATTAAAGTTCACATCAGGGTCTGTCAAGAAAAATTGCAACTGTTCAAACCCCTAAAGAGACATAAACAGCTTAACACAACAGGGCATTGGAGTGATGGTGCAAGAAGTGCTTTGCAGTAAAGTGCTGTGATGATGACTGATCGATGCACTGCTAGATCAACTAGGCAGAGGCACTTGGACACCAGTAGACATATCCACTAGGAGGAATAAAGTATTGCACATAACCTGAGGTAACAGAAATTACAGAAATAATTTGCTTATATATAACAATTATCAGACATTTTACCTGAACCAAAAGCAACAGTCTCCTTCAATATGCATGAGGCACCATTAGGGAAAGGATATTGCACATGGACATTAAAGTACAGTGGTACATGAGGTAAGGGTTTGACCTCTGTACACAAAATCACAATGCACAATGCGACAGGAGAGTGTAGTGGTGCACTCAGCTGATGTCATGTAATACAATCAGTGACTTCAATAGCCATAGTTAAAGTCAGATAAAAGGCAATGAACAAAATAATATCACTGTGATCAATATATTTAAATCAGTATCTTCAGTATTTCAGTATTTGAAAAGCCTAAGCTAAAGAGGGCAGCCAAAAGACCCCCAGTAGATTGTTCTTCCACATCCCCACATGAAAAGCTCAAAGGCCAGGAGGGTAGCATAAAGCCCCCTAGGGAGCACTCTGCCATTCTATGTGCTACTGATGTGTCCTTCATGAAGAGCCAGCTTCGAGAACCGATGCTCTATAGTGAGTGGGAAGAACCGATACCTGACGGGCAGAGCTGGAGCTTAACCTCCTGCTCTGCAGCTCTCAGGGAGAATGCATGCGGGTTCCATACATGGGCAGGAATTTATGTTTATGGTCACACCATACAGCCACTTACATGCAAAAAGAGGCTTAGAACATAATATTATGTGAAAGGAAGGGGGACGCTTGAAAGAATGAGTGTAGTGAGCTAAGGTTTCATGCTACCCATGGCTGGTTATGGTAATAAAGAGAAGAACGTATATTGTATATTGATGCAGCATCAGTCCCCTCAGAGAGGATATTCTCAAAAACAGGACAGAAAATAAGAGAGGAGAAACCAGATCTTTCTTGAAAGACGATCTACGATAAAAAACAAAACAAAACAAAAAAAACCCTTTTATTTAGGTGTAATAGTATCATGTTAAAATGTATTATTGGCCTTTGAGGTTTGATTTGTAAGTTACAATTCTCTGTTTGTGTGATTCTTTTAGGGTTGTTTTGGTATTTAAGGTTTTGATATTAAAAAAATAAAGCTTTTATAATAAAAAAAATTGGAATACACAAATTAATTGCTGAATTAGGCATTATAACGATCAGAGTGACATTAAATGAAGGGAGCCGAGCCAAAAGAGCCGAGGCATGGAGAAGAGCTTGAATGCCCATTACTCCTCTGTGCCTACATGGAAAGCCCCAAGACAGCGAGGGCAGAATAAAGCCCACAGGGGACCACCTTGCCCTTCTAAGTGCCCACACAGAATGGCAGCAGTAAAGAATGCAAGTAAAGAACAGTTGAAGTAAGGGTGAGCTGGGTTGGAGGTGCTTGCAGAGTATGTAATGCAAGCCAGCTGAATATTAAGAGATTTTGACAATCAGCTGATGTAATTGAGTTTGTGACATTGTGGCCTTTCTGAACTAATATTAAACTGCATACTTGTTATTTCTTACACACTGCTCAGCTGAGAGACAATAGCTTCCTATAAGTTATTGTGAAATGAGTAAAGAGGTTTACCTCTCCACCTCAGTTTTAAGCCATATTTTATCCAGCAGACCCTAACTATCATACTATGGCATTTTGGAATGTATTAAATACTTTATATTTTAACAAGCCCCTTAAACAAACGTATACTTAGAAAAGGGACCATTGAACCACACACAACTTTTTCTTATTGCTCATGAGGAAGATTTTGCCCCATGACGGAGATGAAGTGGGCAGGTTGGCAGTGATGGAAAACACTGAACAGGTTCTTGATAAATTCCCCTGCTGCATGACGATGACTGGACAGTGCACCATCATGGAATGGACATGCTCTGACTCACTTACCATGCAGCAGCTAATCATTCTGTACACACACTGAAATAAAACATGACTGTCTGACAGATATGTTGGCAGAATAAAAGGTAGAAAATTCCACAGACCCTCCCTCTTCTAATCTCGTCAAAAATGGACCAAACAGCTCTGCTGACATTTGTTATTTCTAATCTCATTGAACACAAACATTTGACCTGACCAACTATGCCAGTTATTTGTTGTTTGTGTCTCTGAACCTGATTATGATCAGAGAAAGTCTGCTGCAGTGTAAATTGCTGAGAGAAAGAGAGAGAGAGAGAGACAGAGAGAGAGAGGGGTGATCAGTGGACCATTTACACTGGGACATGATTACGTTACAAGCTGAGAGCCAGATTGGGGGTTTCACTAGGTCTCGGGAACCCCCTACTCTTTGTAATACAAATCTTTAGTGACCACAGTGAGTCAGGAATTAAACTGTGTAGACTGGGTTTAAAGATTGACTGATGTATACTCCAATATCCAATAAAATAACCTTTAATAATTTCAGCTTCACAAAATCTAAATTAAAAAGTATTCTCCTATTCTGTACTTGCAGTATTGTCCCACAGTGGGGAAATTCACAGTGCTACAACAGCATTGAAAGAAGTTTAAAAAAATTAATCTAGAAACAATAAAAAAAAAAATTAAAATTTTTTTAAATTAACACAACAGTGTGACTGTGTGTGACTGAGATATAATCAAAGTATTAAAAAAAATTGAAAATATTTGGAATTAGCAACAGGCCCCTCCTCAAGAGCTAATGTGTCCATTTATTCTTGCCTTCACTCTTCGTGCTGATGTAAACATGTCACAAAGTTGGTTGTGTAATGAAAGCATTTAGTAAACTGATATTGATCTCGGGAAATAAATCAAAGCAGAATTTCCCAAAAAGTTGCACTGTCAACAGTGCATAGTGTTAACTGTTGGGTGTGTTGTTATGTCTGTGAGAGGAAGAACCCAGCATGTGGTATTAATAGCTTTTCTGCTTTACAACAGAGCTCAGAAATTTTTAATCAAAAGATATACAGAAGATAATCAAGGTATGCTACAAAGCAGCGGTGGGAAGTACCTTTGTATGTTCACTAGTTGTAATTGTATTCTAAGTGATTATTTTCATACCCCTTAGTTCATACCCCCTATTTATTTGCAGACCCTTTGGACCACTGGACTAAACTAGCCTATATAAAGTGGTTGTAAACTATCCCTGCCTCAAGGTACAACAGTATTATGCTGCTTGTTTGTAATGGACCATTTTTTACAATGCTGTATGAGCAGTTTTACCTAAGTGAAGGATCTTAGTAGTTCTTGTACCATGGGGGAGGGATGGGGGTGTGAGAGCATTTCAATAATTAAATGTTGGAGTATTCTGCACAGCTGGAACTATAAATCCAAAATGGAAATGAACCCAGCTCTAATGAGCAGGGAGTCTTTGAGTCACTAGCATGTGATAATGAATGTCAATAAAAATGCAAATATAGGTTTAAGAAAGGAACAGCTGGTGAGGTCAAGACTTTTCAGTGTGATAAGTAAAGTTTACACACACACATACACACACACACACACACACACACACTCACACACACACACACACACACACACACACACACACACACACACACACACACACACACACACACACACACACACACACACTAAAACCTATTCAAGTCAACGCAGACTATGCAAAGGCATGCTGGGTCAGAGTGGGGATTCCTCTCAGAAGCAGAATGAGTACAGGAGGACCTATTTTCAGACCCTGAGGGAGGGTCAGCTGCGTGTGTGTGTCTGTGTGTATGAGTGTGTACGCGTGTGTTGCCCTGACCATCTGCCAGACACTCCCCCTCCTTCACTGGAGAATGGACCTGTGTATGAGTGAAAACACAGACATGCAGCACTTACACACATGAATACTTTGTGTAATTAATGTTATGAATAAAGTATTCATGCTGAGAGCAGAAGTCATTTCAAAGTAGAATGAAGGTGGGAAATATCTCACTCACATCCATCTACCCGGGTGTTCTTGTCCTTTAACCTCTCCTCCCTTCATTTCCCCATACACTGCTTCCACGTTTCACTTTTCTATCTTTTTCAGTCTCTTTTAAACACATTTCTTTATACTCATTTATCTTTTTCTTTCTTTCAGTGTTACACTCACACACACACACAAATACACACACACACACACACACACACACACACACACACACACACACACACACACACACACACACTCACACAAACAGATTCTCTCTCACAATATTAATATAGCCACTACCTTCACAGGATGATTTACAGTGGAAGTTGAATGTTGACTGGAATCTTGTTTAGAAGTGTACTGAGATTTGGGAACAGTTATTTTGAGCATCTAGGGTTCCAAGTCAAGTTTCATTCTCCTGAAATTGATAACGTTAGACATCTTGGAGCCTGTGCCTTAACAACACTGTGAGAAAGAAACGTGTCTCTAAAAAAAAAATAAGGTAAGAAACAGCCAATCAGCATTTGCCACTGTCAGTGAGATGAGCACTCAATGTTTCACTCCAATAAAACGTCCTAATCAAACCCAGATGAACAGGGCTTATTAATTTTAGCATAAATCTAGGTAAGGCATTGATGTGTGAACTTACAAACATTTTCATAATACATTTCCATTAACCAAAATATTCTTCACACTTTTCCCCAAAAATAAAGAGAAGAAAGAAGGAGATTCATTTTAAAAATTGTAATAAATCATATTATGCAACTAATTTTCTTTTTTTCCTAATGTTTAAAGTTGTAATAATGGATATTAACATGTAAAATCACTGAATTAATTAAAAATGAATGCAAAGGAATACAATTAAAATAAAACTTTTGGGTCAGTGACAAATAATGGTAGGTAACAAATTTTTTTACAGTATATATTTTTATATTTTGGGGCACTTTTCAGAGTCTTAAATGATCTGAAACCAAGTTTTTTGGGTTACAACAGATAACATTGTTGACATTCAATGGTCCCTTTATATATATATATATATATATATATATATATATATATATATATATATATATATATATATAGTTTTTTTTCCATCAAACATTTATAATGTGGTACTGTAATTTCATATGAGTTTGGTTGTTCGTTT
Organism: Eupleurogrammus muticus; assembly: GCA_036785175.1. NCBI lineage: Eukaryota > Metazoa > Chordata > Actinopteri > Scombriformes > Trichiuridae > Eupleurogrammus > Eupleurogrammus muticus. The sequence continues at coordinate 28,412,332 of JAYKQN010000006.1, read as the reverse complement.
GGCAGGGGGCATTACTTTGCAACCTCTGTTTATATCATTTTCAGTCTATACAGAAGCTGCTGTAACTGCTACTAGGGGCAGGGTATCTGAAGTAGAAAAATACAACTTACAACAGGATGTTTTAACTGACACCTGCTAACCAGTTAGAAGCAGTTTTCCTTGGCTTTGATACTGGAGACTAAATATTTTTGTAGCTTGCTCTGTGAGTAACGCTAGTGAGAGACACACACATGCAAATACACTCACACAAATGGACACGGGCCTTGGGTGGGAAACAAGTAGAGATTAAGAGGAAGAGGAAATGGCAATATAAACATTTAGACAGCATGCAGCTCATTATAGAGGATTACTATAGCAATAAAACAAATATATCTTGCTCTCCCTCTCTTCTCACTTTCCTTTTCACTGACCTTCTCATGTTTATAGCTTAATTCTATTTCAACATAAGACGACATAACTTCTCTATAAATTGAAAAAATAATTGCTTTAGAGGTAGGTCTTTCTTTCTAACTCTCCACATGAATTGGAAGCACAAAAACTTCATTAATTTACTTAACTGGGCATCTTGGAACCATTTTAACCTCAAGGAGGTTCAACAAGTTGTCCAATTGGCTTCTGTGTGTTTTGGGAATTCAATTTTGACACTACGAATCTCATAAATCCTCATAGATTACATACAAAACAAAAGTAATCTAGCACATGCTACACAGTAATATGATTTAAGCAGTAACTGTCAAAGGCTGTAACCAGGTTTCTCATTACACACAAACACACACACACACACACACACACACACACACACACAGACACACACACACACACACACACACACACACACACACACACACACACATACACACACACACTCTTAACAAAATAGGTTAACACAATACAATAGGAAAGATGAACACAAACACCAGCATGCTTGGGACTATAGGGGTTTCGTTTAGTTAGCTTAAAAGTGTCTTCCTGCCATGGCGAATACACACACACACACACACACACACACACACACACACACACACACACACACACACACACACACACACACACACACACACACACACACACACCAGTGCATTAGCAAAACCACCCCTGGCCAGACGTGAACAATGGGAACAACTGTCACATGACTGCTGTTTAGAGCCAGACTTTGTTAGAGGGAGGGGGAGCGAGAGAGAGAGAGAGAGGGGTGTCCTACTGCGCTCTTCAGTGTGTGGGCCCACCAGTGTGTGTGTGTTTGTATGTGTACATATAAATGGGGCTTTTATTAAATCCCACAGCAGTGGCTGCCATTTAATACCTAATACACCCCCTGAAAACACACACACACACACACACACACACACACACACACACACACACACACACACACACACACACACACACACACACACACACACACACACACACACAAACTTCAGTAATAACAAGAAGATAATGTACCTTAACTGTGAAAAAATAAACTCTAAGAGCTACAATTAAATAATAATAATTATATATAATGATGTTTGCTAAAGTGTTGAAGATTTGATTTATAAGTACAGCAAGTTTATTGGAGATGTTTGTCATTTTTAGTCTATTGGAGATGTTTGTCATTTTTAGTCTAAAAGTCTGTCACACACAATAGAACAGCTGTCTGACTTTATGGAACGTAGCTCAACACTGACCTAGACTTCAGGAGATCATGATCAAGATCACTTGAAGGCAGGAGTTTCAACTATTGGATTTGGCCAGAGTCACGCATCTGCATAACCAATTGCTAACATTTGTTCATGACCTATGTAATGAGCCAGACTTGGCCGTAAAAAAAACACCAAAGATTCATCTTGATCTGTTTTTTTCTGAATATTTGCTGCTGTCATTAATCAGGCTCTACTCTTTAGCATGCAAATTGAAATATGAACATCTGATATAGTTTATTATTACTGTCTATGTAAACATGGTCACTGACCAGGAACAGCTCTTTTCAGGTTATTGATGATGAGTCTATCTGGTGGCACTTTAAAAGTGTATTTCTGTATACCTCATTAGTGTACTGAAGTAAAGAATGTGAATAAATTTTAAATTTTTCTGATGTCAGTCTGTCAGTCGTGGTTAAGACCAGCAGGTCACATAGTGCTGGCGGCCGGCTGAAATACCAACCACTATCATCACCCCCCCTTTTTCAAGTCTTTTTTAAATGTTTTAAAATATGCTGCAATAAATATTTATGGCTTTGCAGCGGTACACTTTTCAGATCATAGACTGCTTATTTTGAACTGAAACTTCTTCTGTTGTAGGACAAGCTGACATTCAGGACAAATGAACATGATACACAAACCCTAACCAAGCAATATACTAAAAAAACAAACAAAAATCTAAATCATGATGAAGGATCTCAGTCTAATTTGTCATATTTTATGTAATTATTTCCTGCTAGAGTTTCCTCAGCTTCCCAACACCAATCCAATCAACCACAGTTACACCCAGCGCCTTGGGATGGCAACTTATTTCTCTAAAAAGGGTCCCTGAGAGTACTGAACTTACTCTGAGCATTTAGGAGTTCAACCCAGCGGGATGGGGAAAAAGCACAAGAGTGTAGTGAAACACACAAAAAAGGACCAGATGCATTACCATTAACATCCAAATACATAAGTAAGTACATATAAACACACACGCATGTTGATTCCTACCTGTCGGTGTAGTTCCTGTTCCCTCTTTCTCTCTCTTTGCTATTGTTTATGTTTTCAGTCTCATACACTTGTATTAAACTAATTCCATCTCAACAGTTTGGCTGAGTGAGTGACTGGACTGGAGGACTAATACACTCATGCTCCTTCAGACAGGCAACAACAAGTAGCGCAGCAAACCACACAAGCCCCTCCTCTTTCTCTCTCTGGAGAGTGATTTGCGAGCATCCAATGGCCCCTCCTCCTAGTCTGCTGTGTTTGGGAGGAGTTTCTTTCTTTCTTTTTTAGCCGAGTTGACTTTCCTGCCCCCCAGCACAGAACCAAAACTCTACTCTGCCCTCCTCTCCCCTGCCCTCCTCTCCCCTTCTCCTCTTAACTCTCACCTCTCCTCCTTTGTGTTTCTCATAAACCTCATATTTCAGGTCTTTTTTGTTTGGACGTGTGTGTGTGTGTGTGTATGTGTGAAAGAGTTGTGGGATAAAGCTGTATTTTATCTGTCTATTTCCCTTTGTGAAACACTTTGTGTTTTTAAATGTATGAGAAGTTTTATATAAGTAACCCTTAGTAGTAACCCTCAGGACAACACTCTCTCCTGCTTTTGTCCTCCTGTTCCTCTGTATTGTCTAGAGTTGATAACACCCAGACACACACATGTGTGTATGTGTTTATATGTATGAGCGTTTCCTTTCAGACAATACAGACAAGCCCATCCTGCTGCTATGAAAGCCAAAATGGCCCGCATGAGGACACACACACACACACACACACACACACACACACACACACACACACACACACACACACACTGTATATATGTGTGCATCTTTTGATCTTGAGCTATTCACACTTAATTTGTGAAGTCCAACAAAGTGCATTTTATTGTGTTAGCTGACATGATGGCAACCTAATTTTTATATTGTTGTAGTTTTGGTTATTATTCTTACATTTTTTTTTAAGTAATCAGTAGTAGTCAATCAATTTTGGATTCAGTTCAGTTTAATTTCCTTAAAATAATGGTTTAATCTAGTTTTATTTTTCAAAAAGACAGACTTTTTTTTTTTTATAATCTGAGGAAGTTAAGGGCAGCTTTTACTTTATAAATTAAGCAAGTAAAAGTCTCTGAGTGCCTGATCTGTTGTACTTAAGCAAAGTAAAAATAAAATCCCACTGCAATTGTGATTGTTTGTGCTGGGCCGTTGGGAGTCAGGACTCTATTGTGGCTTAATACAGGATAGAAATTTTATGGTTTACAAAAATGCAGGATGAGTCAGCAAAAATGTATAATTGGAGAGATAGGAAAAGCAGGAGCATGAAGCTGCACTTCTTACTTACACTGGAGCGATTGGGAGGGTCGTGCCGACGTTTTGATGTAAAAATTATTAATGTACAGTGACAAATGTGGCGGCAGCTGCGAGTTAGAAATTTCATTTTCAGAGCAATTTTTTGTGCTTTCACACTCTACCGATGACATCCCAACTCTGGACTCCTCATCCGGAATGCATTGTGTTAAAATCTCGCACAAAAATGGCGACTATGTCGCCAAAGTAATGAGTATCGCCACCAAAAGACAAACCACATGATTCCCAAACAAACCAGTTGATTTGATGTAACTATTGTGGGGGTTTGCCCTTTCCCCTAGGAGGAGAAGCGAACCAGACTTTTGACAGAGGAATAAAGATAGCTGGATAGATAGATAGATAGATAGTGTGATGTCACGAGAGGCCGGGTCCTGGAGGGGCGCTACATCCCCTTGAGATGGTACAGCAGTATCCTGGCATGGCTCCATCTGCGGGTGGAGCCAGGAACTTGCCAGGAATTTCACCCGGCACTCCAATCGACTGAACACTGATTGCCTAATGAGGCACACCTGTGGCCAATCTCCTGCAGTGAAACTGCAGGGCTTTTTAGGCCACCAGAGCTCTCAGTAGGGTGTGGCGAGTAGGAGAGAGACGGCAGACTCTGATCTGGGTGAATCATATGTGCTGAAGAACCTGCTGAAGAGAAGACTCCTTTGGTTGGATTACTCATTCTCTGGTATTGGACCATTTTGTAGTGATGGGACGATGATACCTCAAGGAGTGTATTGACACACTAAACAAACTGTGTCGGCACTGTATTGATACTGTGTTGGTCACCCAATAGTGACCCCTGCAGTAGTTATAAAATCATTGCAGGTAAAGAAATTCGTTGTTCGTGTAAATGCTAAAACTGAGTTGGTATGTAAAATCTAGCAAATTAGAGTAAAAATTCAGAGTTACAATTTTTTAACTTATGTGCACATTTGTCAACTTAACTGTTAAATCATATGAAATAAAAGACAAAAAAATGATTAGTTCATGAATTTTTATTGAGAAACAAAAGTTTTTGGTCTTTGCTCCAAGGCGATTTCTCCTCTTACACACCAGCTCCCCAGCCTTGGAAAATACTCTTTCGCATGGTACAGACGATGATGGTGAGCAGAGAGTTTTAAGTGCAAGTTGATGAAGATGTGGGTATACCAATAAAATATAGTTATATAGTTAGTACAAACATATAATAAAAATTCTTAAACATACCTTCCTGCTTGGTAGAACATACGAGGGTAGAATAAGCTTCAGGAGCTCCCTGAATCCCTCATTTTCAACAAAGCTGAGTGGCTGACAGTCTTTGATGATCATATTGACCACTGCCTCATCCACTGCTTGCTTGTTAGGAACTGCAAGCCAAGAGGAACTATTTTGGCAAAAGCTTAATAAAAGGACTATAATTTTTACAAACAATATCAAATAGACATAAGATGACGTGGTGGTGTAGTGGTTAGCACTGTCGCCTCACAGCAAGAGGGTTGGAGGTTCGATACCAGGCCTGGAGCCTGTCTGTTTGCATCCACAATTTTTAGAGAGACTTTCAACATACCTGGGGTACTCTCACGAGTATCTGCCAATTCTTCATTGCCATGCCGAGCTCTATAATGCCTCGGCATTGATGAAGTGCTCTTATTGATATAAGATAGCTCTGTAGAGCAGAGCCGACACTTCACCTACAATAACATAAAAAGTTAATTTATCTGAAAACAATTCAAACCTCTTACCAGAACATTGCATTCAGGATCTCGTAAGTACATGATAACTAAATAAATAAAGTGAGTGCAATGCGCCACCGTAAAAAATAGTATATAAAGGAGAAAAAGATTTACCTTGTTTGGCGTCACGAGATCAAAATTATTCCACACCGGGGAAAACTTCCTAGAACGATCCATAATCAAGCAAAACTCCGTCCGACAAACCCACGACATGTTGATACAGTTTGTTTCCTTATAAACACACTTTGGCGCGGCACATCCAAACGATACGGTTCCTGTATCGGTCACGTGATTCTTTCTTAAAGCAATACACGCACCGATACGAGGTTTCCCTCTTGAGCTCTCGGCACAGTGCTGATGCACCAGTGTCGCTCGTCCCATCACTACCATTTTGTTTGCTGTGCTGCGTGGAGGTACTGTGGGGGTGAAGACCCAGGAATTCAACTTAAAAGAAAAGGACAATTGTTTGTGTTTGTGAAGGGAACTTAATTTGGAAGGAAGACTTTTCAGTTTGATTAGAGACTTTTTTTTGTAATTTTAAAGAAGAAAATATATCCTTAGTTTGCCTTTTTGCGCTGAAATGCCTTTTCTGTTAACTCTTTTTGACCAGTAAAAGAAACTGCGTTTTGAATCTTTGTCTCCGTGCACTTCTTGGACTGCCCTGCTGAACGTGGATTGCCTCTCATGACATCACAATAGATAGATAGATAGATGGATATAATAATAAATGTAAGAAAGATTAATAGTTGGCCCGGCTACACCAGCCCAGGGCCGTTGGGCGTCGGGACTCCACTGTAGCCTTTTAAAACATTTTGATGCAATGGATGTGATCCTGGGGTCTCTCTAGTCATTACTGCCAAGTTTGGTAAAAGCAAATGTGCATCACTGGAAGTGTCAAATTTCGCTTGCTTCGCTTGGCTTCTAAATTATTTCTCCTGAGCCAAGCCCTTAAAATCAAATTTTTAAACTTTGAACAATCAGTTGGTTAAAAAATGGAATTTGAAAAAGTGTAGATACTCCCCCAAAATATTATTACTTCTTTACATTACACCACTGTAACTTGGTTGTTTTACCTTTTTACCGCATGCAGTACCACATTTGGTACAGATGGATGAATATCATCAGGATCTGAATGGATAAAGCGAGTTTTAAGTTATGCTAAACAAATCCCTCTTAACAAGCTTAGAAGTTGCTCCTGGACTCCAGTAAACACAGGAGGATGACTTCAGAGTAAAGATATCCAAACTGAAGTTGAATTCCATTTTTACAATGAGTAAATCTTGGTGCTATTTCACACTCGCATGTGAACATTCTTGCTGCATGTGTGTATGTGTCATTGAGGGTGGTATTTCCAGTAAACTGTACAGTGAGTTAGGAGAATAACCTGTAATCAACTCTTGAGTCAACTAAGCCCCCCTTGGTAGTGGTACAGTGAAGAAAACAAGTATTTGAACACTGCTATTTTGCTATTTCTCCCACTTAGAAATCATGGAGGGGTCTGAAATTTTCATCGTAGGTGCATGTCCACTGTGAGAGAGATAAACTAAAAAGAAGAATCCAGAAATCTCAATGCATGATTTTTTAACGATTTATTTGAGTGATACAGCTGCAAATAAGTATTTGAACACCTGTGTGTCATCTTGAATTCTGACCCTGAAGGACCTATTAGTCCACCCATTAGAAGTCCACCTGCACTCCATGTATCATCCTTAATCAGATGCACCTGTTTGAAGTCGTTAGCTGCATAAAGACACCTGTCCACCCCATACAATCAGCAAGACTTTAACTTGTAACATGGCGAAGACCAAATAGCTGTCCAATGACACAAGAGAGAAAATTGTACACCTCCACAAGGCTGGAAAGGGCTACGGAGCAATTGCCAAGCAGCTTGGTGAAAAAAGGTCCACTGTTGGAGCAATCGTTAGAAAATGGAAGAAGCTAAACATGACGGTCAATCGGAGTGGAGCCCCATGCAAGATATCACACCGTGGGGTCTCAATGATTCTAAGAAAGGTGAGGAATCAGTCTGGAACTACACGACAGGAGTTGGTCAATGACCTGAAAAGAACTGGGACCAACATTTCCAAGGTTACTGTTGGTTATACACTAAGACGTCATGATTTGAAATCATGCATGGCACGAAAGGTTCCCCTGCTTAAATCAGCACATGTCAAGGCCCGTCTTAAGTTTGCATATGACCATTGGTCAGATGAGACCAAAATAGAACTTTTTGGTCATAATTCCACTAAGCGTGTTCGGAGGAAGAAGCATGAAGAGTACAATCCGAAGAACACCATCCCTACTGTGAAGCATGGGGGTGGTAGCATCATGCTTTGGGGGTGTTTTTCTGCACATGGGACAGGACGAGTGCACTGCATTAAAGAGAGGATGACTGGGGCCGTGTATTGTGAGATTTTGGGGAACAACCTCCTTCCCTCAGTCAGAGCATTGAAGATGGGTTGTGGCTGGGTCTTCCAACACGACAACGACCCAAAGCACACAGCCAGGAAAACCAAGGACTGGCTCCGTAAGAAGCATATCAAGGTTCTAGCATGGCCCAGCCAGTCTCCAGACCTGAACCCAATCGAAAATCTTTGGAGGTTGCTCAAACTCTGTTTCTAAGCGACAGCCCAGAAACCTGACTGATCTAGAGAAGATCTGTGTGGAGGAGTGGGCCAGGATCCCTCCTGCAGTATGTGCAAACCTGGTGAAAAACTACAGGAAACGTTTGACCTCTGTAATAGCAAAAAAAGGCTACTGTACCAAATATTAACATTCATTTTCTCAGGTGTTCAAATACTTATTTGCCGCTATATCACACAAATAAATCATTAAAAAATCATGCATTGTGAATTCTGGATTTTTCTTTTTAGTTTATATCTCTCACAGTGGACATGCACCTACGAATACTTATTTTCTTCACTGTAGTGGCTGTAGGTCAGTCCGTGTTGACTGACATGTCATTAAAAAAACAAAAAGCTTACTTTTAAAGGAGTTTTTTAAACTGCCATTCAAAAGTATGTCACTTTTTAAGCAGAAATGCCAAAGACTCTCTGGTCTCAGCTTCTCAAATGTGTACATTAAAGTTTTAGTTAATATCTAGTTTTTTTTTTCTGATTATAATTTGACATTAAACTTATTATTTAGCAGTTTTGTATTGTTTATCAGACATGAAAAAAGAGTCTTAAAAAGACCTGACTTAAAAAGACTACCTCCTAGTGCACTTTGTGCACTGGGAGGTAGTTGGCATGGCTACACCAGCCTGAACTAAAAATTGTATTAGGTTTATTATTAGTAGTACTATTAACTGTTTTATAGTTTGTAACAGAAAAGATTGAAAGTGCTTCAATTCAATTGAAGCCTGAAATCAAACAAATGAAATCCGTATTTAAACAAAAAACATTTTTTGACTGACTACTGTTTCACAGTGAAAAATAACTAAATAAAACTGTCACGGTTGCCTGGCTCAAGGCCGCCACGACATAAAGGGGGAGACCACACAGTTGTAAATAAGTAAATACGAAGGTTTATTAACCCAAACTATGTACAAAAGTCAGTGAATGAGAAACAAAGTAAAACTGTAATGGAAATCAGCATCATGAAAGTGTAGTGCAAAAAGTAAAGAAAAACCAATGGAACGCCAGCAGCACCAGCAGCAAGCGGTGTATCGGCAGCCAGCCAAAGAGGTCCCTCGCAGACCAGAAGGTCCAGGTTTTATCCGGCTCCTAATTACGCCACCAATTACAGCCATCAGAGCCCTAGAGCTCCCCCTACTGGATGAAACACAAACATGCCAAAAAACAGAGCACCTAGAATGAAAGGGCCAGTGACTAACCCAGCGCGGGCAAGCTGGGTTAGTCACACAGAAAACAGAGGCCCATATTTATGGGACACTGGGTTACTGTACGTCCATACCCAAACACCAAGAAAAAATACAAATTCAGAACTAACAAATAACTCATTCGCTCTGGAAGATCACATACACTCACACACACCCGTGATCAGTCACTCCTAGTGTCACAACCATTTCACCCAAGACTGGACACGCTCACCCCCCCCAGTCTCCTCCATGTTCCACCCTCCAGCAGATCCTGGCGCCTGGACAGCAAATTAAGGACAGACAGAGACAAACAGAAGACAAGGGTAGAAGAAACATGCACACAATCACACCGTCCCATCCAGAGCCCGAGACAGCGCATCCGCCATCACGTTCTCCACACCCCGGATGTGACGAATAGACAGTCTATATGGTTGCAAAAAGAGTGCCCACCGCATAAGGCGTTGATTGGCATTCTGCAGTGACCCAAGAAATATAAGGGGGTTGTGGTCAGAAAAGACCACGACAGGATGCTGCCCACCCCCCACATAAACGTCAAAGTGCTGGAGAGCCCAGATCAATGCCAGGGCCTCCTTCTCAATGGTGGAGTAATTCCACTGATGTTTATTGAACTTGCGTGAGAAGTACCCAACCGGCCTAGCCACGCCACACTCATCATCCTGCAATAGAACAGCACCGGCCCCCACTTGGCTTGCGTCCACCTGTAACTTAAAAGGCTGATCTAGCCGCGGCGCAACCAGGACGGGTGCAGAAGTCAACAAAAGTTTAGCGTTCTCAAACGCTTGCTGGCATTGAGCAGACCACACAAACTTGACTGAACCCTTAAGTAGATCGGTTAAAGGAGCAACAACTGTGGAGAAATTACAACAAAAATTCCTGTAATATCCAATCATTCCCAAAAACCGCATCAACTCCTTCTTCGTACACGGAGGAGGAAATGCATCTATGGCCAAAACCTTGGCTCTTACCGGCCGTACCCGACCGTGACCAACCACTTTGCCCAAATAGACAACAGTGGCCTTGGCAAACTCACATTTCGCCAAATTCACTGTTAAATTTGCTGCCACCAAATTTTCAAACAACGCGCGAATGCGAGAAAGATGTTGCTCCCAGGTATCAGCATAAGACACCACATCGTCGATGTACACTGCACACCCCTCCAAACCGGCAATAACTCCATTCATAAGCCGTTGAAATGTACAAGGGGCGTTGCGCAACCCAAAACTCATCCTACTGTAAGAGTAGAGACCTGAAGGTGTTATGAATGCAGAGATCTCCTGAGCTCTGGGAGTCAGTGGCACCTGGTAATAGCCCTTCAACAAATCAAACGTACTCACAAAACAAGCAGCACCAACTTGATCCACACAGTCCTCTATTCGAAGTAAAGGTAAACAGTCCGGTTTAGTGACTGAGTTCACTTTCCTATAGTCAGTGCAGAACCTGAACGTATTATCTGGCTTCCTAACTAGCAGGCACGGTGAAGCCCAACTCGAATACGATGGTGTAGCTAGCCCATTATCCACCAGGTACTGCACACTATCCTCTAAACTCTTACGTTTGTCTGGAGCAACACGATAGAACCTTTGCCGAATAGGGCGAGCATCCCCCACGTCTATGTCATGCTCTATCAGACTGGTGCAAGTTGGTGTATCTGAAAACAAAGATGAAAACTCAAAAATTAGAGACTTTAACTGTTCCCGTTGCTCCCCTCCCAAATGACTCACCAAACTGTCCAAATCTGCCAAGTTCTCTGTATTATTCAACCGCCCATGCAGGACTGCATCATCCGGACCACGCACGTCATCCTCAGCTGCCACCTGAGACGTGACACCCGCATCTTCAACAACAGACAGCCCAACTGGTTTAACTTGAACCCCACTATCGTTCCCCTGAAAGACTGAAGGGTAGTACGGTTTGAGCAGGTTGACATGACAAAGTTGCACAGATCTCCTACGCTCTGGAGTGGACACAAGATAGTTCGTGTCAGAGACCTGTTTCACAACAGAATATGGACCAGAATACTTCGCTCCAAGTGGTGAGCCAGGAATGGGCAGTAATGCTACCACTTGATCCCCCGGGCTGAAAACTCTTACTTCTGTCTTTCGATCATAAAGACGCTTCATTTTCTTTTGTGCTTTGGTCAAGTTCTCACTAGCCATCTTCCAGGCCAAAAATAGCTTGCGGCGAAAACCATAGACGTACTCAGACAGACTCTCAGGTGGCTCGGAACTAACCAAGTCACCCTTCAAAACGGACAAAGGAGTGCGCACTTCATGCGCAAATACCAATTCATTTGGGGAGAAACCTGTACTCTCCTGAACCACTGCCCGTGCTGCCAATAGCAGCCACGGCAGGCCCTCTTCCCATTCCCTTTTCAGCTCCAGACAATACGCCCGCAACAAAGACTTTAATGTTGCGTGGAAACGCTCAAGCGCCCCCTGACTCTGTGCATGAAATGCACTACTCAGGTTGTGCTTGATGCGTAGTAGCTTCAATGCCTCAGCAAACGCTGTAGATGTAAAATTTGACCCACGGTCACTTTGAACCACTTTAGGAATACCAAATATAGATATAAATTGAGTCAGTGACTTCACCACAGACCTAGTGTTGATGCTCCTCAAGGCATACGCAGCCGGGTATCGTGTAGCTTGATCCATTATGGTGAACATATACTCACTGCCCGATTTGGATGGGGTCAATGGACCAACACAATCAATGATTAGATATTCAAAAGGAGTACCTACAGATGGAATCGGATGTAGAGGTGCCGGTTTAATAGACTCATTCGGTTTCCCTGCAATTTGACAAACATGACACGACTTCACAAACTTTGCTACATCTCTCTTGATTCGCGGCCAATAGAAATGTTGAAGCAGCCGATTGTAGGTCTTCTTAACCCCAAAGTGTCCATCTACCCCCCCATGAGCAGACTTCAACACAACGCTACGGTATTCTTCAGGCATTACCACCTGCCACACTGGATCTGCCACCTCCGTGTCTGCATGTGGCAACCACCTGCGAAGCAACAACCCATTCCGAACACAATAACCATCCACAGCCTCATCTGAAGCCAGCTCAAAATACTGTTCAAGACCTTTATCCTTTATCTGGGCATCTGAAATTTCACTGTGGGAAAGAGGGATTGGCAACTCAGGAACAAACCATTTCACTTTACTAGACTTGGATACATCAGATGTGCCCTCCGCCTGTGCCCGAGCCATTGCCCGCGTAACCGCACAAGCAGTGAACACCTCTGGAAAATCCTTGAAACTCTCATCCACCTCAACTACTGGCTTTACCTCTGTTTTAACCACAAGAGGTGGTGCTGGTGACCCCTCCGGCCAGACACAATCTCGCCCCAAGTTGTTTCCAATAATCATGTCCACACCATCTATGGGAAGAGATGGCCGAACAGCAAGAGTAACTTCCCCATTGACAAAACCAGAGTACAAGCAGATTTTATGTAATGGCACTGAAAAAGACTGAAGCCCAATACCACGGATTAAAACCACACTCCCCGTGTCTGAGACAGAAGAAAATGGCAACACAGATTGACTAATAAAAGACTCTGAGGCCCCCGTATCCCGGAGAATTTTAACAGGAACCTTATCAGTACTTCCCACCAGCGAAACAAACCCATCAGACAAAAATGAATTGTAGTCACCACCATCTGACACAGTTGTTTTACCAATAATCTCTACAGGCACATTAGGCACAGGTTGTAGAGACTTTGAAGGCCTTGAAAAAACCACATCAGATTTAAACTGTGCACCGCGAACCCCAGAAACAGGCCTACTCTTAGCCACACAACCAGCAAACTTACCGCTAGCCTTATCCTTGTTGCGCGCACCAAGCAATGGACAATCTCGCTTCCAATGACCAACCTCAAGACAATATTGACATCTATTTTGTGCATCACCCTCACGTCCCTTATTTTGATTGACAGGTTCTAATCTCAATGGAGGACCCGAATTAAAACGAGAAGGGCGATCATAACGATTACATTCGTTGCGCACGGCAAAATCACGCATCTGATTCTTGTGCGTCAACACATATCCATCGGCAAGCGCTGCGGCTTCTGCAACTGTTTTGACCTGATGTTCACTTACATAAACAGCTACACGTTCAGGCAGGATGTTTTTAAACTGCTCGACCACTACAAGATCAGACAATGTCTCAAACGTCTCAACGCCTTCTGACAAGAGCCAGTGCTGAAAAAAACTTGTTAATTCCCTGGCCACCTCAGCGTGCGTCTGCCGGTCAGTTTTCTTCCAGTTGCGAAAACGCTGACGGTATGCTTCGGGGACTAATTCATAACATTTTAAGACAGCATTTTTTACAGACTGGTAAACTTTTCTATCCACTGGAGTCAAAGCAACAGAGGCCTCCTGAGCCTTTCCGACTAACACAGTTTGTAAAAGCAGAACCTTATCCTCCTCACTCCAATTTCTATCAGAGGCTACGTTTTCGAACAGAGAGAAAAAAACGTCTGGATCACGTTCATTGAATTTGGGAAGAAACTTTATCATACCAGACAAGCTCGAGTGCTGGGCTAAACCTCCACCACTGCCACTAGCAGACATTTTGCCCTCTGCAATCAGGTTAAGCCTTTTAAACTCAATTTCTCTTTCCAGATCCCTCTGTTTAAGTTTCTCTAACTCCAACAACTCCTCATGTCGAAGCCTTTCCCTTTCCAATAAACGTTCTTTTTCTCTCTCTTCTGCTTCCAGTTTCTTTTGTTCAAGCTGAATTTCCCATTGTCTCTCCTGCGCTTCTAATTTCTTTTGTTCCAGCTGTAGCTTCAAAAGCTCTGCTTGCTGTTCATAAGTCAGCTGGCTAGACACCACAGACGGCCCGCTGGAACTCGAAAACGAGTCAATCGATTGAGATGCAGTCGGGCTACCTCCGACTGTTGCATCCGAAACTTGCGCTAGTTTACCACTCTCCATTTCAACAACATCCGACAGCACCTGCTTCTCTACTAATCTGCTATGAATCAAAGCATACAACTGCTCTTTTTTAGAAGACTTGGGAATCGTTAGTTCTACTCCATAATGATCTGCTATACTAAGCGGCTGATCTTTAGTAAAAGTTGCAAACAACCTCTCAGACGGTGCTTTAATAAACTCCGCTACTGCGCTCATGATCAACCATAAACATAATATTAACACTTAACACGTAAGCAACGCTCTTGCAAATAAACCACAAATCGCTCATCCAAACGAACCAACCCAAGTAGCTTTATCATTAACTACGCGAAGCACCAGCAGCTCATGAAACAGGACAAACCAACAACGTGCATCCCCGTATCTAAAACATTTACCCCCCATATACTAACCTAACTTCACACTGTGCCCGAGAACCAAGTTCTTACTCACCAATACCGCTGGAGTCGTACTGCCCCGACCGAAGCCAATTCAGCCCGGATCTCCACGGCGATGTCCTCAGTCCAGACACAGTGACACTCCAGCCTAGCCCCAGCGCAACAGCGCTCTAAGCCGAGGATAAAAGATAGCTCCAACAAGGTGTAATCCTGCTACATAAACCGCCAAATACACCGCGCAAACAAACATAGGTTGGGACCAAAAGATACTTACATCACTTAGCGACTACGCGACCCCGCAATTACTTTAACACAAGCTCAAACAAAATACAACCCGCGTGTTTCCCCCCAAAACAAGAAGTCTAGGCCAAGTTTACGCCCTTAGGCTCACGCTTCATTCATAAAACACGCTACTACCAAATTTACGCCCTTAGGCTCACGCTTCATTCATAAAACACGTAACTCGTTTACGCACTATGCCCTACCCTAGCCAATAGTGAGAACGCAATTTACGTACCAAAGTCTCAGGTTACTATTACCGACTACGAGCCCCCACATGTCACGGTTGCCTGGCTCAAGGTCGCCACGACATAAAGGGGGAGACCACACAGTTGTAAATAAGTAAATACGAAGGTTTATTAACCCAAACTATGTACAAAAGTCAGTGAATGAGAAACAAAGTAAAACTGTAATGGAAATCAGCATCATGAAAGTGTAGTGCAAAAAGTAAAGAAAAACCAATGGAACGCCAGCAGCACCAGCAGCAAGCGGTGTATCGGCAGCCAGCCAAAGAGGTCCCTCGCAGACCAGAAGGTCCAGGTTTTATCCGGCTTCTAATTACGCCACCAATTACAGCCATCAGAGCCCTAGAGCTTCCCCTACTGGATGAAACACAAACATGCCAAAAAACAGAGCACCTAGAACAGTGGTCGGCAACCCGCGGCTCTAGAGCCGCATGCGGCTCTTTAGCGCTGCCCTAGTGGCTCCCTAGAGCTTTTTTTCAAAAATGTTTGAAAATGGAAAAAAGATGGGGGAGGGAAATATATTTTTTGTTTTAATATGGTTTCTGTAGGAGGACAAACATGACACAAACATTCTTAACGTTTTCCAATGCTGTAAAAATGTGTAGAATAAATATTACATTTCAACATTTCTGTCAACGAAGATTTGCGTCATAGCCTGCGACACACGTTTCTATCAGCAGGGCGGGATGCCAGGCAGGTGGCTGTTGTAAACAAACCGGCAAAGACATTTCCAGGGAAGGCATGCTACATTTGCAGCTACATCAAATCAAAATATCGCACCCGCCTCACAGATGAGAGCTTGCAGTCCTGCGTCAAGATTAAAGTTACATCTTACATGCCCGATGTTGAGAAGCTAGTGATAGCTAGCTAGACTAGTGATGTCCGAAAACAGAAGTCATATTAAACGGGTAAGAACACAATCCTGTCATAGGCACATATTTAGTAACAAAGTGGCTGTGAAGTGATTTCTGATTTTCGTCAGTATATATTTGGAATGACACTTAGGGATATTATTGTGTTTTGTTGCTCAGGTCCCAGGATAGCTGCGTTGGTTGCGTGTCAAAAGAGAAGAGGATGCTGCTGCGTTTTACCCTTGCACTGACTTGCTTGGCATTTGCACAGAAATCAAACTTAAACTGTATTAATTTGATTTTATATACTTTACCTTTTCAAAAGGCTGCTGTTTTATTTTTATAAATGCAGGCTGCGTTTCATTGCATTCTGTTTGTTGCCCAGATAAGGGGCACGTTATGCACGTTCCATTTTGTTGTCAAAATAAAAATGACATCAAAAATCGGATTTCTTTATTGCATTTCTTTAATTTCATCAAAGCAATGAAACATAATTCATTAATATTGTAATGAAGTTAAACTTGAGGTGGCATCGTGCAACAGAGTAGTCACGTGGTGCGTCATTCTCTACAGGATGCGCTGCAGGGAAAATAAACATTCAATCATGAAGGCTCATTATGTATTTGTAGCCAACTTAGTCATTTTGATAGTAGGCTAATATAGCTAATATAGATACATACAGCATGTGTTGCCTTCATTATAAGGCTTATATAATGCTTTTAATTTTTTTGCGGCTCCAGACATATTTGTTTTTTGTTTTTTTGGTCCAATATGGCTCTTTCAACATTTTGGGTTGCCGACCCCTGACCTAGAATGAAAGGGCCAGTGACTAACCCAGCACGGGCAAGCTGGGGCGTCACAAAACCAATAAGTAATAATAAATTCTAATTGATCAGCATCATTATTTTAGGTGCACAATATATTAAACCCTTTAGCCTATTAAACAAAAACAAATACAACAGTTTGCAGTTTTTTTCTTTGAAAATGAGGGCTGTGTGCACATGCTGTGTAAAAACACTAAACCATGGAGTTGGAACTTAGAAACATCTGATTTGAAGTTTAAGGGCCATTGAAATTTTCCAAATGGGAGGTTGGGTCTATCAGAGTTCAGAGTTCAATGGAACGCAGCAAAATACTCCAGCGCTCAGTCTGACAATGACAGCGCCATTGCTACCTACTGTAGTGGATGTGCATTTACACTTCTTTGATTTTAGTATGACAAAACGCATGTTCCCTCGGCACCACTATTTGAGAAGCACTGCTTTTAGAGCAATGCTGCCAACAGACGCTTGATGCAGGCTACAATTGACTGAAGTTCAAAATGTCAACTCCTCTTTAGGAAAGTTAAGTCAATCTCTTTTCAATCCATCCAATAATCTTTATTACTGATGGTCTAATCACTGTGTATTTGTAGTGAAATCTGCTGACATATTTTTTTGGGGGGCACACTCACTGGTTTTTGGTGTGTCAGTCAGCCTGCACTGCCTTCTACTCATGTTGGGTCCTCAGCCATTGGACGCTTTTCGATATAAGTTAGAATATTGGCTTCTTTACATAATTCATGCAGGAATATCACACCAATTTCACCTCAGCTCAAAACTTGTGGCTGAATCAGAAATAGTGAGTTAGCTAAAGCTAAAAAGTAGCTAAACCATGTAGCATACAAAGGCATCTAGTCAATGCAGTTTTTGCTGTGACATTAAAATCCAGCAAACTTATACAGGATAAGGTTTGCTAAAAAGAAAGTATTACAGACATTAATATTAGTGAAGTCATAGAAGTGACTTTACTGTAGTGGTAAAACAGTAACAAGCAAAAAAAAGTTAATGGTTTATCCGTTGAAAATAATGCACATTGAAAGCAAAGCTAAATGAAAACAATCAATCAATCATTCCAATAAGTAAAAGGCCATATCCAGGTTGTGTTTAGCCCCAAAATCAACTGAAGAGGTAACTATGCATCAAAAGCAGCTCTGATTTTTACTGGGGTTTTACCCACTGATGGGCCTCAGCCTGTACATTTTTTTCCATTTGCATTTAGGTGGAGTTACAGACATTACTGGAGCATTTCACAAAGCAACTTTTAGTTCATTAGTATGTATGTTTTTGATTTTGATTGGGGAATTTTTCAGGCTTGTAATCAAATGTGTTCACAAATAAATGCACATCAGTAATGCAAAATAAGCATGACTTAAATGTTAAGGAAATAAGTTGTCACATGTCACATTTTACATGTAGAGTCCATGTCCATGTACACTATTAAGTTCAGTTCCTATCTTGGATCAGTCTAATTCCTGGAACGGGATCTCCCCTGTTTTGACGTATGAGAGATAACAACTGAAATAGATGGCACCATCGCTGTAACAGCACACAGACTAAACATGTTTATAGTACACTGAGTATTAACAGTAGGTCATGTCTATGGGTCTATTACCTTCTCAAAGGGAGATTATCTTGGCCCCAGTACTGCTTTATGGCACAAAGGACATGTTGACTTTACACAACACTGATGATATTCTTTTTAAGAATATTACAAACGTATATTGTGGTGCATCTGTCTAGACAGTAAATTTTCCGTGCATTCATGAATTAATTCCTCCTCCTTCTCTAAAGTTATAATTCAAGGACAATGCTGTGATATTGATTCATTATTATTTTTCATTGCCTGAATTCTGACAAAAAAATATCAGAAAGAATCACGGAAATATCGTTCAGCTTTTAAAACTCTTAAGATCTGTGTTGGTAGTGACTAAAGCCATGAGAACTACTGGCATCATGGGTCATTGACATGGTGTCTGATAAGTCTAATTCCGGGTTTCCACCATGATCTCACACAGGGTCAATGAGCAAATCTGGAATGTGAAAAGGCTTAAAATCTGTGTGGACAATTAAATGGTAAATGGTAATTGGAGAACTAAAATGCCTCAAATATGTGAAATGTGAGTGTGCATGTGTCTGTTTTACCTATTTCACCTTCTAATTGTTCTAATTAGAGGATTTTTTTAACTTATTTGATTTTAACTGCTGCCAACAAGGAAAGAACCTGGCACAAACACACACACACTCAGATACACACACACACAAGCACACAAACGCACAAATTCCTATTCTAGACACATCATATCATCAATCATATACCGTTGCCAAATATGAAATGGATATCTGCCCAAATGCATGTGAGTGTTTTATCCAGAAGTTGCTCCCACTGGAATGCTCTTATCTGGGTCAAATGTTTAGTTGGCATTTTTCGAGGAAGCTGCATGCATGTGTGTGGGGTAAATATGTGTGTGAATGTTTGCGTGTGTTCTGTGTGTGTGAAGGACACCATTAGCCGGCCAGATCTGGCCTCTGTGCTAATGATATGGGTGGCAGGCTGCCAGGCAGACAGATAATACCACAGTAGTCGGTGACTGAGTGATTTCAACTAGAGGCTGTTTCACCCCAGCAACAGTCCTGAACCTGCAGTTCGCGGCTCCACAGGCAAGTGATCTCAGGAATGTGACAATAAACGTTTTAAAGGTCTGTGACATCATCATCTTGTGTTTTTTTCTCACTGGCACTTGTTCCTCTCTCTTCACTAACAAGACACTCGTTGAGGATGTCGGTGACAATGCAATGTCTCTATTCTTGCTTTGTTGGTATTGCTTCATAGTCTAGCAACTTTGTGGCTCTTTGGATGATGTGAGACTAACCTTCCGTCTAGTGCCATCAATAAGCCAACTTTCTACTGTTGAAACAAGCTAACTTTCACTTAAATTGTCATTTCATTTTGTTTTACGGAAAAGAAACACAAATGTATGTACACAGAGAGATGGCTCTCCTTAACCCTGGAAGTCACAGGGTGACTGAACAATTAACGCCTTTGACATTAATCGCCCGCTATTTTAATCATCAATCAATCTTTTAAAAGAAAATGTCCAAATTCTTTTGTTTCAGCTTCTTAAATCTCATTATTTCATGCTTTCTTTATTCTTCACTTCTGTAAAGTGATGATGGTCCTATTAGGTTGCACCTCTGGCTTTGGGAACATGCATTGCATTAATCGTTTCAATAATCAATAGATTGACTATCAAAATTGTTGTTAGTTGTAGCCCTGTCCTATACTGCATATTTTTCTTCTAATTTGTAAAATTTCTGACAAATTCAATTTGAACATCCAAGCAAAAGGTCTGTATCTCCTTCAGCTTTTTGTTATTTTAATGACACAAATTCTAGACAGAAAGTTGAGAAAATGAAAGAAAGAAAGTTAAGAAAATGTGACATGTACAGGTAAGCCAAAATGCTATTCCGAGTGCATATATATATATTTTAAGTCAAATTTTCTTTTTCCTGTGTTGCATATTAGCTTCAGAAGATTAACTAAAATAATTTCTTCACTTGGAATAAACTTGACTCTTGCATAACTGAGAAACCCAGACAACAGGTGGATTTCACAGAGTAATGCATGGTGATTAAACCCAGGAGGACTCTTCACTCACTTACAAGCTCTGGAAGTGTGTGCATGTATGAGCTGGTAATACGGCTTTGTCCTGCAGTGGCCTGCCCTTCCACCAGCTCTGCTACTACCAGACCCCCAGGCCTGTGCATGTCATTACCTGACACCAATGCTATCTGTCTCTGTCTTTCTGTCTCCAACTCTCTGGGTACACTGGAGAATAACAGATCGTGACTTGGAGACAAAACAAGGCGAATCAAAAATCTGACAGACTACAACAAATAATATTTTCTCTGTGTGTGAGCGTGTGTGTGTGCGTGTACCTCTCTTCTCCTCTCGCTCCTGGAGCAGACATAGGGAAGTGAGGAGATGCAGGCGGTGGAGGTTATTGTGGACTCCAAGCTCCGTGAGGTCACACTCTGAAAGGTGGAGCAGGTCCTGGAGAACATGAACATAATTCAAAGTTACTCTGTACTGCTAGTAATCAATGTACAGCTATCCTGTGATGATCAGTATTTTAGTGGCACCCCCAGTTTACAACTTTGTAAAGCTTTTGGACACGTCTTCCTAGTTGTTTCGGTTTTGCCGGTACGGGCCCCATCCCAACCCTACATTTACCACTGTCGTCAGTCTATGCAAGCACAGTCTGACTTCTTTCATCCAAAATCCCTGATATTTAGTCTTATGTCAGTTTTGAAGAAGAAAAACACCAATTTTCTTGTTTTTGCTTTGAAAGTGATAAAATGAGTATTTGATAATCAAAATAGTTGCCAGTTAATATTTCCTTGATCAAAAAGTCACTTACAATATCATGATCAGTCATGTGAGATAAATAACACGAAGAGCCATGACCATAGACTGCCAACTGAACTTTGACACCAAGATCCAGCTATCATCTAAAGGTTGACACAATGTCAGACATCAGAATATGTCATCTTTATCATTCTTGGTCATATGCCTTCCCTTCTGGTTATTTGTTTGCCTCCTCATTTATTGCATTTCATGATTTTGCAAGTATCTTTAAAGGAACCCTATGTTGCCATTTTTTCGGTTTATTATTTAAATTTTGTCTTCTCTTGTATGTATATTCTATGTGATTTTATGTTCCAAAACACATGTGTTACAAGTTAATGTGTTCTCATTCACTCTGGAAAACTCAAGTTTCCCCCACCCCTTCATACTGAAACACCCACTCTGTTGTGTTTGGTTACTGTTAGAAATGTCCCACCCTTTGAGAAACTAGGTTCAGGCAAACAAACAGAAGTTAAATACAAGCATCACGGAAGGAGGGGGCAGCAATATTAACTCCCACTGCTGTTGTGACATCATAACAGAATTAATTTCTAAATGGCTTAGAGTCAGGCCACAACAGAATGAGTGGGTTGTCTTATTTCAATCAATCAATCAATCAATCAATCAATCAATCAATCTTTACTTATGTAAAACTTTTCATACATTTAAAAACACAAAGTGCTTCACAAAGGGAAATAGACAGATAAAATACATTTTTACCCCACAACTCGTTCACACATACACCGCTATGGTGTTTTTTTTGTTTTGTTTAGTTTTCCTTCAGTTTGAATGGCAGCATTGGTTCACTTCTAAATCGGTCTTTAAGCACCAGACTAAGTGGTGGTATTCCAAACAAAAAAGACCTAAAAAGACCACAAGATGGCTTAAAACACAGAGACATGGCCAGGCACCAAGGATGGAAATAAAAAGACGCCCCTGCGGAAACACTAGAGCTAAAAAATAATAGATTTAAATATAGTAAGACATAAAAAATGAAAAAATAAAAAATAAAAACAAATCTAAATAAATAAACTGAATGCTTGACTCAACAGGTGAGTCTTGAGCCTCATATTAAAAATAGTCTCTGTGGTCCTGATGTTCTGGCAGGCAGGTCCATAAATCTGGGCCGGGATGGCTAAATGCTGCCTCCCCGTGGGTTTTAGTTTTGACTCTTGGAATTATTAAAAGGCTGGTGCCAGAGGATCTCAGGAGTCACCAAGGTTGATATGATAAAAGAAAATTTGTATGATGACATACTGTATATTTGATTTGATGATGTTACAAAGTTTGTGTGTTAGCAGGAACAACAAAGACATTTACATAGGAACTCGAAGGAAGTGTGTTTGTTTATAATAGTGCCCTTTTAAAGGAGTTGTCTTCTTTGGTTAATTTTTGCCAAAATGTTAGCATTCTGAGTAAATCCAGACAGTATTTAACAGTCAATAAAATCAAAGAGATCTGACATATGAATAAACAAAACTGAATATCTGTGTATGGAGTAGGGGCAATCAATCACAGGTAAGCCCTTTAAACTCTGGAGGACCCATTTGTCAGTCAAAATGCCTAATCAACATGTATGCAATGATTCAAATGTCATTGAGGGGACAGCGCCTTGAACACTTGCATACACTTGCAAAGAAGGTTTTTCAGGTGCTACTGTAAGGGTTAAATTGTTTAGTTTCCCTATATTTGAGGTGTAGAAAAATACAATTTAAAGATGATTTTGATGTTCTACCTGGACAACTACAAACCATTCTCCACCAGATCCTGACTGAGCACTCACAACTAATTTTAGGTCCATGGGTTGAGTTGTCTACAGTCAAACAGGGAAGGTACCTGGGGAAGAAATGTCCACTCTTGTCTAGACTGGTTGGTGGCTTCAGCAGTGCAAAAAAAGAGAGATCATTAATGACCTGCCATGTTCCAAAAAGTGTACCATCTTCTCCCCTCATCCAGCTCCTATAATTACAGCGTCATCTTTAAACACACAAACAAACCTGCTCGCTCCAGCCCTTACTGTGCTACTAATATGCACTGCTACTGAAATAACCCAGGGAGGGAGAAAAACATAAGGTCTTTGAACCAGAACTCAACTTTGTACACTAATAACAAGCATGCGCACACAGACACACACTCATACACACACATACATAAATGACACCCTGCCACAGGACGCTCACAGCTCAAACCAAGGCCTTGTTGTTTTGGTTCCTCAACAATATGACCATTCTCTCTTAGTTTATCACAAACACTGCTCTATTTAGACTACACACCCGTACAGTAGGCAGACGCAAAAATTTACAGAACCCACACACACAAGCACACGCAAGCACACACACACACACACACACACACACACACACACACACACACACACACACACACACACACACACACACACAGCAGTAAAACCTGCACCGAAACAGTGCACAATCAAATTACAGTAATAGTTATACACAAATGCATGACCACACACACACATACCTGCATAACAATGCAACAACTGCACACATACATGCCCACAAACTAACACACAAAGTACACACATGCACACACGCGTGTGAACACAGACAGTCATTGTGGTCAATGTGCTTAGACAGCGCAATAATAACCTGTTAGTAGGTTAAAAAAACACAAGTACATTAGTTCTGCTGATGTCTCCATGAGTTTGATGTGTGTGTGTTTCTGTGCATGTTTTAACACACTAATGTTAATTTTGCTCCTGTCAGTATTTTGCATTTACTTTTCTATTATAAACAAATCAGTAAGTTAAAGGGACAAACTGTGCTAATGTACTTCAAGTGTGTGGTCCTTGTTTCTTTGAGTATAAAAATTATGTGATCCTACATCACTGGCCTGCAGTAAGAACAGAACTAACAAGTGAAAAGGGAGGAGCAGAAATGTTCATAAACAAACAAAAGTTTGTCAGCATTGTTTAAGACGATTTTATGATCACAAAGCCAACCGATGAGACAAATGTCGATCCGACAAACAGTCAGAGAGACATGTGAGCCACAGACACACAGATGTTTATTGTTTTTTAGATGATGTTCATTTTTCTGATGTCTTTGCTGACTATATTTATTTATAACTAACAACATCATTTTTAATATAGTGATTTCCAGTCATATACATTAAGAATATTTTTGATGTATTCTTCGACTACTAACCCATCCATATTGTGGTCTGTTGATTTTGGTAGGATTTTTTGTATTTGCAGTTATAAACTACCACCAAGGGTAGGTGGTTAATAATGTCATTCAATCTGCTTATTGTATTGATAACTAATGTATTTGTAAAGATGTTAAATAATGTAGCACAATGTGATGTATTACAACTAGGTCTTGTTATGGTATAGTACAGAGTAAGGCTAAGTAAGGTGTTGATCAATTCTTCTGTCATTTTATGCTTGTTTGGGTTATGGTTTTATATTTTTATAGTAAAAAAAATTCTATATAGGCAACTTACAAGTTTTTTTTTCCATTAATAGTTCTCAAAAGTTCTTTGTGTAAAGAGGTGAATACAGAGAAAGGTGTAGAAACAGCAGTGAGCCTCGTGTGGTTAGAAGGCCTTGTTGCAATTACGATACAAGGTCTCATTCAACACCATATGTAATGCCTGACATACGCCCAGGTGAGTGCAGGCAAAAACCTGTATTAAAATCAGAGGACACGCATCCTCTGGTGTCTCAATCAGATGTCATGACAAGATTGGGCCCTGTGGTAGTGTCTGATCCAAAAGAAGGAGAATCTCCTTGTGAATCTGAGGTCAACTTAGCACCCGAAAAAAAGTTTTGTTTTTTTTGTAAAAAAACAAAAACTTTTTTTTGCTTACATTCTCTGTATGGTATGTTCATTACAATCAGTCATGAACACACATTGTTGCATTGTTGCCTCAGTGTCAAAGAGCACAAAGGACAGTTCTCTTGTTGTAGGAGGTTGTGTGTGTGTATTTATGTGTTTGTGAGACACATCTAAATCCCCCCCTATCTTTTCCTCATCTCCCTTTGAGTTGGACACCAAGTTGACATGTTTTCATTACCCAGATCATGCAGAGCTGAACAACAAAATGAACTCTCATAGCAGCTCAATGGACAGATCATATAGCAGTTGTGGATGTTTTTTTGCCTGTGTCAATGGTACTGCACGACAGTAATGAAGGTGCTTGTGAATGAAAAGTCTCATAGATCACTGTGGGTAAGACCTAAAGAATAACTGCCCCCTTTTTTTTTTAGCTTACATGAATCAATATTTCTCATGTAAAAATTGTGATGTCCCTGTTACTCTGTACCTTACTTATCAAATATTAGCCACATGATCACTGGTTCATCTATGCATAAAACAGATTAAAACATCAGAATAAAAATGCCCATAATAATAAAAGTGCCCAAGTCAAAAATGGCATGTGGTGTAACCCTACAAACTTGATACCAGATACAGTAGTTTAATTATCTTTAAAATTTTGCAAAAATACTAATTATATTACATATTTGATTAAATATTAAAAATTTCTTATTCTTTTTCAGTTACACCATTTGATATTTTGTGTCAAAAAACTGCACAAAATTGTGATTTTTGTAAAAAAAAAAAAAAAAAGAAAAAAGATTCAAATGGATTTTCAAATGAAAAGAAAACAACATGAACACAAAAACACACACACAAAAAAACATTTTAGAAGCCTGATTAATGCTTTTATATCTGTATTTTACTACATTTTTGACTTTCTCATCTTGCCAACCAATATTTGTCACTGTTCTGTTTAGATGACTACAGTGCATTTTGAAATGTAACTCACCCCTTTTTGGCTGAGTTGGTTTTATCAGTTAACAAAACATTTTAGCAGCCTGGATGCCTAAGATGCACTGAGCTGGATACTGTTGTTATAATATCCAGAGGAAGGTTAGCAATGCTGCGCTGAACTTTTTATGCATGGAGGATGGTTCAGAAGGAAAAACAGGGAATTTGTTGAGTGCAGAACTCCTAGTTCTTCTTATGCTCCCTATTATACTCTCTGGACAATAGTAATATAATAATGCATGTGTTATTGGCTAATCAATCTTGTCTTTTGCCAATGGCTGTGCAAGGTTCAAAGTGGACTTATTTAATGGCTGTTAAAACAGCCTCCACATTACATTCTAATTATTAACTCTTATTCAGAGAGTTAGACAACAATATTAAACCAGTCTCAGGCCTGAAATATAAATATGATGTTAAAGCCAGCAGCAAATCAGCTTAGCTTTACACAAAGAGTGGAAACAGTAAAAAGGCAAGCCTGGCTCTGCCCATAGGTAATAAAATCCACTAGCTTGCCCTTTATACGTTCTAATCTAGATTTATTTTGTTCCCTATATAACTATTTCTCTCAAATATTGTTCACAAATGTGTCTAAATCTGTGATAGTGAGCACTTCTCCTTTGCTGAGATAATCCCTCCCACCTCACATGTATGCCATGTCATCTATGTCATATCAAGATGCTGATTGGACAGCATGATTGTTACAGGTGTCCTTAGACTGGCCACAATTAAAGGCCACTCTGAACCAGTTTTGTATTGGAGGGGGCTGGGTACTCAGAACTGCAGACAGTATCTGATGTGTTCACCATTTGCCTCATGCAGTGCTACACATCTCCTTCATAGAGTTGGTGAAGTTGTTGATTGTGGCCTGTGGAATATTGGTCCACTCCTCTTCAATGGCTGTGTGAAGTTTCTGGATATTGGCAGGAACTGAAAAACACGGTCTTATATGCTGGCTGGTCTCAGACGACCTAGGTCCTAGGAGGTCAACTTGCTGGATGTGGAACATGTTCTCAATCTGGTTGTGAGGCTTTGGAGATGGCTTATGGTAGAGAAATGAACATTCAATTCACAAGCAACAGCTCTGGTGGACATTTCTTCTGTCAGCATGCCATCCATGCCAGAGTGTGATGCAACTGAACATTTCAGAGTACCCTTTAATTGTGGCCAGACACCTGTAACAATCATGCTGTCCAATCAGCATCTTTATATTACATACCTGTGAGGTGTGATGGATTATCTTGTCAAAGTGTTACACACACAGATTTAGACACATTTATGAACAACATTTGGGCGAAATGATTTTTAATGTATGTGCAAAATGTTTTAGATCTTTTAATGAAATTATCTTTCATTTCATTCAAAATGGGAGCAAAAAAAAGAAAAGAAAAGAAATTCTTGCTGTAGCACCAACCCCCCACCCCAACGTGAACATCTAGTATGCTACATATTCACAGTACAAGTCAACTCAGTGGCAAACTGTCAGCGAGCACCTGACTTGCATCTTTGGATTGTTGATACATAGCGATCCAAGCTGAGTAGATGGCTGGCTCCTCCAGATTTAAGGAGGTACATTAACAATCTCCAAATTGTTAATGTACCTGCTGCCAATTGGCAAGCAGCTCGATCAGTTTTACAGTTGTCTTTAAAGCATGATTTTAAAGGGTTGTAAGTGTAACATGAGTAAGTGAGTGAGTGCCAGACAAGATCGCTGCCATTCTAGTCAATGTTTTTTTTTTTCCCAGATGCACAACTGTCCACGACCAATTGTAGAAGAACAAAAACAGGAACATTGTCCGGATTAACACCAGTTATACTTCAGACAAGTAAAGTAACCTTGTGTGATTTAATCTCTTTATTCTCAGTGGTTGCAATTTCAGTTTTCACAGGAATTATGATTTTCATGGGTGGCACTCATGAGTGGCTGCTGCTGACACCCATTCAGTAAGGCAGCTTGCATGGCAGAGAATGGGGCAGAATCATGTTCCTCAGATTTTGCATTATTTGTGTCCTGTGGATTTGTGGATTACATGCTGCTGACAAATTATGCTTTCTTTCACAAATGGTGAATGTGCAAGTGTGTTTTCAGACAATATTATTGACCCTAAAAATGTAGTTACATAAATAAATTACTATATTATGGTGGAGTTGGTTGTTTTTTAAATGTATATCGTGCGTTTGTGTTACCTCTACTCCATCATATTCCCGCTCCAGCGTTGTGCAGTATTGTGGCAGTCCCAGTTGGCTCAGCCATCGGGCGATAGACTGGTGCTTCATGGTGACACAGATACACTCGTACACAGATAAACACACACACACACACACACACACACACACACACACACACACACACACACACACACAAACGTTCTTGTTCCCTTCAGATAGAACCTAAAAATTGAAAATTAATAGTAGATCAACTGATTGGTGTAACTACACCCATCTTTTACCTTCTTTCTTCTTTTGTACATGAATCTGTTTCACCATTAGCCATTTAGGGTTAAATAATGTTCAGCTGAATTTAATTTAATTAGCTATGCTGAATGCTAAAAATGTGATATGCAGTATCAATCAAATTTTGTCATAATGTTCCCTTATTAGA
This sequence comes from Eupleurogrammus muticus, assembly GCA_036785175.1. Taxonomy (NCBI): domain Eukaryota; kingdom Metazoa; phylum Chordata; class Actinopteri; order Scombriformes; family Trichiuridae; genus Eupleurogrammus; species Eupleurogrammus muticus. The sequence goes on along the minus strand of JAYKQN010000006.1, from coordinate 28,383,442 downwards.
TTATAAGGTGGATCCTGTTCAATCCTGTTCACTGAATCGATTAATCTCGCTCCAACCTGTGCAAACTACACAATCTTTAGTTAATAAAAAAGAAGTTATGTCAAGTTTAAAAAAAAAGTTTTTGACAAACATCCTGCCAATTTTTTTATGTTGAGGCATTTCATGCAGAAGTACTTCTTCAGGGCGTAATGAAATGTTGGTTATGTGATCATGCTAGACCAATAGTAGAACTGATTTATGACAAAAGACCGGCAGCATGGTGGCCTCCCTGTTTTTGTTCAACATTAAGGATACAAAAGTCTTCCCAAAAGTCTTCTAATGTGGGACTCTAAATAGTGCTTTAAACATATTCACCTCCACAAAGAACAATAAAGGAAATAGACAATAAGGTGCATTTAAAAAAAAAAATAATAATTGTGGCTGTAAACGACAAGGACCATTCATTTAATCATTCATTCATTTATCTGCACATTAACATTTTTTTTCCCACCTATAATGTGGCCTAATTAAAACCTTTTGCTGTCATTCTGGTCCTGTTGGCTTTTTCAGGCTGATTCTGAAGAGGCTGGGATTAGGGTCAGTACCTCCAAATCAGAGAGCGTGGTTCTCAGCCGCAAAAGGGTCAAGTGCAGCCTATGGGCTGGGAATTTGGTTCTGATTCAAGTCGAGTTCAAGTATCTCAGGGTCCTGTTCATGAGTGAGGGGAGGATGGAGTGGTAGATTGACAGGGGGACTTCAGTGTACACAGTAATGCAGACTCTGCACTGATCTGTCGTGGTGAAGAAGGAACTGAACTGCAAGGTGAAGCTTTTGATTTACATATCAATCTATGTTCCTACCCTCAGCTATGGCCATACGCTCTGGTTAGTGACTGAAAGGAGGAGATAGCAATTGGCCAAAGTGGGTTTCCATCACAGGGGGGCTGGGCTCTCCCTAAGAGAAAGGATGAGAAGCTCAGTCATCAAGGAGGAGTTTAGAGTAGGACTGCCCCTTTGCATTAAGAGGAGCCATATGAAGTGGCTCAGGCATTTAGTGAGGATGCCTCTGGATGCCTCCCTGGTAAAGTGTTCCAGGCACGTCCCTCTAGGAAGCGACCCTAGGGATGACCCAGGCCTTGCTGGAGATTTCATGTCTCTTGGCTGGCCTGGGAACTCCCTGGAACAAAGTGGTCAGGTAGTGGAAAGTCTGGGCTTCAATGCTGAAGCTGCCTCTCACTCGACCCACCTATGGATAAAGTGGGAGAAGACAAAGATAATTTAAAACCTTTAGTTGAGAAATATATATAAAAAATAAATGACCTGGATGCATAAGTCTTCACACCTAAAACCGTGTTGTAGCATCTTTTTATTACAGTTCTCAGTCTACTTAGTCTTTTTGGGCAGGAGTCTATCAGTGTGGCACAACTTGTGTGACAATATTTGTCCACTCCTCTTTGCAAGATCACCCTGTGGGATGATGTTTGATCAGCTTTATGTCTGGACTCTGGCTGGGCCATTCTGAAACCTCAATGTTATTCTGGGGAAACCACTTTGTTGTTAAAGTATTGAGACAGTAAGGAAGTTTTGAATTTTGAAATTAATTTTGAACACTGTGGATCGATCCAGAACCACAGAAAATGAAAGTCGTGAATATGGCCACCACCTTGAGGTCATAAACCAGCTCCACTATTGTCTAAGTCTAGCAAATGTCTTCACATAAAAAATTTGGCAGGATATTTTGTGACAAACATTTTGTTGTATGTTTAACATAACTTTTTATGAACTAAATATTGTGTAATTCACAGAGGTTGGAGAGGAACTCAAATTATGAAAGATTTTTCATGGGTCACCTGAAGGCCTACATTTTACTGTTAATTCCCTGAAGTTAAAACAAAAACAGAAGCCACAAATTTATGAGTTAAATGATTTCAAGTGTTACTTTGACTGGGTTCCTGTATATGTGCTTCTCTGTACATGTGTTACACAGTTGATTTATTTTCCATGCTACTGTAAGCAAATTCTTTATCAGTCAGTAATTTCTAGACTAGTTTCCAGTGATGCTACACAGGCACTTTAATGTTTTAAACACCTCTGGGTGATAATGTCTTGAGACTCAAGATTAGACTCAGCACCACACTGCCAAGATAGAGCCACAAAACATTAAACAGAATGAGGAAAGGTGGTTTGAGAGGGAAGTGAAGAAGGCATCTATGTCAATTTAGAAAGAGCAACTTTGGGTTGCGTCATAATCTGTCTGCTACATACCATCCTGCCTTGAGATCTCATCCCAAGAAAATTCAACTGCTCTTCACCATCAGAGCAGGACTCGTTCTCTGGATCATGTAACCACAATGACTCTAATTCCACTTCACACCTTGAATTGTGACTTATGCAACCATTGTTGTGAGAGTGTTGTTTACAGTTTCACCCGGTGATCCAGAGATATAGCTCCTGGTTTCCATCATCAGGCCAGAACGGAAGAAGCCTTGGATAAAAGTTGAAACGTCTTCAAGCTACAAGGAAAAAGTCCAGTTGCTTACAAGTAACTCCTTTGACACTACAATGACCTGGATGAGTGAGAATCTACACAGACATTAAACAGAATGTTTTACCAGGAGGCACTAAGCTGTCTCCATGACAACACACACAAGGTGATGAAATGAGGGCAGTGCCATGTCAAGCTACATGTTTTTATAAATATTAATAACAAGTTCATAAAAATTGACTGATTTAAAACTATCTCCTTTTAAAAAATCCTGTTAGTCTGCAGGAAAACTGTCTCTACAGTATGTTTGTAGTTATTTTCCAATGCTAAAAGTGATAAATAAAAGTAGAAAATGCACCATTGAAGCATATCTAATTTTATATCACAGTATATTGTGATATACACTCACCAGCCACTTTATTAGGTACACCTGTCCAACTGCTTTATTAGCTACACCTGTCCAAACACTTAATTTTTTATCAGTCAATCAAAGGTGATTTGAGTGACTTTGATCGTGGCATGGTTGTTGGTGCCAGAAGGGCTGGTCTGAGTATTTCAGAAACTGCTGATCTACTGGGATTTTCACGCACAACCATCTCTAGGGTTTACAGAGAATGGTCCAAAAAAGAAAAAATATCCAGTGAGGGGCAGTTCTGTGGGCGGAAATGCCTTGTTGATGCCAGAGGTCAGAGAAGAATGGCCAGACTGATTCGAGCTGATAGAAAGGCAACAGTGACTCAAATAACCACCTCTTACAACCAAGGTAGGCAGTACATCGAACTTTGAGGCAGATGGGCTACAGCAGCAGAAGACCATGCCGAGTGCCACTCGTTTCAGCTAAGAACAGAAAACTGAGGCTACAATTTTCACAAGCTCATCGAAATTGGACAATAGAAGATTGGAAAAATGTTGCCTGGTCTGATGAGTCTCGATTTCTGCTGCGACATTCGGATGGTAGGGTCAGAATTTGGCGTCGACAACATGAAAGCATGGATCTATCCTGCCTTGTATCAACGGTTCAGGCTGGTGTTGGTGGTGTAATGGTCTGGGGAATATTTTCTTGGCACTCTTTGGGCCCCTTGGTACCAATTGAGCATTGTTGCAATGCCACAGCCTACCTGAGTATTGTTGCTGACCATGTCCATCCCATGAACACAAAGTACCCAACTTCTGATGGCTGCTTTCAGCAGGATAATGCGCCATGTCATAAAGTTGGAATCATCTCAGACTGGTTTCTTGAACATGACAATGAGTTCACTGTACTCAAATGGTCTCCACAGTCACCAGATCTCAATCCAATAAAGCATCTTTGGGATGTGGTGGAAAGGGAGATTCGCATCATGGATGTGCAGCCGAAAAATCTGCGCAAACTGTGTGATGCCATCATGTCAATGTGGACCAAACTCTCTGAGGAATGGTTCCAGCACCTTGTTGAATCTATGCCACGAAGAATTGAGGCAGTTCTGAAGGCAAAAGGGGGTCCAACCCATTACTAGCATGGTGTACCTAATAAAGTGGCCAGTGAATGTATACCTTGATATATACTCTAGCATGTTGGTGAAATTAACAAAACTGTTAATAATTAAAATAACACCAATGTTTAAATAAAAAAAATTCCAATATTTCTATAAACATTTGCCAAGATAACTCATACCACCATAGATGTTCAAGGGATAACTGTCATGCTAAAATTTCTGATGGTACACTAATTTATATTGCATAAATTCTATAGGCACAGCCTTGCTTGGAAAAAATTTAACTGCTGAAATGTAGTACAGTACAAAAAAGTGGACAAATGAATCAACAGCTTCTTTGCACTGGAGATTGGAGAAGATATGTTTATATGGACAAAATTTTTTCCAGATCAATAAAAACTAATATTGTGTCCAGTCATATCATTGTATGTGAGTTGTCAGTATCTGTCTGACTATTATATTGTGTTTTATGTTTCTTTGTGCGTATATGTGTTTTGTTATCAGTATCTCTGTATAGCAGGACAACAAAAACCTTGTCAGGCAAAGAGGCTGTGACTAAGCACATGCAGTGCCCCTCTCCCACTCACCCAACCCCACCTAATCACATTAGGTGATGTCATGGAGATATACATGATGTCACTGACTGTCATCAAATCCATCTAGCAGTCATGACACACACGCACACACGCACACGCACACGCACACACACACACACACACACACACACACACACACACACACACACACACACACACACACACACACACACAGACACACATACACTAGCTTCCTCTTTTTTCAATCCTCCTCTTTCAAATTGTATCAATCACATCTATGGGCTGTCATTATATAGATTAGGTTCATATAGTATATGGAGCCCTGTCAGTATCTAACACCATTTCCAGGTTAAACTAATGGACAGATGGAGGTCATCCAGGAGAATAAATGAATGAATGACCTCAGTGTCCCAAGAGCAGTGAGCTTATATATAGTACATTTACTGTACATTGTACATGCAGTTAGAACTGAAGGATTGATTTAAAGGGGCCTTGAACACCACAAAAAGAAAGTGGAAATTCAAATCCCCTGCCCACAAAAATGTTAAGGTCCTATGTAAGTATAATATGCAAGCTAGGTAGCCAGCTATTGCATATTTATCAGCTAAAAGTGGTCATTGGGAGAGTCGGGACAATTCTTGCTGGGCCGCCCACCCAGTGATTAATCACTTATTGGCTGGGGGGAGGTATCATCCAATTACCAGTTCACAAGTTCAGGTCAAGTCCAATTTTCTCATAAATTTATGGGGGTAATGTCCTCCCACCTTCCATCTAATGGTATGGCCCAATTTGGTCTTTGTGGCAGCTGCATTTGTATGTATGGACCATGTAATGATAAAAAAGACAGGAAAGGAAAGAGAAAAGGGGGGGCCATAAAGGCAAGAACTAAAAAAAAGTCGGTTGCTGCAGGAAGAATCATCCAGATGCTCAAAGCTTATTCTAGAGATGCTCATTCCATTGCAGCACAGGGACAGCATTATGCTTCTGCCCCTGGACCTGCTCAGCTCAGTGTATTATTGGTCTAATATGTTAACACATATTCTAAAGTGAAACAGACCAAAATCATGCACACACTGTGTATGCATAGTGGTCTACACACTGCTGATCCACCACCAGCTCAAATTCAATGGTGCTGGGTGGTGAAAAAAACTTCCTTCGGATTTCAAGGCCCCACTCTGCACATGGCTAAAACTCACCAATATATAATGAAGCTGAGGATACAACTATCTCCAGCTAATTATAAGGATACAGCTACCTGCAATGGTAGCCTCTGCACCTACGTGATACACAAATAGAAACAACTTCCAGAATTTTGAACATCTCTTCTTTTTTTTATATGTTTTTATTTTATTTTGAAATGAATGTTTGAAATGTTTGACTAGATATTTTATTTGAATACAAAGTTCCTGTAACTGATCATTCTGAAGGTTCTAGAAAATTATCAATCAGTGGTGGTATATCATTGACTCATGCTGCATGAAGTGAACCAGATTTGATTAACTTGATCTCGCAACTCTAAAACATCTCAGATTTAGATGTACATATCATTAGATGCACAATGACCTGAGGTTGGAGATATAAATACTATTGATGTAAATCTTCTCTGAAAAATCAATTGAGGAAACTAACTACCAGATAGAAATGTTTTTGTAACATCCAATACTGTTACATGATTAGATTTGTGTTGTAAATTGATCTCATTTTCACCTTAAATGGTTTAAATGCACTTGCCTGAAACAGAATATGTCCTGAGTGTGATTGCAGATCTGTCTTTCTTTGAAGCATGCTAACTGTGTGTGTGTGTGTGTGTGTGTGTGTGTGTGTGGTTGCATGTGTAGGCGTGCTCTGCAGCTGCTTATTGTAAAAGTAGCTATATAGTAATATGTTAGTGGGACTGGCATGTTTTATACAATCTGTTTTTATTGCAGTGCCTACGTACCATTTATATTGTACCAATAATGTGAGAAAACATGCATCGAAACACATAATTGTGTAGTATACCTTCAGAAGCATCAGTCGTAAAAATACAAGATGATTATCAATTTCAAGTTTTATGTAACCTGAAAAATAACAAAGTAATAATATAAGTGTGAGAAGGTGATGAGCCCTCCCCTTCTCACCGGGTTATAAGGGGCAACTGCGTAGCAGAGAGGGAGTTCCCACCCGGACATGTTTGCGTGCGGGACAGTTGACGCGACGCGTAGGACTGCCTGTCTGGTCCACCTGGTGCGAGGTGGACTTTTTCTGCTGACGTGAGCGTTTTGGGTCTTTTTTTTTGTATCACCGTCAATAAATGTTTTTAACTGAGTTCCGCTGCCTCCTGTCTCCGCTTCTTTTTCTGGTTGCCCTGATCCCTTTTGTGGGGCGACCACGTCGGTCGCTCACATTTGGTGGCAGCGGTGGGATCTGTGGCGCCGCCTGAGAAGCTGGAGAGAGGAGGTGGAGCTCGCGGAGCGTGACGGGGGTACCGAGAGGATCGGCGGCGGTGTCGGCGAGACGGTCGGCGAAAAGTGTTGGCGAAGAGTGTTGGTGAGAGTGTGGGCGAGCGTGCCAGCGAGCGAGCCAGCGGAGACGGCTGGCGAGGTGCTAGCGGAGACGGCTAGCGAGGTGCTAGCGGGGACGGCTAGCGAGGTGCTAGCGGGGACGGCTAGCGAGGTGCTAGCGGAAGTGCTAGCGGAAACGGCTAGCGGAAGTGCCCGGCGGAGACGGTTAGCAAAGGAACCAACAGAGACGGTTAGCAAAGGAGCCAGCGGAGGCGGTCGACGAGGGAGCCGGCGGAGACGGCTAGCGGAGACAGTCAGCGAGGGAGCTGGTGGAGACGGCTAGCGTAGACGGTTGGCGAGGGAGCCGGCGGAGACGGCTAGCAGAGACAGTCAGCGAAGGAGCTGGCGGAGACGGCCAGCGGAGACGGCTAGAGGAGACGGTCAGCGAAGGAGCTGGCGGAGACGGTCGACGAAGGAGCCGGCGGAGACGGCTGGCGAAGGAGCCGGCGGAGACGGCTAGCGGAGACGGCTAGCGGAGACGGCTAGCGAAGGAGCTAGCGGAAGTGCTAGCGGAACTTCCGGCTAGCAGAGACAGTCAGCGAAGGAGCTGGCGGAGACGGCCAGCGGAGACGGCTAGCGGAGACGGTCAGCGAAGGAGCTGGCGGAGACGGTCGACGAAGGAGCCGGCGGAGACGGCTGGCGAAGGAGCCGGCGGAGACGGCTAGCGGAGACGGCTAGCGAAGGAGCTAGCGGAAGTGCTAGCGGAAGTGCTAGCGGAAGTGCTGGCGGGGCTACGACCGGAAATGGAGTGTGGTCGAGCGAGCCCCGAGGCAGACACACCACGGTCGCGGACTTCTGTCTCGCCACCCCGTTGGCGAGACTGCAGAAGGGGAGGGAAGTGTGAGAAGGTGATGAGCCCTCCCCTTCTCACCGGGTTATAAGGGGGAACTGCGTAGCAGAGAGGGAGTTCCCACCCGGACATGTTTGCATGCGGGACAGGTGATGCGACGCGTAGGACTGCCTGTCTGGTCCACCTGGTGCGAGGTGGACTTTTTCTGCTGACGTGAGCGTTTTGGGTCTTTTTTTTTGTATCACAGTCAATAAATGTTTTTAACTGAGTTCCACTGCCTCCTGTCTCCGCTTCTTTTTCTGGTTGCCCTGATCCCTTTTGTGGGGCGACCACGTCGGTCGCTCACAATAAGGGACAATAACATGACAATAAATAAATATACTTTCTTTTTGACCATATTCTCAAAGGACTATGGAAATATCTTGTTCATAACATTATGTTTTCACAAATCATTCTAAAATGTCCCCCTCACACCAGTTGTACCAGCAGACCAACCTAGCATCGTGCAACATCCAGAAATGCAGACATCTTTTGCTTGGGATTGAAATTGATGTGGATTTTAAAAAATGTTTGTGTTTCCCCTAGACATTGTGGCCATCACACTCCAACCACACATGGTACAGTAGTCCATAACAGTCAAGCATACATCATGGATTTGATAGTACCACGGAAAGATGGTGTAGTTAAAGTGTCAGGAAGGAAAAAGACCAAGTGCTCTGAACTGACAGCTGAACATTTTGACCACATCTACTAGCAATCAGGTCCATGTCACATGCAGCAGAAAATAAGAAATGATTAGCTTTGCATTAAAAGGAAAAATAAAACTCTTAAACTCTGGCAAATGAAACAAGAACTTTTTTTATCGTGTGCAGACACTCAAGCAGCAGTGGAGGTTGAAGGTGTCAGTGTGGCTAACAACAGCAGGAGCTGCATGTTACGTCCTCATATCCTAGCTTAATGGCTACTAGATTCCATGTGGAATTTTACTGCCATCACCGACATCTAGATGACACACACACACACACACACGTATATTTTCCACACATTGCAGTAAGCCTCTCGGCTGTTACCAGCAACTGGCCAGTCTTTAACATAGCTTTCACTTGTCCATATTGTTGTACTCTAACAGTAGGTCAACAGGTTATACAGCATCAACCTGCAGACAAGGTACATGTGACATCATTTCCTTTCACTTAGGTCTCACTCATGAAAATAAAATCCATGCACTTTTAGAAAATAGATAGGGCTGTGCATATATTACACAAATTGATAAACACATAGGCCCTGTTGGATGGGGGGCAACATAGGACCAGGACATAAAACACTTAGGGGAAACATGAACCCACATGAACTTTCAGTCCATATTGAGAAGGAAAGATTAGTGATTAATAGGCATATTACTTTCTCAAAAAGATCATAAATCAGTTGACAATTTGCTTTCAGTTGATTAAACTGTTTCCCTGTTTCACTTTCACTCATTTACCATAACACAGGAGGTCTCGGTAAGACTTCCATTCCTACTCCATATAATCCAACAGTTCCAAGTTCCAACAAGTCTTGCAGACAAGGGAACCTGCGTTGACCACACCCCTGCCTGTATGCAGATATCAGGACCTTTTACTGTATCTTTCAGCCAGATGAGTACTAGAGTACGAGACTACTGAACAGATGTGTGTCATTTTATAAGCGTTGAGGTTTCCAGTTGATACTGTGAGCAGTTTAGCTTGTAACATTTCCAAAAGGGTGAGACATGGCTGGTTTAAATCTCTTTAAAGATCACATAACATTTCCGGACATGCATACATATAAACACTGAAGAGCTAGAAACTATTTTTCAGGAAAAAAAGTTTTAAAAAAAGCTTCAGCTGTGTGTCCTTTGGGGAGATTAGTTTTCCTTCACTAGATTAGAAATAAACAGAACTCAGTAGGGATGCCACCAATACGCCAAAGAGAAAGATTTCATTATGTGGAACTATTGGAGCTCTCAATTTCACATCCCTGACATTTTCTCTTTGTTTACAATGGAAATGGACATATGTGTACACATTCCCCCCCAATAGTGCTGACAGCAGGGGAGAATAGGGGTCAGCACTGATAAGTAGAAAAGAAGTGAGAATTCCCATTATATCCAATAAATTCACTAACCAGAAAACTGGACTTTCTCCCTCAAGGGTTCTTCTTCCTGTCGGGTCTTCGACCTCCCTCTCTGCTTCTCTCCCTGTTGGCTTGACCTTGACTGTTTCCCATGGCCACATTTCTCTAGAGTGCCACCACAACATCCATTTTTTAATAGAATATATAAATAGAATTGTCCCAGCATCGCACTTATTTAATGGTCTATAAAGGCCAACAAAACTGGAATCAAAACTATGACCTGATGCTTACCATATACCTACTATGGCCAAAAAAACAAACAAACTCTAAAACATCCAGCACAGCTAAAACGCCTGAATTGGCTGCCTTCTTTTGTCCAAGGGCGTTTGTTTTGCCAATCACATTAGACTGAAACAATACTACCAATTAAATTAAGCTACAAAAATAACATTAGGATCACCTCTGAGTCAATTGTTCCCGTTACTGTGCCAGACTGCAGGTTTTTTGATTCATTTCAAATGGAGGACACGATACAAGGAAGATGAGACTTTGAGTTATATAGCACATAAACTATTGAGACTTGATGACATATCAGTGAATATCTGATTAAAATAAACCCAACCATGCAATCTAAAAAATACATATTTGATCAATTAAAATATGATTTTACTGAATTTTGACCACCTTGTGAAGGAAACTCACTTTGGCCACTTGCAATTTTGATATCGTCCTTTCGGTCACTACCCAGAGCTTGTGACAATTATATTGATAGCTTTGCCTTTTGGCTCAGCTCCTTGTTCACCATGATGGACCAATGCAGACATACTTGAACATCTCTCGACCCAGAGGCTGTACTCTACCCTCTTCCTTCTAAGAACCATGGCCTTAGATGCTTCACTCTTGGCCTAAGCGCTCCAGTAAGAGCTGAAGATCATGGCCCAATGGCCCAAGGCTAAAAGGATCGTCAGAAAAACAACGATCCAATCCTGAGGCCACCGAACCACAGCCCCTCAACACCTTATCTGCACCCAGAAATTCTATCCATAAAGGTTATGAATAGAAGCAGTGACAAAGGGCAGCCCTGACAGAGAAGGTACAACTTATTGCCGGCAATTCGGACCAAGCTCTGGCACTGGGCGTACAGGGACTAGATGGCCAGTGTCAACAGGTCCGGAAACCCATACTCCTGGAGCACCCCCCCCAAGACTCCCTGAGGGACTAGTTTGAATGCCTTCTCCAGGTCCACAAACTGCATGTAGACTGGTTAGGTGAACCCAAATGCACCCTGCAGGACCGTGCTTAGTGTATAGAGCTGGTCCACAGTTTCATGACCAGGACGAAAACCACATTGCTCCTCCTGAATCTGAGTTTCAACTATATTATGGACCCAAGAATTGACCTTCCCAGGGAGACTGAGAAGTGTGATCGCCCTGTAGTTGAAGCACACCACTCCCCCTTTTTGAAGAGGGGAACTACCTTCCTGGTCCGCCAGTCAGTACAGCTGCCGATGCAATATTGCAGATTTGTGTCAACTAAGACAGACCCACAATGTCAAGAGCCTTTAGGAGCTTCACAATTTACAGTGAAGTAAATGGGTTGTGATATGTACCACAACAAGCTGAAATGTTTGTGGTGAAGGAACCACCAGTGCAGCAATGTGACTCAGGTTGATATATTTTAACTGTTTTTGGACAACAGCATTGATCTCTGGATAAATCAGGCGTTCGATGTATTGGTCTTGCGTTAAAGAAGCTGATGCTATGGCATGCAGTTATTCAAAGCAAAGTAAAGCCAAACTTTTTTTTCAAATTGAAATCCAAAATAAAGCATAGTATCAAATCTCTAGCATTCAAAATCTAATTATGTGTATTTTGTTATCCTGTAGTGCCCAGTTGTCCAGTGAAATGTCTACCTCCATTTCTGCACTTTTAGGCATTCTCTTCTATCTATTTGTCCATCCTTCCATCTTTCCTATGTTTAGCCATTGATCCAACATTATCCTACTAGAGAGTTTAATAAATAGTTAGAGCCACATCAAAGCTGCCTACATCTGGTGCATTTGAGCATATGCATGTTTTAGGACCAAACCAGTGCCTAAGGTTTCTACAATGACAACCTAATCCAGTTATCCCTGTTTTTTCTCTCTTCCTCTCATGTATACACAAAAGTGAATATCAAACATGACTGGGCTTGCAGCTAAGTAGCCACAGAGCAGCACAAAAACAGCTTATTTGTGTGAAATGCTAGATGACTTTCACTGTTTCACTGTTGTCTGCTGCAGACAGAGGGCAGCTATTATCACAATTCACTACCATAGCAGCTGTCATTTGGTTTTGGATTTTTGCCTCCAGGGGGGTGTATTTCATTTTTTTTTCTTGTGATCCCAAACTGATTTGATTCTCCCCTCGTAAATGCTAACTTCCCTCCATTATTGGCTATTTAAATAAAAGTAATCAGTATTTCTTTCACAAGACCTATTGGAAACAAGACAAGTTTGTCTCTGTAATTTAATCCCATATATTTTTCAGTTCAAGTCCATGTCCTGTACTTTAAATCTAATTTTGCTTAAAGGTACAGTGTGTAAGGCTACATTCAGACAGCAGCCAGAAGTGAGCCAAATCAGATTTTTTCACCCCCAGCGTGACCTGTATCTGATCTTTTAATGTCAATCTAAATGACAGTGATCCCATTCATCTGATCTTGTGACATATGTCTTCAGTTTAACTTTCACGTTCATGTTCAATCCAACCTACACATAATCAAAAAGTAACGTAACTATTCTGCACAGGAGTTGGTGGAAGCAGCAAGAAAGTAACAACCATGACAAAAACCTTTCTTATTTGTTCTTTAATATCCCAGTTGAAACAAATATGTGTTGGCTCTGGTAGGAAAGCAACTTTAAAATAAACAGATGTTTACTGGATAGAAAAATGTGTTTGTGTATAAACGTGTATATATCTAGGCGCTTGCTGCGTGATGTTGTAGTGTCCTCCAATGCACATGTGGAGTATTTAAATTTCACACTAGGGATCACATACAAGTCACATTTAATTGAAAATTTAAACAACTATGTGAAAAATATTGGATTTTACACAAAAAAAATCTAAATTGAGCATAAAACCCTGCTGTCTGAATAAAGCCTAAGATTTAGTGGCATTAACACTAAAACGACCACGGAGGGGTCAATTGACCTTTTTACCTAAAAAGCCCACAAGAGGGTCATTTGACCCTTTGGACCCCCTGTGGACACTCCTTTTGTTGTGGAAATGTGGCTGTTAGCGGCTCAGAGAAGTCACTTGAGTCACAGAGTCGCTTGAGCCTGTGTGGGGGAGGGGAACCCAAGGCAAGCTTTTAGTACTCAGGTAGGTTAGTGTGTTTTTGCATGTGTGTGTATGTGTGTGTGTGTGTATGTGTGTGTGTGTGTGTATGTGCCCATATGGTGGATTTATAAACATATGGTGGATTTTTATGCAGTAAATCATCAGGATGAACGAGAATTTGGGATCAAAACTCTTGACATTTATTGTTAAAAAAAATCAAAACAAAACATATTTACAATGAATAAAAAAGCATTATCTGGTTGCAGTCATATGATTTGTCATGATCACATGGGACATTCACACGTTCATTGAACCATTGGCACTCACATGACTCGTTATGGTCACATGGGACATTCACATACCCGCCGCCATGGGCGGGCCTTGGGGGGAATGTGCTCACCCAACAAGATGCGTTAGCCCGCCTGCCCCACCCACCCAAGCCAGATCACATCACTGATATTCCTTATATAAATAATTTCAATGTATATAATTTAATTTCAGTTTATTGTACTTGCTATTTTGTTAAAACGTATAGCCTCGTGTGGCATAATCGTTCAGACATCACACATAAAAACAAATCAGAGATATTTTGTCTCTGTCCTGGTCACCAGCCTCATCTTTCTGGCTATTCCCATGCTCTGTTTGTCCGCAGATTCTGGTCAACATCCCCTCTGATGTTTTCTCTTGAGATGCAGTGTGGGAAGAAGCGTCAATGCCTTAGCCCTCCTCAATATTGAGGAGAGACCTCTGTTTTTTGCCATGATGTTCATACTCTCCACCTCCAAGCAGAGAAAAACACCTTCTATGGTTTCAGGAGAATATGATGGTAGCAAGGCATTATGCATTCTTGGATGCCATGTTGAACCATGCCTGGATGTGTGGACCATGGCAGAAATTGTGGAAACATTGCCCCATACAATGACAAACGTGGGTATGTCTGCAACATGATCTCCTAGAAATCTGTGAAAGCTGGCAAGGATCATTGTGACACGAAATCTGTGGTACTGGCACGGATTTTTCCAAAATTCCCTGTTGGGGGACACGGAATTATTTCATGTGTCCAAAGTCTTATTTTTGTCTTTGTTTTTTTTCTGATTTCAAAGATTATTTACCCTCAAAAACATTTCTTACTGAAAGGTTAGGGTTAGGGTTTGTTTAGATCTGATCACAATGTGTCCTGCTAGGATTCTTGTGATAGGATTTTGTTGCCAATCCACCACGTTAAAAAAAAAAAAACTGACAGGATAAGGTTAGGAATTGTTTTGATCAAAGCACAACGTGAATTGCTTTAATTCATAATATTATATGTATTATATACAGTATACTGTACTGTATATTTACCTGTGGTGATTTCAGAGGCTGACAGCCCTTCGTAAGAAGCTATCTGCCCCCGTTTTTCTTGGCTGTTACCTGTAAGGTGTGACCCCCTCACCCCACACACTGCCCCTAACAGCCTCATTACCATAACAAAATGAGTGATTAGTGTACTCGGCAAAAGCTGTGTGGGTCAAATGACCCCTCTCTGGTCCTTCTAGGTAGGCAGAAAAATTGTGGTCTTTCTAGTGTTAAGCAGCATCTAACAGACGAAACTTGGCAGATTATATGAGGAATATAATAATATAAAGTATGGTTTAATTACTATATAATTGAATCAAAATTAGAATTCTGTTTTCATTACTTTAGATTGAGCTGACAGACAAATAATATGATACTCGAAAAGTGTCATATTTTACGTAGACATGCGAGGTTCTTCTTCATGCTTAAGGTACTCATTTGGTTGCACTCTGCAACCTCACCACTAGACATTGCCAAAAAACTGCACCCCATACCATTAAATCACCAGACTGGCCACTAGTATAGTGTACTTACTGTGAATCATGCTGATTTTTTCCAACCTACAATCTGGTTTAGTAGGTTTAGACCCAAGACTGGGCTGGCAAACCAAACCTAGGTCACTGGACCTAGGTGCAAATTTTTGCATGTGCAGAGTCAATTTGCACACACTTGCTGCTTGTATATTTATATTTATATATATATTGCTATTGCACTAGTCATTACATTACAACAACTACCTCATAATGCACATAACTGGGACAATCAGTACTGTCTTGTTTTGTCTGTTTTATCGTGTTGAACTTGTCCTTCCACTCCGTACCACTTATGTCTTGTCTTAGGGTACTCATGTCTTGTCCTGTCATACATGTTTGTTTGTTTCTAGTTTTAGTTTAGCACTTTACCGTTGTTGTTGTACCGTAGTTTAGGATTGTCTCGTCTTGCGCACCTGCACTTTGATGTTGTTGTACATGTAAACGCATAGGATAGTGAGAAACGAAATTTTGATTCCTTTGTACGTCAAGTACATGTGAAGAAATTGACAATAAAATTGACTTTGACTTTGACAAGACAAGCTCCATTCATCCATACCTACTTCTTACTAGAGCAGTGGTCCCCAAACGACAGCCCGTGGGCCGGATACAGCACGCCTCCGCATTTAGTCCGGCCCCCGAATACAATGATATAAAATATACGCAATGATTAAAAATGTTAGTACATTAGGTACGGGGCAGGTAATATATACAGCCCATACTGTCAGGGTTTACAAACTCTGACTCAAATGCAGATCTTTTCTCGACTTCTTTTAATTCTTTCAAAAAACAAACAAAGGCAGGTTGGTTGACCTTAAAGCAAAAGGTACCAACAAGGTTTCCAAAAAAAGTCAGGAGCAAACAGCTGTGAGCTGTGAGTCAAAAAACTGAGGTTTATTAACGATGGTACATAAAACAACAACAACACATGCTTACACTAGCATGGTGGTCCAACTCAGCAGGTGGACAAGACAGACTGTCTCACGGTACCTCTGTGTCACCCGCAAACATGTCCGGGGGAAACTCTCTCTCTGTCATTCGGTTCCCCTCCTTATAAACAGGTGAGAAGGGGAGGGGTCATCACCTTCTCACAACAGCAAAAACTCAGGAAATCCACAGATCAATTGCAGGTACAGGAACAGCACAGGAACAGCGGCTTGGACTAAATACACACATGATCAAACATCAGCAGAGAATCCAAGACACAGATGAAGTGTTGGGCCTTAAATAGTAAACAGTTCTAGACAACAGGTGAAGATTGAATGTTAAGAGACAGAAAAAACACTCCTGAAGTTCCCACGAATGTCCAGTGGGTGTGCTACAGGTTGTCGTTTGTGGGGCACAGACCATTCACCATTCCTGTGACTTTTTGCTGTAAGGCAACTTCGCTACCCATTATGCCATTAAAAAATTCACCTCACATATACATAAAAAGCATCTAGTCTTCACTTGTATGGAATGTTATCATCTTTTTTGTCTTTAAAAATAGAGGGGGTGGGGGAAATCTAACATCGCAATATAATAGTCCACTTTTTGACAATCTTTATAACATTTTCATTTAGAGATAGAGAAAAATTATATTTTAGGAAATATGAAAAAAATATAAAATATGAAAATAACTCACATGGATCTAGATAGGAGGTGGAGGGGAGAGAAGGAGAAAGGGAGATATAATTTGCATGACTCAGCTGTAAGGTAAGGTTATTCTTACTGCATGCAGCCTAGCCTCTGCATACAACTGTGTACCCTACAAGCAACTTCACAGCCCCTCTGTTTGCAGGGTCATGTTCCCCAGACAAGGAGAAGTCCTTTTACTGTACTTGTTTTTCTTATTTGACTTGATGAAGTGAGAAACCCAACTGGTTTCTGGGGATTCATGCAAATACATATGGTGAAACAGTATCAAGAGATTTTTGAAGTTCCATGCACCCCATGTATTAACTATCCATGATACAACCAACCCTTTAAATGAACTCAATAAACAACAGGTCAATTAATGTAGAAAGCCCTAAACTACCATCCATCCATCCATCCATTTTCTATCCCGCTTATTCCCTTTCGGGGTCGCAGGGGTCTGCTGGAGCCTATCCCAGCGCATTTATGGCGAGAGGCAGGGGGATACACCCCAGATGGTCGCCAGCCAATCGTGGGGCACACACACCATTCACACACCATTCACACACACACTCACACCTATGGGCAATTTAGATTTGCCAATTAACCTGAGCATGTTTTGTATTGTGGGAGGAAGCCGGAGTACCCGGTGAAAACCCACGCAGACACGGGGAGAACATGCAAACTCCACACAGAAAGGTCCCAGACCCAGGCCCCAAGGCGGTCTTGAACCTGCGACCTTCTTGCTGTGAGGCAACAGTGCTACCCACTGCTCCACCGTGCCGCCCGTGCCCTAAACTACCAATTACCGTTATTAAATAAACATATAACACACCTTGTCCTCATGTGAGATGCACCACACACTCGATGCAGCTGCTGCTTGCAGCCAGGGGCGCACTTGCTGAGAAAATAAAGCAGACTTGATGCAGGAGCCGCCGGTTTGAGCGTTGATTACAGGACACTATTGTTTGGCGCCGGTTCCTGCAAACTTTCAGTTGACGAAAAGCAGCGATTGTCATCGCCTTTTACTGTCGCTACCTCAGCCAAGGTCTGCGGAACACCTCGAGCCCGGAATAACTGTTGGCTCAGAGGGGAGGGGGGCATGTGGGAGAGTGAGAAAAAGAGAGTAAAGAGAGATAGAGAAAGTGAGTGAGTGGGAAACAGAGGGAAAGAAATAGAGAGAGATAGAGAGAGAGAGAGAGAGAGAAAGACTGGGAAAGAGAGAGATGCATTCACAAACTGAGTTAAAACTTAAACACATTCAAGCACTTTTACAGAACGACAAAAATAAACTAAAACAACTGAAAGTTAGTTTAAAGCCTTCAGGAAGGACAAATCAAGTCATATTTTCTTACTTTTCCACAAATTTCAAGATATTCTTATCACATGCTGTAAGTTATCTAAATATTGATTTGCACTGATAACTTGATGCTTTCTTCTTTTTGTGTGATTTGATGCAGTTGTCCCTTAAATGAACCTGAACAATTAAAATGCAACACAGCTTAAACCAGAGGCTCCTAATAATTCTTTTAAAGCGTGAACAGTCATTTTAAGAGAGATTTAAGTTAAAGAGTCTCGATCACTTCTTGCATATTTGGTTGCATATGGTGCATTAAAGGTCCTGTATCAACACTTCATGGGTTTTATTTGAAAAAGGCAAAATTTCTGAATCCAAGTTGTGTTAGTTTTTCTTAGTGTTTGATGCAAAGGACAGTTTATTTAACATGTAGACCTTATGTCCATTAAATTCCATGAAAAGTGACTGTTTTCAAGATATGCAAATGTTGAAAATTACTTATCAAACAATAATTAAACCAAAATATGTTAATGTCATTAAATAATAGTGGGAAAGTATTTTGTTTAAATATGACCCTAAAGTATAAGTAAAACACTTTCTCCTTAACATGAAGCTACACAATAATGACTATAAAACAGAATGAACAACACAAACAACGGGTGACTCATCGTATTCAGTAGTCTATGGAAAGAATAATAAATAAATGTAAAAAATAATGAATGAATAATAATAATAATAAATTAACAATGATAGTTACTATACCACAGTTCCAACAGTGTTTCTAACCTTGCTTCTTACAATTCATTCTTAGTCATTTGTATTATTTTCATTGTGTTTTGCTTTTCTGACATAAACTTGGCAGCTGCCTTTAACTATGTATGTAAAATAGATTTTCTGATTCCCTGCACCCACTGTTGTTTTTTTCTGCAACCGCATCAAGTGGATATACAGTGAAGAAAACAAGTATTTGAACTGCTATTTTGCTATTTCTACCACTTCATGGAGGGGTCTGAAATTTTCATCGTAGGTGCATGTCCATCTGCATCACAATGCATGATTTTTTAACGATTTATTTGAGTGATACAGCTGCAAATAAGTATTTGAACACCTGTGTGTCATCTAGAATTCTGACCCTGAAGGACCTGTTAGTCCGCCCATTAGAAGTCCACCTGCACTCCATGTATCATCCTTAATCAGATGCACCTGTTTGAAGTCGTTAGCTGCATAAAGACACCTGTCCACCCCATACAATCAGCAAGACTTTAACTTGTAACATGGCGAAGACAAAAGAGCTGTCCAACGACACAAGAGAGAAAATTGTACACCTCCACAAGGCTGGAAAGGGCTACGGAGCAATTGCCAAGCAGCTTGGTGAAAAAAGGTCCACTGTTGGAGCAATCATTAGAAAATGGAAGAAGCTAAACATGACGGTCAATCTCAATCATGGAGTGCTGCCCCATGCAAGATATCACCTCGTGGGGTCTCAATGATTCTAAGAAAGGTGAGGAATCAGCCCGGAACTACGTGACAGGAGTTGGTCAATGACCTGAAAAGAACTGGGACCAACATTTCCAAGGTTACTGTAGGTAATACACTAAGACGTCATGATTTGAAATCATGCATGGCACGAAAGGTTCCCCTGCTTAAATCAGCACATGTCAAGGCCCGTCTTAAGTTTGCATATGACCATTTGGATGATACAGAGGAGTCATGGGAGAAAGTTTTGTGGTCAGATGAGACCAAAATAGAACTTTTTGGTCATAATTCCACTAAGCGTGTTCGGAGGAAGAAGAATGAAGAGTACAATCCGAAGAACACCATCCCTACTGTGAAGCATGGGGGTGGTAGCATCATGCTTTGGGGGTGTTTTTCTGCACATGGGACAGGACGAGTGCACTGCATTAAAGAGAGGATGACTGGGGCCGTGTATTGTGAGATTTTGGGGAACAACCTCCTTCCCTCAATCAGAGCATTGAAGATGGGTCGTGGCTGGGTCTTCCCACACGACAACCACCCAAAGCACTCAGCCAGGAAAACCAAGGACTGGCTACGTAAGAAGCATATCAAGGTTCTAGCATGGCCCAGCCAGTAGCAGTATCAGTATACATGTTGTTTTTTTGCCAAAAAAAGAAACCCTCCATGTTTAAAATTGTTTGAAACTTATACATCATGGAATTTTACAAAACAAAAGTGTGGCTAATTATATAACTGACTATCTTTACTATTTACAGCACATTTTGTTCTGTCTGTAGAAACACACAAATAGTCATCTATAAGGAGAAACACTGCTGATTCAATGATATTTCAGTACATAAAGATTTTTTTGTTCATTTTTTTCAAATATGCTTCCCTGAATGAAATTATTAAAAAACACAAAAGGCATAGGGAATAAATTATTTATAAATAAATGTCCTATCATAATATAAGAATGATTAAAAATGTGTTGGTTGATGCCAATATGGCTTTCTAACAACACACAAAATTCTGATGAAATGGAGTTAAATAAAGAGACATAACATGGCTTTATGCAATCAAACAAAAGAAACAGACAAATGACACAAATGTATGTTAACGCTTTCCTTGCACACATACTTGTCTGTATGTACATGCATTTGCAATAGACAATATACATAAACAAATGTATCACCCCCCCCCCCATTACTTCCCCTTCCTTTTTTATATAGTTTATTTATTTATATTTATTCATTTTTGTTGTACCTTTTCCTTTCCTTGGCCCCTTTTTCGCTATATAGTTTTTAGCTACAAAAAAAAAATAAACGTGGCAGGATCAATGTCATAATGTTAAAGTAGTAAAGAACATGCACTTGATATAGCCATATAGTCAATAAATACGTTGTATAAAATAAGGTGCTTATGTTGCCGTTAAAAAATCATCGTGACATACTGTTACTGGTTACTTGGTCATGGTACATCATGGTAGCCAACAGAAACCATACAAAACCGCGCAGGAACGTCAGTCGATTAAAGCCAAAAAGAGGCGGGGCACCGTGTTGTGGTGGACTCTCGCTTCCGGCTTCGCAGCGTGAAATCTATAAACTCCAGTACGCAGGAAGAGAAAAGAAATAGAGGATTTGACAGCGAAAGCAGGTAGTTATAACGAATTAGAATCACTGTTTCTTTAAATAGGCTGCGACTTCATTACACTAGTGAATATAGAGGTGATAAAATATGTGAATGGTGATTTAATTCCGTTACACCCGCTGCTGCTCACAAGACGGCATGTGATATCGATTAGAGGAACACAACCCTCGCCCTGTTTCAGCTGTTGACGCACAAGGAGACGCGAAATGAAAGTTTTAACACTAGCGGCGGTTTTATTTGTTTTTTTACCCATTTGTTAAACACTTTTGTCTGTTTTTTACTTTAGACATTAGACAAAATAAAATATTGTGAGCTGGGTATTGTCGTGACTTACGAAGCGGCCACTTACTAAAGAAAGCCGCATCTCCTTGAAACGCAAAGCGTGACGATTAGTTCTTTTTTTATGTTTGATGACATTTTATGAAATCAATTGGTAAATAACACCTTTAAATACTTTTGAAAGCATCATCAATTTAGTTTTAGTGGCTTAAACTTTAAACAGTGCGGTATACTAGATTAAAATCTATCATAGGAGGCAAGTGAAAATATTATATTTAATAAATGTTCATATTTAGATAATAATACTATCATGAATAAACTGTCGTACTTTTAAAATCTATTTTTTCTCTTTTTCAGTGGTGTAGCAATTTTTCTGAAGCCTTGCAGAAACACAGAAGAAGTGATGAGAGTGAATTGATTTCTTGCCATCGTAGCACTATCAAAAGAAGAGGAAAAACAAACTGCATTTCTACATTAGTGAATTAAATCAGTGGTGAATCAAACATGGTGCATGTGTACAACTGCCACCCTTTCGCCTCGCAGCAGATAGTACAGGTCAGTGGAGCCCCATTCATATTGATTTTAAAGCAAATTCTTCTTCTTGAAGTGATCACAATCACAGCTGATCATTTCAAATATATTCTTTCCTTCCCTGTGACCCAGGTGGAGCAGGAGCCTAGGCTGGTCTGCTGTGGAGGCGGAGCCCTGTTTGTGGTGGCCACTGGGGGATGCAAGGTTACCTTAAACCCAATTACTTTTCTATTTATTTTTGTTTGTTTGATTTGTTTCTAATTTCTGCTGCACAGATAATGGCAAACAATTGTTACAATATTTTGATTTTAAGAACCAAAATATATCTCAGTATAGATTTTACATCTCTTTTCTCGAGCTTCTCTCCGCAGCTCTAGAAAAAACAGGTTGTTTTGTGTCTGTCTCAATCATATTAATGAGCCTGTCCTCATATTGGCTGGTTCTGTTGTTTGTTGTATAGTTGTGACATCACAACGCACTCACTAAAAATAATACAGATGCACCTCAGGATGCTGTACAGGTGGTACAAAATAGATAAAATACAAGAGAAAATGGGGAACAGCTGAAAGCTTATAGATGGATTTGTAAGTACATACACTGCTAGTGTACATATATTCACAAGAAAAAGAATAGCTTTGTCTTAGTTGTTCTTTTTTAATTAATTGCACATTCAAAATATTTAGAAAGAATTAAAGAAACAATCAGAATAATAAACTATGACCACTGTGAACCAACTCTGTTCAGACCTGGTCAGTTAGAGGAGATGGCCAGCTAGCCGGGTCTATAGGGGCAGCATATGGTCTGTTTGATGCTGCTGCATCACTTCTCGGGTGGGTTGCAGAGGTGGAGGCAACAATTTCAACTCTGGGACTGAGGAATCTCAGCTGCGCATAAGTCTAATAATGCACAACTAATCTAATAACACATTTTGTCTAAAATAAAATGAAACCTGAGAAATACATGCATGATGTACACTATACTGTACAGTATAATATCCTATGCACTTTATGCACTTTTTTTATATTTATATTAGATTATACATTAATAACTAATATTATATTATAATATTATATTA
Organism: Eupleurogrammus muticus; assembly: GCA_036785175.1. Lineage (NCBI taxonomy): Eukaryota > Metazoa > Chordata > Actinopteri > Scombriformes > Trichiuridae > Eupleurogrammus > Eupleurogrammus muticus. The sequence goes on along the minus strand of JAYKQN010000006.1, from coordinate 28,360,437 downwards.
TTTTATATTCTATTATAGAATATATAATATAATATTTTAATGATGCCAATATTATTGTCATTACAGCGAAATGCTGATTAGGAGAATCAGTGGACTGCAGTATAATATAGCATGTGGGAATGATATGTTATGCTCTAACATGAAGGATGTACACATATAAATTGTAACACTATAAACACACTGTAGACAATGTGAACTGACACACAAACAGCTAGGCTTACAACTATAATATACTGTACAAAGGAGAAGAAATGAAATACAAATTGTAGTTGCAAAAATTCATTTTGATTAACTGTTAAACCTGGAAAAACATGAGCTAACCAGATGTAAAAATGTAAACAAATTTAACATAACAGCTGCTAGATAAATCTAATATTTGCACATTTACCTGAGGAAGGTAAGGTGGAAATAGTTACATTACTGCACAACAGCTTAGGCCCTTCCATAAAATAAACTGAGCTGGGTGTCATCCGTGAAGCAGTGGGAATTAATGCTACATTTGCAGAAGATATTGCTGAGGGAGAGGAGGTAGGTAATGAGGAGCAGGGCACCCAGAACAAAGCCCTGAGGGACACCTGACTAGGGAGGGAATGGAGGAGAAGGAACTGAGCAGTATAAACTGAGTGTGGTGTGAGAGATAAGGACATTAACTGTGTTGTGCCCAGAGATAAGGACGTTAACTGTGTTGTGTTAATCTAAGGTGGAGGCCTACAATCTGGAAGTAGAGGGCTGCCCTCTACTCTGTCGCTTTGCCACCATGGGCACTGTGAGGAGCATTCAGCACAGCAAAATAGGTAAAAGCCACTTTAATGTTCCTCTGTCGGCCTGCCTCTGTTACACAGTAGTAGTGGACAACTACCGCTAAAAGTAGTCACCTGTCGAATTTTTGCTTGAGATAGGTTAGTGGGTCCTCTGCTCTATATTTGGCAGTACACATATCAAATACTATTTCAAAGGCTATTCAGATAACTGCACAACAATTGAATGACTGTTGACAACAATGTATCAATAGTCGGCTACTGATTTGATAGTCAGCATTCCGGTCACACGACTAGGCCACATAGTGCACAGCTCCTCAACAGAGCAACTCAATGATTTAACTCTGTGCATCAGCTCACTAGCAGTCTGCCCACAACAGCCCAGCAAAAACACCAAAATAAGTTCTGTTAGTTAAAAACACAACCCATTGCTGCAAACATCAGAGTGAATGGTAACTATGACTAGAAAGCAAACAATGATGGGTTAAAGATCCGGTTGGTAATATTAAAAAATGTAGCTTTTGATGAGAAACTTGAATATAGTTCTTTGAATGAGAAATGTTTATTTCTCAGCAATATAAAATAGATAGTAAAAGGTATTGATTCTGGTATTGAGTATTTTCTAGCTACTCCAGTGCAAAGGGAATGTCTGCTTGACTGACTCTTTATAAAAGCTATTATATATTATATTAAATCTATTATACTAATACAAATGTAATTCAGATGACTAGCAAGACAGTATATCACACAGCTGTAGTGAATACAGTAAATTTAATTGTGCAAATATAAGCACAACAATTATTGTAAACTTTGCACCAGTTATGGTGTAAATGTAATGCTCTTGACCTTAAAATTGAGTCACCTTGACATATTTAATTCCCTAATTATGCTCACATTGGGGCTATTTTTGATGCCTGGTCCCTCATCCATCTCATCTAGGAGACTATTTGGTGACCATTGAGGAAAAGAACAGCGCTACCTACCTGAGAGCCTACACTAACTGGCGGTACCAGGTAAACACTAAACAGCTTTTTGACCAAAATGAACACTTCAGTTGATCTAAATAAGGAACCTAATTTGTGAATTACAATCAGTCAGTCTTCTATGCATTTATTATGTGTTCCATAGTTTCTTTCTATGCATACATTTTGCCACATAAACACAGTTTATAATGACATTTTTTTTCCTGCCCACCATTTAGGCAGAAGAAAAGGCCCGTGTTGGGGTGCGCTTGTTGGGTCACTTGCTGCGCGGGGCATCTCAGCGAGGCGGTGTGCAGATGGAGATCATTGAGATCCCAATGTCAGAGCGTCCCCTTGCAGTGGCGTGTTGCTCGGTAACTGGCGACCTTCTTGTCGCCTGCCACAAAACACTGGTGCTGTTTACTTTGAGAGGACAGAACCAGCAGAACATGGTAGGAATCCACCTACTAACTTCTTCTTCTTTAACTTCTCTGTGGATTTTTTTTGTAAAATTTGATGTAATTCCTGCAGGAATGAGTTTAGAGAGTGGTAAATAACTCAGAGAGGGATCTCTCTAAAATGTAAAACCATAAAAAGAAGCATTGCAATATCAAAGCCTCATTTTATGTGTTAATTTCTGATTTCTGTTTTGCCTTTTTAATTAGACTAGCTGCTATAATGAATAAATATTATTATTGATAAAGTAAATGTTTTCATGGCATAAGGTTTTCATCTGCTCTTTAAAAATATCAGCATCAGATTCAGCAGAATCTTCAGAGCCCCTGGCCAAACACTCAGCAGAGCTCCACTCAGAGTCAAGGTAACTCAAGTCAAGTAACATGTGAATGTGAACACATTATTTTTTCACATTTTGTATTAAATGAATCTTCACAGAGAAAACAGTTCTCTATGTGCTCATAAATAATACATATACTCAAGTATTGAGAGATGTCAGGGCCTGTGATAAAACAAGAAGGTTGACTATAGAGGCTCTCGTGATAACTGCTCTGACTAATCTCTCTCTTCTTTCTCCAAGGTCAAACCTCAAGTTCAAACCAGAATGTTTCCTTTCTGGACTTCGAACGCTCAGTCATTCTCCATCTTCCTGCAACCAAACCCAAACAGGTACTGTCCTTTAGTTTAAATAAGTTTATCTTTATTTGATCTAGAGCAGGGGTACTCAAATAGAAATGATGATGGGCCACTTTTTATTTTTCCATTGACTCAACGGGCCATTTATTGACAATGTGTATGATGGATACCATAACAATGAAACATTTATTTTGAACTTTCCTTTTCATTGAAAACAATAATATAAGGGCCTTCATAAAATAAAAGCATACTTACCATTTTGGCAGATAACTAAATAAAATAAATAAAACAAATAAATAATAGAAAACATTACCCTGTTAATAATCCAAAACAAATACCATTCAAACTGCCCATTTTGTGTGCTTTGGTTAACAAACTCAAGAACTTGTCACACTGTCAATAACGCTTAATGTGAGAAATGGCCTCGAGTGTCTTTGGCCAGCCTTTGGAACCTTGGCTTGAATGGTGTGACAGCCAGGCAAACACACTGATGTGTGTGTTCATTTGTGAGTCGGCTGCGGTACTGGTTTTTGACAATGTTCATGGTGGAGAATGCAGATTCACACCTGTACGTTGACCCAAACATGGTCAGGATGTGAATAGCCAGCCTCTTCAGCAGAGGGAAATTGGCTGCAGTTACCAGGTTTGACCAGAAGGTGATGACGTCACACTGAGCCTCCTTGAGTGCAACGTTCTCTTGCAGGTCAATGAGCTCAATTTGCAGAGCAGCAGCTGGGATGTAAGGGAAGATTTGATGTGCTTCTGAGGAGAATCCTCTCACATCATTCACCAGGAATGGGTTACTAATGCAAAGAAGCATTTTCTCTCCCAGAATGAAATCATCAAAGCGTTTTTGGAAATTTGCAATAAGTTTCTCCAGAAATGGCATGTGCTTTTGGTGAGCTCCTTTTTCTTTGGTCTGCTCCAAAAGTCTGGGAAAATGGAGCAATTCCTCCTGTAAACAACAAAGAAAAATAACAATTAGGCCTACCATTTTCATCTCAAATTATTGTTATCATTATTATATTATTATTATTAGTAGTAGTAGTAGTAGTAGTAGTAGTATTAGTAGTGGTAGTAGTAGAATTGTCGTTGTTGTTGTTATTATTATTATTATTATTATTATTATTTCAAAGGACATTACAAAAAAAATAACAATGTGTGGTAGACAATGTGACAACAGCATACCTGTAAGTCACTCTTAAAGACCTGTAGTTTCCTCTGGAATGCCCGCACTGCTGACATCAGCTCGCACACCGTGTTGCCCTTCCCTTGGAGCTTCAGGTTCAGGTCATTCATGTGGGATGTCATGTCAGTCAGAAATGCCACTGCCTCTATCATTTCTGGATTTTGCAGGAAATCCATGAACAGTTTTGCTTTGGCACTTTTTTGTTGTGACAAAAATAGTTGTAGTTCATTCCTGATGGCCCAAAAGCGTTCCAGGACCTTGCCCTTGCTCAGCCATCTGATGTTGTTGTGTAGAAGCAAGTCGTCAAATTCAGCATTGACCTCCGTAAGGAATAACTTCAACAAGCGATGCTGCAGTGCAGATGATGCTCTCAAGAAATTAGCCAGCTTCATCATTGTGTTCATGATTTCAGCATAGATTTCTCCCAGACTTGCACACAGGATGGACTGGTGAATTATGCAGTGGTACGATATGAGTTGAGGGTGAAGCAGCTTCAGTCGCTGAACTAGTCCCTTCTCTCTGCCCATCATAGATGGTGCCCCATCAGTAGCCACTGACACAATTTTCTTCACATCAATTTCTTTTTCATTCAGAACTCCCATTACGGCATTGTAAATGTCTTCCCCCCCTCGTCTGTCCGCACAGGTCTGCCATGCCCAGCACATCTTCAATAAACTCCCCTTTTGACTCGTCAAAGTACCTCACAAACACAATCAATTGCGTGACATCGGTGGCATCAGTGGATTCATCCACAGCTATGGAAATGCACTCTGTTTTTTTAATTCCATCACTCAACTGTCCTGCTACGTCACTAGCCAGCATTTCTGTGCACCTGCATGCTGAGGAGTCGGAGAGTGGGATTTGGTTGATTAGGGCTTTCATCTCTTCTTTTTCTTTCCCTTCCAAGAGCGTGTCCATCACGTCAACCATGCACTCTTTAACCATCTCCGCGTCCTTGAATGGTTTCCCGTGCTTTGCTAAGCGCCACGCTACTCTAAAAGAGCATTCGGTTGCCTTTTGCTGTTTAGTCAACGAATTGTGGATTATTCTGCTGGATGTTTGATATGACGACATTAGGGAATTTAATTTAGTTGTTCTAATCGTGGAATTTTGCGGAAATGTTTCTTCGAAGTGCTTGTGTTTTGATTCATAATGCCGTTTAACATTGCACATTTTCACTGCCGCGACACTTTCTTGGCAAATCAAACACAAAGGTCGCGTGCTGGATGGTGGGAGAAAGAAGGCAAACCTCTCTGTCCATTCTGGGTGGAACTGGCGGTTCTCGCTGTCTACTTTTCTTTTTGGCGCAACCTTTGAACAAGCCATTGTGGCTGTGGCTCCGTAAAACGTGTCTGTCTAGTTTGCGAGTGTGGTGAGGGCTTGCTTGCTATTTGTTTATTATTGCCATGGAGCCAGTCCTCACATCTCGTTGCAACGTTGCAACGCGTTTCAAAATAAGAGCGCCTAGCGCATTTTTTTTTTTTTAATAAAAAATAATAAATCCGAACGGCTCACGGGCCATAAATAGACCCCCCGTGGGCCTAAGATGGCCCGAGGGCCGCCATTTGAGTATGGGGGATCTAGAGGGACAACATACATACATCATGAAAAGTACTATAAAATATTTAAATGCAATCAATTTTCAAAATTGATTGCATTGATTCAAAACTTTCTATTGACTTAAATTCTTCAGAAGATGATACAAAGGTATGTATATTAATAAAAGGGAATGTTATAACACAGTAAATTAAAGTGGCTACAAGTAAAATCTCATAAAAGGTACAAAAAATAAAAGGTAAATCTCATACATTGTTTCCCACAGATGAAGCAGCACTGTGTGGTGCTAGGAGTCTGAACGGAGGGGGGTGGTGTCGATTGAAACATCAAACTAATTTGTGGCGCTACGATTTCAATGTGCGGGAAACACTGAAATAACAATACATATAAGAGCTGCAGCTAACAATTTTGATAATTTATAAGTCCATTGATTATTAAAAAAAATAATCAATTAGTTGTTTGGTTCATAAAATTGTGTACAATGTTGATCACTCTTTCCCAAAGCTAAAGATTCATCCTAAAATGTCTTTTTTCATCCTAACCAACAGTCCACAACAAACTCATCAGTTTACTATTATAGAAGAATAAAGAAACTTAAAAATTGTCAGATTTAAGAATGTGGAACCAGTCAAAGATTTTTTTTTCTTCTTTGAAAAAAATTATATTTAAATCCATTACTTGATTTGATTGACCTAAGATGAGGTAAACACCAAAGGTGCTTCGCTACAAGCAGAGACTGCATGAGCAACTATGGATGTAGATCAGGGGTGGGGCAACCCTGGCCCCGGAGGGCCGGCGGGGGCCCGCGCCGGCCCTCCGGGGCCAGGCCCAACCAGGCAGCAACACACCCGACCCCACCAACGAAGGTGCAGAGTAGCAGTAATTAGTAGAATCAGGTGCGCTCACCGCCCGGCCGGAACAAGGACCCGCAGCCACACCGGCCCCCCGGGACCGGAACCGCCCACCCCCGATGTAGATGTTAAGGTTTTAGCTGGTGGAGTGTCATAGTGTTCCTAGGGACCCCTTCCGCATCCTCAGCAGGCATCTCAGGGTCCCAGGTGTTTCGCCCCTTAACCTGTACACCTCTCCTGAGTGGGGCAGCAAGGGCTGAGTTAGCCTTCACCTGTGGAAGGGGTCCAGCTGTGATTTCTTGACAGCCACAGCCACCTGGAACTGCTTTCGGCTACTGTGGCTATCTCCCTGGTAGCCTTCTGTACTTGTTTGGCATCAAGCCCGATCTTCTGCAGGAAACTGCGAATAGATGTGGCGGGGAAACCACGAGCCCCAACCTCAATTGGGTAGAGGGTGGCATGCCATCCAGCAAGGGTCGCCTAATCTACTATGTCCTGATACTTACCTTTCTTTGCCTGATGAGATATGGCTAGCCTGTCTTCCCAGGGAACAGTGAGTTCGGCTAGAATGATGGACTTCGAGCTCCTAGAAAGAAGGATCATATCCGGTCGGAGGGTAGTTGCCACCACCTCCTGAGGAAAGACCAGCTTCTTCTTGAGATCCACCCGCAGCTCCCAATCTGATGCGCAGTGTAGCATTGATGGTAGGCGGTCAGGTCTTTTTCCCTTTGGGACTTTACTGCCCTCTCGCTGGAAGCTTGTGGGCCTTGGTGGTACTGGTGGCTGTTTGTTGGTGTGGCTTCTCTGTAGTTCGACCCACTTAGCGACCTCGGTGAGGACTTTGTCGTGTCTCCACCTATAGCGCCCGTCTGCCAGAGCTTTTGGGCAGCTGGTCAGAATGTGGTTCAGTGCGCAGAGGCTGGCGCCGCACTGACTACAGGATGCCTCTTTCTCCTTGCCCCAGATCTTCACATTACTTGGTGTGGGTAGGAGATCAGCCACAGCGCGCAGCAGGAAGTTCAGCTTGCCTTGGTCAGTGCCCCAGAGCTCCTTCCAAGACAATGGTCTCTCGAGCGCCCCCTCCCACTGCATCCAGCGCGCCTGGGAGCCCAGCCCTGCTGCTTTGATTCGACGGTCTTCTTCAGCTGCCTCCCGCACCCTTTGCACCACCAAGTCCCTTCTGTCTCGCATGTTGCTCTTCGTCCAGCTCTTGACACCGTAGTTTCCAAGCCCTAGCCGTCCGCGACACACAGTGCCCACGATTTCCTGATGCCTCCAGTAGGCTTCCGCTTCCTTCACCGCCTCGAGGGGTTTCCACTTCCTGCCGCAGTTAATAGCAGAACTTGCATACCTGACACTTGCGTCCCTAGAGACTGAGAGCGTGCATGCTGCCCTTGCCTTGGTGGCCTTGAATTCTTCTATGACAGAGGAGCATGGTAACCGGAGTACTGATGACCTGCTGTAGAGGTTGACTGCGCTGAAAGCTGGAGGAACACCCAGCCATTTACGAATAAACCTGCTACAGACTCTCTCCATTGCTTCAACTCTTGTCATAGGGAAGTCGTAGAGCAGAAATGGCCACTGGAGCCTTGGTATGATGCCATGCTGAAAGCACCACACCTTGAACCTACCTAGCAGCAAACTCCTGTCTATTCTCCTTAGCCACTCCTTTAGTTGGGCTGCGGTGTCTTCGAGGTTTAGCCTGTCCTTCAGAGTGCTGTCATAGTTTTTCCCCAGGCATCGGATTCGCTCCTCCTGAATGGTTGGAATCTCTGACCCCTGGATGCTGAAGGTGTTATACTCGACAGATTTCCCTTCAGGATGCACAAGCTTCTGGATTTGCTGGGCTTGAACTGCATACGGGCCCAGGTGGCCATCTTATCCAGGGAACTTAGGACCCATCGTGTCCCATGGATGGATGGGGTCATCACGGTGATGTCGTCCATGAAGGCTCTGCAGGCTGGATGCCTTGTCCCATCCGCTGCCGTCGGTCCTTTAAACTGAGACTCTCCTGCTTTCAGCGGTAGGTTCATAGCTGCCACAAACAGGGAGACTGATATGGTGCAGCCAGCCATGATCCCTTTTTCCAGCCTCTGCCACTTGGTGGTAAAATCCTGTGCACTGAACCTCATCTGTAAAGAACCCATATGAGCCATCACCAACTTAATGACCTCTGATGGTACTTGGTAATGAACCAATGCCTTGCAGATAAGCTGGTGTGGAACATTTGGGTAAGCCTTGGCGAGGTCTAGCCAGACCACCGAGAGAGATTTCTTGTTGCTCTTCGCCTCCTTAATTATCTGGCTAATTACCGCCGTGTGCTCCAGTACTGCCGGTACTCCTCCTTTCTGGACACTTGTATCGATGTAGCCATTGACAAGTAAGTATGATGTCAACCTTCGGGCGATGATTGCCCAGAAGACCTTCCCCTCAACGTCCAGTAGGGAAATCTCTCTAAACGGGTCAAGGCTTGATGAATTCAGCTCCTTAGGAATGAAGCAGCCCTCTGCAAGCGTCCACAGCCAGGGTTCCTGCTTCTTCTTCCACAGTGTGCGCAGGAGTGTGGCCAGTCTCCTTAGCAGCTGTGGGCAGTTCTTATAAATCTTATAAGATGTCCCTGATGGACCAGGAGCGGATCCCGCTCGAGCCCGTCTCACCACTGACCTCACTTCTTCAAAAGTGAAGTCTGCCATGTTGAAATGGGTGCTTGGATTGAGCTTTGGGATAGGGAAGGGGCACTCTCCCAATGGTAGGTCCCTGCTGGGGTCGCTATGTGCTGCCTTTACAGCATCCTCCACTTCTTCCTTGGAACATGCCAGTCTCCCACTCTTGGGCTGGCCAAGGAGGTCAGATGTGTAGTGGAACGGATCGTTGAAGAAAGATTTCCTCTGCCGGCGCTTCTCTTTCTGTCTTCTCCGCGTTGCCTCTGCCCTTTGCAGCTGGAGTAGGCTTCTCCGCACCTCTGAGCTTAGCTCGCTCAGGGCTTCCTTCTCCTGATGTTCTGCTCCCCGCCACCTCTTCTTGAGTTCTCTGAGGTCTTGGCGCATTTCAGCAATGCGCCGTTGCCTTCTGCTGGGGCCTGATGGCTGTTTCTCAGGCTTTCCTTCCTTAACTCCAAATCTGTTGTAGCATACTTGGTACACTGTCTCCACCAGAGTCTTGATCTTTTTTACAGCATCCCCTCTCAAGGTGTTCTCAAGGATGATGCTGAGGTCTTCATCCAGTTGTGCCCACCTGTGGTCCATGGCTGATGGCAAGTTCAACCGCAGCTTCTTCGGCAAGCCCTCCATGTTCGGGGCTTCTTGGCTCATCCTTATGCTCGGAGCAGGTTCAGCTAGGGGGTCCTGAGCACTGTGGTGTGCCTCCTGACTCCGGTCCTCCATCGACTGACAAACAGAGCTAGCAAACTCTGAGATTAAACTCTGGGCCATGCTAGGTGTTTTGCGCTGCTGCAACTGCTCTTTGCACTTGGATTTACCTTGATGGATTTTCACGCCCCGCTCGTTCTTGAAACTTCTCCCACAGATGGAGCACCTTCTGTTTGCTTCACCTTCCTGTCTTTCCACATCCAAGTTCGTAGTCCTTATATCGTCATCCGGGTCAGTTACCATATGATCCGTCCTTGACAGCAGATTATCCTCCCCCCCTCCTCGGTCTGCTTGGGGGTATTCTCTTCGTTTAATACTTGTAGCGTTTGGTGCAGTCTGTCGGGGTGCCAGCCCTAGGACTATTGCGTGCCGTCTTTCCGTGCGGTCATCCATTCTTTCATGGAAGTCTGTGGGTCTTTCCCCACCGCCAATGGGCCTTTCCCCATGGTCACGACAGTTAAGATGAAGTAAACACCAAAGGTGCTTTGCTACAAGCAGAGACTGCATGAGCAACTATGGATGTAGATCAGGGGTGGGGCAACCCCGGCCCCGGAGGGCCGGCGCGGGCGCAGGCCCCCGCCCCAACCATAATATAACAACATACTATAGTAACAACCTAAGAATGCAGTACATTCAAAAAGCCCTAATGCTCTCAGTTTTGGTTGCCCATTAACCATTTAATAAATATTCTTTTCAGTAAAGGTTAGAGAAGCAGTTTGAAGTTCTTGAAGTTCCTCTGTTCAATCTCCTGACCTGCAAAGTGGGTGAGAAAAGTGGAAGATGTATCACTTTCTTGTCCTTTATCATCTAACCCCAACTGATCCCGTAGAGCTGCTCAACTGCCGTGAGATTGATTGTACAGTTTCTATATGTGAACGTGGTCCTGCAAAAGAATGTTTTAAAGAAAAAATTCTAAAAGTAGGTCATATTTACATAAATTACTTTATGTAAGTTATACAACTATAATATTATTTGTACATTGTGTTGTGTGTTTTATTTTTATTTCTTTATAGTTTTTTTATCTTCAGCTTTATTTTCTTCTCTTTATCTGTAACGCTGCAGTAACACACAAATTTCCCCGTTGTGGGATCAATAAAGTTTTATCTTATCTTATATATAAATAAATATTTCTAACACAGGTGATATGGTGGAGCAGTAAGTAGCACTGTTGTCTCATAGCAAGAACGTCAGAGGTTCAGTTCCTTGGTCTGGGATCTTTTTGTGTAGAGTTTCATTTCTCTCTGTGTCTATGTGGGTTCTCTCCAGGTTCTCCAGCTTCCTCCCACAGTCCAAAAACATGCTGAGGTTAATTGGGCACTCTAAATTGCCTGTATGTGTGAGTGATTGGTGTCTGTATCCCTGCCTCTCTCCTGTAATGTGCTGGGATTGGCTCCAGCAGATCCCCTGACCATAATGAGGAATAAGTGGGTATAAAAAATGACTGACTTCTAACACATTATTTGACCTATAATATATATATATATTTTTTTAATTATTTAGAGTATTGTTAAATTATTACATGCAATAACCTTTTAAATGCCAAATTTTGACTAACATTTTGCACAATGATGCATTTTTTTTTAATATCTTATAAGTTTACAATCTTACTGCACATCTGTGTTTGTATTGACTGTGTACTTTACTTTACTTAAACAATAGCCTCTCTTACTGAACAGCAATAAAATGTATTCATGTAAGTATTATGAGCTGTGTCTAAAATAAAACCATGTAAATTATTAAAATTGAGGATGATTGACAATCATCTTAAAATTTTTGATGACTTGATGAACATACACACCTCCTGTGCCCTTCAGGTTGCGCTGTGTGCAGGTTATGTGGCGGTGCAGTCAGACCTGGAGGTGCTGGTACTGAAACTGGATGCATCCTCTGAACATGTAACCCTGGAAGAACCAATAGACCAACAAAAGAGTGGTAAAAACACACAAAATGTCATCACTACATGTATTTTGCATGTATCAGCTTTTATTTACTTTGCAGTGATATCACTCAGGTTTTTCCACATTTTCACATCTCCTGTCTCTCTACTAGGTGCCCAAAAAATTATTTTGAAAAAATTTAAATAATTTGTGGTGTATTTTGATATGAGCAGGAGATTTCCTAGATGACCAGACAGATTTTATGCTGCTTCCGAGACATCAGGAGTTGCTTGGTGCCCAAGCTAAAGACTGTGACATCCACGTCAAAATTGAAAAGACTGGACTGGAGGACAGAGGACAATACACACTGACCTATGTACTGTTCAGGTGTGTATATTTTAAAAGTAATCAAACTTCGGATTTTCCAATAAGGCTATTTTTACTGAATAAAGAAATATTCCGGCTGTGGGATTTGTATCCTGCAGGCGTTTCACTCCAGACTACTTCCAGGGCTGCACTGTGGAGGAGACACAACTTCATTCATTACAGCTCTACCCACTGTTCACCAGTGAGTATGGCATGCTCCAGTTCACCAGTGGGTACGGTACATGCTTTTATGGCAACAATCTCAACTTGTAACAGCAATAATAAATGGAAACATTTCAATTGAAAAGAAGAAACAGCCACAAGCCCAACTGAAGGACAAAACAATACCTAAAAAAGGAAAAGGACAAAATGCTACTTGTAATTATTCTACCTGTATCAAAAGAGTACCAGTCTTTTTGAGAGGTGAGGCTTGGCTGATTGTGGTGATATGTTTTATTTCCGTAGCCTGAAAAAGGTGGGCACAGGACCAGGGTAAAAACTTCAATGTTTTACTAAAATGCAGGGTGAGTTGGCGAAAATTTGTAATGGGAGCGATAGGAAGAGCAAAAGCGCAGGGTGAGTTGGCGAAAATTTGTAATGGGAGCGATAGGAAGAGCAAGAGCGTGAAGCTGCGCTTGCAGGGTCATAGCACCAAAACCGTACAACTCTCAGCTTTCTTACTCACATTGTAGCGATCGGGAGGGTCGTGCCGACGTTTTGATATACAAATTATTAATGTGCGGTAACTGTGGCCGTGGCCGCAAGTTAGATATGTTTTTTTTTAGTGATGCACGATATATCTGCCAACCGATATATATCCGCCGATATGTCACGTTTTTTAACTTATCGGTATCGGTCCGATGTCAACAAATTTTGGCCGATATGTCAACAATTGGCAGAGTTAAACCGCTACAGTTAGTTGGGTCACTGTCTGCGTGTCTCTCGGCGACGCACTAAGCTAGCTGGTCCTAGCGGGCTCCTCCGTCACATCGCATCGCCCGAAAAGACAAAAAAATGCGCGGAACGTTGCTCCGGGGTGTCGGACGCCATCCTGCCGCCTTCTCATCGCCGGCCGCCGCCTCCTCCGCCTCGGCCGCCGATGTCGCCGCCTTCGCGGAGCCTCATCGGGTCCGCTCCGCCGTACTTCCTCTAACCAGCCGCCGACTGGTGGACTGGAGAGGGACGGCCTCTGGCCAACGAGTGGTCCTATCCACCATGGTCAGGACGTGGGTATATCCCGGGACAGGGGTAACGGTCCGACAAGGTCGATGTTCACATGGTCGAATCGTCGTTCCGGAACCGTGAACACCTCCAACGGAGCCCTAACATGGCGGTGAACTTTGGCCCGCTGGCACTCAACGCACGTGTTGGCCCAGTTGCGTACATCTTTTTTCATGCCGTGCCACACGAATTTGCCGGACACCAGCTTCACCGTCGTCTTCACGCCAGGGTGAGATATGCTGTGCACGGCGTCAAACACGCGCCTCCTCCACGTGGCAGGGACCACCGGGCGGGGGTCTGGTAGTGATACGTCACACAGTAACAGGCCTCCCGCACCATCAAAAGGCACATCTTGGAGCCGCAGGTCTGTAGGCGCCGCACGCAACAGCCGCACATCCTCCGCGGTGGCCTGGTCTGCTGCCATGCGCCCATAGTCCAGGCCCAGATGAGCCACAGTGGCCACAGCACGCGACAGGCAGTCGGCCGCGCGATTGTCTTTTCCCGCCAGATGGCGTATGTCTGTGGTGAACTCCGATATGTAGGACAAATGGCGCTGCTGTCGACCAGACCACGGTTCCGACACCTTGGCCATGGCGAAAGTCAGTGGCTTGTGGTCTACGAAAGCCGTGAAATGGCGCCCCTCCAACATGTTCCGGAAATGTCTGACCGCCAGGTAGAGGGCGAGCAATTCACGGTCGAACGTGCTGTACTTCCGCTCATTGGGGCGCAGTTGGCGGCTAAAGAAGGCCAAAGGCTGCCAGGCGCCATCAACCCACTGTTCGTAGGCCGCCCCGACAGCAAAATCTGAAGCGTCGGAGGTGACGGCGATTGGGGCAGTAGGGACTGGATGCGTCAACATGGTGGCACGTGCCAATGCCGCCTTGGTTTCATTAAACGAGTCTATCCGAGCGCTCGACCACTCCACCAGTTGTTTGTCTCGTCCTTTCAGCGCCTCATACAAAGGTTGCATGACGCGGGCTGCCTGGGGAATGAAGCGATGGTAGAAGTTGACCATCCCCAGGAACTCTTGCAGCGACTTGATGTTGGTCGGCCGTGGAAAGTTGACGACCGCCTCCACTTTGGAAGGAAGGGGAAAGGCGCCGTCCTTGGTGACTCTGTGTCCCAGAAAGTCCACCGTAGAGAGCCCAAATTGACACTTGTCGGGGTTGATGGCTAGCCCGTGACGTGACAGCCGCTCAAAAAGTGTCCTCAGGTGCCCCAAGTGTTGTGAGTGGGACTCACTCGCGACCAGAATGTCGTCGAGGTAGACGTAAAGGAATGGCAGGTCGCGCAGTACGCTGTCCATAAGCCTTTGGAATGTCTGAGCTGCATTCTTGAGGCCAAATGGCATCCTCAGGAATTCGAACAATCCAAAAGGCGTGATAACTGCGGTCTTCTGGACGTCAGACGCACGTACGGGAATCTGATGGTAGCCTCTCACCAGGTCCACCTTCGAAAACACCGTTGCCCCTGCCAGGTGCGTGGAAAAGTCCTGAATATGCGGGACTGGGTACCTGTCTGGCGTTGTGACATCGTTGAGACGCCTAAAATCACCGCATGGGCGCCAACCTCCATTAGGCTTCGGCACCATGTGCAGGGGCGACGCCCACGGGCTGTTAGAGCGTTGTATGATGCCCAGCCGCTCCATTTCTGCGAACTCCGCTTTCGCCACTGCGAGCTTGGATGCCTCGAGGCGGCGCGCACGTGCGTAAATGGGCGGGCCCGTCGTGTCGATGAAGTGCTCGACGCCATGTAGCACCGTTGGAGACGCAAAGTCTGGGTTGGAGAGTGTGGGGAACTCCACTAACAGCTGCTGGTAAGCATCCCGTGTCACCGGCGCAGTCGCCAACTGCACAGCGCCGACGTCGCTTGGCGTGCATGCATAAGCGATCAGCGTGTCTGTGTCGACCAAACGCCTGTTTTTCAAGTCCACCAGTAAGCCGTGCGAACGCAGAAAATCTGCACCAAGAATGTGGAAACTGGTGTCCGCAGTCACAAAGTTCCATCCAAACGTCCGACCGCCGAAACAAAGTTCCACATATCTTCTTCCGTAAACACCTACGGACTCACCGCTGACGTTGACGAGCTGTGGAAGCCGGCCCGCTGAGTGCTCTCTGCTAGGTCGCGCCCGTTCGTTTGGGGAGGCGGGCACCATGCTAGAGTGAGCACCCGTGTCGCAGAGAAAACGGGAGCCGGACAAGCTGTCGTGTACATAGAGTAGCGTGTTGTCCTCGCCGGCACCCGCCGCTACTGGCGAGTACCGGCCGCGTAGTTTCCCTGGACACCAAACGAGCAGGGCTGACGGCACTTCTCTGCCAGGTGTCCGAATTTTCTGTGATAGCGGCACAACCCCGCCTGCTGCTGCGGTGTGGTAACCGCACGTGAACGGGCGGAGTAGGTGGCGGTATCGACCCGTGCACCACCAGCAGCAGCGGCGAGCGATCCGTCGTCGAAAAACTGGCGAGCGCTGACCTCACGTGTCCAGGCAACGCACGCATGAACACACGTGTGAACATTAGTCCGGGAGAGTGTTCACCGAGCGAGTCCAACATGTAATCCATCAGTTCGGAAGGACGTCTTCCACCCAGTCCCTCGATCGCGAGTAGCCTATCAGCCCTCTCAGCCTCAGAAAGTCCAAAGGCGTACAGCAGCTGCTGCTTTAAAGTGGTGTAACGGTCGGTCGGGGGAGGGTGCTTCAACAGTCCCACTAGCCTGGACGCCGTGGACGCGGGAAGCGCTGCCACCACCAGGTGGTAACGAAAAAAATCGCTCAAGACGCCGTGCACGGCAAACTCCGACTCGGCGTGTACAAACCACGCATCCGGTGAAGTCTCCCAAAAAGACGGCAGCTTGAGGTGTGGTGCTCCGACGCAGGCTGACCCGGCGGGCGGCGGCGTGGGCTGTGGGGGCGCCATGTTAGCTCCGAGTGAAGTTGCCTCGTTGGAAAACGGCAGTTCGTCAACCGGCTCCGTTGTAACGCAGGCGGCGCGCTTCTTCTTCGGCATGGCAGCGTGTTTAGTATCGCCAAAAACGTCCAGCGATACGTTCGGGGTCACCAGTGTAGAAGTGTGCATTTCAATAAAAAGACCACTTCTGCGTGTGTAGTTGCTATGCAACGCATAGAACGGTTTTATTGAATCTGAACTAAAATACAAACTGCCCGCCGAGACCGTGCTCTCGGGGGAGGGGCGTAACGTGTGATGTGCTGTTCAACAACGTAACAGAGAGCCCACTCAACGGAACGGATAGGGGGAATTATGTCCATGAATAGCTACCGCTACACCACCTAGAATAAAAATAGTGTTTTTTTATTTTTCTAAATCTTTTTAAGAAAGTTAAACTATCTGGTGCCAAGTTTTTCAGATTACCACATGACAGAGTTTTACAGTGAGCCTTCCTTTAAATAAAGAGCACTGTTGTGCTTTTCAAATGTACAGTGTTTTTTCTGGTCTGTACTAAATTTGTGACACTACAGAAAACTTTTTTTCCTCTACATATATCGATATCGGCAAATATCGATATCGGCAGTGACTGCAGATATGTATATCGGATATTGATATCGGCCGAAATTTTCACATCGGTGCATCCCTAGTTTTTTTCAAAGGAATATCGCCACCAAAAGACATACCTCCCAACTATTTGTCACTATGTGCACTGGGAGGTAATTGGCCTGGCTACACCAGCCCGAACTAATAATAAATTTAAGAAAGATTGTGCATTGTGCCGAGAGTTGGCCTGGCTACACCAACCCGAACTATTTAAGCTTGTAGCTATAGGCACAAAACACTCCCGTCAAGCTGTCCGATGACTCAAGAAAAGAGTGACCTGCTAATTTCTGCTTGTTGCTGACTGCCTGGATCACATCAGTTATGTGAAAGGGGTCGGACCTGGAAAGACAGGATATACAGTGGGGAAAATAAGTATTTGAACACCCTGCTATTTTGCTATTTCTCCCACTTAGAAATCATGGAGGGGTCTGAAATTTTCATCGTAGGTGCATGTCCACTGTGAGAGAGATAAACTAAAAAGAAAAATCCAGAAATCACAATGCATGATTTTTTAATGATTTATTTGTGTGATATAGCGGCAAATAAGTATTTGAACACCTGAGAAAATGTATGTTAATATTTGGTACAGTAGCCTTTGTTTGCTATTACAGAGGTCAAACGTTTCCTGTAGTTTTTCACCAGGTTTGCACATACTGCAGGAGGGATCCTGGCCCACTCCTCCACACAGATCTTCTCTAGATCAGTCAGGTTTCTGGGCTGTCGCTGAGAAACACGGAGTTTGAGCTCCCTCCAAAGATTTTCGATTGGGTTCAGGTCTGGAGACTGGCTGGGCCATGCTAGAACCTTAATATGCTTCTTACGGAGCCAGTCCTTGTTTTCCTGGCTGTTTGCTTTGGGTCGTTGTCGTGTTGGAAGACCCAGCCACGACCCATCTTCAATGCTCTGACTGAGGGAAGGAGGTTGTTCCCCAAAATCTCACAATACACGGCCCCAGTCATCCTCTCTTTAATGCAGTGCACTCGTCCTGTCCCATGTGCAGAAAAACACCCCCAAAGCATGATGCTACCACCCCCATGCTTCACAGTAGGGATGGTGTTCTTCGGATTGTACTCTTCATTCTTCTTCCTCCAAACACGCTGAGTGGAATTATGACCAAAAAGTTCTATTTTGGTCTCATCTGACCACAAAACTTTCTCCCATGACTCCTCTGTATCATCCAAATGGTCATATGCAAACTTAAGACGGGCCTTGACATGTGCTGATTTAAGCAGGGGAACCTTTCGTGCCATGCATGATTTCAAATCATGACGTCTTAATGTATTACCTACAGTAACCTTGGAAACGTTGGTCCCAGTTCTTTTCAGGTCATTGACCAACTCCTGTCGTATAGTTCCGGGCTGATTCCTCACCTTTCTTAGAATCATTGAGACCCCACGAGGTGATATCTTGCATGGGGCTCCACTCCGATTGAGATTGACCGCCATGTTTAGCTTCTTCCATTTTCTAATGATTGCTCCAACAGTGGACCTTTTTTCACCAAGCTGCTTGGCAATTGCTCCGTAGCCCTTTCCAGCCTTGTGGAGGTGTACAATTTTCTTTCTTGTGTCGTTGGACAGCTGTTTGGTCTTCGCCATGTTACAAGTTAAAGTCTTGCTGATTGTATGGGGTGGACAGGTTTCTTTATGCAGCTAACCACTTCAAACAGGTGCATCTGATTAAGGATGATACATGGAGTGCAGGTGGACTTCTAATGGGCGGACTAACAGGTCCTTCAGGGTCAGAATTCTAGATGACACACAGGTGTTCAAATACTTATTTGCCGCTATATCACACAAATAAATCGTTAAAAAATCATGCATTGTGATTTCTGGATTTTTCTTTTTAGTTTATCTCTCTCACAGTGGACATGCACCTACGATAGAAATTTCAGACCCCTCCATGATTTCTAAGTGGGAGAAATAGCAAAATAGCAGGGTGTTCAAATACTTGTTTTCCCCACTGTATGTCCTAATACTAGTTGATTCATAACTAACAAATAATATCCATGAGCCAAATGTTGTTTCTTCTCTTGAAGTCAATATTTTATGATGCTATAATGAATAAATAACTTCATAAGATTCTGATTTCTTCATTGTGTTCCTTTAATTCCACAAATGAACTGCTAGAATATCAAAAATTAAATTGTGTATTTGTCATTTTAGTGTATTGTCTTACCTCTGCTGATTAATATCTTGAGCTGTGGTTAAAATCTTTTCGATCTTGAGTGAAGTCTTCTGTCTGTCTCCCTCTAGGTAACCAGTCAGTGGCTCTTGATGAACCAACATGTGTCTTCTGTTTCTTTTCCCTCCCCTCCACTGGTTACCTGTACACTCTAAAGGGTGGAGTTGAGCTCCTCTCAGCCTATCAATATCCAGAGAAGGTCCTAGAAGCAGTGCTGACAGACCAGCTTCTACACGTCATAACCAAGTATGTCTGCAGTCCTGATTTAATGAAATGAATGAATATTACCTGAAGTCAGGTTTTTTTTTTTTTTACTTCAGAGGGTTTCAAAATATGTACAACATACAGTCTGATCTCGATTATTAGACTTTTGATTTAGATCAGACATAATCAAAAAAATAAACAAAAAAAAGCTGCAGCACAGACCACTATTCATTACATTCATTTGATTCTGAATATTGATATAGTTCAAATTTTAATATATTTGTAAATGTTGGCCTGGCCAGTGTCAATTGCCTTTCCCAATTAGCCTGGTAGAGCTTGGAAATACATTAAGGCAGACACACAATGACAACTAGCTGTTACTAGCTGATGCTGCCACTCAGAATGTTATTGGTGCATCAATAAACTGCCACAACCATTACAATCATACAAAGTAAATATAGATATGAAATGTTTCATTATATATGTATTATGGATGTATTAGTTTCACTTTTTGAATTGAATTACTGACATAAATAAACTTTCTCCTGATATTTTTTTTCATTGAGATGCACCTCTAAACCTGCTGAGATCTTGAGTAAAGTAAAAGTTGGTATCTACTCAACAGATTAGCTTTACCAATAATCCTTGCAAAACATCATAACTGCCCCTGTGTTGAAGTGGAGAACTGGACGTATATATGTAGTTTACAAAATCCCTTGTGTTATAGGCCTATCACCAATTATCTTTTCTATTAAAATAGTTACATAGTTGAAAAGGAATTTAATTACATGGTCTGGTGTTGAAAAGCAAAACTACAAAATAGCAAAAAAAACAAGAATTGTTTAAATTGTGAGACGCTCAAAGTTTCCCTTGCTAGTACAAAGGATGTGGCCATATGGGGATGTCCAGGATAGCAAGAGAAACCATCTCAGCAATGCCTATCACTCACAGTTTTTGCAGTGTCTTGTCTTAATAGGAATATATTCTGATACAGTAGTCAAACTGTGAGGACTGTGTTTCACTGCAATTCATGGGTACATTTACCAGTAGTTGTTTTATGATAATATGCAAAGATCATATCACCACTAAATGAGTCTGCTGGAAGTCAGATATTTATTTTTTTAAATGTTGTAGGTTCAAAATTAACTGAATAAACCTTTGTTTGTGTGTTAGGAGTGCATTGCAGTGCTTCACAGTGCGCTGTGCAGCAGTAGCAGCCAGGATTGAAGACCCGTACATCGATACTACCATGAGGGTATGAGCTTGGCTTCTGATTCCTAACCTTTACCCTTACACTAGTAAATCAAATCGGGTTTTATTGTTTAAAGTTGTTTTTGGTGTTGCCGATTACAGCTGCAGTGATTAATTGCTTAGTTGCCATCTATTAAATTAATCACCAACTGTTTTAATGAACAATTATTAGATTTGAATAATTTGTAAGAAGAAGATGCCCCAATTCTGTAGTTCCATTTAAAAAAAATAAATGCATGAATGAACACTGAACTGAAACAAAATGTGTTGAGAAAATCATTTAATCTGCATAGGCATATAGATATTTGCAATATGCATGTACTTGCCTGCACTTTGACATTTGACAAATGCCTGCACTTAAAGCTGCAATGATCAATCGATTAGTTGCCAATGATTGCATTAATCACTATTTACCTATGTAATAACCTTTATTAATAAATTTGATCAATTTGATTCATTTTTAAGAAAAAATGTCCAAATTCTCTGGTTCCAGCTACTGATTATTTTTAATTTTTTTGTCATCTTCTCTAATAGTAAACTGATGATCTTTGGGTTGTGGACAAAAAAAACATTTTCTGTCCACTCTTCAGCTTTTGGAATTGACATGTTACACCAATTTATGAACCAAACAACTAATGATTTAATTGTTTCAAAAATCAATAGATTAATCTATTACCAAACTAGTAATTAGTTGCAGTACTATTGCAGTATCTTAAAATATGTGTGGATGTGTTTTAAGGCCTGTCCGTCCTCTGCCCTGGAAGTGTGTGCACTGAGGATGCAGCTGTTCATCGGCCTGCGCTCAGTGTGTGTCTTCGGCCGCCATGTTGTTCTGCTCTCCACCGTCAACACGGAGATCCCTGAGGAGACCGCACGAAACACACCACGCAGGGGCCTGTAGGTTCCAGCATACACATTTATACGTGAACACATGAGTATGAAACTGTATTGATCACAGCTATTAGTTTTAAAAGCACCATTTGAAAAGCTCAACAAATATATCTCCGTGGTCACAGGGAAGCACTGGTGATGTGTATACGTAGGCATACGTGCATTCATGGACCTGTTTGCTGTTATGTATTTTAGTGAGTTCAAAGAGCACAGCACGTTGACTGGTATTTTCCTGGCCGTGGGAATCGATCCCGCAACCAATCCCACCCTGGAGAACCTTCTATCATGCTCCTTCTTGTAAGAACCTCGATTTCCCCCCCCTGCCCCCCCCTGCAGTCTCAGTTGTCACTTACAGGCCGAGCTGCAACGGCAGGAAAATACTCCGGTTGACCAACTAAATTATTTTAAAGGAACATCCAGACAGTTTGGCCTCTGTTTGCCCTTTAATGTAACATATTTTTTCATATTAGCTTCCATTAAAATAGACCAGCAAATTAACCACAACAGGAATATAGGTGTAGACAGATTTCCCCACTTATGAGAATTGGACTTTTTAATCTGTCAAGATGTCACTTCCCCAAACTTACCCTGTTTGTAAGATACTACTTAATTTTTTTCAAACATATTTTTATTTAAGAAAGGTAGAACAGTATAGGAAACATATGCACACTTTTTTAAAAGATGAAGGAAGAAAGGGAACTTAGTAACCCTAGGTTTAGGCTGATTTTCAATGTTTTTTCTCTCAGGCAATATTTTTCACATATTCCTGTTAATGGTTTATATATATATATATATATATATATTTTATTGTTTTTGTTTTTGGGAGTCTCACATTCCTTTCTTTGCTTTGCCTACTGAATGTACCCTGTGTGGCAATGAAACTTTATGGAGAAGCAGCACTCAGTTTTTATGTTCTCTCTCTCTCTCTGTCTCTCTGTGTCTCTCTCTCTCTCTCTCTCTCTCTCTCTCTCTCTCTCTCTCTCTCTCTGTCTCTGTCTCTGTCTCTGTCTCTGTCTCTGTCTCTGTCTCTCTGTCTCTCTGTGTGTGTGTTATATGTCCCAAAAAACTGCAGGTCTGTTGCAATTCTCAGTTCTGTAAGGCAAGGCTGCAGAGAAAGGAACTGAACCATAAAGTACAATATACAACAATATAATTATACCATTGTTGTTCTATCAGAAAATCAGAATTTTCTGAATGAAATCTTGCAATTACAAAGTTAATGACAGATTAACATTGTGTGGTTAATCCAGTCACAATGTTTACGATATAATTGCACTATATAACAAGTATATCTACAGCCAACAGAGAGAAATGTTTCTCTCTAACCTGACAGATAAGCATTTCAAATTAGAGCTTTCACAAATTTCTTTTGGTTTTGTGGATATATTTCTGTTTTGCTTTTCTTGTATTGTATCCTGAGGATATACTGGGGCCCTTTTTACTTTTTTTTTTTGATGGTATACGTCCCTTAATAATCTTGATCATTGAAGGTTTTACCTTCTGTGAATATGTTTAGAAACCATGCATCAATATATGAAAAGCAGAACACTTTCCCTAACACAGACAGTTATTGTACATTGTGTTGATTGTGTTGCAGCTTGGTCTAAAAGTGACAACACCTCCTGGTTTAGCCTCTAAACCTGACCAACCAAAGCCTGCCTAACCACCCTCAGTGTGCGTGCAAACTAATTACATTTGGAGTGAAATTATTATTATTTTTTTTGGGGGGGGATTTTGCTCTGTGTAAATAATAATAATAATAATAATAATACTGTAAAACAAACCAGAAAAAACAAAATGCACATGAGTCCCAGGTTAATAGTTTCATCTTCACCTGTAACATTTTCTTGACTTGGTTCATATAAAAGGAATGATTAAAGTTTATTATCAGGGTGGTGATGCATCCTCAAGGACTAAAACTTAATTGTAGGAACATAAGAAAAAATGTGAAGAACTGAAAAATCACTTACAAGTTGTGGTCGAGTTATTCCTTTACTCCTTTTTTTTAAGGAAAGTAGAAATTCTGTATATATCAAAAACATACTAAATTCTAGGTAGGTTCAATTCAATTCAATTTATTTGTATAGCCCAGAATCACAAATCACAGATTTGCCCCAAGGGCTTTACATTTTGTACACAAGCAACACAACATTCTCTGTCCTTAGACCCTCACATCGTACAAGGTAAAACTCCCTAAAAAAAACCTTTTAACAGGTTTAAAATATATAAAATTTAATATTATGCAATTTGACATTTTGTATCTAAAATACTGAAAAAATAGGGCCCTTTAAATTACAAGAATCCAACGTGAACACAAAATTTACATTTTGAGAGACCTGATCAATGCTTCTTAAAACTGTATTTAAAAAGGTTTTTAACTTTCTCATCTTGCCAACTATTAGATATATTATAACCATAATAGATAAAATATCAGTGTATATTCATCTCATGTGAAAAATTAACATTTGCATCTGAAAATGTAACTAAAGTAAATAAATGTAGTGGAGTAGAAAGTTCAATATTCCTGTCTGAATTGTATTGGAGTGTATAAAGCAGACGGTATACTATAAAGAAGAATTAAATTATATATGCTAGCAATTTAGAAATATCTCAAAATACTACAGAGTATATAGTACAGTACTTGATTGAATGTACTTAGTTACTTTCTTACCATTTTTTTTACATGTAAATGGGAATTCCAATAATTATTATAGGTATTCAGGATAAATAACTGAATACAAGTGACTGGGCCAGATCACTGATATCACTGAGTAAGTAGTAAGGAATTTTATGATTTTCCAGGTAATTCCAGCATTTACAGGTTAAAAGATTAGCAAAATATCTCTTCTAGATCTGGCCTGCTGCAGTGAGCTTCAGACTGAGATGTTCAGCACCAGATGTTGGGATTCAGCTCATCTCTCTGTTTGATTTCATGCTTCCTGTTACCTCTCTGTGTCACCTCTGACTTCAGAAACAGGAAGTGGACAATGTCTTCTCCCAAAGAGACCAGCACACCTGGACATGGATGGAACCTCTACGTGGTTGACACTGTCTCCCCCATCACACTCTACAAAGAGATGGTAACATTCAACTTGATCAACTACCATAATGTTTACATTTAGCAAAATGTTTGAAAAATAAATAAATGAAAGAACACTGTAAGAAAACTGTAAGAAAAGTGTGTTGAAAAATCATGTAATCTGCATAAGCAAATATAGATATTTGCAATATGATCAATCAATTAGTTGCCAGTTATTACGTTAATCATGATTTTAATAATCAAGTTGAATCATTTTTAAAATGAAAAATTCTTTGGTTCCAGTTCATTTCTTTAGTCTTCTATAATAGTAAAATGATGATCTGTGGCTTGTGAACTCTTGTTCTGGACTCTTGTTCTTTTCTCATCTTTATTGTGTATTTGTTAATTTGAAATTGGTTATTTTGTATTTCAAGAATAAAGTAAAAATTTAAAAATAACCTTAATGTAGCATTCCTTAGAGTGCAAAGATAAGAAACATCTCTCTTCTTTTTTACTACCAAGTTGTTTTTTTTTCTTCTTGGCAGTGTAGATGTTTGTTTGCCTGTGCATCACTTCTGTCCCTGTGTGTCAGGTTGAATACAGCCAGCGTTATGCAGAGACTAACCCACAGGCCCAGAGCCTGCAGCACCTCTTCAGTGAGGCTCATCTCCTCCTCCGCGCTGCCCTGCTCCAGCCATCGAACCTGCAGCAGAACAGCGAGGCTGACCTGGCAGCGTCTGCACAGACGGATGCAGACAGACAGTCTGAGACACAGACGGCAGCACAGGCAGACAGACAAGAACTAGAGGAGGCACTTAGGGAGAACTGTGCTCAGCTGGGAGACAGTTTCAGCAGGTAGCACACACACAAACCATACAAACATTTGTCAGTCAGTCAGTTATTTTCTATACCAGCTTATTCCTCACTAGGGTTGTGTACAGGTGAGAGGCACAATCCACCTAGACAGATAGCAGCCTGTTATGGAGCACACACACTCACACATACAAGCAATTTAGAATCTCCAATTAACTTAAGCATGTTATTGGTTTCTGGGAACCTGAAGAGAACCTGAAGAGAACCCACACAGAAACAGAGTGAACATGAAACTCCACAAAGAAAGATCCCTTCTTGCTGTGAGACAACAGTGCTACCCACTACCCCCACTGTTTCACTCCTATAAGCATTTGTAAGGAACAGAAATCCTTTAAAACATCTATCGTTTTTAATCTTTGATATCTTTGTTACATTTATTAAATGAGTTAAATAGTTAATGGTCCGTGAAAACACCGGATACAACAAAGTTTGCTGTGCTATATATAAAAATATATTTGAGCTTTATCAATTTTTTCTCAAGCCTGAATATTTTAATTCTGTCAAATCTTCTGTAGTGGTAATAGTGGAAGGCGATTTGAGTGGAAGATGATTTTTCAATACTCATTTCCTCATAGCAATTTCAAAATAAAATTGGTTGATTGATTTTGTTAGCTGTAGAACCTTTTAACTCTATTTGAATCTATTTGATCCACATCCTGGCATGATGTCATTGGTTTGCTTGATGTGTTAGAACAACAGTCCACAGCCTGAAAGTGTCAATTTATTTACAGTGACATAAAAAAGAGAGACAATGGATTCTATCTTCAGTTTACATAATTTTTCTTATCAAAATTGTTATTTAATTGTTTCAGCGCTAATTCCTATCTTTTTTTGTCTCATCAGGGGCTGTCAGAAAGACTTCCACATGGCTTTGCCCTACTACAGGATGTCTGGTCTGTCAGTCACAGAAGTCATTGCCAGGAACCACCCCCTTCCCAGCAGTCCACACTCCTACGGCCCTGGCTTCTTATTTTACCTGAAGCATTACCTGTTAGAAGAAACAGAGCAGAGCCTCAATCAGGTACACAGAAACGTTTCTAAATAAAATGAATACAGCAAAATGTTTTGTGGTGACTAAAATACACTGTGTTTGAAACATGGGATTAATTTGTTATATTAGTTGTTTATCACTTAATCAGCACCACTGAATTAAAATAAAACAAAATGAAAAGCAAATCTCTTCCTGCAGAGTGCAGCTGATGAGGTCATAGATATTTTCAGCCAATCGGAACCCTCACAGCTGGTCAGCGTGTGCTCCAGCTCGCCCATGACAAACATCTCTGCTGCCCGGACGCTGCAAATCTTACAGCATCTGGAGGACAGTGTTGGTGTGTCTGTACCACTGACTATCACGATGGCAACCATGGCGCTGAGCTTAGACAACTTGCCGCAGTACACGGAGCTGATGGAGAGACATACTGAGGTTAGGAGGGGTGTGTTTTTTTTTTTTTTTTTTATGTTTTTTTATGCATTTATTAGCTTTTCATATCAAATAACAATTATCATTATTAATGTGTGACTTCTACATGATTTAATGAAGAAGTAATTTGTAAATTACAAAAACTTAAATGACCAGTTTTAATCTACAGTCTACATGATTTTTTGTAATTAACAGAAGTGATTAAAACATTAGGTGTCATGTGAAAATTTATTGATATCCCTATTCCTCTAAAAATCTTTCTTTTTTGAGATCTGCTTGTGAAAGGTCTGACTCAAAAAACTTGATGGTGATATTTCGAAGGTTCATAATTAGTGATGAACGATATATCGGCCAACCGATATATATCGGCCGATATGTCACGTTTTTTAACTTAGCGGTATCGGTCCGATGTCAACAAATTCTGGCTGATATGTCAACAATTGGCAGAGTTAAACCGCTACAGTTAGTTGGGTCACTGTCCGTCTCTCGGCGACGCGCTAAGCTAGCTGGTCCTAGCGGGCTCCTCCGTCACATCGCATCGCCCGAAAAGACAAAAAAAATGCGCGGAACGTTGCTCCGGGGTGTCGGACGCCGTCCTGCCGCCTTCTCATCGCCGGCCGCGGCGGAGGCCGCTGTCTTTTCGGGCGATGCGATGTGACGGAGGAGCCCGCTAGGACCAGCTAGCTTAGCTTAGCGCGTCGCCGAGAGACACGCAGACAGTGACCCAACTAACTGTAGCGGTTTCTCCCGACGTCGCCGCCCTCGCAGAGCTCCATCGGGTCCGCTCCGCCGTACTTCCTTTACCCACATGAGAGAGTTTTATAGTGAGCCTTCCTTTAAATAAAGAGCACTGTTGTGCTTTTCAAATGTACAGTGTTTTTTCTGGTCTGTACTAAATTTGTGACACTACAGAAAACTTTTTTTCTCTACATATATCGATATCGGCAAATATCGATATCAGCAGTGACTGCCGATATGTATATTGGATATCGATATCGGCTGAAATTTTCACATCGGTGCATCCCTATAATACAATGTTGAGAAAAAAGTTTTTCCTATAGATATACTTTTTTTTCCGAAGTATATTTTATACTTCTGTTTGATTATGTATGTGTTTTTTTTAACCTGCCCACTGAAAATCACAAACCGCTTTGTTGTATTTGCTAATATAGTGCTCAGAAAGTTTAGTGGTAGAATATAACCTATGTACAGTGAAGAAAACAAGTATTTGAACACCCTGCTATTTTGCTATTTCTCCCACTTAGAAATCATGGAGGGGTCTGAAATTGTCATCGTAGGTGCATGTCTACTGTGAGAGAGATACACTAAAAAGAAAAATCCAGAAATCACAATGCATGATTTTTTAATGATTTATTTGTGTGATATAGCGGCAAATAAGTATTTGAACACCCGTGTGTCATCTAGAATTCTGACCCTGAAGGACCTGTTAGTCCGCCCATTAGAAGTCCACCTGCACTCCATGTAACATAATCAGATGCACCTGTTTGAAGTCGTTAGCTGCATAAAGACACCTGTCCACCACATACAATCAGCAAGACGGAGTGCATGGGGCTCCACTCCGATTGAGATTGACCGTCATGTTTAGCTTCTTCCATTTTCTAATGATTGCTCCAACAGTGGACCTTTTTTCACCAAGCTGCTTGGCAATTGCTCCGTAGCCCTTTCCAGCCTTGTGGAGGTGTACAATTTTCTCTCTTGTCGTTGGACAGCTCTTTGGTCTTCGCCATGTTACAAGTTAAATTCTTGCTGATTGTATGTGGTGGACAGGTGTCTTTATGCAGCTAACGACTTCAAACAGGTGCATCTGATTATGTTACATGGAGTGCAGGTGGACTTCTAATGGGCGGACTAACAGGTCCTTCAGGGTCAGAATTCTAGATGACACACGGGTGTTCAAATACTTATTTGCCGCTATATCAGACAAACAAATCATTAAAAAATCATGCATTGTGATTTCTGGATTTTTCTTTTGAGTTTATCTCCCTCACAGTAGACATGCACCTACGATGACAATTTCAGACCCCTCCATGATTTCTAAGTGGGAGAAATAGCAAAATAGCAGGGTGTTCAAATACTTGTTTTCTTCACTGTAGTTATTTTAGGAACTATTACCATCTTCAACATATTAACTTTGCCTAGAAGTGATAAAAGCCTAATTTAGTCCAGTTTTGGAGTATAAGCTTTATTTTCTGTATCAGGGGGAGGAGGTTTACGTCCATAATGTCATTCAGTTGTGGGGTGATTTTTTTGCCCAAGTATGTTGGGTCTGATGGCTGCCATGCAAACTGCCAAACCTTTCTAATGCTAGGGGGGTAGATTTTGGATAAAGGCAGACTCCGCCAGTTTATTTTGTATCCAGACACACATGAAAAAGAGTTGATCAGATTGAGAATATGAGTTACTGTGGTTGATGGGCATCTCCACAGTAGAAGAATATCATCTGCATACAAAAGCAATTTGGGTTCTTCACTTTGAGTTTTAATACCAACAATATTCCCATTTTGTCTAATGGCAATAGCCAGTGGTTCCACGGCCAGGGAAAATAACAGAAGGGATAAGAGACATCCCTGTCGTGTCCCTCTGTTTGAAACAGGTATGCAAACTCCACCCTGTCAAATGCTTTCTCTGCATCCAGTGTAAAAGGAACACCAGGCTGGCAGACCAAGTCTAGGTCACTGGACTGTCTCCCCCCACCCACCCACCTAAATTGACACAAAAATTTGCTGCTGCTATATTTATACTTATATTGTATTGCACTAGCCATTACATTACAACAAAAACTACCTCATAATGCACATAGATGGGACAATCAGTGCTGTCTTGTTTTGTCTGTGTTGTCTTGTTGAATTTGTCTTTCCACACCCTACTACTTATGTATTGTCTTGGGGTACTCATGTCTTGTCCTGTCATACCTGTTTGTTTGTTTCTAGTTTAGTAAGACTAGGCAAAAGTAGCCTTAAGCTACTGCACTTTACCGTTGTAGTCTAGGATTGTCTCGTCTTGCGCACCTGCACTTTGATGTTGTTGTACATGTAAAACGCATAGGATAGTGAGAAACGTATTTTCGATTCCTTTGTATGTCAAGTACATGTGAAGAAATTGACAATAAAATTTACTTTGACTTTGACAGTGAAAGTGCTACAGTTACATCTGATTCTTTTCCAGCTTGCCACATAAGATGAAGAAGCCTGTGAAGATTGTCAGATGATGTCCTATTTTTAATTAAAACCCACTTGATCAGGGTGGATAGGTTTTGGTAATATCCCTTCCACTATAGTAGCATCAATTTTCAAATCTTTATCTTAATCTTATCAAATAGTCTTTAATAATAGATAGACTAATCAACAACCAAAATAACCAGTAGTTACAACCCCAACATATGAATTAATTATTGATAATTGAGTATGTAAAAATTTGGTATTAGAAGCCAAAGATAATGAAGCTGTTTCTTTGTGTGTGTTTAGATGCAGCTGGTGTATGGGTTCATTGAGGAGCCAAGGCTGCTGCTACAATGCGTGGGGGGAGGTAAGAACACGCAGGTCCGTCCCACGGCACTGACTCAGCAGCTGGCTATCTCCCAGCCGGGGCTGCTGGTGGCCGGCATGGTTGCTCTGCACGAGAACAACAAAGTTCAGCTTGAACAGGCAGATCATATATTCAAGGTGTGTGTGCTTAAGTGGAGCCGAAAAAAATCACAATGATTAGCCCTATTACTTCATTTGTCTGCTTTTTTTATGTCCGTTTCCAGGAGCTAGGATGTGAGAATTCCCTTCAAGTGGATTTCTGGGAAGCCATCCTCATGGCCTCATCACAGGAAGCCGTCATCCAGGAGCTTTTATTCCGATTGTCTTCTGTCTACATTGAACGACTGACACAGACAATCTCAGACACACACAGCAACCCTCTGCACAAGCGCAGGTCACTGAAGAGTGCGGATGACCTGGTACTGTGGCTGGAAAATGAACGCTGTTGCTTTGTTCACTGCAAACTTGTGTGTCTGACTTTATTCATTAAAAGCTGGAATTTATCTCAGTTCACCATCATGTGAAACTGTCATTTAAAAAAAAGTACAATCCAATCAATTAATCGAATTGTCAGCTTCTCTTAAAGTTCCTACAATATCTGTGATCTTTAAAGCAGCAGATCAATCAATGCAAGCAGTACAGACTTTGTATGAAAAGGGGGGACACAGCTTTTTTTGCTGTTTTCGATTCCAGTCAAATATTGGCTTGTTTGCATCAGTCATGCAGCAGTAACGCCATAACCTATTTCACTTCAGCTAAAGAGGTGCATCTGAATCAGAAAAATTGCTTTGGCTAAAGCTAAACAGTGGCTACTTTTTTTTTTTTTTTGCATTTTTTCTTGATTATTACGACACATTTACAAAACAGGTAGAAGTGCCTCCGTTGGCTATCTCCAAATTCTCTTCTGTTCCTTGTGGCACTATGTTCTTGTCCTTTTCCGGTCAAAACCTACCATAGCGGAAGTAGTTGATGGCGCTGTCATGGATGCACAGAACACCATTTTCGCAGAAAAATGCATCCTACATCTAGCGCAGTAATGGTAGTCAATATAAAGTTATAGGTGACTAATCAATTAGCAGCTAATAAGATTTTTTAAGTTCTTTTAATACTCATTCCAAAATAAAAGTTTATCAAATATTACATAACTTCTTGTGTAAACTGGAGATATTTCACATCTTTGGTCCTTCATAAATGATCATTGTGTGTAAATATTTGGATTTTTATATGTCAATTCTTGCATATCAGTCTTTTTCTGTGTGTCTCTTAGATCAACTCGTGTTCCCATTATGGTTCTCTGTACCCGTGGCTCACTGTTCTCAGTCCAGCTCACACGACCAGCTCCCAACACCAGGAGGCACTATACAAACTTCAGGTAATTTGTCTGAATGAAACCAACCTGCTTCCATGTGTCTATCTATCATATATTGTATATTTGTACAGTCACTGCTGTGTGGACCATCCCTCTCTGTGGGCTCTGTCATGCCTCTGTTGGAGCGACTATCAGAGGAAACCTTGTGGGGCTTCAGCCTGCACCTCCTCTGCACCACCAGGATGGGGCAGTACAACTGCAGCATTGAGAAGGTGCTAGACCGCTGCCCTCAGGC
Source organism: Eupleurogrammus muticus (assembly GCA_036785175.1). Taxonomy (NCBI): domain Eukaryota; kingdom Metazoa; phylum Chordata; class Actinopteri; order Scombriformes; family Trichiuridae; genus Eupleurogrammus; species Eupleurogrammus muticus. The sequence goes on along the minus strand of JAYKQN010000006.1, from coordinate 28,328,660 downwards.
CATCATAACCTATGCCAACCACCAGTTACAAGACAAAAACATGGTAGTCTCAGCACTCATTTGTTATATCCAGTTTTCCAACAGAATATCACTCTGTCTCTCTGACTGCTTGTCTTTGTCTGACCTCTGCAGGCATTATGGTGGCAGAAACTGCTCCCAGAGCTTTGTAACCGGACAAGAGCTGCTGCAGACAACAGTGTCCTATTAGCTGCTCTGAAAGGTAGAAGCCTGTCCCATAATACAGTCACAATCAGACACAGCAGGCAGACACTGTTATTAATGCACTGATCAAATGTGAAATTTGGGGCTCCTTTCATTCCATTATGTCTTGTTTCAGACTAAATCATCGTAGCCTAATCCTGCTCCTGAGGAGCTGCCATCATGCCTGTTTATGGAAACTCCCCCCTCAAACACACCCGATTCTGATTATCAAGTTGATATCAAGTAGCTGAAGCTTGTCAAGGACTTAATAATTAGAATCAGGTGTTGGTAGTGGGGAGTTTCTTAAACCACCTGTGTCAAACTCAGGTCCTGGAGGGCCGAGTGGGTGCAGCTTTTTGTTCCAACCAGGCAGTAACACACCTGATTCTACTAATCAACCATTAGAACTTTTGCTGAGGACCTTCGTTAATAGAATCAGGTGTATTACTGCCTGGTTAGAGCAAAAACCTGCACCCACACGACCCTCCAGGACCTGAGTTTGACACCCCTGTCCTAAACCATGCAGGATGGCAGCTCTCCAGGAGCAGGGTTAGGCTGTCAGCTGTCTAACAGCAACCAGAACCATGACTGTTCCAGCTGTTATTAAGCTCCTTTTCTTCTGCACAAATCTGTCATACATTTTGTCAAATCCTTTGTATTGGCAGACAATCATGGAAGTGCTAGGGAAAAAAATTTCATTGGCTGATGAGCTTTTTCACACTCTAAACCAGAATTTCTCACAACATTAGCCTTGCATACAGTAAACATTATAGGTTTTTTTTTTTTTTTAACTTTTTTAATAGTGGCATTCATTCATATATCATTCATAGCCTGATTTCAAGCACTTTTTATGTTGCACAGTATTTTGTATTTTTAATTGTGGAGTGATCATCCAGTGTTAAAATTTCTGTTCTGGCAGTGTATGCATATTAGTGGATAATGCCTCATTTACCTATTTAACATACAATTTCAGAAAACTTACACTAACAATTGTCTTTATGTAAGAAATCAATTTGAGAACTTTTTTGGAGATATTTATTAGTTACTTTTCCCCCATTCACCTGTAGTGTCTCATCCTAAAACTAGGCAGTTTTTCCCTTCTTGTGTTTTGTCTCAGTTTGGCTCCTTTAAGTGCAGGTTGGACAACTGTCCAACAACCGTGTCAGGAACCATGGAGGGAAATCAAATCAGGGCCATTGTTACCAGTGAGGACACTAAAATCATGTTCTGTGTTTTATCAACCCGGAAGTGTTAAAATATGTACACCTCATAGAAATTAATTGGATGATTGAAAACTTTTTAATCTCAACTATATTTAAGCCAGTCAGAACAAAGGATTCAATATTTTTCAACATGACATTTGCAGAGATGATTTGAAGTAGCATTTAGACCCATAAGATTTTATTATTTACAGTTGATCAAATAAAATCTATTATTGCGTATACAGTGTAACAGCTTTAATGAGTAAGACATTAGGTAAATGCATTAATGAATTAATAATTCCAGCAGTTCCTTCAGTTGTGCAAGTGTTAAAAATTGATGATTACTAAAAAATTACAAAAAAGTCTCAGAACTCAGAATCAAGCTGACTGCTTTGGCACCTGCATTGTACAGAATTTGACTGAGATTTCCATGCCAATAGAGACATTGGTGGTGGTTGCCATGGAGACAAGCCCTGCAGAGTTTCTGGAGCTGATACCCGATGATGGCACGGCCTTATACTTCCTGCCTCACCTGCTGACATGTAGCCAGAGACACCTGCTGGCCTGACAAACACACACCTGACCAGGCATCTGTCACGCAGTTCTTCCTGGTTCCTGAATGAACTGTCTCCAACGCTGATATCCAGAGCAGTGTCAACCAGTTGCAATGAAGCAGCTCTGTGCCTTGATCAAAGAACACTTCACAGTGGTTGTTTAGGATGATTCAACCTGTAGACAGTCATAATCATAATCCTGGTTGTGTAATCTCTATGCTGTGGTAATAATTCAGTTGTATGCTTGAATTTTAATGTAGTTTATTTAAGCTATTAAAAGTACTTTGATTTTGACTAAAGTGCTTCTTGTAATTCGTATTGTTTTAGTTTCATAGTAAATCACTGGGTCAATGACACATTTTGAAATGAAAACTTTAGTGTATATATATATATATATATATATATATACAGTTATTAAATGAGACATTAAAAATCCTCTTTGAGTTTGCTGGAATGCTGTATTCATATTCAAGCTTCAATTGTACAATTGTAAATTTAGGAGCAGGTTAAAACTTTTTGGTGTAGAACATTGCTATGCTGCAATAGGTTTAGACTGCTAGGACCTCATGATACTCTGAGCTTCTCTTTCTTCCATCTGTAAAAACATACATGATCCACTGACGCTAAACATCTCTGGCATGGCTTTGTGGGGCCATTTGGAGTGAGAGGGTGATCCTATGGCAGAGGAAACATGAAACGAGTAATACAAAAGACAAATTTCATAAAAAAGCACAAACTGAATAAAGCCATCTGATAAAGGGTAACTGAAGAACCAGGGTAGGTATACTCCAGGACTGATGTAAATAGCAAGCAGGTGATTAGAATCAGGTAATGACCAAGAAACTGCCAGAAGCTGCTCACTTCAGCTGACATACAAAGACAGAAAAGAAGAAACAGGGAAGATGAGCTGCTGGACGATGACAATAAGGGAAAACATTTTTTAAAGTCATATCTTCACGAACTTTACTATAAGGTCAGATGAAGAGATAACCACTTTTCTGAATTTAAAATTGATTGTAAAATTTTTTGTGCATATTTTGAGCAAAATTAAATCTTTCTACAGCAAGAAATGAATGGATTTTGAAGATTTTCTGCATACACAATACATTTAAAAATATTTTTAACCATGGAAAATATAATAATTTGGCCTATTTTATTAGATAATGTAAAATATATATTTAATATAAAGTAAATTATAAAATACTTTAGATTGTAATAATTAAAAAAAACTAACAAAGCAAAGTTATCTCAAATATTCAACATTCTACATGTATGTATGTATATACGCCTTGCTTATGCATACTTTTTTTCTTACTATTTATTAGCATTTTCTCTCCATTCTGTCGATAATGCATACTGTGTATGCGGATTAACAAATTCTGCGAATTTGTACATTGTGTTGTGTGTTTTTTTTTATAGTTTTTTTTTTTTTTTTTTTTTTTTTATCTTCAACTTTATTTTTCTTTTTCTTTATCTGTAACGCTGCAGTAACACACAAATTTCCCCGTTGTGGGATCAATAAAGTTTTATCTTATCTTATCTTACATACCCCAAAACTCCATATTTGGTCTAATCTTCCCTTCTTTTCTGTGTAATTTTATTTAAAGATTGGGCAGATTTGGGCAGCCACCCTGACATAATCCTGTAAAACAGTGGTTCCTAACCTTTTTGTCCTGTAACCTCTTAAAGCAAAGTCTACCTGGAACCCCTTATCACGTTGCATTGTCTACTAGTTAATGATTACTGTCTTACTATTGTAAGAAAATATCTGTTAAATTTCCATCTTCAAATGATATCTGACTAACTAATTTAAAACTGAAAGATATTTAGTTTATCTTGTTAAACAAAAAAAAAGATATTGCATCAAGTGAGTCCACAGTCAAGGACTATTATGAAGAGAAGTAAGAGTGAGGGTGTCCCTTTTAGGCACCCCCAACCAGGATGTCAACCTCTACCCTCTTCCAATGAGGGGTCACTACCTTGGCTCTTGTATTTGTGTACATAGAGATAGAAAGAAATATAAAACACAAAAATGCTGTCAGATTGTTCTTTTTCACCTCTGTGATCATCCTTAAGGCCAAAATCCGAGATATGATGGACCTCCTCTCTTCAATGCTACTCTGGTTTTCCCCCTCAAGTAGGGGTCAGTGGTGCTCTGTATCTGGTTAAGCATCATTCAGTTGTATATCTTTGCAATGATATGTCAGACTGATGCCAAGATAGTTATTTGTGTTTGAGAGATCTCCACATTCAGGCACTGTGATGATTTCATGTGGCCCAGCACATTTCCCCTGCTTAAAGGTGGATTTCACTCTGGTTAACTCAATTAATATATAGAGGTTATCATTTATATTAAGATCTTGCAGATTGCAGGTTTCTCCTCCTCTGTTCCATCTACTGTTGAGTGGGTGCCCACTGTAGGAAGTTCTGTAAGACAGTAAACCAGGAGGACACTCACCTCTAGGCCGCTTCTTAGTAGCCTCCACATCCACAGTCATAAAATGCTTGTAGTTTTCACTAGGCCCCTCCTCCACACCCAGCAGCTTTCAACCTTTCCAGACATGTTTGGTCCTCGAGGATTTCTCGGGAACTCTCAGTCCCTCCAGTATTTATGTCAGTTGCCTTAACATACTTGGTCTTCGTCCTGGAAGGTCCATCTCTTACCCACTTTCTTCTGTACCAAGGTGTTACAGCCAGTCTCTCATGTCCCAAAAGTAAGGCTTTAAGATGTTCACTGTTGGTGTGTGCTGTGTCATGGAATGTGAATGCACATACCCTGGTTTCATCATCATGTGTAAGTCTCCCAGAATGGCTAGGATGTTGTCAGCTGGAACATCTCTAAATGAAGCCCTCGTAGAACTTCTCCACCTCTTCATACAGACTATCATTGTTGGTATATAGTATATAATAATGACAATTATTTGGCTGCCTTCAATATTTGTGCTAAGGATCCTCTCACAGTTGGTGGACTCTGAAAAGTCTAATGAGCTCAAGCACTTAGCTTTTGCGCCACACCACCTACTACCCCAGACTACTGCACTGTGGAGAAAAACATAGTTTTTGATTTTAACCAACATATATTTTGTATAAAATTACAATCCCCCAGTTTACCAAAGCTATGTTTTGTCACTACAAACTAGTGGCTCACTTCAAAAATCAAACATTCAATCATTCCTTTGATGTCTCATGTGCTTCTTTTAAAACAATTTGTAAGGTATTTACTCTTAGTTTGGAGTGAAGGAAGTTACTGATAAGTAAGACCATTACTTCTACATGGCCGAGCCCAGATATCTGCTTGAAGTTCCTGACATATTGATTGTGTGGGGGTTTTGCTAGGTCACCACAGTCTCACTAGAGAAATGAGATATGAGACTTTAAACACTTTTCAGTTTTGACTTTGTCCCCCTTGAGTAAGCCATGATTAGGTGATCACTTTGAGTAACTAACTGAGATGTTGTTTGAGGTTTTTGAAAACAAAGGTAAAAAAAATGTTGTACTTTAGTTGACAACTATTTACCTATTTAAATGTTGATAAATTGAGCCTAAAGAGTATTCCTTTCTCATAAAAAATGTGCTTTTTAGTTTTCTCCTTTATTAATATATATTGATTTAGGGACCAAAAACGAGAAGTACGTTTAAAGTAATTCAATCATTGGATCAATGACGATATGAACCACAAAGAATGTGTGAAGAGGAGCTAATTAATGACATCAATGAAGAGCTGTTTTATCTTGTTAACTGACTCTGTTCAGACAATTCTTCTGAATATTTCAATCTGGTGATTTGAATGTTGACAAACAACTGATGCTGTAACTCAAGACATTACTTAACCAATCTAAGTCATTACTTAAGACACCTCTCAACTAGTCAGACATGTTGACCCAGCCAATCACAGCCTGGGAGCAGAACTTTGGGCCAATCAGACCTAACTACTCTGATAGATCTCAGCTTGAAGTAATGAGAACTGTTCAGATGTTTGAAAGGCCACACAGCGGAAAATAGAGAGAATACAGGGAGTTCTGAAATTGAAAATAAAGAGGCTTAGATTGAGAAATAAGGGGGAAGTGATATGAATGTACTGATAGCATGTTAGAAATACAAGAGTCTGAAACAATGACAGGAATCTAGAACAAATCTCCTAAGGACAGACGAGGAATTAAGTTGGAGGAACAGCAAAGTAGGATCAGTTGATAAAAGGGAAATAATTTAAGTAAGCTGTCAGGGTTTATTTTTAACACAGAGGATGAAGTTGAGGAAGAGGAAGGAGGTGTTGCTGACCATTACAGAAAACATTGAGATGGAGTCCTTCTTTTCAGAGGAGTCCTGCATGTTTATGTCAATCGAGGAGATTGAGGAAGAGCACGGCTTTCACCGGGTGGGTCTCCTGTAACACTGCATTTTGAAAGAAAATAGAGAAAAACAGTAATATATATATATATATGTATGTGTATATATATATATATGTATGTGTGTATATATATATATATATATATGTATGTGTATATATATATATATATATATATATATATATATATATATATGCATGTGTATATATATATATATGCATGTGTATATATATATATATGTATGTGGATTTTCTTCTTTTCTCTATCGTTATTTCTTTTATGATATATGATTTATCTTCTAACTGTGTGGAAGGGCCTGACCCTTAGGTTGGAAACCCTGGACTAAACTAGTTACCTGTAAAGACAAAATATGACTACTTCTTCTATCACTGGCTTTTGATGATCAAAACGATAAAAGCTATTGAAAATAATACATTATTATTCCATGAATTTCTTTGCACTGATCAAAATCAAACAAAGTCAAATAATGTTTTTTGATAACATAACAAAATTAAAAATCCATGTGCAGGGACAGAAAATGAAATCCAAATCACCCCTTTCACATTCTATCAGAATACAATAAAAAAAAGTATTGACAGTTAGAGCTAATCTTCTGTTGGTCACTTTTGGAATAATTTCTTTATGTTCCTTTCCTCTTTTCAAACACTTGAAACATCCTCTGGTGGTGCTTGACTGTGAAAAGGGTCACGATCCAGAGCCACAGGTCCACATTCAACCCAGCTTTATGGCGGATATAGAGATAGAAATGCAGGTAGTCACTATGGGGATCACAGGGATGTGTTGTGGGCTGGTAGACAAAAAATGAGTAGATTGAGTTACATTTGAAAATGAGAAACACATCCCTACCTCCTCTCTTAATTTATTTATTGTATCTCTCAGGTGTTTTCTCCATTCAGAGTGTCTGACAGCAAGCTAACAGAGATCAAGTCAGACGGTCCTTCCGTCATGAACCCTGTAAGTAGTTATTTTGTCTTTGTCTCATCAACAAATGAATGAATACAATGAATTTATTGTCTTGGCTCTTACTGCAATGTACTGTAGACTCATGCTAACATGAAGCCTGTATTATCTGGTTGAATGGTGGTGCCCATTGAAAGGTGCCCCATTGTAAAGTGCTTGTTTGTACATATTTAAGTCTGTAGTGTCCCTGATATAGCACACAGTGTGAAATAAAACCACATTCTGTGATGTCACAGAAGTGTAGTGTTTCTGTGAAGTGTAGTTGAAACCTAGCTGAACACAATCAGAGGAATAACTTAAGAGTAACATCCCCCAGGTGGCCACCTCCTCTTTCCAGAGTGTTTTAACTTGACTTGGTTCAGGCTGACCCCAGCTCTCTGAGGGGTGGGGCATCCAACACTTGACCAATCACAGCAGGGTGTGTGTTTGGTAAAGAGGGGAGGAGACAAAAATGTTTTTTGTGAATGTTTGGTCAGACTCAATTGCTGCTATAGGTCTAACTAGATGTATTTGGACCATAAAAGAATGGTCATTCTTATAAATACACCATGGACATTATTATGTCAGACTGTAAATAATAGCAAAAAAAGTCCCCTTGAAGATTTATTGTCCGAATATTTTGCAGAGACAAACCATCAAATCAGTCCATTTAATCATCTGTATCTCTGTTTGGATCCATCAAAATGTGTGATGTTGTAACCATCTCAGACAGCCTCTCCAAACAAAGACAAACGTCTTAAATGGAAGCGACTGCCTCAGAAAAAGATGGGCCTGGTGGTGAAAGATGTGGTCTGTCTACCGAAAGGACACTACCTAAATATGAGCAGGTGAGAATCTTGAGCCGTGTGTGTGTGTGTGTGTGTGTGTGTCTGCCTGCCTGCGTTTAAGCTTCACTACGCTGAATTGTTACTGAAGTGGAGACTCCAGTCTCTAAGATTAGGCAGGAAGTGTGACATCACAACTAGATTGGAGAAAAATATTTTGGTCCAATTTATAATTTACAAAGATGTGATGTAGAAACTTGATGCCAAGTGCATAAACACTGAGAATGAATTTTGAACATCATGCTACTGATGTAATAACTCCCTTACTGTTTGGATACTGCTACCATTGGGCCAAATAAGCCCAGTATTTAGTACAGAGATCTGAATAAAACAGTGACAGTGGTCAATGTTTTTTTCAAATGCTGCTGAATTGCTGATGTTAACAACCAATTGTCCAAAAAAAGAAAAAAAAAATCACTAAATTTAATATTTTCTTCTTCTTTCCCAATAGACCCATTGCTCCACGAGGCAAAGAACATGCAGCTCTCTCAGCCATTGGAATGACTGCTCGCATCACAGTTGATTCTGGCTGGTCAGCCAGTCAAATGGAGAGTCGCCTGATGATGCTTTTCCAGGGTCAATTCATAAAGATGAAAGGACAGCAGTTTTCTTTCACGTATTTACAGGTGTGTATTTCTGTGAGACTGATTTAGATTTCACTGTGTGTACATTTTACTCTTTTTTTTTTTTATTTTTTATTTTATTTTATTTATTTTTTTTTTTTTTTTAAATGTATTTTTTCTAAAGGTTTAATTTGGGGTTGAATTACATTTTTCACAAGTAAATGTTATGAGGGTTTTTTATATATAATATCAGAATTTTACATCGGTGCTAACTATCTAAATATCCTTAAAACAAACATAAAAAAAACACAGAAATAACAAATGAAACACAAAATACAAAGACAATGACTTTCATTTAGGAAAGTCTTTGTCCTCTTCTCATGCCTGCTGCACCCCTCATCCCCATTTGGAGTATCAGCAGTTTGATTCCAGGCTCCTCCAGGGTTGTAGGGCAAAATACTTGACCCCAAATTTGCTAAGATAGCGGTTGGTGAATCTGCAATGATTAACTATTACATAAATTGCCAGTTACAACCCCTTTGAATAATTTTTTGGGAAAAAAAGTGTTCAAATTCTCTGGTTCTAGATTCTCAAATCTGATTTTGTGGACTCTTGGTCTGGACAAAAAAAATTGGGTTTGCATCCTCAGCTATGGGAAACAGTGATCAACATTTTACCCCTTTCATGAACAAAAGAACTAATGGATTGTTTTAATGTTTTATTAATCAACTATTTTCATAGTTATTGGTTGTAGCGCTCAATTTGTCATGTTTACAAAACAAAATCCTATACATTTAATTAAAACTGGTGCCAAATGAAATGTTTGGTGTCTATGGTTTGCAGTGTGTGCCAGGGTCCAAAGTGCTGTTTGTCCCAGACCCCCCTGCAGAGGGCTGGACTGGGGAGCAGCTGCTTAGAATCTCTGGACACGGTGCTTTGTATATCCTCAGCCACCAAGACTACCCACAGGTAAACTCCAGCAGCTCAGTTATCCAGCAGCTTCATTTCTCTTTCTAGCTTGACTTTATTTTCCTTTGCTATGTATTTGGTGTGAATCCTCGGCTGATATCTCAACACTGTATTTACAGGAGTTGCAGCTTTTTCCAATGACTGTGCACCAATAAACTACGGAACAAATAGTTTTGCAGTTTTCATTTTAATATTATTCCAATCAAGTATTTGTTTCTATTTCACATTGGTCACAAATTGTGTAATTCTCTATTTTATTTGTTCTCTTTATCGTCCTGCTTTTATGTAAAAAAAAAAATTAATAACCTCTTGAATATGAACTGAGATAATAAATATTTGTTTTTATTAATTGGTTATAGTGGAGTTTTTTGTTTTGAAATCTTAGTGATGGTAAAAAAAAAAATGCTGTCTTTCTTTTATACATTTTTTTTTTTAGAGATAGTTGTATTATAGACCTGGATACAAATCTAAATTAGAGAAATATCATGTATGACGTTTGAGATATCTTTCATTATTCCTTGTCAACACCTAGCTACAGATATCTGCATTTATCATTTAAGATATAAGGGTTTTACCTTTTAGTGATGTCATTGCTGATATCTGTATAGGGGTGGCTGTAGCTCAGTGGTAGAGCATTTGTCCACCAGTCTGAAGATTGGTGGCTGATTCCCAGCTTCTCAGAGGTGCATATCATTGTGTCCTTGAGCAAGATACTTAACCCTGATTTGGCTTTGTATGTCGCCACCACCATAAGTGTGTGTAAATGGACACTTGTAGTGTAAAGCGCTTTGAGTGGTCAAAAAGACTAGAAAAGTGCTATATAAATACAGGCCGTTTACCATTAATTCTGTTGTGCCTATAGATATCTTGAATGAAAGATGGAACTAATACAGTTAGTCAGAAAGATATTATTGACAATGTTAATTCTCGAAGGTCAAATTTAGCCTTTAAATGTTAAAATGGCATGCCATAATATCGCCGTTTTTACTCGCAGCCACTTGCCCATTGCTGCTTCCAATGGTTTATCTTTGCTCCTCTGCTGGATCTCTACCTGATATTGACCTTATTAACGACACAAAGCTTGACTAGTCCACCTCTAAATATGTTTTGAATTAACGCAAAAATATGAATTAACTTAGGGGACTGAGGCTGAGCTCAACCATCACTAGCCCTCCACCAATCTGGGCTTTATGGCAGAGTGGCCCCTCCTTAGGTTAAGATACATGAGAGCAAGTGTGGAGTTTGCAAAAAAAAAAAAAAACTCCTGAAGGACTTGGTGAGAAGGTAAGATTCACTGGTTTGATGAGACGAAGATATAGATTTTTGGTTTTAATTTAATCGAAACAGTATGTGTAGAGATAAACAGATAATGCTCATCACCTGTCCAATAAAGTCCCAACATTGAAGAATGTTGGTGGCAGCATCATGCTGCGGTCATGTTTTTTATCTGCAGGGACAGGACGATGGATTGCAATCAGAACAACTCTGACTGTTCTGAAACCTGTTTGAGCATCTCTGGAGAGACCTTGAACTGGATCCCCAAATCCAGGAGCAACAAACATTAAACATTTTTTCATTGTTTTCAAAAAGACTCATGGCTGTGTCTTCTACTAAATACTGAGAAAAGTATCTGAATATTTAAACCATTTTTTTTTAATAAATCAGCAACAATTTTAACTTCCTTTACTTTAACTTATTTTTGTCTATAGGGTGCTGCGTGGTAATTAATAAAGAAAAAAATGGACTGAAATATTTTAAGATAATATAATTGAGTGAAGAATTGAAGGGGGTTTGAATACTAAAAATATGAGCAGATAAAATGTATGTATGAATGTATGTATAAATCAAACATTTTATTAACTGCTTGAGTCTCACTTAGTATTTACATATTTTTGTATTGCAAAAAAAATAAAATCCAACAAATTTACACTAATTTAAAGAAACACTTTTCACTAGATTCATTCACTCACAAACCATAAAGGAAAGTAGCAACTGAGACAGTTCTTCATTTGTTGTATTCGATGGCAACCATCTTATTGATTCTTTTGAAAAGAGAAACCATCTGGAAATGGAATTGTCTTGAAATATGACACCTATTCCGGCGTTGTCTTTCTTGGGATGGCACCAAATAGTTTTACATTGGAAATATAGTCGATCACTGAGCGGGTACTGTCATGTTGTGTTGTAAGATGAAAAGTTTCTTCCCTGTGTTATACAACCTGCAGCCACTTTATTAAGGAGACCTGTCCAGCTGTGTTTTAATGCAAATTTATAATCAGCCACTCACATGGCAGCAACTCAATGTAGACATGGTCAGGATGATCTGTTGCAGTTCAAAACAAGCATCAGGATAAGGAAGAATGGTGATTTAAGTATTCTAAGATGGCGCCACGGTAGGCAGCCTGTTACGCAGTTCTCTAGTCATTTTCTTTCCTTTTCTGGTTTTATTTTTGTTTTAAGTTCTTTTTTGCTTAAATTTGATTTAATTTGCGACAAGAATGGACCCGACCAATCTAGTGAGAGGAGTAGCTTTCTTTCTACTCCTATCGGGACTTTTCACCGCTGCATCTGGTGACAAAGTGAGCCATTTCATCGTCTACAACCGGGATCAGCTGTTGGCGCTAAAGAACAGGGGGGGTACTCCCATGGGAGCGACCAGGGATTCCTAAGGAATTACAGCGTCGGAGGAGAGGATGCAGGGCTGGAGCGAAGTACCGGAAGAGGAGAAGGCGGTACAAACAGAGCGTTCCATCTGTGGTAATGGGTAACGTAAGATCTATACACAACAAGATGGAAGAGCTGACAGCGCTAACCAGACTGAAGTGGGAGTTCAAGCAGAGCAGCCTCCTGCAGTTCATGCAGACCTGGCTCACAGACAACACACTGGACTCCGTCGTAACTTTGGAGGGCTTTCAACTGGTGAGAGCGCACCGAAACGCGAGGGAGAGTGGTAAGAGGAGAGGAGGCGGACTGGCAATGTATGTGAATGAGAGATGGTGTAACCCGGGACATATTACTGTGAAGGAGCAGCGTTGTACCAAAGACATTGAACTGTTAGCGGTTAGCGCTAGGCCATATCAACTGGCCCGGGAGTTCTCGCATTTTATTGTGTTAACTGTTTACATCCCACCATCGGCCGATGCCACGGCAGCCTGCGAGGACATCCACACCACCGTCTCTCAGTTACAGACGGCACATCCACAGTCCCTCATTATTATCTCTGGGGACTTCAATCATGCCTCACTCTCCACTACTCTCCCTAACTTCACCGAGTATGTTGACTGCCATATACAGTGAAGAAAACAAGTATTTGAACTGCTATTTTGCTATTTCTCCCACTTAGAAATCATGGAGGGGTCTGAAATTTTCATCGTAGGTGCACTGTGAGAGAGATAAACTAAAAAGAAAAATCCAGAAATCTCAATGCATGACTTTTTAACGATTTATTTGAGTGAAAAGGCGTTGATGGCGCTGCGCGAATGGCAGCCTGTTTGTGAGAAGGTGATGACCCCTCGCCTTCTCACCTGGTTATAAGGGGGAACTGAATAGCAGAGAGGGAGTTTCCCCCCGGACATGTTTGGGTGCAGGACGCGAGGCGTGTGGAGCTGCCTGTTTGGTCCACCTGGTGCGAGGTGGATCTTCCCTGCTGGCGTGAGCGTGTTGGGTTTTTGTGTTTTTGGTACCGCCGTCAATAAATGTTTTTTATGTGAGTTCCTTTGCCTCCTGTCTCCACTTCTTTTCTGGTTGCCCTGATCCCTTTTGTGGGGCGACCACGTCGGTCGCTCACATTTGGTGGCAGCGGTGGGATCTGTGGCGTTGCCTGAGAAGCTGGAGAGAGGAGGTGGAGCTCGCGGAGGGACGGTGGTACCGAGAGGATCGGCGGCGGTGTTGGCGAGAGTGTCGGCGAGGGTGTCGGCGAGCGAGCCAGCGGAGACGGCTAGCGAGGTGCTAGCGGAGACAGCTAGCGAGGTGCTAGCGGAAGTGCTAGTGGAGACGGCTAGCGGAAGTGCCAGGCGGAAGTGCCCGGCGGAGACGGTCGGCGAAGGAGCCAACGGAGGCGGTCGGGGAGGGAGCCGGCGGAGACGGCTAGCAGAGACGTTCAGCGAAGGAGCTGGCGGAGACGGCTAGCGGAAGTGCTAGCGGAAGTGCTAATGTGAATTCCATAGTGAATTTCTCCGTGTTTGTTGTGGCCGTTCTGCTGTTTTTTACACTCTTCGTGTGCGGGGACCCCGTGAGCAGCCATGGCTCTATTGTTTTTGTACAGTAGGGATCAGCTGTTGGCACTCCGTAGGTCCGTAGTGCTGCCCGAGGAAAGACCCAATGTCCCCCGTGAGATAAGGAGAAGGAGACGGGGACGCCGTGCTGGGACTGAGCGCCGTGCCAGGAGGAGGAGATACCGACCCGTCCTCCCGTCCATTATTATGGGGAATGTACGATCTCTCCCCAATAAGATGGATGAGCTAGCAGCGCTAACCCGGCACCAGAGGGAATACCGGGAGAGCAGCATCATGGTGTTTACGGAGACATGGCTGAACACGCTGACTCCGGACACGGCGGCTACACTGGACGGATTTAATCTGTTGCGTGCGGATAGAGGAAGGGACAGCGGTAAGAAGAAGGGAGGAGGACTGGCTGTGTATGTAAACGACAAATGGTGTACCTTTGGGCACATCATTGTCAAGGAGCGGCTCTGTAGTAAGGACATTGAACTGTTAGCTGTTAGCATGAGGCTGTATTATCTGCCGCGGGAATTCTCGCAAGTTATAGTGATAGCTGCGTATGTTCCCCCCTCGGCTAACGCAGACGCAGCTCGTGATGTCCTACACACTGTCAACAGCAGGCTGCAAACACAGCACCCCCAGGCCCTCCTCCTCATCTCTGGAGACTTTAACCATGCTTCTCCATCCTCCGCTCTGCCCACTTTCTCCCAGTACGTCTTGTGTTGCACCAGAGACAATAAAACACTGGACTTATGTTATGCCAACACCAAGGAGGCCTACACCTCATCACCCCTCCCCCCCAGGAAGATCTGATCACAACCTGGTGCATCTCCTGCCTGTGTACAACCCCCTGGTACACAGGCAACCAGCTGTCTCCCGCACAGTGAAGAGATGGTCTGAGGAAACTGAAAAGGCTCTGAAGGACTGTTTCGACACGACCGTGTGGGAGGAACTGTGTGATCCCCATGGGGAGGATATTGACAGCCTCACAGACTGCATAACGGATTACATCAACTTCTGTGTGGAAAATAGTGTACCCACCGTACGGTGTTTTTCCAACAATAAGCCATGGATTAATGCCGACATAAAGGCTCTCCTTAAGGAGAAGAGGAGGGCCTTTAGGTCAGGTAACAAGGAGGAGCTGAAGACTGTGCAGAGAGAGCAAAGGCAGAAGATTAGAGAGGGGAAGAACATTTACAGGAGGAAGATGGAGGATCAGCTGCAGAGGAATAACATCAGTGGAGTCTGGAGAGGCCTGTAAACCATCTCGGGCTACAAAGAACCAAACTCCCAGACGGCAGGGGATCAACAGTGGGCAAATGACCTGATCCTATTTTTCAACAGGTTTGACCAGTCATCTGCCCCTCCCCCGGCCCAGCCTGCCCTGCTGCAGCCCCCCCTGACTTTACCTCCTGGACAATGCCCTCCCCTCTCCCCCACTTCCACCTCCGCCTCTCAGCCCTGGCTGAGTTCACACCTATCAACGACACTCAGGCGACAGGCGAGGAAGGCTGCAGGTCCAGATGGCATCAGTTCCAGGCTCCTGAAGTCCTGTGCAGACGAGCTGGGCGGGATTGTAGGGCATATCTACAACATGAGCCTGAAGCTGGGGAAGGTGCCACAACTGTGGAAAACATCCTGCGTGGTACCCATCCCCAAAATGCCATACCCCAAGGACCTCAGTGACTACAGGCCGGTGGCACTAACGTCCCACCTGATGAAGACACTGGAGTGCCTGGTCCTCGACTATCTCCGCCCCCTGGTGAGCCCACTGATGGACCCCCTCCAGTTTGCCTACCAGCCTGACATCGGGGTGGACGATGCTATCATCTTTCTCCTCCACCGTGCTCTTTCCCACCTGGAGAAGCCTGGAGGCACTGTGAGAATCATGTTCCTTGATTTCTCCAGTGCCTTCAATACGGTACAACCAGCACTCCTGGGGAACAAGCTGGAGAACACTGGGGTGGACCGTCACCTCAGATCCTGGATTCTGGACTACCTCACCAACCGTCCACAGTATGTGAGGACACGGGACTGTGTATCCAACACAGTCGTCTGCAGTACGGGGGCCCCACAAGGAACGGTCCTGGCTCCGTTCGTCTTCACCCTCTACACTGCAGACTTCGCCTACAAGTCACCAACCTGCTACCTGCAGAAGTTTTCCGATGACTCTGCCATCGTTGGCCTCATTGAGGATGATGACGACAGGGAATACAGAGAACTTACGCAGGATTTTGTCAACTGGTGCCAGCGGAACCACCTCCAGATGGGGAATGTACGATCTCTCCACAATAAGATGGATGAGCTAGCAGCGCTAACCCGGCACCAGAGGGAATACCGGGAGAGCAGCATCATGGAGGGAATGGGAATGGACATTGAGATGGTGACATCCTACAAGTACCTGGGTGTTCACCTGAACAAAAAACTTGACTGGACTGACAACACAACTGCTCTATACAAGAGGGGCCAGAACAGGCTCTACCTGCTCAGGCAGTTGAGGTCTTTTGGAGTGCAGGGGACACTCCTTAAGACATTCTATGACTCAGTTGTGGCATCAGTCATACAATATGGGGTGGTCTGCTGGGGAGGCAGCATAACAGCTGCAGACAGGAAGAGACTGAACAAGATCATTAGGAAGGCCAGCTCTGTCCTGGGGTGCACCCTTGAACCGGTGGAGGTGGTGGGAGAGAGGAGGACGATAAGGAAGATATTATCAATGATGGAAAACCACCTCCACCCCATGCAGGACACACTGTCTGGACTGACGAGCTCCCTCAGCAACAGACTAATCCATCCAAAGTGTCTGAGGGAGCGATATCCGAAGTCCTTCCTTCCTACAGCTGTCAGACTGTACAACAAGTACAGCTCTCAGTAAACCCCCCCCCCTTTCCAACAGAAAAAATGGACATTGTATACATAGACCTTTGTATATAGCCATTGTGTGCACAACCAAACGGTTCGATACTTTTATATTTATATATATCTGTATATTGTTTTTAATTTAATTTTTTTTTATTTTTTTTATTTTTTTGTAACTTCTTTCAATGCTGCTGTAGCACTGTGAATTTCCCTACTGTGGGACAATAAAGGAGCTATCTAATCTAATCTAATCTAATCTACAGCTGCAAATAAGTATTTGAACACCTGTGTGTCATCTAGAATTCTGACCCTGAAGGACCTGTTAGTCCGCCCATTAGAAGTCCACCTGCACTCCATGTATCATCCTTAGCAGATGCACCTGTTTCAAGTCGTTAGCTGCATAAATACACCTGTCCACCCCATACAATCAGCTAGACTTTAACTTGTATCATGGCGAAGACCAAAGAGCTGTCCAACGACACAAGAGAGAAAATTGTACACCTCCACAAGGCTGGAAAGGGCTAAGGAGCAATTGCCAAGCAGCTTGGTGAAAAAAGGTCCACTGTTGGAGCAATCATTAGAAAATGGAAGAAGCTAAACATGATGGTCAATCTCAATCGGAGTGGAGCCCCATGCAAGATATCACCTCGTGGGGTCTCAATGATTCTAAGAAAGGTGAGGAATCAGCCCGGAACTACACGACAGGAGTTGGTCAATGACCTGAAAAGAACTGGGACCAACGTTTCCAAGGTTACTGTAGGTAATACACTAAGACGTCATGATTTGAAATCATGCATGGCATGAAAGGTTCCCCTGCTTAAATCAGCACATGTCAAGGCCCGTCTTAGGTTTGCATATGAAAATTTGGATGATACAGAGGAGTCATGGAAGAAAGTTTTGTGGTCAGATGAGACCAAAATAGAACTTTTTGGTCATAATTCCACTAAGCGTGTTTGGAGGAAGAAGAATGAAGAGTACAATCCGAAGAACACCATCCCTACTGTGAAGCATGGGGGTGGTAGCATCATGCTTTGGGGGTGTTTTTCTGCACATGAGACAGGACGAGTGCACTACATTAAAGAGAGGATGACTGGGGCCGTGTATTGTGAGATTTTGGGGAACAACCTCCTTCCCTCAGTCAGAGCATTGAAGATGGGTCGTGGCTGGGTCTTCCAACACGACAACGACCGAAAGCACACAGCCAGGAAAACCAAGGACTGGCTCTGTAAGAAGCATATCAAGGTTCTAGCATGGCCCAGCCAATCTCCAGACCTGAACCCAATCGAAAATCTTTGGAGGGAGCTCAAACTCTGAGTTTCTCAGCGACAGCCCAAAAACCTGAATGATCTAGAGAAGATCTGTGTGGAGGAGTGGGCCAGGATCCATCCTGCAGTATGTGCAAACCTGGTGAAAAACTACAGGAAACGTTTGACCTCTGTAATAGCAAACGAAGGCTACTGTACCAAATATTAACATTCATTTTCGTAGGTGTTCAAATACTTATTTGCCGCTATATCACACAAATAAATCATTAAAAAATCATGCATTGTGATTTCTGGATTTTTCTTTTTAGTTTATCTCTCTCACAGTGGACATGCACCTACGATGAAAATTTCAGACCCCATCATGATTTCTAAGTGGGAGAAATAGCAATCCTGCTTTTATTTTGTTTCTCTTCTTTACTCTGTACGCTGCAGTAACAGACAAATTTCCCCATTGTGGGATCAATAAACTCTTATCTTATCTTATCTTATCTTTGAATGTGGCATGGATGACAAGATGGATCCATGCTTTCATATTGTTAATGCCATATTGTGACCCTACCATCTGAATGAAATCAAGACTCATCAGGCGAGGCAATGTTTTTCCAGTCTTCTGTTGTCCGTTTTTGGTGAGCCAGTTTTATAGTTCTTAGCTAACAGGAGTGGCACCCATTGTGGTCTTCTGCTGCTGTAGGTTCTGTCTGTCTCAAGGTTCGATGTGTTTTGTGTTCAGGGATGCTCTTCTGCGTACCTCAGTTGAAATGAGTAGTTATTTGAGTTACTGTTTCCTTTCTATCAGCTCAATCCAGGCCATTCTACTCTGATCTCTGGCATCAACAAGACATTTTCACCCACAGAACTACCACTCACTGGATATTTTCTCTTTTTTTGACCATTTCCTTTAAACCCTAGACATAGTTGTGCGTGAAAATCCCAGTGGATGAGCATTTTCTGAAATACTCAAACCAGCCCATCTATCATGAATAACCATGCTATGTTCAAAGTTGAACACATCGAACCTTGAGGCGGATAGGCTACAGCAGGAGAAGACCAAATGGGGTGCCACTCCTGTTAGCTAAGAACAGGAAACTGAGACTACAATTGCACAAGTCCACCAAAATGGACAAGACAGAAAATTGGATTGGATCAGATGGTAGGATCAGAATTTGGCGTCAAAAACATAAAAGCATGGATCCATCCTGCCATCCATGCCACATTCAAAGTCACTTAAGTCACTTTTCTTCCCAATTGTGATGCTTGGTTTGAAGTGCAGCAGGCTGTCCTGACCATGTCTACAAGTCTATATGCATTGAATGGTGAATGGTAAAATTTCGAGCACTCAAAGCACGTTACACTACAAGTATTCTACACTATACTAAAAGTATAAATAGACTTTGAACACCTAAATATGTGTTTCACCTGTAAACACTAGTAATTGTCCATTGTAAGATCAGTTTTGAAAAAACTCCAGTAAGGCCTCTCTCTCTCTGAGAGTTGTCTACACATTCCAAGGCCCCATCTGCAAGTTAACACTTGCATTAACATCTCAGCATCCGCCATTTTAGGTGTGAAGTCATAGGTCACAGATAATGGGTAAACAAATGTAAATCTTCTTCCTACTGTTTGGACAGTAAGAAGTACCCCTGTCTTAGAGTGGTCTAGTGTAGTGTGTGATCCCTAGCCTGAGGGAATGTGGGCCCCTGTGCATTAACCTCGTGAGCCATCCTGTTTAGAAGAAAGTGTTATGTCTGATATATGTCCCTGTGTATCGCCGACACCCTAATCTCGCAAGTGTTTACTTTATGTGTGTGCATAGCAGAACGGCAGAAGACACCGAAACAAAATAGATCTTGAATGGCTACATTGATCTTATAGGCGATAGAAGGCTGTTGGCTACTTCCAATATTTTTTCATTCCATTGTATTTTACTACATTTTTTATTACCATTTTTATTCATTATCTGTAACCATTAATAGTTTAATTATAATAATTCAGCTTGATAATTTTTACTCTTCGCCTATAGTCAAGATTCCTTTTATAAAAACACAACGCATGTCATCCTTCAACTGAAGAGGAGTTTCTGAGGTGAGCACCGAAGTCAGAATCTAACATTTGGTGTCCCGTGACCCGGATTTTGTATAAAGAAGAAAGCTACTGTCCATATTCCAATTGGGGAGAAGCAGACGAGACAAGCAAGGCCTGGCCCGCTGACCTCAGATTGCCAGCACAACCTGCCCTGATTGACAACACGTTCATCCTGAGAGGGAAACGGTGTGGGGACGCCCAATCTAGGTGAGATAGCTGGATACACGCTCTCTGACTTTCTGACAAAACAAAGAACCAGCTGTTAATTCACAAACAAATAGTCTAATTTGGACTGCATAATAGCATCTTGAAAGTAGTTGAAGTAGTGCCTATGTCCTTGGTTTCGTGAGCTCAACAAACCATTGATATATGTGTTGTTCTGCCAAAACGTACGTGTGTTTACTTACACACGGAAAATTTACGTGTTTACTTACACACGGAGGTGCTGAGTCAGGCCGGAGCTGCGCGCACAGGTCACACACCAGCGGGTGAGATTTTGTGTGGTGGTTATGAGTGACTGAGCATCAACCAGAATCTTTTGATGGGGGTATTAATGTATGACCAAGCTGCGTTTTGTTTCTTAACAAATATGTACTGTATGCATTTCGATGCATGTGGTCTACTGTGTGTATGATAGTCATCATGATGTGCATAGGGATAATGTTTTTCTCAAACAGCCCACAGCTATGCAGAGGTCAAGAAAGTGGACAAATGCTGGGTTTGTGGTTTTGATGCCTACATCTGCTGATGCATTTTCCTTACATTGCTGTTCCGTTTACCTTGACTGAGTATGTAACTGCTTTTTACAATGTCAATAGTGATTGGTACAATCCTAATGTCTCTTTCACTCTCCCAAAACATGTAAGGACTGCTCCGTAGAACTGTTAAGCTCAATTATGGTTGATAACTCTGTTCCATCAGGTGCCGCTGACCGCTTTGTTCCAGGGTACCATGTTTGTCTGTGGAGGCCTTGCTTACAACTATCTACCTGTATCCTGGCAAGGTACATGTTACTTAGCATATGTGGTACCTGCTGTTAGACATGTCCAACACCCACTGACTCCTGCCATGCCCCATAGCCAGCGCATTAAGCGTGATATGTTTGGAAATCATAATCATAACATCGTAGCTACCCCAGTCCAAAAGTTCTTCTCTGCCTTGATTCCTACCTATGGTATGACTGTTGCTCTAGATGAGATTCGTGATTTATCCAATGCGGTTGGCAAAGTTGCTAATGACTCTGTCCAGGCTATCGAAGAGCTAAATGATAAATTACAAGCTGTCAGAGCAATGACGCTTCAAAACCGGCTTGCCTTAGACATAATCCTCTTTGCCAAGGGTGGTACGTGTGCTGTGATTGAGCAAGAGTGCTGCACATATATCCCTGAGTCTGAAAGTGATGTGAAGCATTATGTTGGTGATATATACAAGCAAGTTGCCAAGCTGAAAGAGGATGTACAACCTTGGTCATTAGATACCTGGATGGGCTCCTGGGTGGGCTCTCTTTCCAAATACTGATTCCTGTTCTGGTGTTTCTGATGTTGTTCGGTCTGGTTGCTCAGCTCGTTCGGTGCTTGATCCAGGGTACCTGTAGCCTTGCATCGAGCAAGACTGAGGCCCCAGATACCAGATGAGTTCTTCGTTTCAACTCTCTGAGTCTCTTACTACTGTTTGCAAGTATATCTAGCCTGTTGATGTGTGGGTTATATTTTCAAGGTTACTACACCATTTTTACATTTTCACTACATTACCTGTGTGACCCTTCATTTTGTTTTTGTGTATTCTCATTTTGAGCTATAGGGCTCGTATGTTTATTTGTTTTGTTTCCACAAGCCATGTATGTTTTCCTTTTTTGTGTTTTGTTGGTGATTATGAAACATTGTTTTATGTGATCAAGAGGGTGGTGTGTAAGATTCAGATGTTTTTTTCTGTGTCACAAATGAATGTACACGGTGTGCTTTTGTGAAACTTTGGTGTGCTGCATAACATGTTTAGAAGGTTGAGCTATCGGTTTGGAAAAAAACCTTAACTCTAGTAAGGCCTCTCTCTCTCTAAAAGTTGTGTCTACACATTACAAGGCCCCATCTGCCGCCATCTTAACGCTTGCATGAACATCTTGGCATCCACGATTTCAGGTGCGAGGTCATATGGCTGATATGTGTCTCTGTGCATCACTTACACCCTAATCTCGCAAGTGTTTAAAACCTTATGTGTGTGCACAGTCCATGCAGAACGCAGACGACAGCGAGACAGAGTACATCTTGAAGGACTACATTGATCTTATAGGAGAGAGAAGGGTGTTGGCTACCTTCCGATATTTTTCCATTGTATTTTACTTCATTTCCATTTTTATCACCATTTTTATTCGTCATCTGTAACCATTGATAGTTTAATTACAATAAATCAGCCTAATAATATTTACTCTTCGCCTGGAGTCAAGATTCCTTTTATACAAACACAACTCATGTCATCCTTCCATCCCAAAAACTTAACATCTGCACTTCTAACAGTTTCAAAGCTACATTAATGTGAAGCTGCTGTTTTCCAGTATGTGAATGGGTGTCAAGCTTGGGATTCCTCAAATCTAATTTGCCTGTTCTGATGAATTAAACGCTTTCTACATATAAATGGTCAAATTCTACATCTAACACAGGTAGGACACCCAAACACACAAAGGTACTGTATATACAGATTACATAATTCATATACCTATACTTCATCAGCTGTCATTATAGATATCTCAAAATGAGGTCCTTCAGGGTGGGCCAGTATGATCTCCTAGTACACATAGGGAATGAACAGCTGTGGCAGATTGTGGTGACACGGTATTCCATGCACAGTGATGATGAGCATGCGGAAGCAGCATTCAAGGATCGTGGAGGATCAGAAGCTGTTTGCTGTCTAATGGCAGCTGCATTCTGGTCATTCCTCACCTTGGACAACGGTAACCCATCCAAATAAATGCAATGGATGCTGCAAGTTTCCATTCAAAATAATGTATTTGGTGCCTTCCCCACACCTATACTTGCATTGTGGAGCTTTTAATGCTGAGGGAAGCCACAGAGGCCTCTGTTTTGCTGCTGCTACTGAGCAGAGTTGTGCATGTTAACCCTGGGATTTACATGTTTCCACACAGAGGAGGGTGGACAGAACTGCTGCACTGTAGTGAAGATAGGTTTATGAAATGGAAGCTTTCCTCAAAACCTCATACTTTGTAGAGCTCAGTGGTTTCTGCAGGATATGACAGTAACAATGTGACCGAGATGAAGGCCACATCACAGTTATAACTGATCTAGGAGCAGGTTTTTGATACTCACTGTATCATGTATATAACAGCAACTGTATGCACATATCGTATGCATCATGTGAAATAATGTATTATCACAGGGATTCTTGAAGATACACACGTGGACAAAATTGTTGGTACCCCTCAGTTAAAGAAGAAAAAAACCCACAATCACTGCAATTAAACGATTTCTGTATTTGTCAAAGAGCGTTCTGCAACTGTCAACAGGTATTTTGGCCCACTCCTCATGAGCAAACTGCTCCAGTTGTCTCAGGTTTAATGGGTGTCTTCTCCAAATGGCATGTTTCAGCTTCTTCCACAGATGTTCAATGGGATTCAGATCTGGGCTCATGGAGGGCCACTTTAGAATAGTCCAACGCTTTTCTCTCAGCCATTCTTGGGTGTTTTGGATCGTTGTCCTGTTGGAAGACCCATGACCTGCGACTGAGACCAAGCTTTCTGACACTAGGCAGCACATTTCTCTCCAGAATGCCTTGATAGTCTTCAGATTTCATTTTTCCTTGCACACATTCAAGACACCCTGCGCCAGATGCAGCAAAGCAGCCCCAAAACATTACTGAGCCTCCTCCATGTTTCACCATAGGGACAGTGTTCTTTTCTTCGTATGCTTGTTTTTTGAGTCTATGAACATAGAGTTGATGTGCCTTACCAAAAAGCTCCAGTTTGGTCTCATCTGTCCAAAGGACATTCTCCCAGAAGCTTTGTGGCTTGTCAGCATTTGCAAATTCCAGTTTCGTTTTTTTATGATTTTTTTCAGCAGTGGTGTCCTCTTAGGTCGTCTCCCATGAAGTCCACTTTGGCTCAAACAACGACGAATGGTGCTATCTGACACTGATGTGCCTTGGAGTTCACCTTTAATTTCTTTGGAGGTTGTTCTGGGCTCTCTGGATACAATTCGAATGATCCGTCTCTTCAATTTGTCATCAATTTTCCTCTTGCAGCCACGTCCAGAGAGGTTGGCTACTGTCCCGTGGGTCTTGAACTTCTGAATAATATGAGCCACTGTTGTCACAGGAACTTCAAGCTGTTAAGAGATGGTCTTATAGCCTTAAGCTTTAAGATGTTTGTCTATAATTTTTTTCCGATGTCCTGGGACAATTCTCTCCTTTACTTGTTGGTACACACCTTTTCACCAAACAGCAGAGTGACTACTTGTGTCCCTTTAAATAGGCAGACTGACTGATTATGACTTTGGAAACACCTGTGATGTCAATTAAAGGACACACCTGAGTTAATCATGTCACTCTTGTCAAATACTTTTCAATCTTTTATAGAGGTACCTTCATTTTTGTCCAGGCCTGTTTCATTAGTTTTTTTTTTTTTAATAATTATGTTAATCAACAATTCAAAAGTAATGGCTGATTTCGATTATTTAATTTTCAATAAATTTTTATTTATTGTTACTTTTGTAAGTTTCAAGTGATTTCAGTGAGAATTGTGGGTTTTTCTTCTTTAACTGAGGGGTACCAACAATTTTGTCCACGTGTGTATGTATGAAGTCCCAGCCTGTGGATGCCATTTCTACTGTCATGTACCTCCAACACATACATATGCAGAATGCCTTATTCTGACCTTTTAAAAAATAACCAAGCTTATTATTTAACTTCATATGTAGTGTGTCTGAAGATGTGTGTTGATAGACTTGAGGAAATATTTTTACCCATTAAAGTATGTGCAATAAAATGATAAATTAAGTTTCTTTTAAAAGTATTTATTAAATGGCACGGAAGAATAGTTTTTCTTTACTTATCTGTTACAATTTAAGGATTTTTAAAGCAATGTTTGACTGAGAACAATAAATAATAATAATAAAAAATTAAGTACAAAAATAATAATTTGAAAAAAATAATATTCTTCTGTGTAGAGGCAACACAATTAAAACACTACATACATAATCTTAAAAAAAAAAAAAAAAAAAAGAAATGACCAAAAGATCATGATCACATCAGTTCATCCTGCCTAACTCAGTAAGCTCAACACCAGATAAGAATATAGACAGGACAACAAGGATCTTCACATAATAGACATTCACTTTCTAAAAAAAGGGGTGTTTTATAGTCAAAACATTAAATGCAACAGATGATAAAATGGAGAGACAGCATAAAGATTATTGAATACATTCAAAAACAGATTCTCATTTCTTAGACTAAAATGTGCTAGTCACATAATGCCAGTAAGACATTTAATTTCCCTGATTTCCTGTGAGGTTATTGTTGCATTTGTATTGTAAAAACATCAACATTGTTCAAATTTTTCCTCACTACAGGCTTGTTGGCATGCTAATAGCTGTCTATCTGGTTACAGAGAATGGAAATCTACACCTCATCATTCGCTTTATTTCTATACCCATGAAGCTTCTATGGAGAAACTATAACCCTTTCAATTTTTTTCACAGTCACGGTGTGGGCTGTTCCATTCGGGAGCTGGTCTCTAAACACTGATGATCATGATCACATCAGTTCATCCTGCTTAACTCAGTAAGCTCAACACCAGATAAGAATATAGACAGGACAACAAGGATCTTCACATAATAGACATTCTGATGGAGAGAAAAATAAGCACAGAATAAGCACTTAACACATGCCCTTCACCACAATAGAATTTTTAGTATTTACTATATTATACAGCATTTTTCAAGGATAGAGTGTGAAGGTGTTCAGAAGGTGTGTCCTTTTGATTTGCACTGTTTTCTGCATTGTTTTTGATAATGACCATTAACAGAAATGTTATTATTTGTCTTGCATACCTGTTTGACATATTCAATGATGGTTCCATTGCTAGATGTGCTACTGAAACCAAGCCTGCTGGGACCAAAACATTACATTTGTGAATTAATAAAAAGATCAAAAATAATATAATAAATATTGTAATGTAATGTAATGTTAAGGTAATACCACAGCACCGTCACTTAAGATCTCAGATATATGATACAAAAAGAGAAGACTTACTGGAACCTTTTTTTATCTCTGTTTGTGTACCATAAAAGTTATGTAGTTGCTCTTGAAAGTCACCATTGATTAGTTGAATTATCTTTATTAAGACACACAATGTCTTTGCATCCTGTGTGAAAAATTGAACGCTGAACACTCACTGGTTAGTGTATTTGAGGATTTCTATCATCTCAGTTTGATTTACATGGCTGTTTAGATTTAAGAGATGTATATCAGAATCGGATCATAGACATGGAAACTTTAATAACCAGAATTTGGAATCACATACCAAGGGTTGTTATGTCTTCAAAAGTAGTTGAGGAAGGGGCTGTGGTAGTTGATGTTGCAGTTTGGTCTGCAGCTGTAACTTATAGTGGTTTGAGTTCCACTTGTGGTCGATCCTGCTGTTATAGGGGTCAGAGTTCAAGGTGTAGTCTGTCCTTTGGTTGTAAGGGTTGGACTTCCAGTTAGTGTTGGTCCTGCTGATGTAGGGGTTGGAGTTCGAGTTAGTGTTGGTCCTGCTGATGTAGGGGTTGGAGTTCCAGTTAGTGTTGGTCCTGCTGATGTAGGGGTTGGATTTCCAGTTAGTGTTGGTCCTGCTGAAGTAGGGGTTGGACTTGCAATTAGTGTTGGTCCTGCTGATGTAGGGCTTGGACTTCCAGTTGATGTCTCTCCTATGGTTGTAAGGGTTGGAGTTCAAGTTAGTGTTGGTCCTGCTGATGTAGGGTTGGATTTCCAGTTCGTGTCTGTTCTGTGGTTGTAAGGGTTGGAGGTCCAGATGGTGTTGGTCCTGCTGATGTAGGGGTTGGAGTTCCAGTTAGTGTTGGTCCTGCTGATGTAGGGGTTTAAGTCCTAGTTGTCTGTCTTGTGCTTTTTTCAGGGTTGAGTTCCAGCTAGTGTTGGTCCTGCTGATGTAGGGGTTGGAGTTCCAGTTAGTGTTGGTCCTGCTGATGTAGGGGTTGGAGTTCCAGTTAGTGTTGGTCCTGCTGATGTAGGGGTTGGATTTCCAGTTAGTGTTGGTCCTGCTGAAGTAGGGGTTGGACTTGCAATTAGTGTTGGTCCTGCTGATGTAGGGCTTGGACTTCCAGTTGATGTCTCTCCTATGGTTGTAAGGGTTGGAGTTCAAGTTAGTGTTGGTCCTGCTGATGTAGGGTTGGATTTCCAGTTCGTGTCTGTTCTGTGGTTGTAAGGGTTGGAGGTCCAGATGGTGTTGGTCCTGCTGATGTAGGGGTTGGAGTTCCAGTTAGTGTTGGTCCTGCTGATGTAGGGGTTGAAGTCCTAGTTGTCTGTCTTGTGCTTTTTTCAGGGTTGAGTTCCAGCTAGTGTTGGTCCTGATGATGTAGGGGTTGGGCTTCCAGTTGATGTCTGTCCTGTGGTTTTACGGGTTGGAGTTCCAGTTAGTATTGGTCCTGATGATGTAGGGGTTGGAGTTCCAGGTAGTGTTGGTCCTGCTGATGTAGAGGTTGGACTTCCAGTTAGTGTTGGTCCTGATGATGTAGGGGTTGGAGTTCCAGTTAGTGCTGGTCCTGCTGATGTAGGCATTGGATATGCAGTCGATGTCCGTCCTGTGGTTGTAGGGGTTGAAGTTCCAGTTAGTGTTGGTCCTGCTGATGTAGGGGTTGGCGTTCCAGTCAGTGTTGGTCCTGCTGATGTAGGTGTTGGTCTTCTAGTTGATGTCTGTCCTGCAGTTGTAAGGGTTGGAGATCCAGTTTGTGTTTGTGCTGCTGATGTTGCTGTTATGCATTAGGGGAAGGTTAAATTTGGTTATTAGCATTAACTCTTAATCATCAAAGATAATTAATAATCATTGTTAAAATTAATTAATTTATCGATTTAAAATAAATTTTAAGTGGGGCACCACTGGAAATTCCGGACCAATAACCAATTTTAAAAACAGTCTCATTCGTCAGTCCAAACTTAGGAACACCAATATTTGTGGGAATATTGATATTCCTATAGTGAACAATGAAGGGGAGAATTAATTTCCGTCAACCAGTTTAGTGTCACTATATGCAAGCATAAAATACTAGGACAACTTCTCCTTAAAATCTAACAGGTTTTTTTATCTTCTGCATATTAATTCACAAATTAAAATACTTTAGACTAAACAGATCCTGTTATATACTAAAACTACGATCTATAACAGGGGTGCCCAATCCTGTTCCTCGAGATTTACCATCCTACATGATTTGCGAATCTCCCTACTTTAACACACCTGATTACAATTATTCACAAGCCCTTGGCAAGCTTCCACTACTTGATTGTGAGTTGATGATTACAATCACATGTGTTGGAGTAGGGAGAGTGGCAAAACATGTAGGATGGTAGATCTCGAGGAGCAGGATTGTGCAGCCCTGATCTATAAGTACAGGTCACAGACAAACAAACAGTAACAAAGAGGGGGTGTATGCAAATATGTGTGTTGGTGTGTGTGTGTGTGTGTGTGTGTGTGTGTGTTTGTGTATGTGAGTGAGTGAGAAGGAGAATGTGAGTATGCGTGCGTGTGCATGAGTATGCATGCGTGAGTATGTAATCACGAGATGGCGGCTAAGCCGAGACAACGCAGGATTAAATACGGACGGCTAGAGAGTGTGGAACAATGTCTGCTAGCAGTCAGGCTGGGACGGTATGTCCTGGATACTCGTGCGGGGGAAATGGTAGAGACTTTTCCACAACACACGATCCGAAAACAAAGAAAACACGGGAAACGTGCACAGAGTGTTGTGTGTGTCTATATGTGTTAATAAAGTTGTATGTGTGTTTGTGGTGTAAACAAAGAGAGGGTGAAAGAGAGAGTGAGCGAACGCTCAAATCAGCTGATCGTATTAACAACAATGTAAACAATGTAGCGGACACAACAATCCGTACAAAACATGTGGAAATACACAATGAAACCCAACTCTGACCGGGTAAATAAAAGTAAAACAAGTTAGTAAAACCTGGCAGGTTACACAAACATATATGTGAAGTAAACAATTACAGGTTAAACAAGAACAGGTTAAACAACTAAAAGAACAGAAACAAACAATAAAAAGAAGAGTAGAAACAAGTAGGTGAAATAATAACTAAACATCTATCATTCACTGCCTAGAGGAGGATCGTTGATCCGGTTTTGGGGTTCCGGCTTTGGTGAGACGGAGCTGTAGCATCCTTTGCTACAGTCCAGTGCTAGCGTTGGCCAGTTTTTCTCACTGTCGATTGTTCGAATGGAAGAGGGTCACGACAGTACCAAGAAGGGAGAAAATTGATTTCTCGGTCCTTCTTCTTAGGTGGGTTTGGCCTGCATTTGTGGGGAAAACAACTTGATTCAGGCTGGTGGCTGTCGAACAAGAACAGGGGGGGTGACTTCTTGTCTTGTGTAGCCTTCTTTAACATCAATATTCAAACCAAACTTTGCCTATCCTCACACTAGATGTGAGTTTTTTTTTCAATGCATCTTAATTGCAAATAATTCCTTTTGGCTTTGGTATTGTAATAAACCTTTTAATTTATCAACAAATGCCAGAGGATTTGAACACACCCACAGAGACAAGAATCAGTTATAAAAATATATACTTTATTTATTCCCTTTAAAAGGGTTTTAAATTAAGGCACAGGAGAGAGCAGCTTTAGGCACACGGCACACAGGGTTAAATAACCAGGAGGGAATTTACAGCTACAGAGCCTCACAAGAAGGCTAGATAGGAAATAGACTAGCGTACACCTCAATTTAAGTTCACACCTTCACGACAGTCACTGCATTCTCTGATCAAACACCACACCACTGCACGCTTTAACCATATAACACACCACGGCCCAGTTGCCGAGCCTGCCGCTACCCCGCGCAGTCTAAAATACAGAAACACATAAGAGAACAATAATAAGGAGACAAAGAAACAAAAATGTATGTAAATAAATACTCAGCTCGCCCGTTGGTGAGGACCCCCCCCGGGGTCTTCGCTTAACGCGCCGTCTGACCCCCCGGGGGAACAGTGCTTTGTCGGCGGCGCTTGTCTCTGCTCTGGAGCCACTACAGCACCCGTGGCGAAGTGCTGTGGGAAAGACGGCTGCGGAGGAAGGCGGCTGGCGACCCCACTAATGCCCCGGCCCTGGCTATCTAAAGGAGGCAACCAGCCTCCCCTCCTGACTCATAAACTAGCTCCCCTGCCTTTCTTTCTTCACGCCGGCAGCCCTAACCAGCTGCGAGCGCCCCTCCCAACCCAACGGGGTCTCAGCCACCAGACAGCGGAAACTCCACACAACCGAGAGAAAAAGCATCATCAAAACTGAGTGTCCTTACTTTTAAAGCTCCCCTCCAGTGGCGTCCCTCAGGTGTTTCCCATCGTTGATTAGTGTGTGTGCCCGTGTGTGTGTGTGTGTGTGTGTGTGTGTGTGTGTGTGTGTGTGTGTGTGTGTGGGCTGCAGGGAGACAGCTCCGCCCACTGTCTCACTACACTCTCCCCTCCCATGGCAGAGAGGACTTGTCCTCAAGTCAGTTTCAATGGTCCTGATAGTCACGGGACCACACTGGGGGTCTCCGCTGGCGCTGCGGTCTTCTTCCTTCGGGTCCCGACTCCTCTTGAGGCCTTGATCCACTACTGGGAGTCTGTGCAGTGATGCTTAGCTGCTGCTGTTGTGAAAAAGGGGCATCACTCACTCCCGCACCAGCTTGCAGTTGACGATGTCCCACCTCCAATTCTGCACTTCCTTCCACAGTCCCCGGATGTCGCCCCTGTGCAGGCGCTGGCTCCCTCTGGTACTGCTCCTGCCCCGCAGGTCTTCTTGCAGTGGCTGCACTGGCCCTGTTGCCGGGTTGTCCTCCTGGATCCTGCTGCCTCCGGTAGACCCAACTCGACCCCCACTGGACATCACGCTGGCTTGCTGGTACCCTGGCCGGCTGCCTTGGCAGACGTGTCGCATCCTGGTTTGCTTCAGGTAAAGAGGAGAGATAGGGTTTAAGCCGATTGAAGTGCAACACAGTCTCTGTCCCTCCCTGCACAGGGCTTACTCGGTATAACACTTCAGTAATTCTCTGCAGGGCCCTTAAAACGTCTCTGCAGTTTAGGGCAGAGCCCCCTTGTCTTTGCTTTATCGCGGACCCATACCAGCTCCCCCTCTGAGTAATACTGAAAGTTTATCTTTACATCAAAAGCACTTTTCTGCTGAGCAGATGCCCTTGTTTGATGTTTTTGCACAGCCTCCACTACCGTAGACAGGATTCCTGTTAAATTTGTCACATATTGAGTGACTGATGAAAACTTCTCTCCCTCCCCTAAATTCAGCATAATGTCAACTGGAAGCACAATCTCACGACCAAAAAGCACCTTGTATGGAGTAAAGCCTGTGCTGGCATGTACACTACTGCGATACGCCATCATAACATAGGGGAGCAGGGCATCCCAGTTTGTCTGATTGTCCTCCACAAACAGGGATAACATGGACAAAAGCGTGCGATTGAAGCGTTCAATTAGCCCATCTGACTGGGGATGATAAGCTGAGGTTCGAGTTTTATGAATATTCAACAGTACACACATCTCTTGAAACAGTCTGGATTCAAAGTTGCGACCCTGATCACTGTGAATTGTACGTGGTGCACCGAAACGACAAACCCATTGCTCAACCACCACCTTAGCAATGGTATGCGACTCTTGATTAGGGATAGGGAATGCCTCAGTCCATCTGGAAAAATAGTCCCCCACCACCAAGATGTACCTATTTTTATCATCAGTTTCTGGCAAGGGTCCCAAAATATCTAGGGCTACTCGTTCATAGGGCCTAGATGTAACAACCGTTTGTAATGGGGCACAGGGAGGTGGGCCGTGCATTTTTCGTGAGGCGCAATCTTCACATTCTCTACACCACTGTTTTACATCTTTAAACCACCCAGGCCAATAAAACCGGTCTTTAACTTTTGCCTGCAGTTTCTGTACACCCAGATGTCCGCCTGTTGTAGAATTATGTAGCTGAGCCAACACTTTAGGTACCAACACCCGAGGCAAGACCACCTGCACTTGTGAGGCAGCATCAGAGTTAGCAGGGGGTATCCTTACCAGCCAGGAACCCCGGATTTCTAGCTGTGCCCATACAGGAGCGTACTTCTGCAGACCTGGCTCATCAGGCAAAGTTCCACATTGCCCACTACCCCTCTTCTTCAAACTGACCAGCTGCTGTATTTCCTCATCCTCGGCCTGTGCTGCTGCTATTTCATCTCCCTCTGTGCCCTGACCAGGATCGCCCACTTGCCCCACCTCATGAGCCGCATATATCACTGGCTTGGAGGCACACTGTACACTAACACGACCCCCCAAATTCTCAGCAGCCTGACATTCCTCCATAAACCCTGGGAGTCTAGACATAGCATCAGCATTGGCATGTAATTTCCCAGGCCTATGAGCTATTTTATACTGGAAGTTGGCTAGCTGCTCTATCCACCGGGCTATTTGACCTTCCACCTCATGGAAGTTATGAAGCCACCGTAAAGAATTGTGGTCGGTACGCAACAGAAACTGTTTACCAAGAAGGTAATGCTTAAACTGTTTGGTAAAGGTTACCATGCTCAACAGTTTCTTCTTGGTGGTTGCATACTTCCGTTCTGACTTAGTCAATGCCCGGCTAGCATATGCTACTACCCTTTCCACACCACCTTCCTCTTGAGACAACACTGCACCAATGCCGGTATCACTTGCATCTGTGTTTAAGATGAAGGGTTTACTAGGGTCAGGATATGCTAACACAGGTGCAGACATCAACTCGCGCTTCAGCTGCTCAAATGCACTTTGACATGCATCAGTCCACTTGAAGCGCCTCCCCTTCTCTGTCAACTGATGCAATGGCCGCGCTATTCCAGCGAAACCCTGCACAAAGCGCCGGTAGTAGGATGCTAGACCCACAAAACTCCTCACTTCGGTCTGGTTCTTGGGGACTGGCCACTCCCGCACAGCCTCCACTTTTGCTGGGTCTGCCCTAACCCCCTCTGTTGAAATGATGTGGCCAAGATATTGTACCTGGGTGGAAAAGAGGTCACATTTTGAGGGCTTGACCTTTAAATTAGCCTCACGTAACTTTGACAACACTTCATCCAGGCGCATCAAATGCTCCTCGAAGGAGCGACCAAAGACAATAATATCGTCTAGATACACCAGGCAAGTATTCCACTGCAAGTCAGCCAGCACAACGTCCATGAGCCTCTGAAATGTGCGGGGGGCATTACACAATCCAAAACTCAGCACATTAAATTCAAAGAGCCCCTGTCGTGTAATAAAGGCTGTCTTAGGCCTATCCTCCAGCGCATCATCTATTCTTGGCAAAGGGTAAGCATCCTTCTTAGTCAGGTCATTTAGCTTACGGTAATCTACACAAAAACGGAGGCTGCCGTCACGCTTACGAACCAGAACCACAGGAGCAGCCCATGGACTACATGAAGGGCGGATGATGTCATTCTCCTGCATCTGTTTTACATGTTCAGTCACCTCCTGTCGTAAATGGAGCGGGACACGACGAGGGTGCATTTTAAAAGGGTTGGCATCACCTGTATCAATACGATGCAACGCCCGATGGGTTCTACCCAGGTCTGACTCACCAGTACTAAAGACATCTTTATGGTGTGATAACAATTTTGATACAGCGTCGACATCTACTGGATCCAGCCCTTTTTGGTGAATGCTAAACTGTGACAACAGCGACTCAACAGACCAGGACGGTTCGGATTCTGTCTGTTCACTAGGTCCCCCCTGCCCACAGTCCCCAATCTTAATACCAGTATGGAAAATGCCAACCTTCATGCCAGTTTTTAATATAAGCTCGTCACCAGTGACATTTATCACCCGAACGGGGAGGGCCCCCTGTTTTATCCGACAGACTACGCGGGCTACCATGACCTCACAGTGATTGGACAATGAAGCAGAGGGCTCCAGCATACCCTCCAATCCATCTCCAAAACCGCTGGCAACCTTCCCGGGTATAATGACCTCACTGCGGGGTGGAATTACGGTGTCAGACTGGACAACTACGACTTGAGGACGATCCTCCTCCTGTGGAACCAACAAAGGTAAGGTTTTACCCATGATGCCGCAGATTCGTTCCTTAAAATCAAGTACAGCATCGTATTTGGAGAGGATGTCGAAACCTAATAGTATTTCTTGAGAAGAAATGTCGGCGACTAAAAAGTCTGCCACTAAAGCTAGAGAATCAAATTGACACACAGTCTGCCATTGTCCCCTTATTCTCATGTCTCCTCCATTAGCAGCTGACACCTCTCTATTGTTAGCTCGGAATCACCCTTTGTTATGGTTAACCAAATTTCATGAGGAATAATGGACCGATTAGCACCGCTATCTACCAGTACCATACACTCCAACCCACCTACTTTAGCAGCCAAATAGGCGGACCCACCAGCACCGCCTGTAGAGGCCACAGTTTGAGAAAGTGAGGAGGCGGGCATTTGGCCCTCTGTGCGCGCCCCCTCTAGTTTCCCTGCAAATAGGGACAGTTGCGGCGAATGTGGCGGTCACATCCACATTCCCAACAGCCACCCCCCCGTCTGGCCCTATCAGGAGGGGCTGCTATCCCAGGGGTAGCCAGGCTAGCGGACCCTGAGGTAGCCGAGGCCACTTGCAATGTCTGGAATGAATGCTGCAATGATTTAACTTCTTGGCGCAAGCCCTCTACAACCCCCAGCAAAGCATCAACCCGATCATCACTTTTTACTTTATGTTCTGAAACTTCACGCACGCTAACATCAGCGGAGGATGCCTGAGTTTGTTCTAAACTTCTTAGAAGTTCCATTTCAGCGGCTAAGTTAATGGCAGCCTCAAGCGTAGCAGGCTTGGCGCTACGCAGGCTAATTCGAAAATCCCCCGCAGCAAAGTGGGTGATAAAGTGGTCCCTGGCCAACAGATCCCGAGTATTCTCATCAGCTGTTAGATAAGCTCTAGCAGCCAACAAACGCACTGCATTGCCGAATTCGCGGGCAGTTTCGTTTGGAAGCCTTCTTCTACCTGAGAAAGCAGCTCGACTCCAGTCATCACTGTCAGAAGGCTCTAAACACCTTGTCATTGCAGCTTTTAACAAGGCATAATTACTTTTGGCTGCTGCTGGTATACCACTATAAATATCACGTGCACGACCCGACAGTAGCAGAGACATAAACTTAAGTTTAAGGGAGTCATCCCAATTGTTTACATCAGCAGCCAAGTCAAACTGTTCAGCCCTATCAGACCACTGACGTACAGTACTACAGTATTAATTCCAATCAGATGTGCATGTTCATGTTAATAACAATTACCTGAAGATTTATTAATTAAATGCATTTGAATTTAAATTGACCATAATAGGATTCTTAATAGAAAGATAATTGTATTGAAATGTATTGTTGTTGAAAGAATAAATAATACTTGAGTTAAAAAAAAGGTTGATGCCCTTGCTAAATAAAATATCTTAAGAAAGAGGTTTTCTCTAAAGATGTTTGTGGACTCAGAGGAGATCAACTTTTCTAAAACAAGATTTAACTACTTCAGGACAGGTGCAGTTGTTCTGCTTAGTTTAACTACTTTGGAAAGGGGACTTCCGGTTTGGAGCATGTAGGAGCAAGACGTGAGAACAAGGGTCTCCTGAATTTTGGATTATGACTACCTGGCTACACCTATATACACGATGAAACAGCGACGTAATAGTTTAGTGAGTTTATTGCTTATCACAACCGCTTATTTTTGAGCACCAACATGTCCAAGAAAGAGCCTGAGAGGAAGTCTAGCCGAACACTGAGTAACAAACTAGCTGGCATGGCGACAGCTGCTAATACTGAGGACTTTGCTATGCTATTGGCAGCAGAAATGGAAAAGCAACGTGAACATCTGAAAATGGACATGGCAGCTTTAATAAATAAATCGCTGGCTCCTATCCAGGCTTCTATAGCGAATTTCCAAGAGATGGTGGATGATTTGGATAAGAGGGTCGCAGCAGTGGAGTCTCCGGCAGGTGACAACTTCGATTCACTGTTCAAGGCCGAGCAAGATATCACTAACTTGAAAAAGCTAAACGCTACCCTGACAGATCGCATCGACGACCTCGAAATAGGGCCAGGAGAGTCAATGTCCGCATCATTAACGTTCCCGAAGGTGGTGAAAAGAAGGCGGACAATATGGTGACGTTTGTTTCCACTCTCTTGAAGGATTACATGGGGGACACCTTCCCTACTCTGCCAAAATTGGAACGAGCTCATCGAGTTACCCCGCGAAAGCTTAAGAAAAAGGGCAACAAGGCCACTCCTAGAGCCATCATCGCCGCCTTTTACAACTATGAGGACCGCAAACAAGTTCTGAGCTGGGCACGGGGGAACGAAATGATATTTAAGGAACACTCGGGAGATGGACAAGTCCTGCGTGCTGCTAGTCTAGCAGAGTTAGGATGGGTAGATTTATTTGGAGGGGTGATTGGGTTGACTGGACCTTTAAACTATTTGATTTTTTCTGTTTGTCAGCTTTTTGTTTTTTGTTACTGGGTACCACTGAAGATGCAGCTGCGTATGTTCCCCCCTCTGCTAACGCAGACGAAGCTCGTGATGTCCTACACACTGTCACCAGCAGGCTGCAAACACAGCACCCCCAGGCCCTCCTCCTCATCTCTGGAGACTTCAACCATGCTTCTCCATCCTCCGCTCTGCCCACTTTCTCCCAGTATGTCACGTGTTGCACCAGAGACAATAAAACACTGGACTTATGTTATGCCAACACCAAGGAGGCATACACCTCATCACCCCTCCCCCCCCTGGGAAGATCTGACCACAACCTGGTGCATCTCCTGCCTGTGTACAACCCACTGGTACACAGGCAACCAGCTGTCTCCCGCACAGTGAAGAGATGGTCTGAGGATACTGAAAAGGCTCTGAAGGACTGTTTCGACACGACCGTGTGGGAGGAACTGTGTGATCCCCATGGGGAGGATATTGACAGCCTCACAGACTGCATAACGGACTATATCAATTTCTGTGTGGAAAATACTGTACCCACCAAGACCGTACGGTGTTTTTCCAACAATAAACCATGGATTAATGCCGACATAAAGGCTCTCCTAAAGGAGAAGAGGAGGGCCTTTAGGTCAGGTAACAAGGAGGAGCTGAAGACTGCGCAGAGAGAGCTAAGGCGGAAGATTAGAGAGGGGAAAAACATTTACAGGAAGAAGATGGAGGATCAGCTGCAGAGGAGTAACGTCAGTGGAGTCTGGAGAGGCCTGAAAACCATCTCAGGCTACAAAGAACCAAACTCCCAGACGGCAGGGGATCAACAGTGGGCGAATGACCTAAACCTATTTTTCAATAGGTTTGACCAGTCATCTGCCCCTCCCCCGGCCCAGCCTGCCCTGCTGCAGCCCCCCCTGACTTTACCTCCTGGACAATGCCTTCCCCTCCCCCCCGCTTCCACCTTCGCCTCTCAGCCCTGGCTGAGTTCACACCTACCAAGGACACTCCACACCATCAACCCAACCCCCTCCCCAACACACTCGGGCACACAGCCCCCCCTCTCCAGCCTGTCCCTCACAGCACTACAGGTGAAGAACAAGCTCAGGAGGATGAAGACGAGGAAGGCTGCAGGTCCAGATGGCATCAGTTCCAGGCTCCTGAAATCCTGTGCAGACGAGCTGAGCAGGATTGTAGGGCATATCTACAACTTGAGCCTGAAGCTGGGGAAGGTGCCACAACTGTGGAAAACATCCTGCGTGGTACCCATCCCCAAAATGCCACACCCCAAGGACCTCAGTGACTACAGGCCGGTGGCACTAACGTCCCACCTGATGAAGACACTGGAGCGCCTGGTCCTCGACCATCTCCGCCCCCTGGTGAGCCCACTGATGGATCGGGGTGGACGATGCCATCATCTTTCTCCTCCACCGTGCTCTTTCCCACCTGGAGAAGCCTGGAGGCACTGTGAGAATCATGTTCCTTGATTTCTCCAGTGCCTTCAATACGATTCAACCAGCACTCCTGGGGAACAAGCTGGAGAACACTGGGGTGGACCGTCACCTCACATCCTGGATTCTGGACTACCTCACCAACCGTCCACAGTATGTGAGGACACGGGACTGTGTATCCAACACAGTCGTCTGCAGTACGGGGGCCCCACAGGGAACGGTCCTGGCTCAGTTCCACTTCACCCTCTACACTGCAGACTTCACCTACAAGTCACCAACCTGCCACCTGCAGAAGTTCTCCGATGACTCTGCCATCGTTGGCCTCATTGAGGATGATGACGACAGGGAATACAGAGAACTTACGCAGGATTTTGTCAACTGGTGCCAGCGGAACCATCTCCAGATCAACACGGGGAAAACCAAGGAACTGGTGGTGGACTTCCGTAGGTGGGTATGCAATCCCCCGGCACCAGTGAACATCCAGTGAATGGACATTGAGATGGTGACATCTTACAAGTACCTGGGTGTTCATCTGAACAAAAAATTGGACTGGACTGATAATACAACTGCGCTATACAAGAGGGGCCAGAGCAGGCTCTACCTGCTCAGGCGGTTGAGGTCTTTTGGAGTGCAGGGGACACTCCTTAAGACATTCTATGACTCAGTTGTGGCATCAGTCATACATTATGGGGTGGTCTGCTGGGGAGGCAGCATAACAGCTGCAGACAGGAAGAGACTGAACAAGATTATCAGGAAGGCCAGCTCTGTCCTGGGGTGCTCCCTTGACCCAGTGGAGGTGGTGGGAGAGGAAAGGATGATAAGGAAGATATCATCAATGATGGAAAACCACCTCCACCCCATGCAGGACACACTGTCTGGACTGACGAGCTCCCTCAGCAACAGACTTATCCATCCAAAGTGTCTGAGGGAGCGATATCGGAAGTCCTTCCTTCCTACAGCTGTCAGACTGTACAACAAGTACAGCTCTCAGTAACCCCCCCCCCCCCCCCCCCAACAGAAAAAATGGACAGTACAATACATTCATAATTCATATTTATATATACCTGTATATACCAGTGCAATACATTTTTAATTCATATTTATATATACCTGTATATACCTGTATATATCTGTATATTGTTTTTTTAATTTAATTTTTTTTTTTAATTTTTCTTTTCCTTTTTAAATTTTTAAAAAACATTTTTGTAACTTTTCTAACTGCTGCTGTAGCACTGTAAATTTCCCCACTGTGGGACAATAAAGGAGCTATCTAATCTAATCAAATCTAAGATGTATATAACTGGTGTTTGGTGTCAAGGGATTCAGACCAATATTGTTCCCATGAGTATGTCTAATATATGGATATGAATAATGATAGTGCTAATTACAGCTCAACTGTGAAATTCATATCTTGGAACGTTAAAGGCCTCAATGGCCCTGTAAAAAGAGGTAGAATACTCTCTCATATTAAAAATATGAAAACAGACATAGCATATATCCAGGAATCACATTTAAAAAACTCAGACCAACTCCGACTAAAGAAACACTGGGTGGGACAAATATTTCATTCTAGTTTTAACAGTAAAGCAAGAGGGACAGCAATAATAATGCATACAAGAATTCAGTTCATCACTTCTAGCTTCATCTCAGACCCACAAGGCAGATATGTTATACTATCAGGGACACTCTACCACACTCCTGTCATAATGGTAAATATCTATGCTCCCAATTGGGATGATGTGGGATTTGTGCGAAGGGTTATATCTCAGTTACCTGACCTTGATGCTAACCTGTTGATCTTGGGGGGAGACTTTAATTGTGTAATGGATCCCAACTTAGATAGGTCCAACCCCAAAGCACAAACTCTTTCTACAGTGGCTTGTATGTTCTCAGAATTCTTCAACCATACAGCATGTGTAGATCCATGGCGACATTTCAATCCCCAGAGTAAGACATTTTCTTTCTATTCAAATGTGCATCATAGTTATTCTAGGATTGATTATTATTTTATTGATAGAAGACTTCTGAATTCAGTGGAGACTGTTGAATACTCAGCCATTGTGGAATCAGACCATGCCCCCATAATAATGAATGTAAGTTTTCGCCAAAACTACAGTAGTCGACCTCAGTGGCGGTTTAATACTACTCTACTATCAGATAACACTTTCTGCATTGCAACGGAAACAGCCATTAATAGATTTCTGGAAACAAATAGAACAAGTGCTTCTCCATCACTCCTATGGGATAGCTTGAAAGCCTATCTTAGAGGAGAAATAATAGCATATTCTTCTCAAATTAATAGGGAAAGAAAGAAACAAAAACAACAGTGGCTTGAAGCCATTTTTAATTAGACAAGACAAACTCCACATCACCAAATCCATCACTTCATGAGGAAAGAATATCATTACAGTCACAGTATAACCTAATATCCACATCTGAAACAGAGAGGCTTATAATGAGATCACGGGGGTATATTATGAGCAAGGAGAAAAATCTGGTCACCTTTTGGCACATCAACTTAAGTCTAAGTCAGCAGCGCAGGTTATATCAGAAATTAAAGATGGAACAGGAAGGACCACAACAGACCCCTTAAAAATTAATAATATTTTCAAAGATTTTTACTCTGAATTATATAGTTCAGAGTCCTTATAAGACACAACACTCTTTCACAATTTTTTTCAAAATCTTGAAGTCCCTAAATTGTCATTTAATCAGAAGGAATGCTTTGATGAACCAATTGAATTGAGGGAAGTAAACTCTGCCATCTCAGCCATGCAAAATGGCAAGTCTCCAGGGCCTGATGGCTTCCCAATCGATTTTTATAAAAAATTCTTTAAGCAACTGGCCCCACTGCTCCTAGATATGTTTGATGATGCTCTGTCAAAAGGCAAATTACCTGAATCTCTTAATGAAGCCTCCATAACTCTCCTGTTAAAGCCAGGCAAGGCCGCATCTAAGTGTGGGTCCTATCGACCAATATCCCTTTTAAACACAAATCCAAATTACTAGCTACACGTTTGGAAAAAACACTGCCATATATCATATCATCTGACCAAACAGGTTTTATAAAAAATAGACATTTATTTTCACATATAAGACGTCTCATGAACGTGCTATACAGTCCCTCATCAAACAATGTTCCAGAAATTGTGGTGTCTCTGGATGCTTTAAAAGCATTTGATAGAGTAGAAATTGACTTCCTCTTTTATTCTCTAAAGAAATTTGGTTTTGGTAAAACGTTCATCCAGTGGATTAAATTACTTTACTCCTCTCCTTGTGCCTCAGTAATCACAAACCGTATCCGTTCTAAAAACTTCCCTCTGTCTAGAGGCACGAGACAGG
This sequence comes from Eupleurogrammus muticus, assembly GCA_036785175.1. Lineage (NCBI taxonomy): Eukaryota > Metazoa > Chordata > Actinopteri > Scombriformes > Trichiuridae > Eupleurogrammus > Eupleurogrammus muticus. Next base: position 28,287,132 of record JAYKQN010000006.1, on the reverse strand, counting down.
GCTGTCCATTGAGCCCTCTATTATTCACACTGGCCATAGAACCACTAGCCCTGGCTCTCAAATCAACACCCTCAATAAGAGGTATCAGAAGACGGGGATTTGAGTCAAAGTTGTCATTGTATGCAGATGATTTATTGCTCTACTTATCAGACCCACTGAATTCTATTGAGACGATTATTTCAGTTTTACACAAGTTTGGACAGATTTCTGGATATAAACTTAATCTAACAAAAAGTGAATGCTTACCCATAAACAAACTAGCATTGCAAATTCCTGACCACGCTTTACCATTTCATATTTCTAGATCAGGATTCAAATACTTAGGTATCAATATAACACCTTCATTTAGTAACCTTTTTGATGAAAATTTTGCACCAGTCATGTCTAAACTGAACTCAGACGTGCAAAGATGGGATGTTTTACATCTAACCATGGCAGGCAGAGTCAACTGCATTAAAATGAATGTTTTGCCAAGGTTTTTATTCTTATTTCAATGCATTCCTATATTTTTGCCAAAGTCTTTTTTCTGTAAACTTGACAAACTTATATCTAAATTCATATGGAAAGGTCAAATCCCTAGAATTAAGAAGGAGTTCTCACAATGATCGAAATTGGAAGGTGGGCTGGCTCTGCCAAACTTCAGAGTTTACTATTGGGCAGCAAATTTCCATAAGGTTGTATATTGGACTCAGTCTGCAGAAACAGACTGGTGTGCAATGGAGCACAGGTCTTGCACATCATCATCTCTCCCAGCTCTGGTTTCATCCGGCCTCCCAATAAAGGTATCCAAGTTTACATCCAACCCTGTGGTAATTTCTATGATAAAAATATGGGCTCAATTCAGAAAACATGTTGGCTTAAGAGACACTATTCTGGCCTATACCCCACTATGCAACAACCATAACTTTTTACCAGCCAAACTTGACCACACATTTGCCGTATGGCATAGGAAAGGAATTAAGTGTTTTAGTGACCTGTATACTAAGGGATCCTTTTCTTGTTTTGAGGACTTGTGTTCCAAATATAAGCTTCAGCAAAATGACATGTTTCGCTATTTCCAAGCTTTCATTTGGGTCTGAATATGTGCAGAGTTAAAAAAAAAAAAAAAAAAAAGAAAAATCCTCTGTAACTGTTACTACACTATTGATGTCATGTAATGCTATGTACGATTTTTCAATAAGAAAGAGATAAAAAAAAAAAAAAAAAAAACTACTCTGGAAAGCTTTGTCTGGCTTTTGGTGTTTAGTACAAAATATTAAAAAAGAGTGTCCCATCATTTCAATGAGAAATTTGTATACTATATATCATCAATAGAATGAAACCCTAGGGCACTACAAGGTTTAAATTAGTGATGCACGATATATCGGCCAACCGATATATATCGGCCGATATGTCACGTTTTTTAACTTATCGGTATCGATCCGATATCAACAAATTCTGGCCGATATGTCAACAATTGGCAGAGTTAAACCGCTACAGTTAGTTGGGTCACTGTCTGCGTGTCTCTCGGCGACGCGCTAAGCTAGCTGGTCCTAGCGGGCTCCTCCGTCACATCGCATCGCCCGAAAAGACAAAAAAAAAATGCGCGGAACGTTGCTCCGGGCTGTTGGACGCCGTCCTGCCGCCTTCTCGTCGGCGGCCGCGGCGGAGGAGGCCGCTGTCTTTTCGGGCGATGCGATGTGACGGAGGGGCCCGCTAGGACCAGCTAGCTTAGCTTAGCGCGTCGCCGAGAGACAGGCAGACAGTGACCCAACTAACTGTAGCGGTTTCTCCTAGCGGGCTCCTCCGTCACATCGCATCGCCCGAAAAGACAAAAAAATGCGCGGAGCGTTGCTCCGTGGTGTCGGACGCCGTCCTGTCGCCTTCTCATCGCCGGCCGCCCCCTCCTCCGCCGCGGCCGCCGACGTCGCCGCCTTCGCGGAGCTCCATCGGGTCCGCTCCGCCGTACTTCCTCTAACCACATGACAGAGTTTTACAGTGAGCCTTCCTTTAAATAAAGAGCACTGTTGTGCTTTTCAAATGTACAGTGTTTTTTCTGGTCTGTACTAAATTTGTGACACTACAGAAAACTTTTTCTCTACATATATCGAAATCGGCAAATATCGGTATCGGCAGTGACTGCCGATATGTATATCGGATATCGATATCGGCCGAAATTTTCACATCGGTGCATCCCTAGTTTAAATCTTTACATTAGTATTTATATTATATCATTCACGAAACGCCACGTTGAATGTAAAACTCACATCCCTCTAAATTAATTAAACTTTGCCTAATTGCAACATACATAGAAGATGAAGATGAAGTAAACACCAAAGGTGCTTTGCTACAAGCAGAGACTGCATGAGCAACTATGGATGTAGATCAGGAGTGGGCAACCCCGGCCCCAGAGGGCCGGTGCGGGCGCAGGCCCCCGCCCCAACCAGGCAGCAACACACCCGACTCCACCAACGAAGGTGCAAGGGCCACCACCTCCTGAGGAAAGACCAGCTTCTTCTTGAGATCAACCCGCAGCTCCCAATCTGATGCGTATCATAATACTATCCATCCATCCATCCATTTTCTATACCTGCTTATTCCTCATTAGGGTCGCAGGGGTCTGCTGGAGCCTATCCCAGCGCGTTACGGCGAGAGGCAGGGATACACCCCAGATGGTCGCCAGCCAATCGTGGGGCACACACACCATTCACTCACACACTCACACCTACGGGCAATTTAGAGTTGCCAATTAACCTGAGCATGTTTTTGGACTGTGGGAGGAAGCCGGAGTACCCGGTGAAAACCCACGCAGACACGGGGAGAACATGCAAACTCCACACAGAAAGGTCCCAGACCCAGGCCCAAGGAGGTCTTGAACCTGCGACCTTCTTGCTGTGAGGCAACAGCACTACCCACTGCTCCACCGTGCCGCCCCATTCATAATACTATATATATATATATATATATATATATATATATATATATATATATATATATATATATATATATATATATATATATATATAAACTTTTGCTGAAATAGTAAATATAAAAGAAGGGTCCTTAAAATTATTGGTTCTGTGTTAAGATTTGATGCTTTCTCTGATTCAAAAAGGCTATATCAGAAAGTGAAATACAAACAAGTCATACTTAAAGTAGAAGCTTTATAATGCATAGTTACTTTGTTCAGAGGATGAATAAAAATATCCAAGCAAAATTATCCAAAAAAGAATGTTTCTCTCCATGATGAGTGGTGGTGTTTCTCACTACTTCGCATATAGACTGGTACTTAATTTGTGAAGTGCTCCTCCCTCCGCTACAGAGGGAAGGAAGGAAAAGCTATTTATTTTAGAGACTTAAAAAACAGACTGACACAAAATATTGGCCACCGCACAGTGTAAAGGATCACTTGAACTTTGTAAAACAGCTACCTTTCTATATATTTCATCATTCACTTGATGGTATCTATCTATCTATCTATCTATCTATCTATCTATCTATCTATCTATCTATCTATCTATCTATCTATCTATCTATCTATCTATCTATCTATCTATCTATCTATCTATCTATCTATCTATCTATCTATCTATCTATCTATCTCAAAGCTCTTTCTCAGTCAAACACTGAGACAGAAATTAAATACAGCATTCTATTTCTATTTATCATGAAACGGTTACACAAAATAAGCGATTTAGAACAATTCTGAGGAATCAAAATGCAAAATACTGAATTTATTGACATCAGTTTTTTAGGAAAGAGATATCAATCATCACTTCAGCTTGACTGATAAGAAAGAATGTGCTGCATCACATGCAGAGAGCTGCTGATATGTAGAGGACATGTGAAATTGCATCACTCACAGGGGAAATTCTGTTTTTTTTAAATAATGTTAATGTAGTCATTATCACTGTTGATGTGAATAATATCTTCCTAGTTCATTGTCGGGGTGACAAAATGGACATTTGTTTAGAATCACAGATGGGACAATGACCAACGTCCCCTTACCCAAACAATTTACTGAGAAATGCAGGACATAAATGAATTGTCAAATTTGGATGAAAAAAAACACTTCTTGGTGGTACTGTAATATCAGGCTTTATTGTTGATACTTTTCAAGTTTTAACTTTACACAACTATTTTGTCAACCTACTGATATGCAGGTATACTGAATGACAGAAACTCTTGATTGGCGATAACCCATATCCAAGTTGTCAAACAGGTTTAGCAAATTCCTGTCTTCCTCTACTCTCTCTGCTATTTGGTTTTCATTTCGATGTTACAATTATCTATCCACCTAAAAAATGACATAAATGTATATTCTTTATAAGAATATATATATATATATATATATATATATATATATATATATATATATATATATATATATATATATATATATATATATATATAAGAAATGCAGGGCATGTCTTGTCTTTGTCTAAAGGAGCTTCTACTGTTGTAGAAAGTGTCCTCAAGGGGGCATCAAATAGAGGAATTGATTTAGACATGACTGTTGAGAAAGTGGCTACACCACATGGAGTTGTAGTCTGATTGTACCATTGGATCTTCACTTCCGACTGTCTCAGACTTAAAAAACGATGTAAAACATTTACTTTAAAAATGACATGTACTCAGATATACCAGTTTTCAGAAACTGGTTTCAGTGTTTCATAAACCAGTGATACTTGAAATTACATCTTCACATACCTATGTCACCAGAGTGGACAAAGATTGCACAGCCACTTGTGAGAATGAACCCCAAGCTGATAAAGGTTCTGATCATAACAGATTACATGAATAAAGATGAAAAACACAAAGCCTCCATAAGCAGTTTGGACATGCTCTATTTGTTAAACTTTAACAAATACAGAATAGTGGTGGAAGTAATGATGATGGTGAGTGCAATCCTATTCCTATTTTTTTTTTTTCTTTTTGGAATTGAAGCGAATTCAGCAATGATGAAATGAGAGACATGGCAGAAAACTTTAATATAAGTCAAACCACTGCTGTCTACCGTTCATAGAATAATGGATTTTTTGAAAGACACTGCCATACCCTTGTATAATGTTACTGGAAAACAACCTTAGATTGGGCCCTGGCAGAAAATACAATGCAATGTATATAGATTTAGTCCATATCATTTTTGTCAGATCTTAGTCTACATTATGACTTTTACCTACCAACTACAAGTCAAGCTTGCTTAAAAGAGATTCTGCTTAAAAGGGAAAGTAAGGTCTCTGTAGTCCTTCTTTTGAAATTGGTAAGACTTGTTAACCATCTTTTTTTTCATCCATGGACATTTGATTATTGATTGTCTTGTCAAGTAAGGGGAGATCTGCAGGTGTGCACACAAGAACTTCTTATTCTTGCTAGCTATTGTTGTTACTTCTAATCAGCTGTACAGCAAAGGTCCAGCCACTTTGGTAACATCACAGCCTGGGGGTGGACTGTTCACCCAATGTGAGCAGTGTCTTTGGAGGGAGTGCCACCAATCAGCTGTTCTGTGCATGTGGGTGTTCCACTCAACTGTCTGGTTGATCCAGCAGAGACTATGTGTGGAGATTATCAGCTAAGTCCTATGTCTTCCCAGCTAGCAACATGTGGTTGTCAAGCTTAGCTTGATGGGAATGGAATGTCATGTAGGCCCATCTTTGTCTTGAGGCACATGACGCACAACATCCCCCCCCCTTCCAGGGAGGGGAAGAAATGATCATCATGGTAGGCAAGGAAGGGTGGTGTTTTGATGTGAATGTGTGTATTGTATTTCTAAAAACCTACTTTCAGCCCTGCCTTCAGCCTGTATATGTTCTGTCTCTTGCTAATACATAAGGATGAATCCTAAGGCTAACCTATGTGTGTTCACTGAAATTTAAATTGCGCTGCCAAGACTATATGATAAGTTCTGGGAGGGCTGTACAACAGTGGTTTCTTTCTGTCTAGAGAGGCCAGATAGGGTGGGATCTTCTTCAGTGCTTTTAACACCATCCAGCCTGCACTGTTGAGAGGGAAGCTGGAGGGAGCCGGAGTGGATAAGCAGCTGACAGCCTGGACCATCGACTACCTCACCAGACCACAGTATGTGAGGCTTCATGACTGTGTGTCTGAGGTGGTAGTCTGCAGCACGGGGGCACCACAGGGTACAGTGCTCTCACCTTTTCTGTTTAGTCTGTACATCTCAGACTTCAGCTCACTCTGACAACTGCCACCTACAGAAGTTCTCAGATGATACAGCCATCATTGGGTGTGTATCAGATGGGAACGACCAGGAGTACAGGGGGGTCATCAATGACTTTGTCAGCTGGTGTGAGACCAACACTCTCCAAATCAACGCAAGCAAGACAAAGGAGATGGTTGTGGACTTCAGGAGGAAGTCACCCCCCACCACACCGGTGAGCATCCAGGGAAAAGACATTGAGACAGTGGACTCTTACAAATACCTGGGTGTTCACCTGAACAACAAACTGGACTGGACCACACTAATGTCCTGTACAAGAAGGGCCAGCGTCGACTTCGCTGAGCAGCTCCTTCAGCCAGAGACTCAAACACCCTCGCTGCAAGAAGGGGCGCTTTCGCAGATCATTCATCCCGACAGCAATAAGACTTTATAATATAACATAAACATAAACCTCACTGTAGTCACTCTGTCACTTTTTCACTGGTCACCTTTTTCTCTTCACACACACCCTGCACCTTAAGTGTGCATTAGCTATGTATGTGTACATGTGGGTATGTGCGTGGATATGTATGTCCATATATCCATCCATCCATCCATCCATTGTCTATCCCGCTTATTCCCTTTCGGGGTCGCAGGGGTCTGCTGGAGCCCATCCCAGCGCGTTAAGGCGAGAGGCAGGGATACACCCCAGATGGTCGCCAGCCAATCGTGGGGCACACACACCATTCACACACCATTCACTCTCACACTCACACCTATGGGCAATTTAGAGTTTACCAATTAACCTGAGCATGTTTTTTGTATTGTGGGAGGAAACCGGAGTACCCGGTGAAAACCCACGCAGACACGGGGAGAACATGCAAACTCCACACAGAAAGGCCCCAGACCCAGGCCCAAGGCGGTCTTGAACCTGCGACCTTCTTGCTGTGAGGCAACAGTGCTACCCACCGCACCACCGTGTCGCCCCTATGTCCATATATATATATGCAAATATGTATGTATGTGTATGTATGTAGGTATGTACGTGCATGTATGTATGTATATGCCTTTCTTATGCATACTCTTTTCTTACTATTTATTAACATTTGTTCTCCATTCTATGTCGATAATGCATACTGTGTATGTGGATCAACAAATTCTGCGAATTTGTACATTGTGTTGTCCATCCATCCATCCATTTTCTATCCCGCTTATTCCCTTTCGGGGTCGCAGGGGTCTGCTGGAGCCTATCCCAGCGCATTTTATGGCGAGAGGCAGGGGGATACACCCCAGATGGTCGCCAGCCAATCGTGGGGCACACACACCATTCACACACCATTCACACACACACTCACACCTATGGGCAATTTAGATTTGCCAATTAACCTGAGCATGTTTTGTATTGTGGGAGGAAGCCGGAGTACCCGGTGAAAACCCACGCAGACACGGGGAGAACATGCAAACTCCACACAGAAAGGTCCCAGACCCAGGCCCCAAGGCGGTCTTGAACCTGCGACCTTCTTGCTGTGAGGCAACAGTGCTACCCACTGCTCCACCGTGTCGCCCCACATTGTGTTGTGTGTTTCTTATTTTTATTTTTTTTATAGTTTTTTTTTATCTTCTTCAGCTTTATTTTCTTCTCTTTATCTGTAACGCTGCAGTAACACACAAATTTCCCCGTTGTGGGATCAATAAAGTTTTATTTTATCTTATCTTATCTTATCTTACTACACCCCCTAGCATAGAGTATGGAATCACTTGTCTTGGATGAGCACTCACCCAGATATTTTATTCTGTAGAGGAAACTTGCATCAAAAGCATGAAAATAATAATGAAGTTATTCAAAATTGCAACTCTTTTCCATTCAGAAACACCAAAGAAAATGAATTAAAAAACATTGTGTGGTCAGTAAATGTTACTTTTATAGACCAAGCACAGGGAAAAAATATGGAATCAATCCATTCTGAAGAAAAAAAAATGGAATCACTCAATTTTGAGGTAGAGAACAAGGACCCACTTTTACTGAAGACTAATAAAAGCAGCTAATGAAGTATTTTTTCAATATCTTCACATGCCTACATCCAACTTTCTTTTCGTGGCTCTTAACATGACAGTTTGTGATTTCAGTGATCAGAGGTGTAAAATGTGCAGCTGGAGGGCCAGAAGCAGCCCGCCAAAGTGTCCAATCCAGCTCACTGTGAATAGGTGAACAGAATGTTGGATTTCCAGCTCAAGGAATATATTATTCTCACACATAGTTAAAAAAAATACAAGACCTTTGATTTGTAAATGTTGCTTAAGGCAGCGGATAACTTATCCACTTCCCTCCATCAAGGAAGTTGTGTTTTAGGAGGCATTTGTCTGTCTGTTTGTTAGCACAAATATGGAAAAAAGTTTTGGTTCCTCAAATTTTCAGTGATTGTTAGGAATGGTACCATGACCAGATGATTACATTTTGCTGTAACTGTTGTATGCCTTGCTAAATTTGATTTTCCTTCTAGTGTTTACATTATATGGTGTCTTTTATTTTCTATGTACAGATTTTGATTGCATTGTGTTTTGCAGCGGGTCGGCTTAGTTCCGTGTTTCAACCAACCAGGTCTCTATTAGATCAAATTCACTCTGATTGTCAATGACAATCACAATTCAGATAACAGCTTTGAAAACTGATTTTATTCAACGATAGTGCGTGTATTTAATAATTGTAGGACAATAATGTTGGGTGGGAGTCACAATATGCATGGAGAAGGCCTGTGCTCTGAGTGCTTTACTAGTTTTTTTTTAATATCCTCAGGTTGTGTGGTGCGGAGATGTCAGCATTATGAAGAGCAGTGAAATGTAAATAGATGTTGACATTAGGCCTCAGAGCATGAAATTGAATGTCAAGTCTCTGTATGATGTGTTTGATGCTGCATGATGGTTAATGCCTGGAGAATTAACTTCTTTTATTAAATGACATCATGAAGAATCTCTTCCTGGCCTAAATGTGGTCACATTAGAACAAGTAACCAAACGTCATTCTATAATTAATCTTGAACCAACAAGAGAGTAAAAATAAAATGCATTCATATTGGCAAGTTTGCCAAGATTTTATTGTTATGGACGACCGACATGATAAAGTGGAGACAGAAGGCAGCAGAGCTCAGTTTGGCTAGGAAACCGGCAATTTATTGAGAGTTGTACAGTTTGGACCAAACACCAATAACTGATCCAACACTAGCACAACACAACACAACCATCTCACTCTCAGCCACACCAGACAAAAGCAAATGGTAGCCCTTTTAAGTGTCTGCCTGACTAGCTTAATTGGTCAAACCATTAGTGGGGGAGACCACTATCCCAATAATTACTGGCAGATTTACCCTCACACATGACTTAACCAAATATCAAATCAAAACACAAAAAACACATGAAAACATCACACTCATGTTCACACCACACATACATATTTACAATAAACAAGAAATCAAAACACCCCTGTGAAACGTGAAGTGCACCCCCTAGCGCGAAACACCCGATAAATACTGATAAATAGGAGCAGTGTAGTCGGACCAGGAGGTGAGTGCAGGTGAGTGAGAATGAAGGGAGGCAGATGTATCTGTGATTGTATGACAAACCAGGCTTAAACAGTTAACGGGGGAAACACAGGACAACCAGTGTGTACCGCACTGGACGCCGCGAATTCCGGTGTCTGCCTCCCGCTCCCTACCATGTCACCAAGCACTTCACACAAATACATTTGAAAATAAACTTAAATTCATTCAACCTGTGCGTGTGATGAGTGTGTGTGTATGTGCGTACAAAAGTTCGTCTCCGGAGCAATGCGGAAGTCTGTGGCTCCGCCCTACGGAGCCGGTGAGAAGGGGGAGCGGGGTGATCACTTCTCACAATTGTATCTGACAAAATCTATCTCTTCATTTTCAGGCTAGAAGTTTATTTCTCTTCATGCATATTTTCATAATTTTCCTGCTGTCAAATTGATAAATCAGCTGATCACATTTATCCAATAGCACAGCAAAACAACCTCCTTGTCAGTCTATCATTTCACTGCTATCTGTTTAAAAGTGTTTTTTCCCTTCTCTATATCTCTGCTTTATTTGATTCATGTGCTGTATGCACATCCCTCCCCCTCCCCATCACCTCCCAGTCTTCACAGCTTCATCATTCTTCGGATTCATCATCATCAGTCTCAGCAGAGTCATCCGCCACCAACCTGTGTCAGTCTTGACTCCAGGGAGGAATCATCTTTCTGCTGATTAGACATGACAACCTGTAGAGTTGTAGCTCAGAGCTAGAGCAGTCGTCCACCAGTCAGAAGATTGATGGTTCGATTCGATTAATGGCTTCTCCAAGTTGCATATCGTTGTGTCCTTGAGCAAGATACTTAACCCCGATTTGCCTCAGATGGAAGGTGGAATGTGCGATCGGTGTGTATGTGAGTGAGTTAGCTTCCTTATGTGTGTGTGGCTCTCTGTATCACCACCATCAGTGTGTGAATCGGTAAAGTGCTTTTAGTTGTTGAAAAGCGCTATATATATATATATATCCATCCATCCATCCATCCATTGTCTATCCCGCTTATTCCCTTTCGGGGTCGCAGGGGTCTGCTGGAGCCTATCCCAGCGCGTTAAGGCGAGAGGCAGGGATACACCCCAGATGGTCGCCAGCCAATCGTGGGGCACACACACCATTCACACACCATTCACTCTCACTCTCACACCTATGGGCAATTTAGAGTTTACCAATTAACCTGAGCATGTTTTTTGTATTGTGGGAGGAAACCGGAGTACCCGGGGAAAACCCACGCAGACACGGGGAGAACATGCAAACTCCACACAGAAAGGCCCCAGACCCAGGCCCAAGGCGGGTCTTGAACCTGCGACCTTCTTGCTGTGAGGCAACAGTGCTACCCACTGCTCCACCGTGTCGCCCCCTATATATATATATATATATATATATATATACAGTGGGGAAAATAAGTATTTGAACACCCTGCCATTTTGCTATTTCTCCCACTTAGAAAACATGGAGGGGTCTGAAATTTTTATCGTAGGTGCATGTCCACTGTGAGAGAGATAAACTAAAAAGAAAAATCCAGAAATCACAATGCATTATTTTTTATTGATTTATTTGTGTGATATAGCGGCAAATAAGTATTTGAACACCTGAGAAAATGAATGTTAATATCTGGTACAGTAGCCTTTGTTTGCTATTACAGAGGTCAAACGTTTCCTGTAGTTTTTCACCAGGCTTGCACATACTGCAGGAGGGATCCTGGCCCACGCCTCCACACAGATCTTCTCTAGATCAGTCAGGTTTCTGGGCTGTCGCTGAGAAACACGGAGTTTGAGCTCCCTCCAAAGATTTTCGATTGGGTTCAGGTCTGGAGACTGGCTGGGCCATGCTAGAACCTTGATATGCTTCTTACGGAGCCAGTCCTTGGTTTTCCTGGCTGTGTGCTTTGGGTCGTTGTCGTGTTGGAAGACCCAGCCACGACCCATCTTCAATGCTCTGACTGAGGGAAGGAGGTTGTTCCCCAAAATCTCACAATACACGGCCCCAGTCATCCTCTCTTTAATGCAGTGCACTCGTCCTGTCCCTTGTGCAGAAAAACACCCCCAAAGCATGATGCTACCACCCCCATGCTTCACAGTAGGGATGGTGTTGTTCGGATTGTACTCTTCATTCTTCTTCCTCCAAACACAGTGGAATTATGACCAAAAAGTTCTATTTTGGCCTCATCTGACCACAAAACTTTCTCCCATGACTCCTCTGTATCATCCAAATGGTCATATGCAAACTTAAGACGGGCCTTGACATGTGCTGATTTAAGCAGGGGAACCTTTCGTGCCATGCATGATTTCAAATCATGACGTCTTAGTGTATTATCTACAGTAACCTTGGAAACGTTGGTCCCAGTTCTTTTCAGGTCATTGACCAACTCCTGTCGTGTAGTTCTGGGCTGATTCCTCACCCTTCTTAGAATCATTGAGACCCCACGAGGTGATATCTTGCATGGGGCTCCACTCTGATTGAGATTGACCGTCATGTTTAGCTTCTTCCATTTTCTAATGATTGCTCCAACAGTGGACCTTTTTTCACCAAGCTGCTTGGCAATTGCTCCGTAGCCCTTTCCAGCCTTGTGGAGGTGTACAATTTTCTCTCTTGTGTCGTTGGACAGCTCTTTGGTCTTCGCCATGTTACAAGTTAAAGTCTTGCTGATTGTATGGGGTGGACAGGTGTCTTTATGCAGCTAACGACTTCAGATTAAGGATGATAAATGGAGTGCAGGTGGACTTCTAATGGGCGGACTAACAGGTCCTTCAGGGTCAGAATTCTAGATGACACACAGGCGTTCAAATACTTATTTGCAGCTGTATCACTTAAAAAAATCGTTAAAAAATCATGCATTGTGATTTCTGGATTTTTCTTTTTAGTTTATCTCTCTCACAGTGGACATGCACCTACGATGAAAATTTCAGACCCCTCCATGATTTGTAAGTGGGAGAAATAGCAAAATAGCATATATATATATATATATATATATATATATATATATATATATATATATATGCTATTTTGCCAGGTAACAATTTCGCCAGGTAACAATTTAATGTGAAATATGGTTTAGGACAATGAGCAAGTTTTTGCATACAAAAATAAACATCTAAAAAACAAATTATATAATTCTAATAATTAATTAATAATTAGAATAATCATCAATGCATCAAAAAAGAAATACCTTCCTTGTCGAGATGAAAAAGTTGTTTATTAAACAAATTAAATTGCATACTGGAGAATAAGAAAATGGTGAATAGATTATGATCACAGATGGTTCCTGCCAAATTTCATAACATGTTTACCCACATTTGGCACAAAGTAAACTCAACACAAGATAAAATTAGTGACATGACAGTAGACAAAAAAACCTTAACATAATAGACTTTCTTTACTGTGCTTAAATATTTAAGAAGTTGTTGAATTGGAAAGAAAGTCTATAATCTTAAAAGGCAATTATTGATTACAAGAAACAAAACAGATTTAGATTCATCAGACTCAAAGGGGTCAAATTGTGCCAGTAAGACCTGGCAGTCTGTTCAATTCCCTGGTTCAAGTATATTAGTCACACACTTAGTATGAGGCACTCAGTGAGGTTATTGTTGAGATTGTATTATATAAGTGAAGCAAGAAATAAACAATAGACATAGTTCACATATTTCTTGGCTTCCATGCTTGTTGGCATGCTGAGAGCTGTCTATCTGGTTAAAGACAATTTTATTCACCTGCACCTCTTAAAACCTCTTTGACAGCTCAGACTTACTCAATTCACGCATTAATAATTTGTAACCTGATCCAAATGCACATCTCCACTATTCACAGTCCTGGGAATTACAGTGCAGTTTGGTACTTAGAAATACTGTTTTGGGATGAGATATGAATAAAATTTTATCTTAATATTGACTAGTTTGCAGATCTTCTTCTTTTTAATTTGATAACATGATTATGAGAAAGCACAAAACACTGAACACGTACAGTACATTTGTTGGTTGGGAGAAATTTGCTGTAGCTCATTTCAGCTCAGTGGAGTAGAAAGTGATGTGCTCTGCTTTTTTTTTGCACTGCTCAAAGGGAAGGTGGAGGGAGCCGGAGTGGATGAGCAGCTGACGGCCTGGACCATCGACTACCTTACCAACAGACCACAGTATGTGAGGCTTCATGACTGTGTGTCTAAGGTGATAGTCTGCAGCACGGGGGCGCCACAGGGTACAGTGCTCTCACCTTTTCTGTTTAGTCTGTACACCTCAGACTTGAGCTACAACTCGGACAACTGCCACCTACAGAAGTTCTCAGATGATACGGCCATAAACGGGTGTGTATCAGATGGGAATGACCAGGAGTACAGGGGGGTCATCAATGACTCTGTCAGCTGGTGTGAGACCAACGCTCTCCAAATCAACGCCAGCAAGACAAAGGAGATGGTTGTGGACTTCAGGAGGAAGTCCCCCCCCACCACACCGGTGAGAATCCAGGAAAAAGACATTGAGACAGTGGTCTCTTACAAATACCTGGGTGTTCACCTGAACAACAAACTGGACTGGACCACAAACATTAATGTCCTGTACAAGAAGGGCCAGAGTCGACTTCACCTGCTGAGGAGACTAAGGTCCTTTGGAGTGTGCAGGACCCTGTTAAAGACCTTCTACGACTTTGTCATAGCATCTGCCCTGTTCGACGCAGTGGTCTGCTGGGGGGGCGGATGCACAGACGGGGACAGAAGGAAAATTGACAAACTGGTGCGGAGGTCTAGCTCTGTACTGGGATGTCCTCTGGAGTTGGTGGTGGTGGTGGGAGAGAGGAGGATGTTGGCAAAGCTGACATCCATCATGGACAACCCCCATCACCCTCTGCACCCTCTGCATGAGGCGGTGGGTGCGCTGAGCAGCTCCTTCAGCCAGAGACTCAAACACCCTCGCTGCAAGAAGGAGCGCTTCCACAGATCACTCATCCCGACAGCAATAAGACTTTATAACTCACTGTAGTCACTTTTCCCTGCACTCGTCACTTTTCTCTACACACACACTCTGCACCTTAAGTATGCATTAGCTATGTATGTGTACATGTGTGTATGCGGGTGGATATGTATGTCCGTATATATATATATATGCAAATATGTAAATATGTGTGTATGTGTATGTATGTAGGTACTTACGTGCATGTATGTATATATGCTTTGCTTATGCATACCTTTTTCTTTTTTCTTGCTATTTATTAGTATTTTTTCTCCATTCTGTGTCCATAATGCATATTGTGTATGCAGATCAACACATTTTACGAATTTTTGTACATAGTGTTGTGTATTTTTTTTTTTTTTTTTTTTTTTTTTAGTTTTTATCTTGTTTAGCTTTTATTTTATTTTATTTTCCTTACTCTGTACGCTGCGGTAATAGACAAATTTCCCCGTTGCGGGATCAAAAAAGTCTTATCTTATCTTATCTATCTTATCTTAAAAATTATTGAACAACTCGAAAGAATTATATATATATGACATACAATTCCCCCAATACACTGTGTTAAACCAACACCATGGGCATAACCTTGAGTTGCTGAATTTCTGTCCCCATGAAGCTTCTATGGGGAAACTGTAACCCTGTTAATGTTTGTCACAGTCACAGTGTGGGCTGTTCCCTTCAGGAGCTGGTCTCTAAAAAACTGATGGACATACACAGAAACACAGAATAAACATTAAAGAAAGATAAACATCACATGCCCTTCACCACAATATTTATTTTGTATTTACTATAGCATACTGCATTAGACCAGTATAGTTTGTAAGATGTACCTAAATGTTTGACTAGTACTGAATGTTTATACTTTTGGATGAATTGTTATTTAATGATTTAATTTATTTTACACACCTGTTTGACATGTTCAATTATGGTTCCGTTGCTGACCTCACCAAGGGAACTTATCTTCATTTGTAGATGTGCCACCGAAACTAAGCCTGCTGGGACCACAACCTTACATTTGTAAATATTAAAAGATTGTTGTTTTTTTTTTTTAAATGAGTCATGTATGTCAATGTTAAAGCAAAACCAGGAAATCATTGCAAAAGAACTATTTGAATTCTTATGACAATGATCTGACACAAGTGATACAGATGGAGAAGACTTACTTGTTTTTATATAATTACCTTGCTTATTGCTTTTGAACTCCTACAAATGTGCTTTCTGCCTACAGAATATTATACATTTAAATGTCAAAAACATTACTTTTTGACTTATGTCACATGGAAGTGATTCATTTGATCTTGGTATTCATTGATTAATGAATGTTTTTAAATGTTAACACAAGGGAGGTATTTGCATCCAGCCACATTTGGAAGTAGATTGAAAGTTAAAATTAGAAGTTCTACATTCATCCGAAAATAAAACCCCAAAAAAATGATCAGGGAGAATAATATTTTATTTCTGGTATCTCGACATCCTCTACCTCCACAGTGTGTTTTTTTTTTTTTTGGAGGGGGGGGGTTATGTCGCGGACTTGCTGTTGATATATACATGTATATGTATATGGCATTTCTCTTTCGCTCACTCCCTCAAGAAACTAATGTACTCCCCCAGCAGTATTCTTTGATGCTCCAAAGTCATCTAAGCATCACCTTACTATGGCCGGCCATGTTTTTTAAATTCACATAATGAAATGCATTTACCTCAGATGTTAAAATTTCCCACTCAGATCTTTCTGAGTTCAGAGTGCAATCCAACGCAGCATTAAAAGCCGGGGCTTTCATCAGAAAATAACTACTCAGTATTCTGCTTAAGTTAAATTTTAGGCTGGAATTGGGGATTTAGGATTCAGGACAACAGATTATATTAAGAAACTGTTTTTGGATGTTATGTCACTTTGTGTTGGGTTGATTTACATGGCTTATGTTTTAAAGTATGTCATAACAGGATCATATACATTCAAGTTGTGATAAATATAATTTAACTTGTCAAATTACATACCCTGGGTTGTTATATCTTCAAAAGTAGTTAGCAGAGTGGAAGCTGTAGTTTTGGGAGGGATTGTGGCGAAAGTTGTAGTTGGAGCTGCAGTCATAGAAGTTTGTCCACTTGAAATAGGGCTTGGAATTGCAGCTGGGGTAGCTCCTGCAGTTGTAGGGGTTGTTCCTGTAGTTGTAGGGGTTGGATTGGCAGCTGTGGTTGGATCCGTGATGGATTTAGTTTTTGTAAAGGATGGAACTGTAGTTGTGGTTGAGCCCGCCATCATAGGGATTGGAGCTGCAACTGTGCTTGGTACGGCTGTTGTAGGAGATCGAATTGCAGCTATGGTTGGTCCTGCCATGGTAAGGAATGGAGCTGCAGCTGTGGTTGATCCTGTCATTGTAGTGGATGAAGTTGAAGCTGTGGTTGGTATGGCTGTTGTAGGGGATGCAACTGCAATTGTTGTAGATTCCACCATTGTAGGAGCTACAGTTATTGTTGGTATGACTGGTTCTATCATTATATGGGTTGAAGCTGCAGATGTGATTGGTCCTGCTGTAGAGGATGGAACTGCAGCTGTTGTTTGTTTTACCATTGTAAGGGCTGGGGTTAGCATGGCTGTTGTAAGAGATGGAATTGCAGCTCTGGTTGATAATACTGTTTTTGGGGTGTGAGCTGCAGCTGTGGTTGGTATGACTGTTGCAAGGGATGGAGTTGCAGATGTGATTGACCCTGACATTGTAGGGGTTGAAGCAGCAGCTGTGGCTGGACCTGCCATTGTAGTGGATGGAGCTGCAGCTGTGGTTGGTTCCGTCATTGTAAGGGTTGGAGCTACCGCTGTGGTTGGTGTGGTTGATATAGGAGATGGAATTGCAGCTGTGGTTGATCCCACTCTTTTAAGTGTGAGAGGTACAGCTGTGGTTGATACTCCCATTGTAGGGGTTAGAACTGCAGCTATGGTTGGTCCTGCCCTAGTAGGGGTTGGAGCTGTGGCTGGGGTTGGTCTTGCCATTGTAGTAGATGGAGCTGCAAATGTGGTTGTTATTGCTGTTGTAGAGAATGGAACTGCAGCAGTTGTTTGTTTTACCAATGTGTGGGCTGGGGCTACAGCTGTGGTTGGTATGGCTGTTGTAAAAGATGGAATTGCAGCTGTGGTTGATACTACTGGTTTTGGGGTGTGAGCTGCAGCTGTGGTTGGTATGACTGTTGTAAGGGTGTGAGCTGCTGCTGTGGTTGGTATGACTCTTGCAAGGGTTGGAGCTACTTCTGTGGTTGGTGTGGCTGTTGTAGGAGATGGAATTGCAGCTGTGGTTGATCCTACTGTTTTAAGGGTGTGAGCTGCAGCTGTGGTTAGTACGACTCTTGCAAGGGATGGAGCTGCATCTGTTGGTCCTGTCATTGTAGGGGTTGGAGCTGCAGCTGTGGTTAGTATTGCTGCTGACAACGATGGAACTGCAGCTGTTGTAGATTCCACCATTGTGGTGGCAGAGGCTGCTACTGTGATTGGATCTGTCAATGTAAAGATTGGAGCTACCGTTGTGGTTGGCATGACTGTTGTAAGAGTGTGAGCTGCAGCTGTGGCTGGTCCTGCCATTGTAGTGGATGGAGCTGCAGCTGAGGTTGGTTCCGTCGTAAGGGTTGGAGCTACTGATGTGGTTGGTGTGGTTGATATAGGAGATGGAATTGCAGCTGTGGTTGATCCTACTCTTTTAAGGGTGTGAGCTACAGCTGTGGTTGATACTCCCATTGTAGGGGTTAGAACTGCAGCTGTGGTTGGTCCTGCCCTTGTAGGGGTTGGAGCTGTGGCTGGGGTTGGTCTTGCCATTGTAGTGGATGGAGCTGCAAATGTGGTTGTTACTGCTGTTGTAGAGAATAGAACTGCAGCAGTTGTTTGTTTTACCATTGTGTGGGCTGGGGCTACAGCTGTGGTTGGTATGGCTGTTGTAAAAGATGGAATTGCAGCTGTGGTTGATACTACTGGTTTTGGGGTGTGAGCTGCAGCTGTGGTTGGTATGACTGTTGTAAGGGTGTGAGCTGCTGCTGTGGTTGGTATGACTCTTGCAAGGGTTGGAGCTACTGCTGTGGTTGGTGTGGCTGTTGTAGGAGATGGAATTGCAGCTGTGGTTGATCCTACTGTTTTAAGGGTGTGAGCTGCAGCTGTGGTTAGTACGACTCTTGCAAGGGATGGAGCTGCATCTGTTGGTCCTGTCATTGTAGGGTTTGGAGCTGCAGCTGTGGTTAGTATTGCTGCTGACAAAGATGGAACTGCAGCTGTTGTAGATTCCACCATTGTGGTGGCAGAGGCTGCTACTGTGATTGGATCTGTCAATGTAAAGGTTGGAGCTACCGTTGTGGTTGGCATGACTGTTGTAAGAGTGTGAGCTGCAGCTGTGGCTGGTCCTGCCATTGTAGTGGATGGAGCTGCAGCTGAGGTTGGTTCCGTCGTAAGGGTTGGAGCTACTGATGTGGTTGGTGTGGTTGATATAGGAGATGGAATTGCAGCTGTGGTTGATCCTACTCTTTTAAGGGTGTGAGCTACAGCTGTGGTTGATACTCCCATTGTAGGGGTTAGAACTGCAGCTGTGGTTGGTCCTGCCCTTGTAGGGGTTGGAGCTGTGGCTGGGGTTGGTCTTGCCATTGTAGTGGATGGAGCTGCAAATGTGGTTGTTACTGCTGTTGTAGAGAATAGAACTGCAGCAGTTGTTTGTTTTACCATTGTGTGGGCTGGGGCTACAGCTGTGGTTGGTATGGCTGTTGTAAAAGATGGAATTGCAGCTGTGGTTGATACTACTGGTTTTGGGGTGTGAGCTGCAGCTGTGGTTGGTATGACTGTTGTAAGGGTGTGAGCTGCTGCTGTGGTTGGTATGACTCTTGCAAGGGTTGGAGCTACTGCTGTGGTTGGTGTGGCTGTTGTAGGAGATGGAATTGCAGCTGTGGTTGATCCTACTGTTTTAAGGGTGTGAGCTGCAGCTGTGGTTAGTACGACTCTTGCAAGGGATGGAGCTGCATCTGTTGGTCCTGTCATTGTAGGGTTTGGAGCTGCAGCTGTGGTTAGTATTGCTGCTGACAAAGATGGAACTGCAGCTGTTGTAGATTCCACCATTGTGGTGGCAGAGGCTGCTACTGTGATTGGATCTGTCAATGTAAAGGTTGGAGCTACCGTTGTGGTTGGCATGACTGTTGTAAGAGTGTGAGCTGCAGCTGTGGCTGGTCCTGCCATTGTAGTGGATGGAGCTGCAGCTGAGGTTGGTTCCGTCGTAAGGGTTGGAGCTACTGATGTGGTTGGTGTGGTTGATATAGGAGATGGAATTGCAGCTGTGGTTGATCCTACTCTTTTAAGGGTGTGAGCTACAGCTGTGGTTGATACTCCCATTGTAGGGGTTAGAACTGCAGCTGTGGTTGGTCCTGCCCTTGTAGGGGTTGGAGCTGTGGCTGGGGTTGGTCTTGCCATTGTAGTGGATGGAGCTGCAAATGTGGTTGTTATTGCTGTCGTAGAGAATAGAACTGCAGCTGTTGTTTGTTTTACCATTGTGTGGGCTGGGGCTACAGCTGTGGTTGGTATGGCTGTTGTAAGAAATGGAATTGCAGCTGTGGTTGATACTACTGGTTTTGGGGTGTGAGCTGCAGCTGTGGTTGGTATGACTCTTGCAAGGGTTGGAGCTACTTCTGTGGTTGGTGTGGCTGTTGTAGGAGATGGAATTGCAGCTGTGGTTAATCCCACTGCTTTAAGGGTGTGAGCTGCAGCTATGGTTGGTACGACTATTGTAAGGGATGGAGCTGCAGTTGTGGTTGATCCTGCCATTGTAGTGGTTGGAGCTGCAGTTGTGGTTGGTATGGCTGCTGTGGGAGATGGAACTGCAGCTATTATAGATTCCACCATTGTAGTGGTAGGAGCTATGGCTGGGGTTGGTCCTGCCATTGTAGTGGTGGGAGCTGCGAATGGGGTTGGTCCTGCCATTGTAGAGGATGGAACTGCAGCAGTTGTTTGTTTTACGATTGTATGTGCTGGGGCCACAGCTGTGGTTAGTATGGCTGTTGTAAGAGATGGAATTGCAGCTCTGGTTGATACTACTGGTTTTGGGGTGTGAGCTGCAGCTGTGGTTGGTATGACTGGTGTAAGGGTGTGAGCTGCAGCTGTGGTTGGTATGACTCTTGCAAGGGTTGGAGCTACTGCTGTGGTTGGTGTGGCTGTTGTAGGATATGGAATTGCAGCTGTAGTTGATCCCACTGTTTTAAGGGTGTGAGCTGCAGCTGTGGTTGGTATACCTCTTGCAAGGGACAGAGCTGCAGCTGTTGGTACTGTCATTGTAGGGGTTAGTACTGCAGCTGTGGTTGGTATGGCTGCTGATGAAGATGGAGCTCCAGCTGTTGTAGATTCCACTATTGTAGTGGCAGAAGCTGCTACTGTGATTGGTTCTGTCAATGTAAGGGTTGGAGCTACTGTTGTGGTTGGTATGGCTGTTGTAGGAGATGGGACTGTGGCTATGGTTGAACCTACTGTTTTAAGAGTGTGAGCTGCAGCTGTGGTTGATTCTGCCATTGTAAGGGTTAGAGCTGCAGCTATGGTTTGTTCCACCATTGTAAGGGTTGGAGCTACCAGTGTGGTTGGTATGGCTGTTTGAGGGGATGGAACTGCAACTGTCGCTGGTTCTGCCACTGTATGGGATGAAGCTGTGGATGTACTTGGTATTGCTATTGTAGAGGATGGAACTGCAGCAGTTGTTTGTTTTACGATTGTATGGGCTAGGGCTACAGCTGTGGTTGGTATGGCTGTTGTAAGGGATGGAATTGCAGCCCTGGTTAATACTACTGGTTTTGGGGTGTGAGTTGCAGCTGTGGTTGGTATGACTGCTGTAGGAGATGGAACTGCAGCTACTGTAGTTTCCACCATTGTAGTGGTAGGTGCTGCAGCTGGGGCTGGTCCTGCCATTGTAGTGGATGGAGCTGCAAATGTGCTTGGTCTTGCTGTTGTAGAGGATGAAACTACAGCTGTTGTTTGTTTTACCATTGTATGGGTTGGAGCTACAGCTGTGGTCGGTATAGCTGTTGTGACAGATGGAATTCTAGCTGTTGTTGATCCTGCCATTGTAGGGTTTAGAGCTGCAACTCTGATTTGTTTCACCATTGTAAGGATAGGAGCTACCGCTGTGGTTGCTATGGCTATTGTCGTAGATGGAATTGCAGCTGTGGTTGATCCCACTGTTTTAACGGTGTGAGCTACAGCTGTTGTTGATACCCCCATTGTAGGGGTTAGAGCTGCAGCTGTGGATGGACCTGCCGTTATAGTGGATAGAGCTGCAGCTGTGGTTGGTATTGTTGCTGTAAAAGATAGAACGGCAGCTTTTGTAGATTCCACCATTGTAGGGGTAGGAGCAGAAGTTGTGGCTGGTATGGCTGCCATTGAGATTGGAACTGCAGCTGTGGTTGGTTCAGTCATTGTAAGGGATGGAGCTGTGGATGTGATTGTTCCTGCTGTTGTAGGGGATGAAACTACAGCTCTGGATAATCCCACTGTTGTAGAGGAACAAGTTGCAGCCATAGTCAGTCCCAATGTTGCAGGGTTTGTAGCTGTAGCTATGGTTAATAAGGCAGTTGTAAAGTATGGAATTGCAGCTGTTGTTTGTCCCACCATTGTAGTGAATGGAGCTGCAGCTATGCTTGGTACAGCTGTTGTAAGGGATGGAACTGCTCCTAGGCTTGATCCCACCATTGTAAGGGTTGGAGCTAGAGCTGTGGGTAGTCCTACTGTTGTAGGGTTCGGAGCTGCACCTGCAGTTTGCACGGATGTTGTAGTAGATGGAACTGCAGCTATTGTAGATTCCACCATTGTAGGGGTAGAATCTGCAGCTGTGGTTGGTATGGCTGCTGTAGTAAATGGAACTGCAGTTATTGTAGGTTCTTCCATTGTAGGCGTAGGAGCTGTAGCTGTGGTTGGTATGGCTGTTATAGGGAATGTAATTGCAGCTGTTGTTTGTCCTACAAGGCTTGGAGCTACAGCTTTGGTGAGTATGAATGTTGTAAGAGATGTAATTGCAGCTGTGGTTGGTATGGTACTTGAAGTAAATCGAGCTTCAGCCATAGTTGATCCCATTGTTATTAGGTTTAAAGCTGCAGCTGTGGTTGTATTAGATGCATCTGCAGCTTTGGTGGTTTTCACCATTTTAGGGGTAGGAGCTGCAGTTGTGGTTGGCATGGCTGTTGTAGAAGATGGAATTGCAGCTATGGTTGATACTGCTGTTGTAGGAGATGGAACTGCAGCTCTGGATAATCCCGCTGTTGTAGATGATCGAGCTGCAGCCATAGTCGGTCCCAATGTTGGAGGGTTTGTAGATGTAGCTATGGTTAATATGGCAGTTGTAAGGTATGGAATTACAGCTGTTGTTTGTCCCACCATCGTAGTGAATGGAGCTGCAGCTGTGGTTGGTACGGATGTTATAGTAGATGCACCTGCAGCTATTGTAGTTTCCACTGTTGTAAGGATAGGAGCTGCAGCAGTTGTTTGTCCCTTTATTGTAGGGTTTGGATCTGCAGCTATGGTTGATCCCACCATTGTTAGGTTTGGACCTAGAGCTGGGGGTAGGCCTACTGTTGTAGGGTTCGGAGCTGCACCTGTGGTTTGCACGGATGTTGTAGTAGATGGAACTGCAGCTATTGTAGATTCTTCCATTGTAGGGGTAGGAGCTGCAGCTGTGGTTGGTATTGCTCTTATAGGGAATGTAATAGCAGCTGTTGTTTGTCCTACAAGGCTTGGAGCTACAACTTTGGTGAGTATGAATGTTGTAAGAGATGTAATTGCAGCTGTGGTTGGTATGATTCTTGTAGTAAATGGAGCTGCAGCAATAGTTGATTTCATTGTTATTAGGCTTAAAGCTGCAGCTGTGGTTCTATTAGATGCATCTGCAGCTTTGGTGGTTTTCACCATTTTAGGGGTAGGAGCTGCAGTTGTGGTTGGCATGGCTGTTGTAGAAGATGGAATTGCAGCTATGGTTGATACTGCTGTTGTAGGAGATGGAACTGCAGCTCTGGATAATCCCGCTGTTGTAGATGATTGAGCTGCAGCCATAGTCGGTCCCAATGTTGGAGGGTTTGTAGATGTAGCTATGGTTAATATGGCAGTTGTAAGGTATGGAATTACAGCTGTTGTTTGTCCCACCATCATAGTGAATGGAGCTGCAGCTGTGGTTGGTACGGATGTTATAGTAGATGCACCTGCAGCTATTTTAGTTTCCACTGTTGTAAGGATAGGAGCTGCAGCAGTTGTTTGTCCCTTTATTGTAGGGTTTGGATCTGCAGCTATGGTTGATCCCACCATTGTTAGGTTTGGACCTAGAGCTGGGGGTAGTCCTACTGTTGTAGGGTTCGGAGCTGCACCTGTGGTTTGCACGGATGTTGTAGTAGATGGAACTGCAGCTATTGTAGATTCTTCCATTGTAGGGGTAGGAGCTGCAGCTGTGGTTGGTATTGCTCTTATAGGGAATGTAATAGCAGCTGTTGTTTGTCCTACAAGGCTTGGAGCTACAACTTTGGTGAGTATGAATGTTGTAAGAGATGTAATTGCAGCTGTGGTTGGTATGATTCTTGTAGTAAATGGAGCTGCAGCAATAGTTGATTTCATTGTTATTAGGCTTAAAGCTGCAGCTGTGGTTCTATTAGATGCATCTGCAGCTTTGGTGGTTTTCACCATTTTAGGGGTAGGAGCTGCAGTTGTGGTTGGTATTGCTCTTATAGGGAATGTAATAGCAGCTGTTGTTTGTCCTACAAGGCTTGGAGCTACAACTTTGGTGAGTATGAATGTTGTAAGAGATGTAATTGCAGCTGTGGTTGGTATGATTCTTGTAGTAAATGGAGCTGCAGCAATAGTTGATTTCATTGTTATTAGGCTTAAAGCTGCAGCTGTGGTTCTATTAGATGCATCTGCAGCTTTGGTGGTTTTCATCATTTTAGGGGTAGGAGCTGCAGTTGTGGTTGGCATGGCTGTTGTAGAAGATGGAATTGCAGCTATGGTTGATACTGCTGTTGTAGGAGATGGAACTGCAGCTCTGGATAATCCCGCTATTGTAGATGATCGAGCTGCAGCTATAGTCGGTCCCAATGTTGGAGGGTTTGTAGCTGTAGCTATGGTTAATGTGGCAGTTGTAAGGTATGGAATTGCAGCTGTTGTTTGTCCCACCATTGTACTGAATGGAGCTGCAGCTGTGGTTGGTACAGATGTTGTAGTAGATGCACCTGCAGCTATTTTAGTTTCCACTTTTGTAAGGATAGGAGCAGCAGCAATTGTTTGTCCCTTTATTGTAGGGTTTGGAGCTGCACCTGTGGTTTGCACGGATGTTGTAGTAGATGGAACTGCAGCTATTGTAGATTCCACCATTGTAGGGGTAAAATCTGCAGCTGTGGTTGGTATGGCTGCTGTAGTAAATGGAACTGCAGTTATTGTAGATTCTTCCATTGTAGGGGTAGGAGCTGCAGCTGTGGTTGGTATTGCTGTTATAGGGAATGTAATAGCAGCTGTTGTTTGTCCTACAAGGCTTGGAGCTACAACTTTGGTGAGTATAAATGTTGTAAAAGATGTAATTGCAGCTGTGGTTGGTATGGTTCTTGTAGTAAATGGAGCTGCAGCCATAGTTGATCCCATTGTTATTTGGTTTAAAGCTGCAGCTGTGGTTGTATTAGATGCATCTGCAGCTATTGTGGTTTTCACCATTTTAGGGGTAGGAACTGCAGTTGTGGTTGGCATGGCTGTTGTAGAAGATGGAATTGCAGCTATGCTTGATACTGCTGTTGTAGGAGATGGAACTGCAGCTCTGGATAATCCCGCTGTTGTAGATGATCGAGCTGCAGCCATAGTCGGTCCCAATGTTGGAGGGTTTGTAGCTGTAGCTATGGTTAATGTGGCAGTTGTAAGGTATGGAATTGCAGCTGTTGTTTGTCCCACCATTGTACTGAATGGAGCTGCAGCTGTGGTTGGTACGGATGTTGTAGTAGATGCACCTGCAGCTATTGTAGTTTCCACTGTTGTAAGGATAGGAGCTGCAGCAATTGTTTGTCCCTTTATTGTAGGGTTTGGATCTGCAGCTAGGCTTGATCCCACCCTTGTTAGGGTTTGACCTAGAGCTGTGGGTAGTCCTACTGTTGTAAGGTTCGGAGCTGCACCTGTGGTTTGCGCAGATGTTGTAGTAGATGGAACTACAGCTATTGTAGATTCCACCATTGTAGGGGTAGAATCTGCAGCTGTGGTTGGTATGGCTGCTGTAGTAAATGGAACTGCAGCTATTGTAGATTCCACCATTGTAAGGGTAAGAGCTGCAGCTGTGGTTGGTATGGCTCTTATAGTAAATGGAGCTGCAGGCATAGTTGATTCCAATGTTGTTAAGTTTAAAGCTGCAGCTGTGGTTGTATTAGATGCATCTGCAGCTATTGTGGTTTCCACAATTTTAGGGATAGGAGCTGCAGTTGTGGTTGGCATGGCTGTTGTAGGAGATGGAATTGCAGCTATGCTTGATACTGCTGTTGAAGGAGTTGGAGCTGCAGCTGTGGTTGATATAGCTATTGTAGGGCATGGAACTACAGCTATGGTTGGTTCTTTTATTGTAGGGGATGGAGCTGCAGATATGAGTGGTCCTGCTGTTGTTGATGGAACTGCAGCTGTTGTTTGTCCCACCATTGCAGAGCTTGGAGCTACAGTTGTTGGTATGGCTGTTGTAGGTGATGCAACTGCAACTGTTGTAGATTCAGCCATTGTAGGGGTAAAGGCTACAGCCTTTGTTAGTATTGCTGCTGTAGGGGATGGAACTGAAGCTGTTGTTTGTTTAACAATTGTAAGGTTTGGAGCTACTGCTGTGGTTGGTATGGCTGTTGTAGGAGATGGAATTGCAGCTGTGGTTGGTCCCAATGTTTTAAGGGTGTCAGCTGCAGCTCTAGTTGATCCTGCCATTGTAGGAGATGGAACTGCAGCTGTTGCCATTGTAGGGCTTGGAGCTACAGGTATGACTGTTGTAGGTGGTTGAAATGCAGCTGTGGTTGATCCCGTTTTTGAGTATGAAGCTGCAGATGTAGTTTGTCCCAATTTTGTAAGGGATAGAGCTGCAGCTGTGGTTGGTCCTGCCATTATAGTGGATGGAGCTGCAGCTGTTGTTTGTCCCACCTTTGTAGTGCTTGGAACTAAAGCTGCGCTTGGTATGGGTTTTGTAGGGAATGAAATTGATGCTATGGTTAATCCTGCTGTTGAAGGTGATGGACTTGCAGCTGTTGCTGGTCCTGCTGTTGTGGGGGATGGAACTGCAACTGTGGTTGTTCCTGCCATTATAGGGGTTGGTATGGCTGTTGTAGAGGACGGAACTACAGCTGTGGTTAGTATGGTTGTTGTAGGTGATGAAACTGAAGCTATAGTTATACTTGCCATTGTAGGGGTTGGATCTGCAGCTGTGGTTGGTCCCACTATTCGAGGGGTTGAAACTGCAGCTGTTGTTGGTCCTACAATTGTCTTACCTGTGGTTGGTACAGATGTTAACGGAAATGCAACTGCAGCTGTTATTGGTCCTGGTGCTGGAGCTGTTTTGATTGGCCGCACTGTTGTAGGGCCTAGAGCTGAAGCTGTGGTTGCTACAGATGTCTTAGAGGGTGGAACTGCAGCTGATATTGGTCCCGCCTTTGTTGGGGTTGGATCTGCAGCAGTGGTTTGATTGGCTGTTGTAGGGATTGGAGCTAAAGCTATAGTTGATTCCCCTAATGTACTGTTTGGAGCTGCAGCTGCAGTTGTGGCTGGAGCCACCATTATAGGGTTTGAAACCACACCTGTGGTTGGTACAGGTATTAATGGGGATGGAACTGCAGCTGTAGTTGATACAATTTTTGTAAGGGTTGGACCTGCAGCTGTGGTTGGTACAGCTGTGGTAGAGGATGTAACTGGAGCTGTAGTTGATCCCACTGCTGCAGTTGTTGTTGGTCCAGCCTTTCTAAAGGTTGCCCCTACAGCTGTGGTTGATACAGCTGCTGTAGCAGATGGAACTGCAGCTGTGTTTGGTATGCTTATTGTAAGAGATGGAGCTACAGTTGTGGTTGGTACAGCTATTGTTGAGGATGTAACTGCAGATATAGTTGATCGTGGCATTGTATCATTTGGAGCTGCAGCTGTAGTTGGTTCATCTATCATAGAAGATGAAACTGCAGCTTTAGTTATTCCCAATGTTTCGATGAATGGAGCTGCCACTATGGTTGGTCCCACCATTGTAGGTGTTAGAGCTGCAGCTGTGGTTGGTACGGCTGTGGTGGAAGATGAAACCGCAGCTGCTGTTGGTCCTGCCATTGTAAGCAATGGAGCTGCAGCTGTGGTTGCTACAGCTATTGTACTGGATGGAGCTGTAGCTGTGGATGATCCCACCATTGTACGGGTTTGAGCTGTAGCTGTGGTTGGTCCCACTGTTTTAGGTTTCAAAACTGCAGCTGTGGTTCGTACAACTGTTCTAGGAGATGCAACTGCAGCAGTTGGTTGTCCTGCCACTGTAGGTGCTGGTGCTTCAGTTGTGGTTTGCCCTGTCATTGTTGTGGGTGGACGTTCAGCTGTCGTTGATACAGCTGTTGTTAGGAAGGGAACTGCAGCTGTCTTTTGTATGGCTGTTGTAAGGGATGGAGCTGCAGTTGCAGTTGGGACAGCTATTGTAGAGGATGTAACTGCAGGTGTAGTTGATCCTGTATCCATTGTATCATTTGGAGCTGCAGCTGTAGTTAATACATCTGTCATAAAAGATGGAAGTGCAGCTGTGGTTAATCCTGATGTAGCAGTGGATGGAGCTGCCGCTATGGATGGTCCCACCATTGTAGGTGTTAGAGCTCCAGCTGTGGTTGATACGGCTGTGGTGGGTGATGCAATTGGAAGTGCTGTTTGTCCGGCCATTGTAAGTAATAGACCTGCAGCTGTGGTTGGTAGAGTTGTTGTAGAGGATGCGAAAGCTGTGGCATGTCCCACCATTGCAGGGACTGGAGCTGCAGTTGTGGTTTGTACAGCTGTTGTAATGGGTGAAGCTGTAGCTGTGGTTGGTCCTGCCACTGTAAGTACTGGATCTGCAGCTGTGGTTGGCACAGTTGTTGTAGAGGATGCAAATGCGGCTGTGGCATGTCTGACTGTTGTAGGTGCAGGAGCTGCAGTTGTGGTTGGTACAGCTGCTGTAATGGATGGAGCTGTAGCTGTGTATGGTCCTGCTGTTGTAGGGATTGGAGCTATAGCTGTAGATGATAAGTCTGTTGTGGTTGATGGAACTGCAGCTATGGCTGATCCCGCCATTGTAGGGGGTGGAGCTGTAGCTGTGGTTGTCCCTACTGTTGTAGGGTTTGGAACTGTAGCTGTGGTTGGTCCGAATACTGTAAGCACTGGAGCTTCAGCTGAGGTTGTTACAGCTATTGTAGGGCTTCGAGCTGCAGATGTGCTTGGTAGAGTTATTGTAGGGGATGCAAATGCAACTGTGGCTGGTCCCACTGTTGTAGGGGATGGAGTTGGAACTGTGGTTGATTCTACTGTTGTAAGGTTTGGAACAACAGCTGTGGTGGATCCCACTTTTGTAGGGTTTGGAGCTGCAGCTGTGGTTAGTCCTGCCACTGTAGAGGTGGAAACTACAGCTATGGTTGGTCCTGCCATTGTTGGGGTTGGAGATTCAGCTGTGGTTGGTACAGTTGTTGTAGGGAATGGAACACCAGCTGTGTTTTGTATAGCTGTTGTAAGGGATGGAATTGCATTTGTTGTTTGTCCCATCATTGTAGGGGTTGGAGTTGCAGCTGTGTGTGCTATAGTTGTAGATGATGCAACTGCAGCTGCTGTTTGTCCCTCTATTGTAATGGTAGGAGCTGCTGCTCTGGTGAGTTTCGCTGTTGCAGGGGTTGGAGCTACACTTGTGGTTGGTACAGCTGTTATAGCTGATGCAAATGCAGCTGTGCTTGGTCCTGCCATTGTTGGGGTTGGAGATTCAGCTGTGGTTGGTACAGTTGTTGTAGAGAATGGAACAACAGCTGTGTTTTGTATAGCTGTTGTAAGGGATGGAATTGCATTTGTTGTTTGTCCCATCATTGTAGGGGTTGGAGTTGTAGCTGTGTATGCTATAGTTGTAGATGATGCAACTGCAGCTGCTGTTTGTCCCTCTATTGTAATGGTTGGAGCTGCTGCTCTGGTGAGTCTCGCTGTTGCAGGGGTTGGAGCTACACTTGTGGTTGGTACAGCTGTTATAGATGATGCAAATGCAGCTGTGCTTGGTCCTACCATTGTCGGGGTTGGAGCTGCAGCTGTGGTTGGTCCCTCTGTTGTTTGAGTTGTGTTTGTACGTGCTACAATTGCTGTGCCTGTAGTTATAATTAGAAAAGAACAGTATTTTATTGTCTGTTTTGCATATAAAAAGAAGACATTAGCCAATGGACTTTCATGACATTAAAACACTTTAATTTCTTCATTTAAGGATCTCCTTTTTAAGGATTTAGCTAAATGCCTTGGCACTCAGCTAATGAGGCCTTCCATATCATATATTACACAAGATGTTAAACATTTAATGTCATCAATTTACATTTTTAAAATACACACCTTATGCATATAAAAAAAACAAAAAAATAAAAAGCTATTGTTTATATTAAATTGTATGTAAATGTAATCATTTTAAATTTTTAATCACATGCAAAGTTGACTTCACATTCTTATACAGGTCAGCATGCATTTGCACTACCATCTTATAGAAAAGGTAAACTATTCCAGTTAATTTGGGCTCTGTAAATAACATTTTGTAATGAATTAGATCCACAATATGACCATTACTGGAAAATCTAGGACTGAAAAAAAATGATTTTGTTAAAATAAAATACTGGATTTTTGAAAGTTATTAATAAGACAAATAAGCGTGGCCATGGTTGAAAAAATTCTTTGCTCAATGGTGAGCCAACAAAGTATAAAATGCAACTTTTAGTGCGAGTTTGTGCCTTGAAATTTTGCAAGATTACTTTTAGATTCAGGTGACCATACTATTAGATGATAATACAATTGACTCCAAATGAACGATTAAGACACGTTATTCAGCATGTTTGACTGTCCATAAGGACAACACTTTCTTGTCACATTCAAGCAGGACACATTAAAATACAAGAATTGTAGAAAATGTTGTGGTTACCTATAACTTTAACAGTGGCCCCTGATGCTGTCTGACAGCTAAGACTTGTGTTTGTATGTTTTCGCTACTGTTTATGATTCTCCAATGCCTTTGTCAGAGGACTTAAAGAATACAATCACTTTTGGAAAAATAAAAGAAAAAACAAGTGATGTGTAAATGTTAAAATTATTTATTCTATCTATCTATCTATCTATCTATCTATCTATCTATCTATCTATCTATCTATCTATCTATCTATCTATCTATCTATCTATCTATCTATCTATCTATCTATCTATCTATCTATCTATCTATATATATATATATGTATATATCCTGTGATGACTCATAAATTAACTATGAACTACACTACAGTATACATGAACACAGATAAAATCACTTGTATAAAATACATATTAAATATATATGGCCTCTTATATAAACTAGAAAATAGTTAATTAATATATATATAATGAATTATAGATAAAAATTAATATATATATGGTAAGTAAAGTGAATTAAAATAAAATGCATAGTTACTTTGTCCATAGGATGCATAAAAATATCCAACCAACATTATCCAAAAAAGAATGTTTCTTTCCATGATGAATGAAGGTGTTTCTCATTACACAGAGTACAGACTGGTACTTGTCTATGATTGCACATTGTTAGTTTAGCTTGTGAAGTGCTCCTCCCTTAGCTACAGAGGGAGGGACCAAGGCACTTGGAGACTATTTTCTTGTAACCTGAAAAAAGAGGTACTTTATTGATACACATACAATATATATTCCACTCTATAGTGTAAATTGTCAATTTAACTTTGTGAAACAGATATCCACCTGTTTCAACATCAGTTAGTCATTAATTACTTATGCATGTAATACATTTGTGAATGTATAAGGACATTTGATTTGTATTTGGTTTGATGTCAATACAGATAGAACTTTGATAACTTGTAAAGTGCTCTTTAGAATTTAAACACATCGCATCAAAATCATAACCTTAACTCCTACACAGTTATGGTGGATCTTAAAGTAAAATCTTTAAGTAATGAAATTTTATAAATGTAGAAAAATGATTTATTGAAAAATCTTTTCTACATGATTGCACCTAATAGTATTTTTCTCTGCCAACAATTGGCTTTGTAAACGATTGTGCAACCACAGATATAACTGATGTCAATCATCAGTCAAGCAATCTGACTGATAAGAAAGGGCACGCTATCAACTGCAGAGAACCACTGATATGTAGAGGACATGCAAATTTGGAGCACTCAAGGGGGAAATTCATATTTTTCTGTAATAATGGTGATGTTACTTTAATGCTTTTCAGACAAATCCATTTATGAAAATGTTCTTTCTGACTCAGTATTCAAAACATAATTTACTCACCTATTGGGGCATATTATTGTTTCACTTGATCTTGATCTAGCACATTTCAAGAGATCCAAGTATGCTTTTCATAGCTGAAGAACAAACATATAGGAGAACAAACAAAAAGTGGCAATGAGGGCGATGGTAACTACGAGTTATAAGCCTTGGTGAACAGGTGAGTTTTCAGGAGTCTATTCAGGGTGGTAAGTGATCTAGAATTGCAGATCCCAGGTAGGAAAGAGATCTCGAGGATGGGGGCTTCCACACTGAAGGCTCAACACTATTTGATGTTGCTCACTCATTAGACTATCAAAGTTTCTGTTTGACCCTAAGATACCAGGTTGCATATCAACGTATACTTGAGAAAGATATTGTCATAGAGATACTTAAACAACTATTCAGTGAGCAAAAAAATAAAGAAAAACTCAGAACATGGGCATGGCATGTCTGAGGAAGTGAGCCCTAAGTATAAAAGCAGGAAATGTTCTATACAATTACACACAGAGTGAACATGTCATGGGAGATGAGATAGAGGAAGGGATAACACTTTGCATCGTACAGTTTCCTCATCCATTGCACATCAAACAGGCACTTCTCACATGCACAAAAAGTTATATCTTAGAAACTAAATTCAGCGCTCAAAAAACTACTTTCGATAATATAGTTTTGACAGGTCCAGAAATAAACACAATACATATTAATTTTGATCTGTGTTAATATGATTTTGTTAACCAGCTGCAGCAGGGTTCTGTAGGAAGTGATTTTTCCAGAAACCATACTGATGTATGTATCATTCCAATCCCGACACTCTTATTTTGTTTTTAGTTTTTACCAAGATTTTTATTAATATACGTCTATATTTTATTTATTTTAAATCGTGTTTTCCACTCTATAGATGTGAATGACTTCTTTAAAATTTCCTTATGCTCAGGTTAGGAGTCCCCCTTCTTGAAGAGGTAACCACCACCCAGGTATACCAGTCCAGAAGAACTTCGCTTGATGTCCATGAAATGTTGCAATCATATCAACCAAGCCATCCCCACAAACATTCAGAGCATTGTGCAATTCCAGAAGTTTTTATTGACCCCAGGGCATTCCTACAGAGGAGATTTTTCACTACCTCAGTGATCTTAGCCCAACAGATAGACAAGCCCCCAACTGGGTTTCCAGACTCTACTTCCTCTGTGGAAGATGATAAGTTGGTATTGACAATCTTCAAATTTCCCCCCCCACTGACCCAGAATAACACCACCCCATCACCACTGAACACAGTGTTGACACTACCCCCTCCTGAGGCGCAGGATGGTGGTCCAGAACTTTTTTTGCAGAGTTTTACAAACATTCTTCATTCTCTGCTCAGTACCCATCAGCGACTTTGGGAGACCTGCAGGCCAAAAAAGTTCTTTAGGATTCCTTCTTCAGCTTGACAGCATCCCTCCAGTCCCTTCAGTTCCAGTCAGCTGACCATTTAGGTTCAGATGAGGGGGGGGTTGTTCTTTCGAGGTGTATATATATGTTTTTTTGTTTTTTTTTAATTACTTCTGCCCCTTAACGGAGGCAGAAGCATAGAGTTTCTGTTAAGGGAGGACATAGAGAAGGTAAAATCCTATACTGATGATAATAGAGTTTTAAGGATTTTTTTTCCCTTTAGTGAGGGTGGTTGTGGTGGTAATCTCTCTCTCTCTCTCTCTCTCTCTCAACATGCTCCAGGAAATATTTTTTTTGTTTATTTTCTTCACTTTATATTTTGAGGTTGGGAAGGGCACTTGAGCTTGATTTTGTCACTCAAGTAGTTCATCATTTAAAACATGCGATAGATACATAAATAAGTATATTTAAGTTTAGAACAAAATACATAACAATTGATCAGAAATCAAAAGAAGCGTAAGTGGCCTGCAACATGGAAGGTCTAGTCTAAAGAGCAAAGAACGCAGAAATAGTGGGGTAAGAAAATGTATAATGCATTGAAACATTCATAAAAACTCAGTTAGGAAGCTGTTTTCCTTTAATTTTTTTATTATCAGGTAAACTTTTCTGCTTTTTTTTGGTTATGAATAAATTTAGCAAATGAGTGTTGGTGTTTCTTGAGAAGGTATGTCGCAGCTGTTGAAATTTTTATTTTATCCAATTTTATTCTTTTAAACTCCTAAACAATAGTACATTTATGGCAGAGTGGCAGGAAATGAGTGGGAAGAAGTTTAGATTAAAGATTTTAGTTAGTGTAGTTTTTCATTTAAATGTAAATAGGCATTAACAATCAGAACACTAGTGAGAAAATCAGTGGAAACTATAGGCCTATTAAAGAACAAAAAGTACTTTTTGCAGTTTCAGAGCAAAAATTGTTTCATCTTGGATGTATTATGTGATAGGGTAAATAGGCGAACTTTGCACATGTCAAATTGTGAATGTCAGTATATTATCTCAGACTGCCACCTTGTGACCAGTCATTGTTGGTGTGTTGTCAGCTGAGAAGTGAGATGGTGAAGATGAAAAGAAGAAATCGGGCTATGTAAACTCCACCTGTTTCATATCCATTCAAGGTTCATACCATGTAAATCTTACCCTTTATATTGTTTTTTAATTACCAAGATCTTGGTTTGAGGGTTAGGACTGTTTGCAGGTAATTCCATTTTCTCTACTCCAAAATTATTGTTACAGAGGAACTGTAATGGCGATTATTGTAAGTTAGCAAAAAGACAGCAATTTCTGTGTTGGTAACAATAGCTTTTTCAGCTAAGCTAAGGTGAGCACATTTTGATTTCCAAAAAAGAGGACACTTGGCCTGGCCTTGAGACACACATTCAGAAAAGCTTGTCAGAGGAAAAACCATGCTTATTATGCTTCAAAAATAACTTCTGTAACAATCTGTGACATAATAATAACAACTCTCTTTCAAATAAATAAATAAAATCTGTAAATACAGTTCTAAATATGGCCTTGTGTGTGTTTCAAAATTTTCAAATCCAGTCTCAAACTAAATACCTGCTTATTTTTCCTGCTGCGTCATAATAAAATAATAGATATGGAATATCTCTCCAACCACAAGAAATTAAACATGGTATCAAGAGAAATCTAAGTGAGGTGACTACAGAAGTGTCAATTTATGTTGCCGTGACATAGCAAATGTATCTAGAATATTGCAAAATAAATCTAAAATTGTTTTACTGTAGACAAAAACACTTGATTAAACCTAAAATAAAACCAAACTGACCCACATCAGGAAAAAATGTGAATAAGCTTAATTATATACAGTGCAAAGTTCAACGATTACAAAATAGGAGTTCAAAGGTCAAATTTATACCACCATAAAATCTTCAATTAACCATGTGGATATTAGCAATACATTCTTTCTGTAACAGCAACATTGTATGTGATTTTTTTTTGGTCCCTCAAATGTTCCCTAGGTCCCATTTCATCAAAATTGCCATTTTCTTTGCTTGTTTGACTATAGAGAAGGTCTTTGTGTTATATTAATAATGTCCAATGCTTCAAACACTCAATCCATACAGAAAAGCATACAACCCAAGTACAGGAATTGCTCATTTGTACTTTAAACTTACATACATAAATTTATGATGTCACATCCATAAAGTCGCTGCCAACCCCCAATTTGCAGATATTGAAATCAGACAATCAGTATAGAGGCAGGCCAAAATTACCCTGTTCTTTTTATAGAGCTCTAGGGAGACTTAAGAGATGAAACCTAACCTAAACCTATAATGAGATGACTTTATGGGTCATTTAACTATCAATTACAATGAACAAAAGGGAATAAGATGAAGAAACCTGGTCTATGCTTTTAAAACAGGTTATCGTTAATAAATGTAATGAAGATAAGATAAGATGATAAGATGAAACTTTATTGATCCCACAACGGGGAAATTTGTGTGTTACTGCAGCGTTACAGATAAAGAAAAAGAAAAATAAAGTTGAAGAAGATAAAAAAACTATAAAAAATAAAAATAAAAAAACACACAACACAATGTACAAATTCGCAGAATTTGTTAATCCGCATACACAGTATGCATTATCAACAGAATGGAGAGAAAATGCTAATAAATAGTAAGAAAAAAAAGTATGCATAAGCAAGGCATATATACATACATACATGCACATACATACCTACATACATACACATACACGCATATTTGCATATATATATATGGACATACATATCCACGCACATACCCACATGTACACATACATAGCTAATGCACACTTAAGGTGCAGGGTGTGTGTGAAGAGAAAGAGAAGAGAAAAGTGCCCAGTGAAAAAGTGACAGTGACTAAGTGACAGTGACTACAGTGAGGTTTATGTTTATGTTATGTTATAAAGTCTTATTGCTGTCGGGATGAATGATCTGCGAAAGCGCTCCTTCTTGCAGCGAGGGTGTTTGAGTCTCTGGCTGAAGGAGCTGCGCACCCACTACCCCATGCAGAGGGTGATGGGGGTTGTCCATGATGAATGTCAGCTTTGCCAACATCCTCCTCTCTCTCACCACCACCACCGACTCTAGAGGACATCCCAGTACAGAGCTAGACTTCCGTACCAGTTTGTCAATTTTCCTTCTGTCCCCATCTGAGCATCCGCCCCCCCAGCAGACTACTGCGTAGAACAGGGCAGATGCTACGACGGAGTCGTAGAAGGTCTTCAACAGAGTCCTGCACACACCAAAGGACCTTAGTCTCCTCAGCAGGTGAAGTCATGAAGTAATGAACCTGTGAGACCTTGACATTATAAATTCATTCTTTTTAACAGGCAGACTCCAGGCATACAGTTAGCAGGACATCTATAAAGCCATAATCAGTACATTTTAAAGGATTGTCCACCTTGCCAAGACACATTAACAGTAAAATGAATTGTTAATCCTTTAACTGAATTGCTTGGATGGACTAACCTATTTGTCTTTTCAGAATGAGTTTTGTCTGGATCCAGCAGAGGAAGCTGTCAAGAAGTAGATAGTCAGTTGGGAAAATAGACCCAGCCTCCAGATTGCAGAAACTCAGGTGAGTTACCATCACATCGGTTCAGTCAGTCATTTTGTACTTGCTTATTCCTCACCAGAGGCGCAAGGACCTGCTGGAGCCAATCCCAGCACATTACAGTTGAGAGGCAGCGAGATACACCATTCCCCACACCCTCAAACCTACAGGCAATTTTTAGAATCTCTAATCAACCTAGGCATATTAGGCTTTATTTTATATATATATATATATATATATATATATACACCCTTGCATGTGTGTGTGTGTGTGTTCTAAAAGCCATGACTATATTGATATATTACAATTCTGTGTACTATATAGCAGTAGCTGTAATCACTTTTTGGCAGAGAACAGGTAATAGGTAGTAAGTATAACCAAGGATGATAACAAGTGATTTTTAGGAAAAAGCCACTTTTAACTTCCAATTGCTTTTTAGCAGAAAATCTGTTTTTAGCATAATAGTTGTCCTGAAAGCAAACCAAAATTAAAGGAGTTACAAGGATGTTTTTAAGATATAATGCACAGAAAGTACAGATACTTGCATAAAAATGTAAAAAGAAGTAAAAAAGTTGTCTTAAAAAATCACTCCACTAAAAAAAGAGATATCAAAATATCTTTCTAAAGTAACAAAGCATCTGTACTTTGTTACAGTTCAGCTTCTGTAACAGACAGAAATATGCCTGTCTTTTAACAAACACTGAAATTGAGACACTCAAATCCAATTTATTTCAATTCCTGTAATTTTGGATTATCCCACATAAGGTACATTTATTTAGATAAGAGAACATGGATGAAGAGATCCATGTCAAAGTAAGAGGAGGCCAGGCTTCTGCTTCAAGAGGCTACCTGTCATTTCCTCTAGCTGAGAGGAGGCCGATGGCTATGAAGACCCTCTCAAAGATTTCTTCAGGATTTCCCCTCATATTTTACCAGAAGGGCACATGCTTTCTCATTCTCAGAACATGCCACTCACTTGTTGGAGGGTCTGTTGCTATCTTGGTTCACCTGGAAGTTGAGATGGATTCTGTTACCTCATCCTCCACTTACACCACAATTCAGTATATTTCAGTTATTCTGTTTAATATCATACTAAACTTTTCCTGTTCTAATGTATTGTCTCCTTCCTGTTTACATTATCTATTGCAGCCTGTCCATCCTAGAACTGATAGACTGGACTTTTTTTTTGGTTAAAGTTAATCGCCTGCATTTATATAGCACTATTCTAGTCTTTTCAACCACTGCTTTACACTACCAAGTGTCCATTCACACTGATGGCAGTGGCGATAGAGAGCCACCCGCACATTAGGAAGCTACACACTCACACACCGATGGCACATGCCATCAGAAGCAAATCAGGGTTAAGTTAAGCCCAAGGACACAATGATATGCAACTCGGAGGAGCTAGAAATCGAACCATCAATCTTCCGACTGGTGGATGACTGCTCTACCTCTGAGCTACAGCCGCCCCCAAAAGAGGTTTTGTAAGGGATTTTTTCCTTGTACTATGTCTAAGGACAAGGGATGTCGTGTTGTTTTTGTCCAAACTATAAAGCCCATTGGGGCGAATCTGTGATTTGTGATTTTGGGCTATACAAATAAAACTGACTGGACTTGACTGAGGAGTGCTAGGCCTGTGAAAACACACAAAGGTCAAGTAAAACAATATGTGCCCCATACAGCAAGTAAAATATACACTTGATTGGCAAAAGTATAAAAACATGTATAATTGTTATTATTAATAATCCATTATTATTGTAAAATACAATTTGATATAAGTTCTAAAAAATAAATAATATTTTTCCACAAGATTTGAATGATACTAATGTTTTTCAACCATTTCCTTGATCCGAGTACGTTAGTCACATACTTGGTATGAGGCACTCAGTGAGGTTATTGTTTTATAGGAACAAAAGAGTTCACCTATTTCCTGGTTGACATGCTGGTTGGTATGCTAATAGTCACCTATCTGGTTGCAAAGGATGGGAATCATTGAAAATAAACTCTCAAAAAGCCTCTTTGACAGCATCACACCTGATTGGTTTGAGCTTCCCATTGTGTCACACAAATAATGTGAAACTTGATCCAAATGCACATCTCCACTATTTACAGTCCTGGGAATTAGACTGCACCTTGGTAGTGAGAAATACTGTTTTAGATATGAATGAAAGTTCATCTTAATAACTGGTTTTCACAAAATCTTTAATTTTAATTTGACAGAATGTTTATAAGACGGCATTAAAAGGAGACTGAATTATGTGTCTGAAGGGATGGGTCAGTTAAAAACACAATGCAGGTAGTTGACATCTGGTAGTTGGGAAAAATATGTGAAAGCTAACTTCAGTGAAGTAGAGTGACATGTGATGTTATCTGTTGAAATTATTTAACAAAATGAAACAAACATACAATATAAAAAACTGCCTCTTACATTGTGGTAAAAATAACACCACAAGCATAACCCTGAGATGCTGTATTCTATCCACATGAAGCTTCTATGGGGAAACTGTAACCATGTTAACGTTTGTCACAGTCACAGTGTGGGCTGTTCCATTCAGGACCTGGTCTCTAAAAAACTGATGGAGAGAGAAACACAGAATAAACATTTGATGATCTATCACATGCCCTTCACCACAATATGTATTTTGTATTTACTGTACAAGTCAAAAGTGGTGTCACTTGTGTGTTTGTGTGTTGTGTGTTTAAACTTTTGACCACTACTGTAATAATTCATACTCTTGAATGAAGCATATTCACAGAACAAATGTATTTAATAATTATATGTATTTTACACACCTGTTTGACAAGTTCAATGATGGTTCCGTTGCTGACCTCACCAAGGGAACTTATCTTCATCTGTAGATGTGCCACTAAAATAATGATAATAAAAGACAAACAAAAACAAACATAATTGACTTATGAATGCTAATGTAAAGGTAATACCAGAACATAATATCTAAATAACTCTTTAAAATTTTTACTACATTAACAATTGATGCATAGAGAAGACTTTGAACTCCTGCAAGTGTGCCTTCTGCCTATATACATTTAAATGTAGAAAACATTTATTTGAGTTCCTCATGAAAGTTTTTCAGTTGCTCTTGGGAGTCCTCACTGACTCCCTGATTGGGGGGAATAGGGAAAAGCCTTATTTAGAAAGGCAAGAGAGAAGTTGCTTTTTAAAAAAAAAAAAAAAAACAGAATTTGGAATCACATACCGTAAGTTGTTGTGTCCTCAATAGTAGTTGAACGAGAGGATGTAGTTGAGGGAGTAGCTGTGGTAGTTGTGGCTGAAGTTGTAGTTTGGACTGTAGTAGTGGTTCCTGTTGATGCTACAGTTGGAACTGCAATTGTGGTTGTAAGTGTAGTTGTGATTGTTCCTGTTGTTTCTGTAATGAGATCTGTGGTAGTGCGTGTTCCTGTTGTTGCTACAGTTGGAGTTGTTTCTATTGTTGTAGTGGTTGGAGCTGCAGTTGTGGTTGTTTCTATTGTTGTAGTGGATGCCGTTGCAGTTGTGGTTGTTTCTGTTGTTGTAGTGGATGCAGTTGCAGTTGTGGTTGTTTCTGTTGTTGTATTAGTTGAAGCTGCTGTTGTTGTACCTGTTGTTGCCTCAGATGGCACTACAATTGTGGTTGTAAGTGGTGTTGCTGTGGTTGGAGCTATAGTTGTGGTTGTTCCTGTTGTTGTTGTAATGCGAGCTGCAGTAGTGGGTGTTCCTGTTGCTGCTGTGGTTGGAGTTGTAGTTGTGGTTGTACCTGTTGTTACTGTTGTTCTTGCTGAGATTGTTCTCGTTGTTGCTGTACTTAGAGCTGCGGTAGCGGGTGTTCCTAATGTTGCTATGGTTGGAGCTGTAGTGGTGGTTGTTCCTTGTGTTGCTGTGGTTGGAGCTGCAGTTGTGGTTGGAGCTGTAGTTGTGGTTGTACCTGGGGTTGCTGTGGTTGGAGCTGCAATTGTGGTTGTTCCTGTTGTTTCTGTAATGAGAGCTGTGGTAGTGGGTGGTCCTGTTGTTGCTACAGTTGGAGTTGGAGTTGTTGTTCCTGTTGATGTATCGGTTGGAGCTGCAGTTGCGGTTGTTTCTATTGTTATAGTGGTTGGAGCTTCAGTTGTGGTTGTTTCTATTGTTGTAGTGGATGGAGTTGCAGTTGTGGTTGTTTCTGTTGTTGTATTAGTTGAAGCTGCTGTTGTTGTACCTGTTGTTGCCTCAGATGGCACTACAATAATGGTTGTAAGTGGTGTTGCTGTGGTTGGAGCTGTAGTTGTGGTTGTTCCTGTTGTTGTTGCAATGCGAGCTGCGGAAGTGGGTGTTCCTGTTGCTGCTGTAGTTGGAGCTGTAGTTGTGGTTGTATCTGTTGTGGCTGTTGTTTTTGCTGAGATTGTTCTTGTTGTTGCTGTACTTAGAGCTGCGGTAGCGGGTGTTCCTGTTGTTGCTATGGTTGGAGCTGTTGTGGTGGTTGTTCCTTGTGTTGCTGTGGTTGGAGCTACAGTTGCAGTTGTTTCTATTGTTGTAGTGGTTGGAGCTTCAGTTGTGGTTGTTTCTATTGTTGTAGTGGATGGAGTTGCAGTTGTGGTTGTTTCTGTTGTTGTATTAGTTGAAGCTGCTGTTGTTGTACCTGTTGTTGCCTCAGATGGCACTACAATTGTGGTTGTAAGTGGTGTTGCTGTGGTTGGAGCTGTAGTTGTGGTTGTTCCTGTTGTTGTTGTAATGCGAGCTGCAGTAGTGGGTGTTCCTGTTGCTGCTGTGGTTGGAGTTGTAGTTGTGGTTGTACCTGTTGTTGCTGTTGTTCTTGCTGAGATTGTTCTTGTTGTTGCTGTACTTAGAGCTGCGGTAGCGGGTGTTCCTGTTGTTGCTATGGTTGGAGCTGTAGTGATGGTTGTTCCTTGTGTTGCTGTGGTTGGAGCTGCAGTTGTGGTTGGAGCTGTAGTTGTGGTTGTACCTGGGGTTGCTGTGGTTGGAGCTGCAATTGTGGTTGTTCCTGTTGTTTCTGTAATGAGAGCTGTGGTAGTGGGTGTTCCTGTTGTTGCTACAGTTGGAGTTGGAGTTGTTGTTCCTGTTGATGTATCGGTTGGAGCTGCAGTTGCGGTTGTTTCTATTGTTATAGTGGTTGGAGCTTCAGTTGTGGTTGTTTCTATTGTTGTAGTGGATGGAGTTGCAGTTGTGGTTGTTTCTGTTGTTGTATTAGTTAAAGCTGCTGTTGTTGTACCTGTCGTTGCCTCAGATGACACTACAATTGTGTTTGTAAGTGGTGTTGCTGTGGTTGGAGCTGTAGTTGTGGTTGTTCCTGTTGTTGTTGTAATGCGAGCTGCGGTAGTGGGTGTTCCTGTTGCTGCTGTGGTTGGAGCTGTAGTTGTGGTTGTTCCTGTTGTTGCTGTAATTGGAGCTGTAGTTGTGGATGTTGTGTCTGTTTCGGATGTGAAAGGCATTGTCATTGGCTTCCATAAAAG
This sequence comes from Eupleurogrammus muticus, assembly GCA_036785175.1. Lineage (NCBI taxonomy): Eukaryota > Metazoa > Chordata > Actinopteri > Scombriformes > Trichiuridae > Eupleurogrammus > Eupleurogrammus muticus. The sequence goes on along the minus strand of JAYKQN010000006.1, from coordinate 28,244,601 downwards.
TCAAACATATTGTATCCAATCTAGACACACTAAATACAATTACATAACACAATGAAGGACACATCCATATAACATCCAACCATGAAGAAGCTACATTGAGATGAGTACCAATTACTTGACAATAAGGAATGAGTCAAGGTTAGCAGGCTGGCTTCATAAAATTGATGCCCTTGCTGATTAAAATATATTAAGGAAACTTTTTTTCTATAGATGTTTGTAGACTCAAAAGAGAAGAAGTTAAGGACAGGTCAACCTGCGATTGTTCTGCTCAATTTAACTACTTTTTTTACTTTGGTGTTCAAACCAGGACAAAATGCTAAAAATTAGTATCCCATACTTTCAATTAGGAATTGATATAGTAAATATCATCGGTAGAATTAAACCCTATGGTACTGCAGTTTAAACACTTATGTCAGTAGCAATATTCTGTCATTCACGAAACACCATGTTGACTGTGAACTCACATCCCTTTAAATTAATTCAACTTTGTCTAATTACAACACACATAATATAGCATTTAGTCATATTTTTTGTATTTTAAAATTTCTTATAAGTCATTAAACTATAAATTTTTTGCTGAAATAGCAAACGTAAAATCTTAAAAATCCTTACAATTATTGGGACTGTGTTAAGATTTGAATGTTGATGGCTTTGAAAGTACTGTACTAGTATCTGATACAATAAGGCATGTCAGAAAGTGAAATACAAACAAGTCATACATAAATTATAATGCATAGTTACTTTGTCCAGAGGATGAATAAAAATATCCAAGCAAAATTATCCAAAAAAGAATTTTTCTCTCCATGATGAGTGGCGGTGTTCGTCACTACTTCGCATATAGGACTGGCACTGTGATTGCACATTGAGCTTAGTTTCTGAACCGCTCCTCCCTCAGCTACAGAGGGAGGGACAGGATATTTATGTTGGAGCCTACTTTCCTGTAACCTGAAAAACCAGGTAATTTTTAGTCACATGTTTACAAAATAGAATCCACTGCACACAGTGTAAAATTTCACTTCAACTTTGTAAAACAGATATCCACCTGTTTCATTATCAGTTACTTCATCACATCATTCAACAATACATTTTGAGTGTACATAACGAGGTCATAATGTGCTTTGTAGATGTGTTCAGTACAGATATAACATTAATAGCACATCATGTGATACAATGAATTTAAAGGTGCCAAAATCCTAACCTTAAGTCTAGATGAAGATGAAAGATCCTGATTATTATTGTATATTTATATTGTGTGATACTTCCTTTTTAGGATTTTTTTTCTAGTACATGACAGTATCACTATTATTTAAACTGTAAATAATTTGCTCAGTCATAGACTGAGACAACAATAAATTATAGACATTTTATTCGTCATAAAATTATTAGTTTATATGGGAGAAATATTTGAGGAATTATATTCATGTGATTAACATGCATTAAAAAAGTTTTTGACAAAGCTGTTTTATAGAAGTCCAAAAAGAGATGTCAATCATCAGTCAAGCAATCTTTGACTGATAAGAAAAGGTAAGATATCAACTGGTGAGTTCAACTGATATTTAGAGAACATGCAAATATGCATCCACCTATCCACTGATAATGACATGGTTCATGTTCCACCAGGAAGTGTTTTTATACAAATTTGACATGTTTATAAATGTTTCAGTTAAATGCTTAAGGAAAGTGACTGGTAGGTCATTATTTCTTCCAAAAATGATTTTGGTATTTAACGCCTAACAATGTCTGTTTATGAACTAGGTAGATATATCTTGTGCTACCGTGTTTTAACTTACACCGCCTAAGTACTTTAAATAATATAAAGATTAAAAGGCATTACAATTTGCAAATGACAATGTTACTGGAGAACTGTCTTTTTAACAGTGGTTGAACCTGTTTGACAACTTGGATGAGGGCTACCTGCAATCAGGAGTTTGAGTCGTCTATCATACCTGCATAATTGTTGTCAAAATATGCCTTAAAGTTTAAATTCCAACAGCTCTTTAGACATCATTATGAAGCATGCCATCACTAATGATGGCATGCTTCATGTCCCAGTATCCCCAACAGGTGACATTTTACAAATCTGACATTTTATAATGTCTCATTAAATTCCTATCTATCTACAATGACTTATTATTTAAGCATAAAGTGACAGCATACATCGCATTATCTCCTATATCAGTCCTGAGCACAGTTCTGATTTGTGTCTTCTAAAAATCACTAAAATTTGTGATGAAAAAATGCAGTTTGATTCTCTCTATTTCAGCATTAAAATAAAATATACTCTATATTGACAAAAGTATATATAAAATTATAATTACTACTAATAATAAATCAATTATTATATAAAAAATATAGCTTTCCTCTGTGATATAATCGTTAAAAAATAAATAAATAAATCATGATTTTTCTACAAGAAAGGACACAAACACAAAATTGCAAGGAATGTCTTATCCACAATTTTTCTCTCTATATTCTCTCTTTTTACAAAGGGGGCCAGATTTGGTGTGTCAAAATACAAATATACAAATACATTTCAGCGAGCCGTTCTGTTTCACATTTGCTTTTTTATTTTAATTTCAGCTATCTTAAGCATATGTTTTGGTTCATTTGAAACATGCATATCAAAATTTAATTGACATTGAAAATTGAAATTAAATATTCACTTAACTTCACTTTTTTTGAACACTTTAATTACCTTTTTGGTAACAGTTGAAGAGAAGTAATTGTACTCTTGAAACTTAAAAAAAAATTAAACAAAAAAAGTTAAACACAATAACATAGAAATTGTCATATCAACAACCGCAGGGCTCATTTAAAATATGACAGTAACTATACATGTTGAGTGGCACACCTCTTCTCTCTCTCTCCCCCCCGCTAGTGCGTACCTTACAGTCCGATTTTTCAGGTATTACTATTATATAGAGTTAACTGCCCACCCACACATGCTATTCTGCTCATACCTCTGATTCAGACTTGGGTAATTGAAAAATAATGACTTGTCCGCATTAGTGTCTTGTAAGTGAGAGTCCGATAGCCGTGCCCTCACATGGCTCTTATTTAAATTCACAACCGAGAATGTCTTCTCAGACCGCTAATCCGCTTTGTTTTCCAGTCATCGATGGCGCGCCATCCGTAATTATCCCAGAAATTTTATTCCACGGGAGTTTCATGTTATCCACGGCAGCGCAAACAGAAGAGAATCAGCGCTGCTAGCTCGTAACTAGCCTTTGTAGCATTCTCGTTTGACTCTCGAGCTTTTGTAAAATATTGTTGCTGTGAGATTAAGCTAGCTTCACGATGTTTCAGTTTCTCGCTGCGTTCATTCCCTGTGATCTTGTCAAATGCGTCAGCATGTTTTGTTTGGTAATGTCGCTTCACATTGAACAAAAACAGCCACTGTCTCTTTACAAATGAGGCAGACACAGTTGTTACGTATTTCAGTGAAGAAATAGTCCAACTTCCACCCATCCTTGAACCGTCGGCCCTCGCAGTCAACTTTCCTCCTTTTGTCAATTGCTGCCATTTTAGAAAATTGGGGGGCCTCACATACTAGTTTGCTGTTTCTATTTGGGACTCTAGGTGGCAGTACTTAAAACACACAGGTAACAACGCTGCTGTCCAATGTATTACGTAATTCTACACGCGGGCCAGGCGTTATTGATTTTATGACGGAGGCTGCGGGCCGGATGAAAATTGACCATGGGCCGCATTTGGTTCCCGGGCCGGACTTTGGACATGTCTGATCTATTGGATATAAACAAAAATATTCAGTATTCTTTCTCAGCACCTATACTTCCTTTCCTCCATACCCCTTCTTCTCATGCTTGCCTCCCTTGGTCTGTAGGTTTATGTCTTGTATTCATCTTCAGTATTGGAGCTGGAGTATTGCAGTGTATTTGTCATTTTCTTTAACAGTGTATTCCTTATTAGGGGTGCAGAGGTCTTCTGGAGCCAAGCCCAGTGCATTACAGAGGAAGAGGACATTTTAGAATCTCCAGCATGCTTTGGACTGTGGGAGGAAATCAGAGAACCTGGAGAGAGCCCACACAGACACAGGGAAAACATGTAAACTCCACACAGAAAGGTCGGAACTCAAGGACTTGAACCTGGGATCTTTTTTTTATTGTGTAGATCTATATGGAAGGGGTTCAAATCCTAACCAGGAGGGCCAGTGGCCAACACACCTAATTCTACTAATTAACCACTTAAGGCCTTGCTATGGACATTCATTAATAGAATTGGAGGAATGAAGACCCCCTACACAGCACATTCTTCCTTTCCTGTCTCATTGTCTTCCTTCCATTTCTCCCATTTAGTTGGAAAAATGAATTTGTACAATTAACTTGATCATTTCTGAAATTCATCAAATGGGTTATAATTAATGAGCTACCTTTTATATTGTATACATATTGCATACAATATATATACAATATATTGTATATATTGTATACATAGACAGTATACAATATAAAAGGTATACATAATGTATATATATACATTTTGTAATACATTTTTTAACAGTGGTGATATTTTCTAACCAAGCTAGCAGAGCCAGTTAATTAACTTGGTCACCACACATAACAACACATCATGTTTTTTTATTTAAAAGGCATTTTACTTTCTTAATTATTTGGCTGAATTGGGGAGATTTAACAGTAAGACAATAAAAAGTATCATTATTAAAATCATTCAAAAGTAAATCATCATAAAAAGTAGGTCAATGTTGCAAAGACAGACATTTGTGTGCAGCTTCAATTCATATTTTCAAATTCCCCCCAAAGGATTGATATCAGTTGCTGAATAGTGTTAATTGGAATTGTGTTTTCTTATTTTATATTTCAGAAGGCAAATAACCCTCAACTAAACAGGATGGAACTGATTTCTAGGACATGCAATAAATAAAACATAGTAGAAAAAAATAAAGTTAATAAATAACATCTTCTATCAATATATACTATATTTATAATTTGAGAGATTGTAACTATACCTACACAATAATGAAAGTTCTAACGTGTATCACTGAAACAGATTATTATTATTAATATTATTTTAATATTATTATTTTGGGACAAACAAAAGGGATTATGTGTCAAAAAATCATGTATATTAAAAATGAAAATAATGCATTATTTTAGTTTAATTTATTTTAATAGAGAATACCTCAATTAACATATTAAAAAAGCCTTTCATAGTAAACATTAAATCTATTTCAAGTAAAATATTCATTTTTACCTAATGGGAACAAACAGTTACCAGTTGCAAAGAATGATCTAGATATCAACCACATTTAAAAAGCAACAATAAAAAACAACATTACAGTTGCATTGAAGGGCCCTCAACTCAAATCGGTGCTGACCGTTCCTGATTGACGGCAATGTATTGTGTGATTGCTTCCTTGGACAGAATCATACAAAGGTCTTGACATTTGACAGATGCAATTTGAAGTGGTTGCGAGGAATTCCCTAGAAGAAGTTCAATAAAGCATGATGACTGTAGCTTCCTCTTGCCAGCAGGTGTTTTGTTGTAAAGAAATCACAACTTCATTTTTCATGGTGAAGCATCTTAGACTTTCCAACCTTGCCAAGGCCAGAACCCTAAACTGCAAATCCAACATTTTGGTAGCTTTTCATCACCAAGATCTGTTTGATGAGAAGATAGCTGACTTCGCCTAGCACCGGATTGCCTGCATACATGAAAGTTATAGCAGTTAAATTTTAAAGTTTTTCTTGTTGCCAGTAGTAGTAGCGCTATGTGCATTTATATGTATGTGTAGATATGGGCGGGACCCTTCTGTAATCATCAGACATTTGCTGCAGATAGTATATAGCATGTCGAGGTAACTACAATTAAATGTCGGATGGTGGGAGATCGAGACTTGCTGCCACACTAGGGCCAAACCCTACAAAGTCAAAGACAATTTGAAGTGGTTGTGAGAAATTCCATTAGAGAAGTGCATTAAAAAGCGATGACTGTGTGTTCCTGTTGCCAGCGGGCAACGCTCTTACTTAGCGTCAGCATGAAAATGCAGACGTGTTCAGGGTGGGACCGTCAAAACATCAGGATTTGGTGCCTCTCCGATGCCACACCCTCCCATGAAAACCCACCATTTTGATAACTTCTCAACACCAAGGCCTTTAGATGGCACAGCTGAAATTTGAAGTGGCAATAGTCTAGGAAGAGTGGGTCAAAGTATGGAGCCTATAAACGGCAGTTTCACAGACATTCGCTTCAACATGACCAACTTGCTGTTAGACTCCAACAGACTTTTTGTGTGTCTTGACACACGTATGTGCTAAATTTAGTTGTAAAAACTTATTGAAACTACATGGAAGGACTAGTAGGTTTTTTGTCTGGTGGCGCTACAAAAGGTATTTTGCAAAACCCATATTCAAATATTATAAATTCATAATTATTCACAAGTCTGATGCGCATCCCACAAATGTTGACTTTTGGGGGTCCGTTCGGGCCCCTAAAAGGGCAGTGAAAGACCCGGAGGAATAATACTAATACTTCTACTACTACTACTAATAATAACAAAATAATAATAATAATTAAATAGGGTCTCGCACCGTGATTACCTTACAGTCGCCGCTCGACCCTAATAAGTAGAAACTCTGTGGCAACAATAGTTCCTAGACGGAGTTTGTTTCACACGACAATATTGAGCGTAACAAGCTTTACGCATGCGCATTCGCCCATTAGTTGTTCGCTGTGCTGGCATGGAGATTCAAGCAGTTTATTGCTTTACAGTACACTTTCTGCAGTTTGAACACTGGCTGTATTGTGTGAGAGGGAAAACGGATAATCTTTGCACACGGCAGGCTATTAAGTTAGAATTTTTACATAGATAAACAGCAAAACCGTGAAAACGTGATTGTTGCGTTAGCATGTGTAACATTTGTTTTGCTAGTTCTAAACATCGTTAGCTATTGACGTCACTTAAAACTCTCATTTCTCGGTGTGTGAGATCTGTACAAACCTGTTAAATCGATTTATTGTTAGTTTTTTGTCGGTAATTTAGCTGAAGTGTTATCACAGGTATCCCCAAGACACATTAGGCGTTTGCAGGATATTAATGACTCGAACAACAATGTGACTGCGGTCCTGTGAGAAGAGAGAATGGACAGAGACCTATTGAGGCAGTGTCTCATGTTTCATGGAGAGTCGCTGTTCAACAAGCTGAAATGTGAACAAACCGAAAATCCGGACTTCCAGGCCGTGGTGTCCGAGCTGTGCAAGGCCACGTATGAAAGGTATGTCACGTGGAGCTTTCACACAAGGCAAAAAGCTGGCGATAGGAATAAAGACTGCTAAGAATGAGAAATAATTTATCTGAATGCGTATTTGTTTGTTTATGCATTCCTCTATATATTTCTATTGTATTTTGCGTGTGTAACATTAAAATAACAATGAACACTTGTCCAAAGACCTCTAATATATAATTGTTGTCAATATTTGAATAAGATAAAAAAGACAGGGACAGTTGTGTATTAAAATGTTGCAATGTTTTAACAAGGTGGGGGAAGGTGATTGTGCTTGTGTAAATGAGAAAGGGTAATAAATGACAACTGATGTAGTTTTATTTATGAAACAGAGTATGTTCCCCTGTGCTAAGGTTAAGACGAAGCCTCTTTCAGGAAATTACTTCTCCTGCATTAGAGAAAATCCTTCCACATGACACTGATAAGGCAGGTTCCCAAAATTCAATGGCAAGTTGATGAGTTTAAAAAATACAATTTTGCCTCTCTAAATATGTTAAAAATGTAAAAGTATGTTACTAAAGTAGGATCTTATTAGTTAACCACCTTACATGGGTCCATCTCCATTTCCCTCATTATAAAGCATAATAATTCCTCAGCATGGTTGAAGTGTTGTTGTTGAATTTCAACTCCTTGGCACACAAGACCTTACCTTGGATATTCCAGAAGGGACGGTAAAAATATTATACCTTGCATTACAAACACACATGTATTAATGTTGCTGAGACTTACCTTACTTACCTTATTGGAAGAGATCAATATTCCTATACAGGAGAAGACCCCTCACAAATGGTTCATCAAAACAAGCAGCAATATTTCAAAACTCACCTCTATGCCCAAATCTCCAACTTTAACCCAAGAATTGTGAGATAATCTGCCAACACAATGCCAAAATTCAAAGTTCTATCTCCTGAACCAGGGAGGTTTAGAATGTCATAATTTTTCCTTCACTATTTCCGTTTGTTTCTTTCCCTGGTTTTAAAGGCCATGTAAAGTGAAGTCATTTCTGAACCTACCAACTGTTTTTATTATTTGCCTTTACCTTTATTTATTTTGTAACAGTTATCCCTACAAAATTTAATTTTGATATTGAGGTATTTGTTCAATAATATTGTCTACAAGGAAGAATTTCTTTTGGACTGGTAAGACAAAAAAGCATTTGTCACATTGACCTCCTGGATATTTGGATTAATCTATTTTTCCTGTATGTTTTTTCAAACATTTAAAGATCATAGGATTCATTTTCTAAACAAAAATAATCAGACAAATTAATAATATATTTGTTAGTTGTATAAATAAATAATTTGCTGCACTTATAATGATTTTGATGCCTGATTTAGGTTCATGTTTGAAAAGTTAAATCACTAAGAAATTTAGTAGTGAAAGTGTGCAGGAAGTCACTTTTTCAGGATGTCATTTCACTATTATCCAACTACAATGTGTATAATATACTTAGTTTGTGAAAAGATGAGACAAACGAAGTCAATTTGTACTTTATAAAATGATTCATGTTACTACTGAATGTTTGTTTTCCATGTAGCAGGGATGATGCACAAGGTAACTCCCTTGTGGAGCAGTTCATATCCAGGAAGGCTGACATCCTGTTCTGTCCAACCTGGAAGACCACCACTCTTCAAGATGAGGAGTATGAGGAGCCAGACACTACAGGTTGGTATCTATTTGACCAAATACTGATTTACAGTGCTTTGGGTTCTAGTAATTCATGCAACAATTTGAATTTTTAAGGCTTTGTGGCAATAGTAGTAACAAAGAGAGTGCTTAGCACTAAAAATAATTAGCATTAGAACAAATTTTAAATTTATTTTTGAGCAGGAGGCTAATGGGTTTTGTCTCCTATCATGTATGGTACATTGTGTATTATACATTATTCTTGTGGTCACTGAATATAGTCACAAGACAACAAATTGTGAACCGGTGTTAGTTTATAATGATTTGCATCTCTGTGTCCTACAAATTTGATTCTGTCCTTTCACACCTCCTAGAACCATGTGCCATCATGCCACCGGCAGAGTTATTCATGGAGGTGTCCTATGATGAAAGAAGAGCTATGCTGTACAGGGACTTGGAAAAAGGAGATCTTGTGGTGGGGAGGATCAACAACATTAGAGAATATGGCTTCTTTCTCACTCTACTTTGCATGGCAGGAGGACTGAAGAGAGACATTGAAGACTTAGAGTTGTCGGTAGGTTAATAATTTAAATAAGAAGTCCCTCATACAGAGCCTATACTAGGCTGTAGTATTGTGCCATTATGCTGTCTCACTGTTATGTGTAAAAGGTACAATGGCAGAATGTGGGATCAGTGCTGTTCTGCCATTACATTGGGAGGGGAGGTAGAGATGTTGGGGACACAGAGGTGTGAATTTGATTGACACTTGACTCTTGATCTGACTGATCTGACAGTTTTTTTACTCATAATGAGTGATTTAACTTCTCAACAATTTCAAAGCGTGTAAGTAGAGCAGGAAAGATTAGACAATAAATTGATTAGTTTCCAACTATTATGTCAATTGCCAACTATTTTAAAAAGTTATAGTAAACTGATGATCTGTGGGTTGTGGGTAGTTAGTCTGGACAAACCCAGATTGTGTCAAAAGTGGAATAACAGGAAGTCTTCTTTGTGTCATCATGGTGATTGTCTATAAATCAGATAATCAGTCATTTGAATGTGTCATTAATTTTTTGTTCTTTTGCTGCAACATTTAAATAAAAAGCATAATAAAGAAAAAAAAAACATTTTTTTATATTATTCTTAACTTAACCATCTTAACTTACAATCAGTTTGTATTCAGTACAATCAATTGTATTCAGCATCCCTGTTTCTTGCCTCCCATGTTTCATGTCTCTGCTATTGTCTGATGAGGGCTGATATATTTATTTCCTTTTTCTTCTTACTTTCAGGCTCTGTGTCACATTAGAGAAATTCCCTCCACTGGCAGCCATGACGATCCTTTGTCTTACTACCAGATTGGTGACCTCATTAGAGGTTAGTGTAGTAAAACAATAAATGCACTGAATTCAGCAGTTTACCTAGCATCTTGATGGAGGATGAAATGATTGCAGCAGTAAAACTCGTAAAAATAGTCAAAGTTTCACTACTATATACTGCTCTGCTGTGTTAATCATCTGATAATTCTTCAGTTTTGTATCTCATTTTTCTTCCTGGAACATATTGTATTGTTTTACCTGTAACAAAATACCTCCACTGTTTTAAAGCAGAATTGCCATTTAGTTAGATTATAAGATGCCGATATATTTTGGTGATACCAGGGTAGATAGAGGTTCTCTGACACAGTGGGCTGAAATGTGATCAAATAACATTTTTTTCATCTGGGGCCACACAATGCAGGATTAAGGGGTAATTGATCTAACTTTAGATGCAGTTTTGGATTTTCCATATTACAAAGCGGGTTCCATTTTTTCCCAGGGAAGGTCATTGACATTGTTTACATCATTTAAAGCTACACCTACTTATAATTTTACTAAAGTAAAAGCTTCTACATTTTCTTACTCAGTTGTATGATATTTTATTTTCACTTTGGAATTTTTCTCTGTCTCTAAAACACATTTTCAAGTAAAGGCAATGTGGTCTCACTCTTATATCTTATAACTACAGCAGCCATGGTTGTAATATTGTTGCTCATAACCTTGCCTCTTTAATGTAAATGCACGTATGCGCTAAATGCTTATAGCTGGATAGAGAAATCCAGGATTCACAGAGCTAGTTGATATCCAGCTTTGTTAGTCTGGTTATCCTGAATCACTCAATTGTAATGTTTTGTGAATCTAACTCTAAAATAGCAGGATTCAAATATCCAGGATTTGTGATAGAGGCCTCTAGTCTAAAAAAACAGCATGTATACAAAAATTATGGTTGTACCAAAAAATATTTTTTATTTCTTAATTTTATTTCAATTTGTATTAAGACTATAAAATGTCAGAATATTGCGATAAATGCCCAAGGTGACAAATTCAAATGTCAACTAGATAATGTTAAACATTTTTGCTTAAAAAAGGTATATAAATAAATATTTCACTTTCATGCATATTCACTCTCAGACTGTTGGTGTTAAACCATCTATTAGATGAAATTACAGAAATCTCTGTAGAACAATCTGAATGGTTTTTTTTTTTTTTTTTTAATTCTTCTGGTTTTGCAGCTGGAGTGAAGGACATTGACCGCTACCAGGAGAAAATCACAGTGTCCCTCCACGAGGCCTCTCTTTCTAACAGCTTGGAGCACATCAAACTGGGAGTCATCACTAGGGAAGAGCTGCCCATACACTATAGGTACAAACACTGAACACACATGACAAAACATACAATACAGTAAAAGACGCACAATGCAGGACATCATAGAAAAAAAAACTGATTGAAAAAGTAAAATTTTAATTGCTCCATATAACTCAGTTATATTAATGCACTGAATTATATGAAAAGTCATCCTTTCTTTTCTCCTTTGCTCAGTCGAAGCCTTCGTGCAACTACAGATTCCAGTGAGACATATGAGTGTATTTTGATGAGTTGCCATGGTTACCACAATCCCTCTGTTGTGGACTACCTGTTGGAGAAGGTGGGAGTTAGCGACACCCACCCTCCATCAATGATGAGAGGACTACAGAGGTAAACATGTCATTACTGAACTTTACTAAATTTGGTTATTTGTTAGTTTCAGTTAAGTCATCATCATCATTGAGCCAAATGATGATGCCAACATATTTGCTACAGAAAGCTTATCCCTGATGGATATTAGGACACATATCAGAGAAATGTAAATGTTAGAGATATTTTTAATTATAGGAAGGTATAGGTGTAATACTACTGATGGTGGTGGTGCTGCATCTAAAGCCAACCACCTGTAGTAAGCAAAAACAAGAAGAAGGGAAGCAGTACGGCCTGGAGTAGCAGAAAGTAGATGTCAATTAGCAGATAGTCAGATGTTAGAATATGGTTGCCTAATAAGGTTTTCACATATTGTTGCTGCCGGAGCAGCGATAATTTGGTGCTGTCGCTAGGGAACAAAGTTTAACTCCCTCATTTTGCTATAGGGTTGAGATCTGGAGATTGGTTATGCTACTTCAAAACCTTGAAATGCAGTGCAAGTTAGACTCTATATTGCCAAAAGTATTCATTCACCCATTCAAATAATCTAAATCGGGTGTCAGTTCAATCATTTCTATGTCCTCCAAACTTCATGTGGCACATGAGACCTTCATGGAATGGGTTTCCATGGTCGAAGATATACAGCCGTACATGACCAAGTGCAATGCAAATCGTCAAGTGCAGTGGTCCAAAGCACGCCCTTGCTGACCTCCAGAACAGTGGAGATGCATTCTTTGGAGTAACAAATCACATTCTCTATCAATCAATTTAATGGATGGGGCTGAATTTGCAGCTTCCAGGAGAATGATTCTTGATTTGGGATATGTTGAATGGGACGCATCTAAAAATGACAGTGGGCAAAAGAAGTATTTGCTGATTTTGTTGGTCTGGCCACTAATAAAGACTCGATCAGTCTGTAATATTAATGATAGGTGTAGTCTAACATGTTGAGACAGAATATCACAAAGAAAATAAAGAAATCAACTTTAAAGAATTTGTATTAATTTATGTATGTATGTATGTATGTATGTGTATATATATATATATTTATATATATATATATATATATATATAAACAAACATAAATTAAATCAATAAGGCTTTTGAACAAGCTGCTCCTGTCCAGTTCAGTTGACTGTGGGGAAGGTATCTCTTACTAAGCTGTAAAATAAATAAATTAAATAAAGTTGATTTCTTAAAGATAAATAAGATGTTTGTTTTGAAGCTGAGTGACTCTACTCGATGCCAGGACATGGAGTGATGTAAACAACCTCATAACAACAGCTTAACGGCTGAACAAGTGATCTCTCAAATTCAGCTATACTCGATGTTATTCCCTATACTGTGAAAGCTCAAAAGCTGAAACCCCAAGACGTATGTACAAAGATTCTACATTGCAATTTTGTCAACTTCATCTTTCCTTACATTTCTGTTGCTTTAGTGCAAATACAAACACGTATACATAGATAATACATAAATTCTAATCTTTAAAAGTTCTGTTCGTGCTTCAACGTAGTGAAAGTAAGTTTCCTGGTTTAGCTGCTACTTTATTCCTAACTAACAAAGGCTAATTTGGTTGTAGCACGCTAATGACAAAAGCAACTTTGTACGAAAACTTGTGCATCATCTTTTCTACCATCTTTTCTACCATCTACACTGAAACTCCAAGATGCATTTACAGACCCTCAGGAATTCCCAACACTTTTGTTTCATGGTAAATGGATAAGTTGTTGTGACTTGGGGGTAAATAGTCCCTTTAAGGAAAACCATATTGCTGATTTTGTTCCATGTTAAAATTTGAGCGTCACACCCCTGCTTTAGGAAAAATGGAGCCTACAGGGTTTAGATAGAATATTTCAAAGTTTTAAACAATTTTATGTTCCTTCCTTCTCTTCAGTAAACTTTTCGAGGAAGATGATTTTGCGTCTGCAATACGGAATAAACAGTCGTCATCCTGGGCCCTGAAGTGGTAAAGCTAAAGTTTCAACTTTTACCATGACAAATGGTGATGGTGTGTCCTTATTGGTTTCTCATTCTGCAGATAATGTAACTAATGCTTTTGTTCATATCACAGGAAAGTGAACTTCTAAACTTTATGTAATACCCATATATATATGTGTGTGTACACACACACACACACCCTTATTTTCTGTCTGTGTTTTGTTCCATCAGTGTTCGTGCTGGTGTGGTTTACTTTAAGCATGGCCGTCATGTGGAAGCCATGAATGAATACAACAAAGCCTTGGACATCGACACTAATAATGTTGAAGCACTGGTAGCACGAGGAGCTTTGTAAGTTCAATTAAAAAAACTAACTAAAAAAAATGTTGTTGCTAAGAGTTTCTACAATCATGAAAAAGCGATGATGTAAAAAAAAAATGATGGAAATGGCAACTTTAAAAACTGTAGTATAGTCTGTTTCAACATTTTAAGCCATATTGACCAACATTTTACTTGAAAAATAATGATAAACTTTTTTGTATAGCACTTCATACAGAAATGCAGCATACAGTGCTTTTCAATAGTATATATATATATTTTTTTAAAAAAGATTAAACCTGGTAATAAGGTAATTAAAAACCTCAAAAGAACATTGCACAATTAGGAGCTATATAAATAATAGTAGAAAAGAAATAGTGTAGAAGAAATAAAGTGAAATACACTATAACACACTACATCTAAATAAAATAAGAATAAAAATCCAAATCAACATTTAAATTTATTTGCAGATGTTTTGGAGAATGTATGGTCATTAAAATTCTTTAAAATTAAAAGAATGTCTATGAACCTTATACTCTGATACCTTCTGTGGTTAATACAATTTGGTTGTTCTTACACTTCTTCAGTTGTTCTTTTTTTTTTTTATTTATTGGCTAATCTCAGGTATGCTAATAAAGGCAGCATCATGAAGGCTATAACAGACTTTGAATTGGCCCTGCAGAGCTGTCCAGATCACCGCAACGCCAAGAAGTACCTCTGCCAGACTCTGGTGGAGAGAGGAAAACAGTAAGCAGTGCCTCCCTTTAACTAGTGTGTTGACACATCATCATTATTTACCATATTATACCACTACAGGTACTTGCATTACATTGTATACAGTACATTGTGTACTTTCTAAAACCAAACGCCAATAAGATTATTAAATATATTGAAATTAATATACACAAATTTTGTTAAAGTTAAATAATAATAATGTTTTTTTTATGTTTAATGTTCTTTTTTATCGTCATTGAAGCATCTCTTGGCGTCTATAGCTAAGGTTTGCTTTTCCTGCTCCTTGTTTGCTTAAGACACTGCAGAGTGTTCAAGAGCTCTAACCCTCTACTTATCACAATACCTGTTTTTGTTGTGTTTACGGTTTTGTTTCCTTATGGCCACCAATTCATTGGCTGCAATAGAATACCAGTTTAACAGCTTTGGGGAATGTTTTGTGTGTTAACTTTGTCACAGTCGATAACTCCCCTTTTCAACTTCCTCTACCAGGATCATTGTTTCCACAGTTTGTTGCCTTTCAGTTTGATAAGATTGGAAGATTCGAATCTGTGGTTTTGCTCTGCCATGTGACTATTATATGTGACGTTACTGCCGGTAAAACCCAGAGAAAGAGCTTAGCAGGGTGAGGATGAGTTAAGGTACAGCTGTGTCCGTGTTTTCTTGGAGGAGGAGAGAATGAGGTTTGCAGCTTCAAAAATAGAAAATCAATTTGTGGTACTCAGTGATGATGTGTTGGCCTGCCACAAATGAAAACATAGGAAACCTAGGGTGGACTTGAAATGACAAAATCCAAGAAGGGCTTAGAAAACAATTAAAGGTTTTATTTGTCACACACGATCAGAAAGAACAATCTGTGAAATGTACACGCATGCCAGAGCTCTGTCAACATAACTACAGAATTTAATTGACTTAAAGAATGACAGAAATGCTTTTTAGTGTCATACCCATGACCATAAAAAACACATCTCTGTAATACAAAAGGGATTTTACTGAGTTTAACAATGTGAGTGTTATCATGTTTAAATTGTTATTGTGTGTGTGTGTGTGTGTGTGTGTGTGTGTGTGTGTGTGTGTGTGTGTGTGTGTGTGTGTGTGTGTGTGTGTGTGTGTGTGTGTGTGTGTGTGTGTGTGTGTGTGTGTGTGTGTGTGTGTGTGTGTGTGTGTGTGTGTGTGTGTAGGCTTGAGGAACAGGAGAAACTAGTTACAGCGGAGGGATTATACAGGAGGGCATTGTTGCTAGATGAATCAAACCCTGAGGCACAGGATGCCTTACACAAGATCACAGACACTATACAGGTGAGTGTTCTTCCAAACATACATGAGGTTTGGGAAAGTTAAAAAGAAAGCAGTACATGCCAACGGCATTGGTCAGATGGAAGCTCTGTTAAGCTTAACTTTAATTGCGGTATTGCGTATGACTGCAAAGAAAAACATTACAACAGGAAGCAAATAAGTACAACTATTGTGTTTTTTGGCCGTACCAGAGTTATATCCAGTTTTGAGCAAAAAGCATCTCTGACCATGGTGACACTTATCTTATTAAAACAATTGAGATTTCCCCTAATTTTCATTTTTCTTCTGAAACGGGTGTAAAATCATTCATGAATCTTTGTCTTGACAAATGGGAGTTGCCCAGAGCAAGCACACAATTCTTTAAAGCAGGTGTAATTAGTATTTTTATATTAACAATGTATCGTTTTGATGGAGAATTATCGTCCCTCCAGTCAGTCTCACCATTCACCTTATTCGTCGCAACAGGAAACTGTTTTCAGCTGGAGCACTATACAAATTATTTAATTACAAGTATATTATTTGCAGTTTGTGTTCACTGCCCCCTATGCTAAAACATGTGTAATGACAGGTTTAAATTTAATCACAATGATCTGATCTGGACAGTCATTATAAACAGAAGGAAGCACGCCACCAAGGAAGCATCTCAAAATGATCTGTTCACCTAGTTAATGTTACAGTGATGAGTTCTTGAAGCCCAGAGGTTAATGATAGTGTAAAGCCTATCTGGTAATATGTAGGAAGTGACTCTGCCAACATCTAAAATCACACCATTGTTTGTTAACAATGCTGCACTGACTGCCATCGTTTTCAGTCTCTCTCTCTCTCTTTCTCTCTTCCTCTCTCTCACTTTCTCTCTCTCTCTCTCACTTTCTCTCTCTCCCTTTCTTTCTCTCTGTCTCTCTCTGTCACCTTTAAAATAGCAACTTTACAATCTACAATTTTTATAATCTACATCAAATTCATACTGTGTATAGTTGTATGTGTACAGACTGTTGTGTGTTTGTGTGCGTGTGAACTTGATCACTTCTCCAGTGTAAACAACCTGCAAGCTCAAACCCTGTTCAGAATTACTGTTAGTCTAGTCAGTTTATTCATAGTGCAGATTTAAAAACGATGATGATGACCGAATAGAATAACACACATACTTGAGTAGTGAAATGTAGATTAGGATAAGTAACATTTAGAGAAAGCATAAAAACACAGCAGTGTAAGTGTGAAATCCAGTGTCCATGTCCTGGACATGTGTATTTAGGGGTTTTGCAGTATTCAAACCATAAAGAGCTGTCCAGATTTTGGTTTGTAATACTGATGAAGTGTTGTGGTGTGTATGTGTCTGTGACTCTGGGACTCTTCCCTGTGACCTTCTGACGGCTGTGGCCTTGACATCTGCCTTATGGGGGCGAACAAAAAAAATGAAAAATACCAACTGACTCCTCTCCCGGACACTTGGTGGTCACTGTGTTGCTGATCCCAATATGGTAATGTTGGCACCTTCTCTGTTTCTGTGGGGAACAAATGCTTTTTGTGTCTCTGCTTGCACCTCTTTCCCTCCCCATTTGCCTCTACGTCAATCACTCTCGGATCACAAAATCTTTTCCTCTGGTAAAAATGTAATGTAACCCTTCTTAAAATCCTCCATCATTCTGTCATTTATTAACACTTTTGTGGCTGCGACATTTTCTTATCTGTTCCTCCTTTATTCATTCCTTCTCAAATCCTTGATCATACTTGTCCTACTCTGATTTGACTGCATGCAACACTCAATTATGGGGGTTTGTGTTGCATGTTTTTGGGTCATGCTGTATGTGTTTGAATAAACTTCTCTGGGGTTAACCCTGTAATGCCTTGCATTGCTTCATCTGGCGACTGTAAAGAAATCGATTCGCATGCGAGAAGAAGCTCTGGCTAAGGACCAGAAATCAAAAAGCATCCCGACGAGTGCTGAAAAATTGCGTAAGATCTTAAAAGAGGAGAAGAGGTGAGTTGACTCTGATCTTTGAGAAATAATACAGGTAAATATACCAGCATGTATGTGTCTGATAATTAAAACCAAATTCTCCTGTTTGATCAGAATGAGATTGTCAGTGGATGTCTTTTTTTACAGAATGAAGAGAAAACGGAAGAGATCAACTTCTTCCTCCTCCTCGTCCTCTGCCTCTGGAAAGTCCTCTGTGTCTTCCTCCCCCCGCAGGAGGTCCAAAAAGAAGAAAAAGAAGCGGAGGAGGTCCGAGCGGGGCAGCACACGCCATCGCCGGGTCTCCTCTAAGGAGAGCTGGAGGAGTGAGGATGGTAAGACTGAGAAAGAGAGGAAGGAGAGAGAGGATGAAGAGGAGTTGGAGTGGTATCCCGCACCTCCCAATACATCTGCCACTTTCCTCAACCAGAAGGGAGGCCCAGATTTTGGAGAGGGGGATAAGGAGGAGGCAGGAGAGGAGAGGAAGGGGGGGAAAGAGGCAGAAGACAGAAGGATCTCTCTTCTTTATTCCTTGTCAGCCTCAGAGGAGGAAGAGTCTGACTCCTCCTCAAACAGGGAGAGAAGGAAAAGGGACAGTGCAAGGAGAAAGAAAACCTCAAGTAGGAGCCCAGAAAGGAGAGAGAGGAGGAGTGGGAGTGGAGAGAGGAGGGATAGAAGCAGGGAGGGAGTGAAGGAGGATAACAGGAGAAACAGTGACTCCAAGAGGAGAAGCAGCTTAGATGAGAAAAGAAAACAGAAAGTGTCCTGCTCGTCGGTCGTATCAGAGTATTCTCTGAAGTTCAAATCTGAATATTCAGGGTACTCTGGGTCTGTCTCCAAACGCTTGGAGGGCAGGAGAGGGAGCAACACTTCCAGAAGAAGCTCCGTCAATGGCAGTAGGTATGAGAATAAAGTGCGGGAGGAAACCTGGGAGGCAGAAAATGCGAAAATAGAAAAAGAAAGCATGAAGGGGAGAGCAGAGAAGAGCAAGGGCATTGGCAGCAGGTCAGAAGGAGAGAACAGGTTGGACAGCGGTATGACATCAGCGCCACAAAAAGAGCTTCCTGCGAACCTGCGGGACATCTTTAGCCAGATCGCCCAGTTTGAGAAGGAGAAAGGCAGGCCAAAAAAGTAGCTCCTGTCATGTGTTGCCACAATGGTAGAGTGTTATTTGCAAACTCTGCAATATTCTGGAAATAAAAATAAAGTGATGTTTGCAATCAAAGAATCAAACAGATGTTTGAACCATAAATTCACTCCTCCTACAGTTACAGCTTAACCAACGGCTCAACATGCTGATTACATATTTTTGTTGAGTTACTTTCAGTGCCAGCCATTTTACTTTGAACTGTCTCTGCTAACTGCTTCATAATACCAAAATCAATATCAAAATATCCATTTGAATGGGTTAAATCATTTTTTTTTAAACATTGGTATTGTAACTGATAATTAACATGTTTTACAAGCCTAAAAGAATTCAAAACAATATTTAAATTAGGGCTGTCAATCTATTAAAAATATTCACTGATTAAAAGCATTATTTGGACTTAATTGCTGTTTTCCTTCAGACTGAAGCTTGTAATGCATATTTAAATGTAACATCACAGAATTAATGTAGAATTAACATAAATGTATGTTTAATTTCCAAAACTACTTAATAGCACAGTTTTTATCTTTGAATGCAGGTTCTCTTCTGTAAACTTGATTTCTAATTAAACCATTAAGGCGATTACCTTAAGTGAGTTTTCTTATCTGCAGTAACAAATCCTTTACCGCCTTTAAAGTGCAGCTGAATTTTAAAACGACTTAAAAAGGAATATTTTCTTACATGCACTGAAATCAATCATTATTACCAATAATGAATGTTTCATTCTTAAGTACCAATTGCATCAAGGAGGATACAATAGTCCTGCAAATATGTAATTTTTGAGCATTTTTATTTCATGTGACGTTATGACATACGACATGGTACCAATGGATAAATTAGGCCCTCTAGTTTATGTATATGATATCAAGAAATTCACTCTACATTTACCTAAAAAAAACTGAGGCAACTGCAGTCTCTGAAACACAGTAAAATGTTACTCTGTTAACAGGTTAATGATTAAATACAGAAATCACTGCATTCGTTTTGACAGCATTCATTTAAATATGACTTATTGATTATCATGGACACATTTGACATTTAAAGTCAGTATTGTAAAATATTCTGTGATCACCCCCCAATGAATTGCTCATTATGTGTGTACCTACTTTTTAAAGGTATTGAGTCCTTTTTACCTCAGTTACTAATGTCTTGAAGATCCATTGTTTTATCTTCCTGTTGAGTTGAGACATGGTTTTCTGGGAAGAAGATAAACTGCCTTACGTCTACTACCTTGTGCCATTTTGCGCTTTCTTTCTCTTGATTGTTAAACCTCTTAACAAACAACCTGATTGTTGGTACGTCAGTACCTTTACAGCTTTACACAGCACAATTGTTCCAGTTGTATTGCAGCACATTTTCTCCTGTAGTGAAATGAACTAGGAATCAATAAAGTATTTACAATGTCCCAACTCTCTCTATATTTGCCTTGGTTGTTTGCATTGCTTTTAGTTTTTAATACAGTTAAAGAAAGCAAATTGTCAGCAAAAATGTTTTTGGTGATTCACAAACACAGACTTTAAATGTGACATTTTAACTAGAGAATTCAGATAGTCTAGAATCTGTTGTTTCCAACCTGGTCTGGATTTAGGACCCCCATAAGGGGTTTCTGGATTAATTAAGTTTCTGGATAATAGAATACAATAGCATACAGGGAAAAGTATATTTCCCGCTCAAATTTATTTAAATAAAACTGAAGTCTTTCTGGGATTTAGGTTAGTTGAGTTTTCAATTCATTTATTAACAGGTAATTAACCAGATAATTTGATAGTTAAATCATTTTTTAAGCAAAAATGAAGTGAGTCAGCTGATTTCAGCTTTGATGGTTTGGTTTTATTTGTAACACATGATAATAAATTGAATATCTGACTTTTTGACAACTGATAAATCAAGACTGTAATCAGTAAATGAACTTAACACTGCAATGTGCCTATGGATCCTTGGTTGTTTCGGTCATTAAATGTTATGTAGAAATGTCAAACCATCATTTCCAAAAGCTACAGATTAAAACCTTTTTTTTTTTTTGTTAAGACCAACATTCTACAATGCACAGATGACTAGTTTACTATTATAGAAGAATAAAGAAATTGAAAATATTAAAATTTGAGAAGAATTTCTGGTTGCTCGTTTCTGGTTTTCAAAATGCAATTTTAAAATAGTTGACAATTAAAGAAAAAGAAATTCCTAATTGATTCATTGTTGCAGCTGTAGTCTGTATAGACTTTGTTTTTCCAAGGGTAATTGGGCAAAAAGGTCAGGAACCTTTCCTGTTGTAAAAATGTATCGTTTCAAAAATTGTGATCCATTCTCATTACTTGCTTTATATGCTAAAAAGAAGTCTGAGACAAACTAACATCTTTAAAGTGGCCAACACCCCAGGTTGCATCACTCTTCCATTGTTAGGAATCAAATTTACATTGGCAAAGATATGTAAGAATGCAGTAACTATTGTGTAAATGCAGCAGTGCAAAAAACGTATAACTTCTGAGAAATAACACTGTATTTTGCTCAGTAATAATATGTGAGGAAGAGGACACAGGATATCAAGCCTAAATGTGAATGGAAACTATTGCACATTAGCTGGTTTGAAGTCCAAGGAAGAGCGAGTGCTGTTGGCCGGCTGTAGTTTTCCTCCCACAGTCACTAGACCTGCACTACTACACTTGGTCTAATCTGTGTCTGAACGCTTCCAAATGTTTTGTACCCCAAGTGGATACAAAATCAGTTTAAAAAAAACAACAACCTTGAGGTTGAATTTTCCATTCATTACCTTTTTATTTTTTATAGGTATAAACATTGCCTTGAAATCCAATGGTCGTCACACATCCTCTTGTCTTGTCTTGTCTCTCATCCCTCAAAGCAAATTAAAGCTAACAAAGTAGGCTTATTGGTGTTTTAAACTACTTGGTGCCATATATTTGATTTAATAACCTAAGCGACCAGCCATGGGTCACCCTGTGCCAAAGTAGCTTACTTCAGGCTTAGCTGCCAAACCTCTAGCTTTCCTCCTCCATCATTACTGTATCTATCACCAGTGATGCAGCAGAGAGGCTGCATGTCCCAGTCTATCTTGTTAGGGCAGCTTAGCCACTAAGGCAAAGACGCCTCCTCATCTAATACTGTACACACAGTCTTGATCCTGTGCTTTCTGTCTGACATCTTGATCTTAATAAATAATGACTGCAGGAGATCAAGTCATCCAGCTGCATGTTCACTCTGTGGGTCATCATTAGGCCGGTAAAGAGGAAATGGAAGAGGATTTTGGATTATTCTGCTGTCGTTGGCCAAAAATCTTTATGCTTTGTTTTCAAAAACACAAAAAAACATCTCACAATCATAATGCAATTTTTTCAACCAACCAACCAACCACAACCTTATTTGATAATAAGAACTTTACATTCAAGATTTAAGGGAATGATTATTAACTAATGAAGACACCTGAATTACAAATTCAGCGTTAGTAACCAAAAATTTAACCTAAGCTTTCACAGAAGAGCTGAAATAACCAAGTTGAATTAATTTCAACATAGATAAGTAAAATAAATTGGAAAAAATTCAGTTTGTGTAGTATAATATTTTCATTCTTGCCTTCACAAAACATAAAAGGAATACTGTTAATTAACTGTGATCCTTCAGTGGTCCAGATCAACATTCTGTATTTGGAAAATAATCAGAAATATTTTAGATTTAATGACATTAAACAAGTACAATGCATATTGTATTTATTCAGATGCCTTTTAAGCTAGGTATAATTGGTACATGTATCACAGGGTCTCAATCCACTTCTGTTTTCTTATAGTAAAGTGGTATCCAACCTGGGGATCGAGGCCATCCCAAGGGGTCACCGGATTGATAGGGGATATGAGATGATTACATGTAATTGCTTTATTGCTGTAGATTTCTGCATTTTCTTTCTTTATTATTCTCTAAAAGCTTTTTAAATATTTAAACACAGGTCTTTCTAGCAACATTAGTGGATTATCGAAATAAACCTGTTTTTAACTCCTCAGATGTGATCATTTATTGCTTTTATTTGTGCAACAGGTTTTAAAATTATCTTTGGGATTTTGACTGTTAATCAAATAAAATCAGACATTTGAAGATTTTAAAGAACATTTAATAGTTATGTTTAAATATTTTCTGAAATGTTATAGACAAAATCATTGACTGAATCAATACGACAATAATCTAGAACACTTTATTTTAAGAGGTCACAGGCCAAAAGAGGCCAAAAAGGTTGTGAAGTCAGGACTTAACCTCCCTGAGTAATAAAGTTCTTTGGGTCTGTAGAAAAGGACAGAGATGAAGTGCCTGAAATATAAATGTGCAGGAACACATGTTTATGAGCGTCCCTGGAGGCATTTGAATTTGATGTAGTGGTAAACAGAACAATCACTTCAGGCTCCATACTACAACGTAACAAATAATAAATATAGGCCTTTTATATAAACTTAAAGTTCTAAATATTTGTCTACTGTCTTATATTTATCTACTGTTTTTTATGTCATATGAATTATTTAATCTGTTCACCTCATAATTAATTTCTTTTACTTCTATATGCATACTGTCTATTACACTACAGAAATCTGCAAAATGTTTAAGGTGATGTTTATATAGTGACTTATGAAATGTATCATTGAATGTTGATAGTAGACATAAAAATGAAAATAAAACTAAAAAACAAATTCCCATTATTTTTTTTTGCAGTTTGGTCTTTGCCAAAACGTTAATGTTTAAGAAAACCTATGAGAAATAGTGCTTTAAAATAATTAAATACAATCTTTATTTAGATAGATGTGTTTGGGAGAGGTTAATTAAAAAAAAAGATATTTACTGGTTCAGGGTCCAAAGCTGTCCAAAGTGGCCTTGATCAAGGTCTAACCTCCACCTGCTTCTGAAAATTCAGCTTGGTCTAATCTGTGTCTAAAATCTTCCAAATGTTTCCTAAATTTAAGGATTAAATAAAACAAAGAAATCCCTCACTCTATACAGCAGCTCTTCTGCTGCAGTTCTGCAAATGTCCACTGGAGAGCAGTGGAACACTGTGTGTGGACACCAGCCTTTGGATTTTAAAAAGGGGTAATAATGTTGCAGCTTCTTGTCTTTGTTTAAATAAGGAATTCTGTTTCGTGTCAGAGAAACTAAAATTAGATACATATGTGAATAAGCCTAAAACAAGACAGGCAGACATCAGGGTTTCACTGGCATGTGATGCTGGAAACAGCTTTGGACCCTGAACCAGTAAATATCTTTTTTTTTAATTAACCTCTCCCAAACACATCTATCTAAATAAAGATTGTATTTAATTATTTTAAAGCACTATTTCTCATAGGTTTTCTTAAACGTTAACGTTTTGGTAAAGACCAAACTGCAAAAAAATTAATGGGAATTTGTTTTTTAGTTTTATTTTCATTTTTATGTCTACTATCAACATTCAATGATACATTTCATAAGTCACTATATGAACATCACCTTAAACATTTTGCAGATTTCTGTAGTGTAATAGACAGTATGCATATAGAAGTAAAAGAAATTAATTATGAGGTGAACAGATTAAATAATTCATATGACATAAAAAACAGTAGATAAATATAAGACAGTAGACAAATATTTAGAACTTTAAGTTTATATAAAAGGCCTATATTTATTATTTGTTACGTTGTAGTATGGAGCCTGAAGTGATTGTTCTGTTTACCACTACATCAAATTCAAATGCCTCCAGGGACGCTCATAAACATGTGTTCCTGCACATTTATATTTCAGGCACTTCATCTCTGTCCTTTTCTACAGACCCAAAGAACTTTATTACTCAGGGAGGTTAAGTCCTGACCCTGCACTGTTGCAATAAGCTGAGAGTGAAAAAGTGGTGGAGGAAAAAAAAAGGAAGGAGGGCAAAGTGGCTGCCGGACGGAAAAGAATGAGGAGACCTTTAGTCCTTGAAGGTGTGGGTCTCTCCGCTAGTTCGGGGGTCAGCGGCAGCAGCTGTCCTGCTTGACCGACTCTGATGAAGCTGCAGATTCTCGCCTTCATGATCATCCCACTCCATTCTCCTCCACCTCCTCCTCCCCCTCCTCAGCTACCACCTGGATCCCTTTTCACAAAGAGGGGGGATTCCTCCTCTTAGGCCTCTTTCTTCAGTACTCAGGCAATCAGACTGTTGAACACGCAGAGGGAGATGAGACATTTTAAATTAGTGTTAGGAGAGAGGGAGAGTGAGAGAAGGGAAAATGACATTTTTCATTTTCTACAGTAAAAGGTACTACATTGAATTCTCTGAGCATGACAATACAGAGAAGTAAGTAATGGAATAGGAGCAGACGTGGTGTCTGTGTGTTAGTGGATAATGAGGAATTTAAAGATGTATGCTTCTCTGCTGCCATTCAATCAGGCTCTCACCGTGTCGCAGGCACTGGCCCTCGTGCCAACACCGTCACAATACTGCAGACTCTCAAACTTATCCTTTATTTTCTGTAGTCAGTCAGAAGTCATCCTAAGGAGTTTTGAGGGGCATCAGCTTATTGAGTTCACTGTGCTAGGTTCCTGCTGGACCAAAGTATTTATACAGGTAGTTCAAAGTTTCACAGCATGTGCTCAACATCAACAGCTTCCCAAAGGCCAGATTTTCATTATGTGACATTCATTTGTGCTAATTTGTTTTAAAGGTGCCCTATTTTGCCATTCCCTTGTTTTAATTGTATTGTCCCTGCTCTATTATCAAAAATGTGCATGATTTTATGGTCCAAAAGCTGAGTTAGACCTGTAATAGCAATGCAGTCGGAACTCTGGAAAACCCTGTTTCTTCCCTTCCCTTGCTACTGAAATACCAAACATAAGACAGGTAGTGCAGCTACATAGATACAGGGGTGAGTTAACTTCTGTTGTGACATCACAACCTGAGCCAATTGTCAATGGCTTGTATACAATGAGCTGGTGGTATAATTCACAGTTTTGTGATAGCAGGAACAACTGAGACCTAAATACTACACACAAACTAACTTTTTTTTTACATTAGGGCCCCTTTCAATAGGCATTAAGTGATATATTTAAGGGGGACCATGATACACATTTTTCAGCTTGGCTCTACATTCATATCTTTGCATTCTTTGCAATTAGAAGAGGGGTAGGCTGTAAGATTTTTCTTTGTAGTTTTTGTTTTTGTTATTGTTATATATTTGCATTTATCATGATGTATTGATGGTAGCACCACATTTTTTAGTAAAGTCTGTGAATAAACCATCAAATCTGATAAAGGTTATTTGAAACAAAAATCATATAAACAGCAGTATTATATAAGCACAAGTATAAGCACATAAACAGTCTGTCTGTTTCTGTGTATAGGAGATTAAATTCATGGGTCCCACTCTGTTAGGATTGGTCAGTTTCCAGAAAGTGCCTTCACCTGAGATTTGCTATCTGCTGCTTACATGTGAAACCATTTTCCCAATTGCTCTCATTTTTCACTTAAAATAAAAACATCATAAAAAACATCTGTACATGTTCAAGATCTAATTTGATCTGAGATATGCAAGTAGACAATGAGAACAATCAGTAGAACATTAGCAACAAAAACTATGGATCCAAGAACAAAGCCAAATGTTTTTCTAAAACAACATTTTAAATGAAAACTTTACAAATTAATTCTTTGTTCCCAGGCCAGCCGAGAGACCTGGTCCTTCCATTGTGATCTGGGTCCTTAGCAAGAGCTCTACTAATGAGCTCTACTAATGACGGTCCTTAGCAAGAGCTAAAATGGTTGATTGGTATCAACCATTAGAGCTCTTGCTAAGGACCTTCATTAGTAGAATCAGGTGTGTTTCTGCTTGGTTGGAACAAAAACCTGCAACCACACCAGTCCTCCAGGACCAGAATTGCCCACCCCTGACCTAGAGCTCATGGCCATAGGTGAGAGTAGGAACATATATTGACTGGTAAATCTAGAGCTGTGGCAACTCCAGAGGGGTAGCAAGTCCAACCCCTCTCAAGGAAACTGGTTTCAGAGCTCAAACTGTGCATCAAGAGGAGCCTGACTATATGTAGCCAGTACCTCTAGAGAGGTGATTTTACAATTGTAAATTGCAATATAATGATTGTGGCCACTTGGATATTTTGATAGTGAAGATAGTATTACCCTTACATACTGAATATATGTACACATATGTATGTAGATACATTAAGATTTGTTCTTAAACTATATTCCATATGAAAGGTATCAAATGGTGCAGCAGTCAACAAAATAATATGTCATAAGAGTTGTTGTTCACTCTGTAGTAGTAATAATAATAATAATAGTAACAACAACCATAGTATCTGTAAACTATAGCATATAATTTAGAAACACTGTAATGACATCATCACAAAGCGCTACAGTAATTTCAATGTCAGCTGTCAGGCATAAAGAAAACTTGTCAAGCTCTGCTTCCACAGGACAGGAATATTCTTTACAGTTCTGACTATAAACACTGTTTTGACATAATTGCTGCCCTGAGAGTGTGTGAAGTTGAGAGTGAACCTCATTTATTAGAGCCTTAACATCTCTGAGGGGCCGTTTTCCTTGCAGCGAGCCGTCATTAGAAAGAACACACACAGCAGGAAGCCCCGAGATGAAATGCAAACAAGTGAGGGAGCCACATTGTCCTTTGAGTTTATCCCTTACAGCCTAATTGCAAAATGCTTCTTATTTATTTTATGTAATTTCACACAATAGGCATTCAGTTTACTTTGAATGTACTCAACTGTTTTTTATTATCTAAAAGTCTTGTTTTTTTATTGCCTTGGAGTTCTGACGGCACCTTTTCCGTCTTTCGCCTAGTTTTAATTTCATATAATGTAGGGATGTCATCTTCGTGTGTTTAGTTCAGTTCCAATTTAGATCTCTTTTTTTCCAACTAATGAGTGCCAGTTTGGATGTTGTCTTCTCACTCCGCTCATTATTGAATCAAAAGGATGAAGAGGCTGCTCAGCCAGTCAGCCATTAGAACATCCTTCAGCTCTCACGGATAAAAAAAAGCATGAATGTTCTGGAAGTGTTCAAGGCCAAAGAGAGAGATGAGAGAAATCTGTTGATTAGCTAATGTGGCAGAGGTGGCAGAGAATATACAGTGCCCTGTGTGCAAAAACACTCCTGTTCTGACCTTTTTCTCAATCTTTTTTTTCACCTGGCCCACCTTTCTTTCACCTTTTTCCCAATTTCTCTCTCCCTCCCTTTTCATCCATGCATATATAAATATTCCAGTCACCACTTATGCCTGATATAAAATTTTTTCCCAAGCCTACAGCATTAAATTGTTACTTCCTCTGCTCCTCAGATGATGCAGGGGACACGCAAAGAAAATGTCCTTCCAACAACAAAATTACACTGAGGTGCAAAACAAGCTCTAGAGTGCACAAATGCACTCTGGAGCATACACACACACTCATGCCGCTTCTGTATACAGACACTAGTGGGGATGTTCTCACATAGCTTGCAAATTTCATTACACTTTAAATCGACCCCCCACCAAAAGAAAAAAAAGGATTTCGGTTAATTTAGTAAACACAGGGTCAGATCTACCACAAGAACTGAAATAAAGGTGAGGTGTGGATGTGTGTGTGCATGCACAGGCATACTAGTCAGTGTGTGTGTGTGTGTGTGTGTGAGAGAGAGAAAGAAACGCTGAGTGTGTGAAGCTGCAGCAGTCTAAACCCAGCCACTCTCTCCAGAGATAGTGCTTCTTTCTCATTTGCTCCGGCCCTATTTTAATAATAGCGGCGCATAAGTAATTTCTAAAAGGGCAGGCAGGCACACGGGGCTGTTGGGAGGGGTGGGGTTGGTGTGGGGAGAGTTGGGGGTGGCTGGGGGGAATTAAACTCATTTTATCTGCGAGCAGGTGGATTCCTATTTATCATTAACATGCATAGAATTTGCACAATGTTATTTCTTGTGCTGCCGCTACTGATGGAACGTCATCCAAATAATGTTGGAGGAGGGTCTGCCTTCTTCTTTTGCTTATGCCGGAGTGAAATTCATAGATAAAAGTACTAGATGGTTTTTTTTCCCCTTGCAATTTTCTGCGAATGGAAACTAATTCTGGGAAGCTTCTTATTACAGTGCAGGCTCATTTGGTTCGCATTAAAAGGGGGACAGGAGCGACATTAGGATTTCTGCCAGATTTTCAGGAGATGCTCCAGCATTCTCTTTTATATCTTTAGT
Organism: Eupleurogrammus muticus; assembly: GCA_036785175.1. Taxonomy (NCBI): domain Eukaryota; kingdom Metazoa; phylum Chordata; class Actinopteri; order Scombriformes; family Trichiuridae; genus Eupleurogrammus; species Eupleurogrammus muticus. Next base: position 28,215,146 of record JAYKQN010000006.1, on the reverse strand, counting down.
AACGCCCCCCACACCCTCACCCCTTCTCTACCTCCCCCTTCTACTTACAGAAGCCCTTTTCCTCTTTTAACTGGCATTAAACAATCTCTACTCATTATTGGTCCAATAATACAACTGGAACATATTTGACTTTCTGATTTTAGATCAGTTTAAAAATATTGGAATGTAAATGTGTAATTTTCAAACACATGATACTGAAGAAATATGCTTTTTGGTATTTTAGCATAATTCAACCAGGTCAAAAATACCAAAATGTATTTTTGTCTCACCGTTGATGTCATTTCAAGATTTAACATCTTTTTGGTTGAATGAAAAGGTGCAAACGACTGAAATCAACATTACAATGACTCCAGGAAAAACTGCAAGTTAAAAAAAAATGTAAATTGGAGTATAAATCAAATATTTTTTACAATTGGAATATTGCGTATACATAATAAAAATAGGAAAAAGAATGAGCTAAGCAAGAAAACAGAAATATGATGTACTATATGACAGTTGCATGACACTGTCAAGGTCAAAAAGTAAAAGCACCACAAATATAAAAGCTAAACTATAAAAGCATTTTTTTTTAATTATATATTCATCTATTCATGAATCTATTCATTCAGAATCTGAGGTAACATCCTCAAACATCGTGTTTTGTCCAATAACAGTTCAATATACAAAGAGTTGCTGTTTACAGTGATATAAAACAAAGAAAAGATGTTAGAGAAGCTGTTATCAGGGCATTTTTGCCTTGAAAAATGATTTAAATGATTGATCGCATATCAAAATAGTGTTTATTTTGGTGTCTTTCCTATAATTGTTTGATTTAGAGTTATTGATATGGATATTAACAAAAAAGAAAAAGAAAAAAGGAACTCAAGCAGCATGTTAAGTGTTAAGCTCAAGCTGAAACCACATCAACATCTAACCGAGTCACGCTTGTATTTTGCCATTCCACATCCTGACATGCCTGACACGTGCATGTTGTTGTCATGTTGAGGAGCAGCCCTCTGCTCATGGGAGAAGCATCTGACGGCAGGATTAGACGTGCTGTGACCAGTCATTCACACCAGTGTTTACGGCGATGAGAAGCGAGATGATGATGTGTGTGTCTCTGAATCCTTTTCTCTCTCCCCTGACAAATATCAGCATGGCAGCTCGTGGCAGCCACTGCTCCTGACAGCCAGCCAAGCAGCCAAGCAGGCAGGCTGTCAGCTATTGTTTTGTAATGTGTTTCACTCTGCCAGCGCTGATCCTTGCTAAGGTACTTACCATGCCATTGTTGTCTAAGTATGCTATTTTCTGGCTGGGCACCTCCACTATAGAATAGGGTGCTTTTTTCCTTTCATTTTTTTCTTTTCAAAAGCGGGGTTTGTTACAGTCACCGTCATGCTAATCCTGCTGTGTGATATGTATATGTGTCAACATGCAGAAAGAGGGGAGAGAAAGAGAGAGAGAGAGAGAGAGAGAGAGAGAAAGTCTTAACCCATTATAACCCATTAGAGAAATGAATGGCAGAGAGACAGATAGACAGACAAGTCCCATTCACTCCTCGCTGTCCTCCATGCCACCAAATTACTGTTTATCAAAATAAGACGAGTGGTATAATAAGGATACTTTAGGAGTGTATCGTCTAATGCGTCTTAAATAAGTACAGGCCTTATGGTATATTTATTACAGAGAGAGAGAGAGAGAGATGTTCACCCAGCATATTAACAGAGCAGGTCAGAAGAGGACTGCTGCTGCTACTGCTGCTGCTACTGCTGCTGTTTGGATGGATTATGAAGACATATTTAAATCCTTAACCCTCTAATGCATAGGGTTGCCATATAGCAATAATTTCTTTCTCAATATTACTAAATTGCAGTAATAAAAAATCCATGTTTTATAGTTTAGTTGTAAAAGTAGCATCTAGTAGCAGAAGTAGGACAAAAAACAATCATCATAATAATTATATGACCAAATCAATAGTGTTTTTACTCCTTTTTACATGGATTGAACAAATTCTTCTGAACCTCAAGGGCACATTTGTTGCAGTGAATCTGAATCTGAATCCAAAATTAGGAAGAGCCCTATACAAAATCTTCATAGTGTTGCCATATGGTAACACTTTGCAATAGAAGGTTAAATACCACTGATCAGTCATTATGAACTCAACTCTTTAGAATTTCAGGCTGAATCTTTATATTTTTGTCCAAAATGATGCACAACACATCTAGAATATTGTTGTCTTGGTTGAGTTATGTCTTCTCTTTGATTCTAGTTAAATAGGTTAATTAGCCCAAATGATTAAGAATATTGACTATACACTAAAAATAGGCATTAGAAACCCTCCTCAAATGCAATCCAACTCATCAGGTATTGTAAATCTAAATTCTCAAAGACAACAAGACATGCCCTGTGTCCTCAATATTATCTGCAGCTCTGTGTTTTTTTTTTAATCGCAGACCCTGTCTCTGCTATGTGAGGTATCACTACATGATCTTTGTTTAATTAATCACCACTTCAAGATTTTTTATTTTCATATTTCTGGTTTAATGTGTGCTTTTTTATTTGCTCAACCTGACAGTGGAACAGAAAATCTGTGGGAGCATTAATAAGCCTAATATAGAAACATATTTGAACCCTGGTCCCCCACTAAGTAGATTATAAACATTTTTTATAGCATGTTATCATAATATCCTGCACAGCATATTGCAAAACTTCTGTGGGCCAGTTTTTCTCCCATTGCAATGGAAGATCATAGTTAATTCAGCAGCGTTATGGTAATGTAGAGGTCCCTATCGGTCCCCGCATCAAATATACTAACAAGCTTAGGATAAGCCCAGCCTGGAATAGTATGAGGTTTGAATTTCAGGAACCAGCACGGTCTCTGCAGTCAAATCTCACTTCAGCAGAAACCAGTGGGGTGATTCCTCTGCTTAAGAAATTAGTGCTAGTGCGTATATATTTTTTGCAAGGAAAGGAGGTTTGGTACCTTGCAAAGAAGGGAAAAAAATGCACTGTATGTTGAAAAAAAATATTTAAGGATGGCAAAAATTGAGAGGGCTAATCAGCCGGCAACTCTGAAAAGCCCGTAATGTGCATTAAGAGATTTCGACACAGCACGGAGGTAAAGCTTCACAACATTGTTGACTCATTTAAAGATGCCAACATCTCAACTTTGTGCACTGTTAACAAAAGCACACATGTTAAGTTGGTGTACTCTGCACTTCTCCTGTCTCTGTAAATCGCGGTGTATCTGCCATAAGCATGTTATGCTCCTGGGACTCATCAACACCATGTGATCCCAGGCAGGGCTGCCACTGTGAGACAACATCCTAAATCCTGTTTGTGAGACTTGGCTGCTCTCAGCTCTTAGACTAATCTAACCAGCCTCTCAGCCTCCAAGCATGGGAGGAGAAGCATGTTTGTCAATACAGAGAGTTGAGGGAAAAAGACTAAGATGAGCGGAGAGGAGCTGTAGGCCGCATATACTTCAAAACTTCCCAGTCGGGTTATGAGAACAGGACAGTTTTTAAACTTTTCATCTGACAGACAAAAAGCACCATGCTTGAGGTGACCGAATATCATAGCAGACTACATCTCAACTTACAGGAGTTTGCAGTGTTGATGTTGTCAGCAGTTCTTGCAAAAAAATAAGCAAAAACCTGAAAAAACCTTTATTCATTTTAACCATACATGAAAACGTGAATAATAGTGATGGATAGATGCTAAATAGTGATGGATAGATGCTAAATGCAGAACGATATGTGAGACTCCTTCAGAACTTATAATACAGATCCCTACCTGAAGGAGCTTTGGTTAGTAAATCACCTCTCGAAACATATTTTTACAAGTTTCTTATTCTGTACAGCATTTTGCAATTGATCATAAAATTATTATAATCAGGTGTCTGAATCCTTCATTTTATTTCCACTGCAACGCCAATGAGGTGATGTTTCAGACTGAGAAAGTCCTGGCGTGGTGGTGACATGAAGTCTATATGTCCATCCATACGTACTGTGTGAATATGACTGTCAACCAAGATAAAATGATGTTTTTATACTGTGTCAGATGTGAAATATTGCAGAATAGAAAAGTCTATAGTTTTAACATTACAGTCATGTGTAGTCATGTGCGCCCAAAGTCTAAGGATTAAGTGTTCTTTCCATTTCATCAACTTTTTCAAGAATTACAAAAGGCATCTTAATTTGAGTTTGGTTCTGCAGCTAACAATTATCTTCACAATTTATGAATCGCTTAATAATAATATTGTGATACATGTCTGTCACAAATGCATTTTAAATTTTGGTTTATTGACAAATCAATTAAACATTTCATTTCTATTTCAGTTGCAGTATACAAAGTCGTTTGCACCTTTTGTAACATAGTGTCTTTCTACAAAATTCTTTACACTAAATGCTATATTATGGACTCATAGCTTGGGATCTTGACTTGTAGGTATAGCAACCTCCGTCATCTTGATTTGTCTACAAAATGACATGTGATACAGCAGGTATGCTATCATAATTTTCTTGAAGGTGACATATTTTGAGAAAAAAAATGTCAATATATAAATTAGAAAGCATCTAAATTGTTATTTAAATTCTGATTAGAATTGAATTCGGAAATAGAATATATTTAGTCTGAAATCTGAGCTGAGAAAATTCTACATCATTACGAAACAATAATGTTGCATGTTATTGCAGTTGGATCAACGTGTCCGCCACAAATTTTGTGTTTTCATGTAAGATGCTGACATATTTCACTCACTTTTTATGTGTTAATGCAGTACCAGAAGAGTTACAGTAGAATTTGTGTCACTTCACTCTTCTCTCTTGCAACTGTCTGTCTCTCTCCCTCTCGCTGTCTGCCTGCACGTCTGTCTCCTCTTTCTCTCTAAATGATAATTCCGACCATCACAGATTTGGCACTTGTAGCAGTTCTCGCAGAAAAATTAATTAATGCAAACTCCAAGCGATATCAAAATTATACATTTGAAGCATGCACAGATACAGAGAAAGAAAGAGAGGGAGAGATGTGAGGATGTTCTGGTCTCATTAAGAGAGCAGGCAGAGTGGAATTAGTCTGAATATAATGACAGGCCACACTATCTCATGTAAAAACAGCCCTGTTTTCCTCTCTCATTCATTGGCACTAGTAATTAGTTTTGGCCCTAAATCTGTCACCCTTTACTCTAGAAAAGGCAGATGTGATTTGAGGTGCAATTTAATCTTGCTTTAATGAAGAACTAATGGACACTTTGCAAATTACCCCCCCCCCAAACCACCTTCCAACCTCTTGTGTGATTGAACAGGGGTTTGAGAGAAAAAAATATCTATTTCCGGCTTTTTGAAAAGATCAAGAGTATCTTTGATAATGGTGAGAGCATCACCGGCAGCTTCATTGCATCGAGCCAACAAGCTCTTTTACCCAAATAACAATTCAGTGGAGAGGATCCACAATTAGTGACAAAGTGGAGCGAGAGCGCTGTTGTGGCCTGGGCATGCAGAAACCCTCTCCATGCCCCAGGCTTCTTGTTGGAAGCAGGCCCTGGAGGTGTCACACAGGAACAATAAGACCTGATAAATTACCCCTCATGGAAAAAAAGATGTACTTCTAATTTTCAATTACATCTATAATGCATTCCTGATAGGACAGAGCCATATTTGACATGTGAACAAACAGTCATATTCTCAATACATCTACTTCCAGAGGTGTAATAGCAATAAATTGCATGGTGTTTGATATAGAAGCTCACTGGTAATTCTGTTCCACAGATGGAGAGGGGCAATGAATATTGGTGCCAAAAAATGCCTCATCATTACATTGCATTGATTTTTGTCAGGGGATAATCATGTCCAAAAAGAGACAAAAATGCATTCTTATCTAATTAAGCCTAATTTAAAAAAATGTGTTTTTGTTGGAAACCATAACATTTGTGTTGCAGCATTTTTTTGCGAAGAGGCAGAAGAGGCGGTGTGTGTGTGTGTGTGTGTGTGTGTGTGTCTGTGTGTGTGTGTGTGTGTGTGTCTGTGTCTGTCTGTGTGTGTGTGTGTGTGTTTGTGTGTGGAACTGTCCCTATCTGCACCTATCTAAACCCACTTAAAAGAACAGAAAAAAAGAACTGTTTCAAACTGGCATTGCTAACAGATGATGTAGTATGGAATATATCAAGGCCAAATAATAGTCCTTGAAATGGGTGAAAGGCGATATGAGAAGTGAGTAGGGTCAAATGTGTGGAACATGTGTATCTGTCTTCCTATGTACTTTGTGTGTGTGTGTGTGTGTGTGTGTGTGTGTGTGTGTGTGTGTGTGTATGTGTGTGTGTGTGTGTGTGTGTGTGTGTGTGTGAATGTGGATGTATTTGACTACAGCAGGAGCAAAGGCAGAAAGCCTAATGGGAGTAGGCTTAACTCTTGCACACAGCCTTGCTACATATCTGATTACTGGGACCAGTAATTTTCTTTCCTTAAATAAGGAAGAAATTGGATAGGATGAATGAAATTTGGCTGTCATATTGCAATGATGGTGAAGCAGGGAGATTATGTGTTTCACATAATCGTTCATCATTTCCAAACCAATGTTCGGGCTTAGCATAATGGAATTGGTAAACTGGTTTAAATCAGAACATGAGGACAGACTATCAGGCAGACAGTGTGAGGGTCTGTGGTAATGTTTTCAGACCAAGCTGAATATTTTCACTATAAAAGCTGCAGACACACGTCATAGTACACACACATGCATCATGCTACATGCAAACATATTACAAAACACCGCAAGAGCTGGCTGCCTCTTCACAATGTTAGAATACATCACCCAAAACCCTTAAAGATGCATTTTTGCTATGAAATAATTCAAATTTAAGAAGATTGTTCAGCCATATTACAGAGACATTTTTTATTGATTTAAAACTGTATAATGGATTTATTTTTCATTGTATGCTGTGTTCACATGTATCAAGGACTGGGGTCTTTATATTTATATTTACATGTATTAGGTGTGTGTGTGTGTGTGTGTGTGTGTGTGTGTGTGTGTGTTGGATTTATGTAAACTGTGGATTTTTGTCTGAAGAGGATGTTGTATGCCTTCCCTATACCAAATTATTATTGTCACCCTCATAATAACAAACACTCTGTCCATTATCCCTTTTTCTTCCACCTGTTGAGCTGTTCAATAGTGCGACTAGAGTAGAGTCCACTTTCTTAAAGCCCTTTCCACTGCATAAATTGCAGGTATATACAATTTTAAATGTAGATGAAAAATAAGCAATACTGTATGTGTTTTAAAGAGTTAGTGCTGAAAACTTTTAAAATAACTACATAGAACCAATGATCAAAGATAATAGATTTCATTCTTTATTTCTATCAATCTAGTAGAGGTCAGTACTTAAAAATCAGCCGATGGTTGGTAATGTTGGCTTTCGGTTGCTCTCTTGTAGCTCCTTGTTGATATATTTCAGAACATGTTCTGTACTTGCCAGTGATTTGATTTTATGACCATTTAGAAGTCAGTGACTCTTCTAAACCCATCGTTTGTGGTGAGTTTGATGTGTCTCAACTTTTTAAACACTGAACAAACCCTGAATAAATATTACTTGTGATACCAATGCCATATTTTCAATTCTGATATTCCCTGTTGAGGTTTGTTTAACAGTCTTGTGGTGGAGCCACATCAGAATTAATATGCACTGCACCAGAGTAACAGTCCCCAGGAGGATAACTGATGGCCACTAGGTGTCACAGTGGCTGTTCGGTAGAAGCTGCTCTATGTTGGGTTGACAACTGCTCCATTGCCACTGTAATAATCACAATGCAGTTCTGTCCAAGAACTTATAAATGTAAACAGTATACCTGCTGAAAAGAAACACCTCCATGACCTGTTTTGTCAATTGTCCGGATGAGGATCATTGAAGAATACTGGATGGTTGCCCATTTTTCTACAATTTCATATTGTCAACAAATCTCTTGTGCAGAGCCAGTCTGACAATAAATTGATCTACTAGATAAACTTGGTGTATAAAAAACTTGATATATCTCATTAATCTGTGTTGTAGAGCTGTCTCTAAAAATGATTAAAAACATGTGCATTCCTTTGCCACAAAGAGTTTGATAATGTGAGTTTAGAAACAGCTTTGAATAATACTCAGTCTGTAGAGAGTGGTTTCCAGTGGTGCCAAGTAACTAAGTGCAAAAACTTTATTACCTGACTTTATCTAGAAAATTTGGGTATCTATAATTTACCAGTTATTATTTTTCAGCCCATTTTTGCTTCTATCTCTTAGCCTTTAACACAATTATCTGTATTTCCTAGTCCTAATTTCCTGTTAAAATACAATGCAAAAATACATTTTTTTCTCTTGCCATATAGTGATGACTCCCATACAATAGGAGTTAAAGGTTGTTTTTGCCTAAAAATCCCTTGTTCTCATTCTTGACTGTTAAATTTAGTGGATTGTAGCTCACTCATTCACTCACTATTACCTGTGCAAATAGTTTTAGAGGGACATCACAGTACATGAACCTAAATATCTGTGGAAAACATGGTACATTGTACATTTTTTTAAAGTACAAAAAACATAGGCTCACTTAAATAGCTTTTGGAAAACAATGTAAGTCTACGGTACAGAGGATCAATACATATCAGGGGTTTATTATTACAAAAATATTTGTAATAATACTTAGGATACGTTGTTTGGCTCCACACATATAGAAAATACCTTTAAAGTAAGAAAAGAGACACCATAAATCTGACCAATGACTTTAGAGATATGTTTTTCATTACAGTAAACTGTTACAACTGGCAGGAAATATGTCCCATAAATATGAACACAATTGAATTGATTGTATTACATCAATTCCTCCCAATGTCCATAAAACATGCAAAGTTAATGTGTGAGTGAATAGAGTGTGTGCCCTTTAGTGGATAGGTGTCCTGCCTGGGGTGTATCCTGCCAGGGTTAGGGTTAGGGTCACTCGAAGTGCACTGGGATTCACTCCAGCAGACCCCCATGAGGCTAGTGTGGAAAAAAACAGGTATCGAAAAAGGATGGACATCAGACTAGATCTTGTGTACTGTAGTATAATAATGACAATAAAATATGTTAATTGATATACAAGCTACCTGTATCTCAGTGACTGTGTGAGAGAATGAAGTTCTTTTACAAAGCATCAGCCACATGTTGATAATTGTTGCCCAGCTGTGTCGACATCTGATTGCTTGGATGTCTATGGTGGTTTTTCACTGTTTTCATGCTCATGAACACATTCAGTAACCACCATGGATACAAGTGCTCTCCTTTGAAAGACTGCACCGCAGGACAAATGCTATCCTTCACTAAAACTTTGAAGTGACTTGCATTACAGTGGCTGGACCAAATCACCAACTTGTGAAATATAGCTGAGCAACCTCACTCTCAGGTCTCTAGGTGAGATTCTCTCCCCTCCCCTCTTGGACTGGACATTACATTCTATCAATAAGGGGCTTTTTTGCATTTTCCAGTTTATTATTTAAATTTATTGGTTTTATTTATTTAGAAAAATCTAAAAAAATAAAAATAAAAAAAAAAGTTTAATGGTCAAAAAGTACCTAGCAAGCAGCAATGCAGTCTATCTTCCCACACACTCACTCTGAATAACACCTCATCTATCCCTCTATCCCTTCCTACCAAAACACCCTCTCTGTTGTAATTAGCCTATCTCTGTCCCACTCCTCAGAGAGCTGGGGTTGTTCAGACAAACAAAAGTCAAGAACAAGAACTGCTGAAGGAGGGGGCAGCTGCATGGATCCAGGGGTGGTTGCCATTAACCTTCCCTTCATCACATCACAACAGGAGCCATTTAAATGGCTTGACACAATCTCTAGAAAATATATATATTTTTGAATAATAGGGCCCTTTAAATGTAGCTGTCGAGACTTCTGCGTTGTGTTTAGTCAGATTTTAGCAACACTATTGTAGAGGAGGCCAGACCACAATAGAAAAAATGAGTGGTCTTAATTCACAGTTTTTTTTTCTTAATATGGCCCCTTTATGGTCAAATATAAAGCTGAAGTAACAAAGGTCAAATCACACTTTTGCATATCTCAGGTAGTGCTTCTAAATACTAAATACTGGGTTTCATAAGAAATATAATTTCTGATCTGATGGTTTTTTCATATTCCTCAAAGACTTCCATAATTTTTTCTGCCGCATGATGAAACATATTTTATATTATATTTTTAAATTATTCATATTTTATATTTTTAAATACCACTTATTTAAAAATGTTTCATTTGATGTTAAAATAAAAGTATTTTAATAAAGTTGGACTTACAGGAAAAGTACAAAATGTATTTAAATGTTGAGGTTACCAGAGATTTTTTTGAAAATGTTTTATGGAAAATACTACATGTGATATTTCAAAGACATAACTTGATGGACCTCAGACATGAAACAGATATAAGAGTCACACTCCTAAATACTAGTAAAGATATTTCAGTACTTAGTATTTACCATATTGGATGTGCCTCTATTTTTTAAATATATATTAAATATATTTTTCAAATCAAGTAGCTACCTTTCACAGTTGAAATCTTTTGAGTGGCAAACTCCTAGGAAACATTGAATCCAGGAAGAGGGATCTTGACTACCCACAGTATACCCAAAGTATAATTGTTACAGCACATACACCACCAACATTACTGGTACCTGTAATAAACAAAACAAAAAAAGTTCTTTAATTTCTACTCCACTACATTTTATCTAACAGCTTTAGTTATTTTGTTATTTTCAGATTTAGATTAGAGTATGGTACCAATACTAGCTGTATTGGTACTTTTAATACAGGTAAAATGTTTCAGGCAGGACTTTTACTTTTGGCATAATTGAGTATTTTTACATGCATGATTTCCCTTAAGCACTTTTACACAAACACATTTTTACAAGCATTATTGGTAGTTTTTTATTTACTGGTGGAAGGAGTTTCAATGTAGAACTTGCATTCGTATTTGAGTGTTTAACATGCTGTGTTGGTATTTTTATAAAAATGCAGGACGTAAATACTCCAGCTATTGTTGTGGTTGTCTCCAAACTTCCTGATGTTACAGAGCACCTGTCGTCCCAGCATCCTTTGCGTGTCCAATATGGAAGAACTGGTGGTGGAGGTCCGTGGCTCCAACGGAGCTTATTACAAGGTAAATGTCAGCTTATCGTCCAACTTCAAGCACTGACAGTCGGTTACAATACGCAATATGTCAAACCAAACCGAAACGGCTTAGGGGCACATTTTTTTTGTTCTAAACTGGCTGACTGCTCGCTATTAGCCTGCACTAGCCGTGCTAGCAACATTAAGCTCGCTAAGCTAGCACCGCTCTTGAATCTTCCGCCAACTGTCACTTTTGGGTGTATCTGGAGACTTTTCTTTCCTCTCATCGAAACAAATGTTAATTTGGGAGCGATAGCAGGGAGGCAGAAAAAGGTAAAAATGTTTTAAATGGGATACTCGACGTTTCGAAGTGCAGCTTCTCCGAGTTAAAAGAAGCTAACTTGCTAGTCTCCTAACTATTTACGTCAAACTATGTGGCTAAACTAAGATTGTGCTGCGTAGTTCACTGAAACCCTGAATTTACACCATTCACTCGGTTATTGGAGTTACTGGCCGGCTTTAATCAGTGTTACATTAATGTGTCGATGGAGCTTTGTGGAAATTGTGATATATGAGGGAAGCACAGGCACTGGTTGTTGGTCTATTATTTGACATTTGATCATGCCGAAGCTATTTTGTATGTGCGAGCCAGCTGTTCCATGTCAATCATGAACAGCTAACAGGAGGTGAGGAGGGAGGGTCACTGATATCCTGAACCTGAAATGCTATTTCTAGATGTGCTCCAGAGTCTCCTTTCCTCCCGTTCCTGTTTTGCTCCTCCCTCATCTCTTGTATTGCTCCCTTTTTTTTTCTTCTCTCACTTCAGTGGTGGGCGAAATTCTCAGATCCTTGTGTAAAAGTAGAAATACTGTCACTAAAACATACTCAATCTTAATTCTTGGATTGAAATGTTACTGAGGTAAATGTACATAAGCATTATCATCAAAATGCAGTTAAAGTACCAAAAGTATAAATTCTAATTATATGCGGTTATATATTACAATTACTTGTTTTTAATAACTGAATACATATGAGAGTATTTAATGTTTGTTTTATCATCAATAATTTAATTTAAAATGCTATGGGTAGATTAATAACATTGGCATGGTTCACTTGAAGTGCATAGCACATTTAAAAGGAAAGATTCTATGTGTATATTCAGATCTTCACCTCAAAAGTACCTAAAGTGGTCAGATAAAGTGGTAGTAGTGGAGTAGAACATACATTATTTCACTCTGAAATGTAGAGGTTTGGAATTCTAAAGTAGCCCTCGATTGAGTACTACTTAAGTAAATGTATTTGGTTTCACCACTCATCCTGCCCACCATGAGTCAATTTGTCCAGCACCCAGCTTGCCGGCTGCCCAGCAGCTAATCTCTTTCAGTAATAGAACTAGAAAATGTGATTCAGTTGTTCTGTAAACAGCTTAAATAACTGAAAAGATTTGATGCCAAATTTAATAACATGGCTGAAATTGCATGATTTTAGAGCTTCACGGTACTTTAAAAGAAACAGTAGTCAGAAGCTAAAATTAGCATTGCGATGTGTTTTTTTTATGCTGTAATATTTCCTCATGTTTATACTTATTAATAAGATGATGAGGGACAAAATCGACAAAAAGTGTTAAAGATCCTCTTGATGTGACTCAAGCTGCTAAAACCATATATAAGCTTCAGATCAACTTTTAAAATACTTATACTTGCACTGTGGAATTTGTTTGAAAACCTCTTTTTGTCTTCATGTAGACATCATATATAATTATTTGTACTACAATCATTTTCCATAAAATTTCTGAAAATAGAAAAAAATGCCCATAATGTTTCCTTAAAGGCAAAAGTCTCATTTAATTTCTTATTGTCTCAACAGTAGGGCTGCAATTAACAACTAATTGTAGAGTTGATTAATCTATTGATCAATGACGTGATTAATCAATTAGTTGTTCAAAGTGGTTCAAAAATTATGTAAAAAGTCTCTGGTTTCCTAATGCTGAAGATGCAATGTGAAATATCTTTTCACATACAGATCAACAGTCTACAACCTAAAGATCGTCAGTTTACTTTTATAAAAACACATTTGATTACTGTTTAGTACTGGAGTGTGGACATTTCCTTCTAAAAATGTCTCAAATTGATTAATTGATTATCAGAATTGATTGTCACAGCACTACTTAACAGCAATCAAAAATTTTAATTATATATTCACTTATACATACAATTACACATATGATAGGTGCAAGCAGATGCAAGCAGCAAGTGTTCCTAAAAAAATATGCTGCATTAATTTTATGCTTCATAATTTTACATTGAACTCATTGTTGCAGCTGTACGTTATTTCCTTTAGTGTTATCTGGCAGTGCAATTGGTTTGTTCCACAAACTAAATAATATGTAGGTGAATGTCATTTTGGGTGTTGGTAGTCTAGGTCTCTCTACATGTCCATGTTTGAATGCGAATGCGCCTGCAGAAACTAGGATGTGCCGTATCGGGGAGGATAAAAGATCAGTTAGTGATGTGCACAGCAGTTCTACCCAATCATGAGAGTCCATTTGTTTAGTTTTGTAGTCTGATTCACTGAACTGAAACACGGTTGAATCATTCATGATTCAGTTCCACTTTCCACTATCCAGAAGTGCTGCTGTTGCTTTGTGAGCTGACTTTGATGTTCTTGGCTTTTACTTCTGTCTGTTTATTTCTTGCAGGGCTTTATCAAAGATATCCACGATGACTCTCTCACCATTGCCTTTGAGAACAAGTGAGTTCTTTTTGCCTTCCAGCTTCTTAATTTGAGCCAGAAGTTTGAAATTTGCTAAGTTATCACCTCATTTTCAGTTGGCAACCAGAACGCCAGGTCCCCTTCAGTGATGTCAGGATGCCACCACCTGCTGATGCCAAGAGGGACATTGGAGAAGGCGTGGAGGTTGAGGTGAGGAGGTCACATCTATCTATTTTCTTTGTATTTGATCTCTCTCTGTTAGTTTCTGACTCATATTCTTTGTCCTACTCGCTTTCTTACTGTTAGATTCTCTCCAGAGCCAATGACCAGGAGCCTTGTGGTTGGTGGCTGGCTAAAGTCCGCATGATGAAAGGAGATGTGAGTATTGCTACTCATGGCGACACGGTTATATTTTACACTTCATGTTTATATCCTCATTACATGCAGTTTTTTTTTACCTCTTAATCTGCATTGCATTGTAATCAACTGTGTTTTGCAGTTCTATGTGATTGAGTATGCAGCTTGTGATGCCACCTACAATGAGATTGTGACCTTTGAGCGTCTGCGTCCAGTCAACACTAACAAGGCAATCACCAAGAACTCCTTTCATAAGTGCAGTGTTCCTGTTCCTCAAGATCTACAAGAAGCGTATGTACAACTGATTTTTTTATATTTTAAATATATATATTTTTTTAAATATATTTTTAGAGCATCTTTTCAGATTTTAGCGGCCTCAATCCACTGTCTATTGCAGGGCTAATCCGGATGTTAACATTAAGTGTGTTGTATGAAATGGTAAATTGGTATATTTCAGCTGCCAGAATGAGAACGCCCATAAGGAATTTAAGAAAGCCGTTGGAGCCTGTCGCATTGCCTATTGCCCTGAGACCAGCCAGCTTGTGATTGTGGTAACTGATTTGTTGACATTTATAAATGTATAATTGCATCCTTACATAATGTTACAGTTCATTCTTGTTGATGACTAAGCAGTTTCTTTCTTTCTAGTATTCATCACAAAAGACAATGCAAATCTTTTGTTTATTTTTCTGTGTTGGTGTAGTCCACCAATGAGACGACAGTGAAGCGTGTGTCTTTGCTGAGTGACATGCACCTGCGCAGCATCAGGACCAAGCTGCTGCTAATGTCACGCAACCAGGAGGCCACGAGGCACCTGGAGGTGGTTCTTAAATGTATTAATTTGTATGATCGAATCAACTTTATTTGTATAAAATTGTACACTAAACACAGTTGATCCAAAATGAAATTAAAATTTATTTATTTTCAAGAGTACAAAAATGAAGATGAACCACTTAAATATTGCTCTGCTTTGTTCGTGTAGAGCTCCAGACAGCTGGTGTCATCCTTCCAGGAGGAATTCACGGTGAGAACGGATCTGATGGGTCTGGCCATCGGCAGCCACGGCAGCAACATTCAACAAGCACGCAAAGTTCCAGGTGTTACTGCCATCGAGCTGGATGAGGAGACTGGCACTTTTAGGATTTATGGAGAGGTAGGGTGGTGGGTGCCCAAGTGTTAGTGAAAGCATGACCCAAAAAATGGATAAGATTTATTGACAATTTGTGTGGGCATAACTGATCTCATATTTTAACATAAAGAAAAAGATTCCTGTAAGTTTTTTTTTTTTTTTGTTTTCTGTGGACTTACCAATATTTTATTAGGATTCTATTCTTCTGCTGACTCTCAAAAACAAACAGATTTGAATAAACAGTGTGTGTGGACCCTTTTGTGTCATTTATCTAAATGGGCACTTGATAAAGCTGCTTGTGTCTCAGACAGCAGAAGCTGTAAAGAAGGCCAGAAACTACCTGGAGTTTCTGGAGGACTCTGTCCAGGTGCCAAGGAACCATGTTGGTATGTTGACACACACATTTTATACCTGAAAATCCCACGAATATGCCAAATCACCTTCCCTCCCCATGTCCCTTTAGGCAAAGTGATTGGTAAGAATGGTAAAGTCATTCAGGAGATTGTGGACAAGTCTGGTGTGGTGAGGGTCAGGATAGAAGGAGACAATGACAACAAGCAGCCCCGACAGGAAGTAAGTCTGCTACTGCAACATACACCTATAAGTGTAACTATTTTTGTCCTTAAGAGGATCTACTCACTGTCTCTTCTCTGTTCAATCTGTGGCCTTCCCATACTAACATAAGTGTTGTGTTGTTTTATTTTGATGACACAGGGAATGGTCCCCTTTACCTTTGTCGGTACTAAGGAGAGTATTGGCAACGTTCAAGTCTTGCTGGAGTACCACATTGCTTACCTCAATGTAAGTGCGTGCGTGTGCGTGCGTGTGCGCGCGCGTGTGTGCGTTGCACCTAATGCATGCATAAACAATGCTTACACCTGATGTTTCCAATGTATAGCCTTTCAAGGTTTGCTTTTAATGCACCCCCTGGACAAACCAATGTATTTGCAGTTGGTAGAATGAACTGAAACAAGGTGAATTAACATTAATTTATGACTAGCAGCCTGATATACGTATAAGTTTGTGTTCATTGTAAGGCGTAAACATTAAACAAAACTAGGCTTTGTGCTGTGAAAGTGATCCCTGATGAATGAAGTGTGTAAAAAAAAAAAAAAAAAAAAAAAAAGCTAATTGTATATAATAAAATTATTTGCACCCCTCATACTATAGTGTATATATGCAGCACATAAAAATGATAGTTCAATTCAATTTATTTGTATAGCCCAGAATCACAGATTTGCCCAAACAGGCTTTACGGTTTGTACAAAAGCAACACAACATCCCCTGTCCTTAGACTCTCACATCGTACAAGGTCAAGCTCCCTAAAAAAACCCTTTAACGGGGGGAAAAAAAACAGAAAAACTCTCAGGAAGAGAAACAGAGGAGGGATCCCTCTTCCAGGACGGACAGGCTGCAGTAGATGTGTGCAGGTGGAAACATTACAGGGGAAATTGGACATTACAAACAGAAAAACAGAAATGTAATGAATTTGGATGTAAGTGGGGGATGAGGAGCAGGATCCATCACAAGAAGAGGTGAACCAGGACAGCATCAGACCCTCCAACATCCATAGATCCCTCAGTGGCTGCACTGCAGCATGCTCTGTGAATGAGAAAACACAGGACAGGACTCTGGGAACACAGCAGATTTAAAATTACAATAGTGGTTCATTAGTATCACAGATGGAAAAGGAAAAAGACATCTCCATTTACATCATACAATATAAATAAAAAATATAACATTTTTGGAAAAAAACTTACAGTATACTTATATTAGGGTGCATAAATTCAAACAAAATCATGGTCATTTTCAAGCTTTTCCTTCTAAATGTCTGTGTCTATATTTATTGACCTAACTAGTAGACGTTACGACTTGTAAGGAGTTTGACAACTAAATAGACCACATAATTTAGTAATTTTATAAAATAACTAAGAGGAGAAACTTCATAGTAAATTATCATTGCAATTGCCGCATCGTTGGAATGGAATAAAACAAAAAACCTTCTTGTGATTGTTAGCGGCTCAACCTGTCAATAAGATCGACAATCTCCCAACACAAGCAGATGAATTAGCAGTGCAGGAAGTCAGACATGGGAAATCGTATGTTCTACATTTTGAATCTACAGTAGTTGGTGCAATTGCCATATAAGTTAATTCCACATGATTAATTAGCATTCAATCTTCACAGATATGACTCGGCTGTTCTGCAGTGTGTATTTTGCTATGTATGCATTTAGCATTTTTGTGTGTGTGTGTGTGTGTGTTCTGTTGTGTGTGTGTGTGCGCGTGCGCATGTGTTGCACTTGTGTGTGTGTGTAGGACATGGTGAAGCTTCTTGCTGAGGGCCAGCAGCTTCAGGAAGCTGGCACAAATTGTGGATTATACACAGGGAAGCAGCCTAGCAAGATTGAGAATTTGCAGCACAAGGCGACCGGGATGTGTGGTGGATGTGTGTATGATTAGTATGCATGTGAATCCAAACATGTCCCTCTTAACAAAGTTTTTTAAATTTGCTTTATTTTCCTTATACACTGAAGAATTACAATCACATTCGATTCTTAGTTACGGTTTATTGCTTTATTCTGTTGCTGTGGTATCTCATTTTTTTTTTTTCATCTCAAGTTTTACTCTTCCCTCCTAGGAAGTTGAGCAGCTTCGCCTGGAGCGGATGCAGATTGATGAACAGTTGCGTCAGATCACCCAGGGCCACCGACCGTCAGACAGGGATAGAGGAGATAGAGGAGGAGGATATAATCCTGACGGTAGTGCCAACGCTTCTCCTTCTGTACATGTCAGCCGCTCCTACAATGGTCGAGGCCGTGGGCGCAGAGGCCACGGCTACAACACTGGATATGGTAGGCACCTCATATTTTAAAATAACTTATTGTGAAAGCATTTGTTGCTATATATGTTTGCTTGAGTTGACATTCAGTAAGCAAAGAGGGATGTTGGATAGGGAAGTTGATTTTGTTATACTTAAAAACAACAACAAAACAATTTAATTTAAATTGCTCTGTTGGTTGAGTAAAGTATGAAAGTTGCAAAAACAGTACTGCTGGTGCATTCAGAAATAACATGAGATAGGATTATTCGTATGGATAATATGGAAAATGATAATATATCTGATTTAAATAAGCAAGGGAGATAAAATACAACTTTTTTTGACAAACAAAAAAATCATTGAAAACTGTAAATGTTGTGTCTTCATCAATACAATTGTAACATCAGAAGTCATGGTGTCTTACAGTACCAGTAGGTCAAAAACACACAATAAAATAACTAAGTAAAAAGTGTAGGAAGACACTAACAAAGCCAAGATTCAGTTCTGTTGAGTGATAGTACTGTGCTATTTCCTGAGGGTCTGTAAATGCATCTTAGCAGCAAGCATTTGATATATACAGTATGCATTATGGACATAGAATGGAGAAAAAATACAAATAAATAGCAAGAAAAAAGTATGCATAAGCAAAGCATATATACATACATACATACATGCACGTACATACCTACATACATACACCCATATTTACATATTTGCATATATCTACGCACATACATATCCACGCACATACACACATGTACACATACATAGCTAATGCATACTTGAGGTGCAGGGTGTGTGTGTGTAGAGAAAAGTGACGAGTGGGGGAAAAGTGACCACAGTGAGTTATAAAGTCTTATTGCTGTCGGGATGAATGATCTGCGGAGTATATATGTGTGTGTATATAGGTGTGTGTGTGTGTGTATATATATATATATATATATATATGTATATACAGTGAAGAAAACAAGTATTTGAACACTACTAGTCATACCCCTGCCAAATACAAGGGATTTCTTTATTTTTTCACTCACAAATTAGTGTTTCACTTCAGTTTTTACTTAAATAGGACAGAAAAGAAAGTCTGAAGCCATAATTGATTTATTTGAGTGATACAGCTGCAAATAAGTATTTGAACGCCTGTGTGTCATCTAGAATTCTGACCCTGAAGGACCTGTTAGTCCGCCCATTAGAAGTCCACCTGCACTCCATGTATCATCCTTAATCAGATGCACCTGTTTGAAGTCGTTAGCTGCATAAAGACACCTGTCCACCCCATACAATCAGCAAGACTTTAACTTGTAACATGGCGAAGACCAAAGAGCTGTCCAACGACACAAGAGAGAAAATTGTACACCTCCACAAGGCTGGAAAGGGCTACGGAGCAATTGCCAAGCAGCTTGGTGAAAAAAAGGTCCACTGTTGGAGCAATCATTAGAAAATGGAAGAAGCTAAACATGACGGCCAATCTCAATCGGAGTGGAGCCCCATGCAAGATATCACCTCGTGGGGTCTCAATGATTCTAAGAAAGGTGAGGAATCAGCCCGGAACTACACGACAGGAGTTGGTCAATACCCTGAAAAGAACTGGGACCAACGTTTCCAAGGTTACTGTAGGTAATACACTAAGACGTCATGATTTGAAATCATGCATGGCACGAAAGGTTCCCCTGCTTAAATCAGCACATGTCAAGGCCCGTCTTAAGTTTGCATATGACCATTTGGATAATACAGAGGAGTCATGGGAGAAAGTTTTGTGGTCAGATGAGACCAAAATAGAACTTTTTGGTCATAATTCCACTAAGCGTGTTTGGAGGAAGAAGAATGAAAAGTACAATCCGAAGAACACCATCCCTACTGTGAAGCATGGGGGTGGTAGCATCATGCTTTGGGGTTTTTTTTTTCTGCACATGGGACAGGACGAGTGCACTGCATTAAAGAGAGGATGACTGGGGCCGTGTATTGTGAGATTTTGGGGAACAACCTCCTTCCCTCAGTCAGAGCATTGAAGATGGGTCGTGGCTGGGTTTTCCAACACGACAACGACCCAAAGCACACAGCCAGGAAAACCAAGGACTGGCTCCGTAAAAATCATATCAAGGTTCTAGCATGGCCCAGCCAGTCTCCAGACCTGAACCCAATCGAAAATCTTTGGAGGGAGCTCAAACTCCGTGTTTCTCAGCGACAGCCCAGAAACCTGACTGATCTAGAGAAGATCTGTGTGGAGGAGTGGGCCAGGATCCCTCCTGCAGTATGTGCAAACCTGGTGAAAAACTACAGGAAACGTTTGACCTCTGTAATAGCAAACAAAGGCTACTGTACCAAATATTAACATTCATTTTCTCGGGTGTTCAAATACTTATTTGCCGCTATATCACACAAATAAATCATTAAAAAAGCAGGGTGCAAAATAGCAGGGTGTTCAAATGTTTTCTTCACTGTGTGTGTATATATATATATATATATATATATATATATATATATATATGTGTGTATGTGATATGTATAGATGTGATTTTTTTTTTTTTTTTTTCACTCCATTTATTTACACATTATAACGAAACAAATCAATTATGGCTTCAGACTTTCTTATCTGTCCTATTTAAGTAAAAACTGAAGTGAAACACTAATTTGTGAGTGAAAAAATAAAGAAATCCCTTGTATTTGGCAGGGGTATGACTAGTTAGCTTAAGTGTATATTTATTGAGCCTATATTGTCCTCCATTTTCTTCTAACCTGTCTGTGTGTTTAATTCTTATAGTCACCAACTCAGAGCAGTCCAATGCCTCGGAGACTGATTCTGAGCGCAGGGATGAACTCAGTGACTGGTCTCTGGCTGGAGAGGACCAGGACAGGTGACTTGTTCCACAGTCAAAAGCAAAATGTTTAGTTGCAGTTTCTCTCTCTCTCTATGTCTCTCTGTCTCCCTCTCTGTCTCTCTGTGTGTCTGTCTGTGTGAGAGTGAGTTTTTAAGTTAAGTTGCTTCGGCTAACTTACCTTGCAGGGAAAGGGAGAGAGGCCAGCGTCCGCAGAGAGATGGTCGCAGGAGGCCTGGACCTGGAAGAGGCCGAGGAGGGCTTGGAGGAAGAGGAGGATACAGCAACAGCTCTGGTAATATTCAGTATCAGTGGGCTGTTGCTGTGTTAATACTTGTCATTTCTTTATTTTTAACACATGATATGTCCTCTATAAATAAAGTTTGATCCTATCTATTTACCTCAACAGCAGGGCCTCGGGATCGTGATGACAACAATGTTTACGGAGTCTTAGAGACTAACACTGAGACAGACCAGACAGCCGATACAGATGCCAGTGAGTCAAACTTGCCTACCAACCGTCGCCGAAGATCCCGACGACGCAGGACAGACGAGGACGCCACTTTGATGGATGGCATGAGCGAGTCGGACAATGCCTCGATGAGCGAAAATGGAATAGGTATGCAAGTCCCATGATCTGATTTTGGAAAGGTTGTTTTACACAAGACCTCCACACTACAGCATAATAATCTCATAGGTAAATCTGTCGTACGGTATTCTCAAAAAGATTTGTTTAGCTGTCGGGGCTTAATCTGGAGTGTGCAGCATTGCATCTTTCCCTAATTTAAATAAAAGCAACCAAATTCTAAACCCCAAATCATCCTTCTCTTTGTGATGACCCAACACCTCCCAGATGAATCTGAAGCTCAACCTCAGCGTCGTAACCGTAGTAGACGTCGCCGCATCCGCCTGCCTGAAGAAAGGCAGCAAGGTAAACACAGCCACTGTTAGTGTCCCTTTGTCCTGGTGGTCAGAGCTCCTAATGGCTGTGTGTCAGGTCTGATGTTAGTTTTGTGCATCACAACAATATACTAAATTAAAAACAATAAAAAATAGATTTAATGTAGTTTTGGTTGTTTGCTTGTTTTGTTGGCATTTGCTAAATAATCAAATGTGGCTGTTTTGCTGGCTGTGCAAATGAAGCATCTACATCTGTTTTTTCCTGCTTTACTTCTCAGGTGCATTACTTATTTACTAATAGCTTGGCTACAACTCATGTGTTTTTCAGGTTTGTGTGGAATGTATTATGAAAGTCTGACTAACTTATTTTTCTATGATGGTGTTGCGATTGTTCTAATTCGACAGTCGAGTGTTGAAAGCCAATTGGGCCAGTATACCCCAGGGTTACCCCAAAGAGGGGTGCAAGTCACTTTGGGATCAAGTTCTGGGATGTCTGGGACAAATATTCCTGCAGTATTTCAGCTTCTGTTCCCTGTTAAAAGAAACAGATGCCATAGTTACTGGCGTTTTTCTTTTTTCTGGTGTCTGTGCAGTGACAGTGGCTGATTACATATCTCGTGCTGAATCTCAGAGCAGGCAGACAACCAAGGACCCAAAGAAAAACAAAGATTTGGTTAGTATTTAAACATTAGGCTTTGTGTCAGTATATAAATATACTTTTTTTCCTACTTAATTGTTCTGTGAATATTAAGTGCATTATTTTCTGCACTCTGCTTGTTTTTTTTTTCCCAATTCTGTCTTTCTGTTTAGGGTCAGGTGGAGGCCATCGCTGAGCACAGCCCTGAATCTCCCCCAACAACCACCAATGGCCCCAACAAAAACGCTGCTGACAGCGAGGACAGTAACACCACCAGGTCTCCTAATGAGAGGCCTGCTGCCACAGTCTCCTACAAGGGGGATTCTAAACCTGAACCTGTTGTGAATGGACTCTCCTCTTAGACCCCAGCTAAGGAAATGATTTCAAATATTTCAACTTTTCTGGCTGCACTTGTCTCTTGAGTAGCCTCGAAAGTGAATCTTACCATTTAAATACAATAAAGCACTGTTTTTTTTTTTTTTTTTTTTACTTTAGAAATATCTGAAACCTGTCCCACTGCCCAAGTTTTAGAGGTCTGTGTACACATGTTCTGTCCAACTATTCATGTTATTATATTTTTTTTACACAATAGTCTTCCTATATGAGCTTGCCAAAGATAGTCACACACAGACTTATAGACATCTCTACGTAACTGTATTCTTCAATCTACTCTTCATTGAGAGCTCAGGAAGAGGAAGGCCTGAGTGCAGTATTTATAAAATCTAGACAGGGATTTCACTGAAACACATACTGTGGTATGAATGCAGCGGATATTTTTTTATTGGTAAAAAAAAATATCATAGCAGGGTTTTGAAACAGATAAAAAAATGTCTCTTTTAGCTTCCATGTGTTTTTCAAGATGTTTTGTGCATCTGAAGTAGTTTGTACTTTAATTGTTCTGCATGACCACAGTGCAGATAGGTTTGTTGGAAACCCAAGTATGTTTGACATACATGTGATTAGCTGTCGTGCCTTGAGAGTAGTGTCAACATGTTGTTGCCTGGCTCTGCACACTATCTGAAATCTTTTCACTTATTTCTGTGTTAATTGGTTGGCCTCCCCTGCCACAGCTGAACCAGATGAGATAAATGTTTCTGGTAAGGCACTGTAAGCAGGTGGACGTAAAGGCTGAGAGAGTTTCAGAGGCATATCTTTTTGAAAATCAGGTATGTCTGTTCTTAATATTTGTGGGGGAAAAATAAGTCCAGTTATTCTTTATATATCTGTTGAGGAGTTGATGTTAGCTGCTTTGTTTTTCAATATGCAACCACTTTGGTCATAGAAGAAATGTTATTACAGCGTGTCTGGAAAAGAAACAATAAGAAGTTGTTTTCTTTGCACTAAACATTACCTTTATTTGTTAAGAGCTACTTGTAGTTGAGTGTCTGGAAACTGGCCTGTTACTGTGTAGTGCTAGACAGAGCTGTAGTCATCAGTGCTGGGCTTCCTGGAAACATCTTGCAATGAACTTTTTTCATCAAATTTAACAAAAGGGGTGATAGGCAATTTCCTCCGAAGACATCCATTGAAATCAAAGAGATTCAAAAAACGTTTTTTTAATCGTAAGGATTAACAACACTCCTGCAAAAATCCTGTTCTATCCTGGTCTAATGAGGAAGTGAATGCTACCCTGATGTTGATGTTTCTTGAAAACCAAGCACAGGTGACGACAATGTCATTTTCATGGTTCTTCCACAAACCCGGCTGGCTGGAAACTAGTCACGACTGTTCCATTAAGAGGGAGATTTATTTGGTTTATTTATTTTTTTTAAAATGTACAGTATTTAAAAAGACAAAAACAAGAATCTTTTTCTTGACACTAAAACACTTTTTCCTCTTTGAGAAAAATGACAATTTGGACTACTGACAGTTGCGACATCCCAAGTGTTTTGTTGGGTCTACTACTATATATATATATTTTTTTTTAAGGGTTGTTCTGGTTGGTTGATGTGCAATATGTTTTGTATGCAGGTAGTTCTTAAATAAACTTGATCTTCCATGTAGATCTAAAACTCAATATTGTGTGGTATTTATATCATTGTACAAATACATTTAAAACATGATGCTATGTTCTTCACTGTAAAAACAAACACTACAGTAGAAACCCACCTGAACAATAATTCTCATGATTTTAACTGCAATACAACAATAATGAGGCAAAGGTCCATAACAATTTATACAATTATTTATTTGAGAACAATCAATTAGAAAACTACTGGTGTTCACTCAACTCAAGTAATTTTGGCTTGCTATTTCATGGACATCTATTTCTTTGTCTGTGCATCGATCAGATCTTTCGCTTCATTTATCTTCGCTGCTAGGTATGGAGATCCACCTTTGGGATTACAAGCAGAATGGGAGTTAGATTTCATTAAAATTGCACCAACCTTGACACTACGGGTCATAAGAATAGAGGACCTGATACAATATAGAAGAAATCATTTTAGACATAGTTTTTTTTGGTTTTTTTGCAACATGCAATGAGGTGTCCCAGGTGATATAGTAGATGCAATGCAAATGTTCTTGTAATTGTACATTGTACATTGGTGGGAAACCTGAGAGTGTTTGGCTTACCTCTATCTGGGTGGTTAAGAATCATCAGTTTCCTATGAGCTTCTCTGATTTTATTCTTGTTGGCTGTGGGGCTGGAGTAAAGAACAGTACTAGTATTAGGAATTATTACTCTCTTTAATCTATATTTCACTCTAGAGGTGCAATAAGCTCAACAAAAAAAAATTGGAGAAGTGAAACACCAATGTGGCCAACAGAAAAAAAACATACCTGACACCTAAAATCAGAGCAGCTTCTCTCTTGGTCATCTTTGGCTCAAATCCACCTTTATAGTAACCACCTCCGAAACCCTGCAACAGCAAGTACAGTTAAACTATGATTCACAAGCGATCTGTTGCCACCAGTACATCTGGGATGGGGCAGAAAACATAAGTTCAGAGGTATGTGAAGTGGCTGCTGAATTACTTATTGAATGAATAAATTACTGAATTAGTGACAACAGTCATGCATTTGGTTTATTCTAACAAATGGCGTATTGGATGTAAAGTTGGGGCATTAAGATGTATCTGTGTTTGAGAAATGAAAAACAGGCATGTTTCCTTCTCACCGTCTTGGGGAAGCTCTGAAGGGCCTGTTTCACCTGGGGTTCCATCTGCTTGAAGGCCTGCATCGCATAGCGACCTATAAAGGACAAAGAGGAGCAGCACTATCAAGGGTCATCGAAGAGAAATCCATGTCAACATAGCTGATAAAAACAAATGCCAAACTGTTGCTTGCAGCTATAAGTTAGCAGGTTGGGTGATATGGTTTAATCCACTATTGCAATATCTTTACAATATTCATGCTATAAAAAAGTTATTAAATTTCAATTATTTTTTTTAAGATACTATGAGAAGCACTCCACAAAAACACTGAATCCAATGAAATTCAATACGTGATCCTTATTTTTATTGAATTATACTAATTAAAAAAAACAAACGTATGAATACTATGTTACATTTTCTTTCCAATAGTCCAAACTGATGTTTAATGAAATGTGCTGTATTCTGCTTTCAATAAACCAGACTAAACTCTTCAGATCATTCATTTCAACAATCAAAATTACAATTAACTTATTGAAAGTTTTTTTTCTTCTGATGGATGGTTTGATGTAGGGTTTGTTTTCTATAACATGTAAAGTTCATGGCACATTTGTACATGCTGCAGGCTGTAACTTAACTTGCATTTTTCGATTAACTGTTTGGAATTACATGTCAGAAAATAGTAAAAAATAATAATAATTTTATTATTATAAAGTTAATCACTATCACATCGTTATCTGTCTTTTTTGTCCACAAGCCAAACATATTAAAGTGTACTGTCATAGAGGTCTCATAATAATAATAAGATGCACATGTGACAAGAATCAGTGAATTTGGACTCAAAATAATTAATCAACCCACAAAACTAGTTCCTAATTTAACAATTGTTACATCTTAACTTAGCTTTTAAAAAAAGCAATGTCTCATCTCTGAAAAGCATTTCTTGCTGTAAAACTCTTGTTTAGACTAGTCAACAACATTAGACAAGCTTTTGCCAACCAGATGAACAGCACTGAGCAGAAAGATGCTTGAACGAGGCTAGTAGCCAGCAATCAGCTTGCAACCTGCACACTGATAGTTGGCCACATCCTTCCTCCCCTGAGTTAGCTCCTTACCAGCAAATCCAGCTGCAGCCAGAGCCAGTCCCACGGCCACTATGGAACTGGCCTGCAGACACAGAACAGAGGCAGGTTAGAATCAGAAAGCATTTCCAGCTATCACTTCCCCTCCATACCTCACTCATATACACTCATACTGTGTGTAAGCTACTGTCTTTGCCTGTCCTACACGTTTATAAGGTAACTTCACATATACTGTTAATACACTCAGTTTATTTGTATAGTGCAGCATGCACTAGTAAATGAGACTGTGATGTTTTGTTTTTATTCTTCTATATGCCTGTTGCCTTTTCCGTAGACGCATTATTTGTACTTTGCTGCATAGCGGAAAAAACACATTTTGTCTGAGTGTTGCCGAAACGGGAACACGAGCCGGTAACACACAGAGCTGCCTTATAACATAATATGTAACAACCGCGGCTCACCCTCGGTTATGGCGTAGCTAAAGTTAGCTTAGCCGTTTAGCTTTCACTTTAGCGGTGTTAGCGTCAGCGTCGTGAGTGCGTAAAGGTTTGACCGTCAGTTGTGGTCAGCGAGCAACAAACCGAACCTACCATGCCTGCGAGTTGTGTTCCGTTACTGCCAAAGATCAGGGGAATAACTTTTAACCTCTCATGTTTTCAGCGCTCGGACGTTCATATATTTTGTAACGGAAATGGAGGACAACTGTCGTAAAGGGCGACGCACAATGGTCCCTCCCCTCCTGCTATTAATCTGCTTGAAGACAGCAGGGGCGAAAATATGAGATTTTTGATCCAACTCTTCACTTATTTATTTTTGGCGAATTCCATATACATGAAATGAAATGGACCAAAACCACTAGTTTTTAAAAACAAAACAGACACTCCTAGTTTAAAGCCATGTGTGCAAAATCTCAGACAGACACAATTATTAACATTCAGCAGTACGGGATCAACATGTACATGAAATTGTAAACTACAAGGATTTATTAAGTAAAGAAACTTCTTGAATAAATTCCCTTTTGTTGAAAATGTGCTCAAACATTGGGGGTAAAAATAACAGTTTGTCTTGTTTTTCTTTTCTTCCAGAATTCTGTACAGATGCATTTTTCTGCTCCACATCTGACACTTGACTTTACTTTTAAAATGGATTTATTTCAAAATGCTGTCAGCAGTTAAATGTTTAACTTAACTGTTTACCTTATATAATGTCGAGTTATTACAAGTTCATAACTTAATTCGCTCTGGCTCTCTAGCCTATTGCTAGGTGATTGATGTCCTTGACGTCTGCTTTACAACACCCCATCAAAGAGTAGATACTGAGCTAGGAAGTTAAATGTACGTTACCTTAGAGCTCCCAAACCGGACTCTGCTGTGAAGGTGCAGCTGTGGTGTATTTGCGCCAATAGTCAACAATAAGAGAGAAAATTAAAGCGGCATAAGTGATATAAACGATATATCGCGCATGAGAAGAAATATTGATATCAATTGAAAACTTGATGTATCTCCCAGCCATAATTTTATTTCTGTATCTTATGGGTTACCACCAACTGATTACTGGGAGAGCACCAGATGGTATTTTAATAGGCAGCAGGGCTTAATCGATTCAGGCTATTTCTGTATCATTTCTGATTCAGGCAAACTTAACTCACCAGAAGACTACAGAAAGGGAACAGGTGTGGGATCCAAAATTTCAGTGTGATGGCTGGATAAATACAGAGACTAGGAAGATGCAGTGACTCCTCCATTCAGTGAAAGTCCAAACCCTTTTGACATTTTGGACAGGGAAGCATTTTAAAACCTCAAACAGTTACCGGACATGTACCAGAAGCTTGATCAGAATGTCATGTGTGTGGGGGGCAGTTGGAACAGAAAAAAATATCTACAAAATATATAAAAACACCACTTTCTAGTCCTAGTAGGCATACTTGGCCTAATGACTGAATAGTACTAATACTACTACTACTACTACTATTAATAATAATAATATTGGAACTCTGTGTCCCTAGTGAAGAGAAGTATAGAAATGGATAAATGGATGGGTGGATAATTATAATAAGAATAAATTACGAAAGAGAAGCTGAAACCAAAAAACAAACAAACACATGGCAGGTAGTGCCCACCACCGTGAGTGAAAAGTAAAGTGGGTTTAAGAAGGTCAAGCAACTGTCTACAGATCCATTAACATGTGGACTGTAGTGCGCAGTGAGGCACAACACATCATCCTTGCAAATAGAAAGGAAGAGGCTCACCAACACGCCTCCTATTCAAACCAACCAATTGGAAAAGTAGTGAGGTCTTGACATTCATTCTTTTACTAGAAAATTATACACTGAGCCCCTGGAAAGAGCACAGCAGAGATAAATTATTTTTAATGAAATAAAAGTTAGGGCTAATAACTTTGCATATAGATTTTTTTTCTGTATTTATTTTTTAGGATGGACAGGGTACACCTCAGACACAGATGTGGATGCTGAAAGGAGAGTTGCTTCCAAGCAAGCCCTATAAAACACACTTTTCTAACATTGGCTCACCTGGCAGATGTCATCTACACCAATTACTGCCAATGCTAATGATAAGTGAACCAGGTACATAAATGACACTTTTTTGGGCTATACGTCGCCCATCTATTCATCTATTGAATGAACTCTAAATTGCTTCAACCCCAGAGAAGAGGAAAAGAGCAGTAATCCCTTTATTGCATAATATATTATTTGGACCTTAAAAAAATAATTTGAATGTTTTTGTTTGTTTTATTATTTGAAATGTATATATATATATATATATATATGTATATATATATATATATAGAGAGAGAGAGAGAGAAAGAGAGAGAGAGAGAGAGAGCCTGCATATATAGGTTGTATGCATTAGGAATTTTCCATATTTGCAACAAATCTTTTTTTTTAGAGTATTAGAAAAAAAACATATAAAATCAAAATTGAATTAAATACACATAGTAAGTTTGGTAAACATTTTCCAAAATTCTGAATACAATATGATCTTCACTGGTGAGACAATGATCCATGAGCAAAAGGAACTGGTCATGTTACCTTGTATATTGTATGTGCTTAAAAAATAAAAGTCCCTTTTTCATGCCTAACTAATAAACTATAATAAAAAAGATTTTATATATCAGCTTTTTAGAAAAAAAAGTAATTGTTGGCATATAGCAATGCTATGCAATCGAGGGTTCAGGAAGATTCATAAGACTCTGTCTGAGTAAACAGAATTAGATAGCATTAGTGATTAATGTCTATATGCAGAAATTGCTCAATTTGATTCCAGTGAAGATTTTGTATCATACAGCTGTGCTGTGTAAACTCTATGAAATTCAAATAAGAAGTCTGAATGCCAAATGCTTTCACTGCTAATGTTAAAGCGTAGTTGATAGAAAAGTTGTTTTGTACAACTACTTACCAATTGCGGTCCTCATGCTTTGTGTCACTGCATCTTGTAGTTTTTTTGGAGGTGGCAGTCGTCCACTCGTCTGAGGATCATCGGTTCCACAAATGGTATGTGTATGGTTAGTGTGCAGTGCCATCTCTAGAGCCAGTGTTTGGTTTGTCTGTCTACTGTAGAAACATAGAATTTTTGCTGCACTACATTTATTTGACAATTTTAGTTAGAAGTGCCTAAATCAGTATTTTATATGTACAGTTCTATATACTTATTTTAAACATGGTACATATTTTTCCCATTGAGCAACTTAAGGGAGGTTACTATTGCCAGATCTTCTTTTACACTGATATAAAACATTGAAAGATGGCAAATCATCACATCTGACAAGCCAGATTTTTGCTTGATGCTAGTAGCTAGTCTCATATAACTAGCACAAAGAGGCAAGCCTCCTTTTAACTTCTTTAAACAGCACAATATACAGGAAGTGTTTGCCAGTAAAACAGTGTGTTGGATAGAGGAGGCGTGTAACACACCAGCAGGCCTCTGGGTAAAACAATAGCTGCGTGCTGTGGCGGCATCCAGCTCACAGGCACGTCTTCCACAGGGAACCGGCGTCTGCAGCCAGACGTGTTGCACACGGAGCCATCCTGGCTCCCTGGTTTTGGGTGATGATGGCTAGATATAGGACCAAAGATGTGGTAAACATCTGCAGTCTGTCTGTAAGGAGCAATTTAAAAATCCCTGCTGCGTCTCTCCTACCGTTGGACCGAAACATGACAGCATCCAATACAATGGGACAGTGAAGGGCGTAATTATTGCCCCTATCATTTGCATAATTACAATGTTTTTCTAAGACAGGGGCAGTATAGAAATTGTAAATTGTAGTGGACCTGCTGTCTCTCCTTAGTGGAAGTCATATTTAAACAGAGAGCCTGCTCTGCTAGCCAGGCAGCCAGGCTCAGGCAAGAGGTCTCAATCAGCCAGCCCCACAGTCTGCTCATTCAATAGGACTTAAAAAGCCAACTGTGTTGAGAAATGAGAGTTTTGCCTCTAAATCATATGGAATTACAGTGCTGGATGCATATTGGGGGGAGCCACTGGCAGGCACAAAAGCCCACAGGAAGCAGCTATTTCTGTGTGTTTTATTAACCCAACCAAGCAATTTAATTCTTTTGTTCGGGGGAGTTCTACTTCATTGATTAACAAAAGCGGGGATATAATTTTTTCAGCCCCTTTTGAAAAGCCTGAAATGTCAAGCCTTTTAAAGGAGATTATTCTGCCTGTGTGTGGTGAATAGAGCCCAGAGTAACCTTTTGTCTACAATTAAATATTCCAGCATAAATATAAAAGAAAATCAGAGATGGGGAAGATTGAGTCAGGAGAGATTGGAGAGGTAGATCCTCTGCCCGATAGTGGCAACAGCCCGGCTCTAATTAGATATGCCAAGCGGGCTGTGAGCAGTCACTCTCCACAGCACGCCGAGAGAGGAGGCAGACCTGAGAGAGGAGGACAGAGGAAACCTATCTGCTCATCTGTCTGTCCGGCACCTTCCTTTGGGCGTCTGCAAGGTATTTCAGGAGACTTTTGTTTTGTTTTGTTTTCTGCCATTATTTGTTTTGCCCAGCATTTTTTAGCTGCCGGAGAGGGGGACTCTTAAAAGGCAATGCCTTCTGGGAACTGCATAAACAGAGAGAGGATGAATGTGAAAATTGGAAAAAAAAAAAGTTATGAGGTTGTTTATAATGCTGGAGCATGATTAAGAATGACAATAAGTTACTTTAGGGACTGAAAGGGCTTTATTTTGCTCAGGAGGTAGGAGTTGGAGGTGACAAAGAGGGATGGTATTAAGTTTCAATCCATTCAATACTGCTTTTCTGTTTTGTGATTTGCAGTTGGACTTGTGTTGAGCACACATGTGAAAATTGAGCTTTGCACTTTTGTCTTCATTACCTCTGGAAACAATAATCTAATGGTAAACGTTTAGTTGAGCAGAAGTTGTCAGATGTCATTACTAGTCAGGGCAGGTTAGATTATGACTCACTCTTATAATATAAATTTAATTTAATTCCTCTTTAATTCAGAGAAAACAAGTCAGAGAAAGTAATAAACCCCTTGAACTCCTGCTGGTCTACTTTAAACTGAAATGAGCACCAGCTTCTGTCAGTCAGGTTTTGATGGGTAGTGCTGTGACCTCTGAGAGGTGGATTATTTTCCTTTTTGGAGTGAATTAATGAGAATGACTGGTTTCTGCCAATAGGTGAGGGGTTCCTGTTGGATCTTGGTTGTGATGCATGGAAGTGCTTTTTTGACACATGCTCATATGTTCTTCGCCATCTTTTTCGCCATCTTTGACATGCTAAGAGTATTATTTTTAGTCTGAAGTCTATTTATATAGCTCTCTGTCCTTTTAATATTATGATTTAGTATGATTAGATTATTATTACATCAGATTTATTTAAATTGAAATTGATTGATATTCATCTTCGCAAACACTTTTTACACTACATATTTTATAGCTCTGGGGTATCTTTTTTGGGAGGTCAGTATATGGTATGATCAGGTTGTGGTTTGTTACCTGTGCAATGTTGGTGCACTCCTCTCCAACGAGTGTGGGATGTTACTGGATATTTGCAGGAATTGGAACATGTCGTGCTGACACAATGTTGACCTCAGTGAACCGGTCGCCCACACAACACCATACATGCTGTGTGACCTCTACCCGTTGCAATGCAAACCCTGATTCAAAGTGCCAGACGTCATCGAAGGTTGGTCCCAAGGAACTGCAGACATGGTATTGTCCTATCTCAATGAAAATGGAGAAGAACTTCCTCAAGATGGTTTCTCACAGTTTCTGTAGAAATTCGTGGCTGTTGCATTACCTCTCAGAATGGCTGATGACTTTGCTGGTAATTGTACTGGATGTGGAGGTCCTGGAGGTCCTGGGCTGGCGTGGTTATATTGTCTGTGGTTTGATGTACTAACACTTTATTGGGAAGGACTTGGAGACAACTCATTCTGAAATGGACATTAAGTTCTTGGACAAGAGCTCTGAAGTACATTCCTGCAGCCAGCATGGCAATTGCACTCTCCCTCAACTCTTGTGGCATCTGTAGCATTGTGCTGTGCACATTTTATATAGCCACACCTGTGCAATAATCATGCAGTTTATTAACCATTTAGAGAGGCCACACCTGACAGGTGGATGTTCTTTCTTTGCAAAAGTGATGTGCACATTAACAAGGATTTACTCTACTTTGTGAACTATATAGAGAGTCATAAGCCTCTTTTTCTGCATAAAACAGAAATCTGAAATCTTAGATGTGTATCATGTTCATATTTGTATTAAGTGTAATTTATATTTCCATCAGTTCAGTTTAAACCATGTTCTCTTGATTCTGAAGATGGTGGCTGATATGGTTACATCAATTTAGTAATTAGATTACTTTTAAATATCGAAGTGCTGCTCTTCTGATTTTTTAACCACAAGAGAAGCACAAATCAACATCTTTATATTAACTGTCATGTGGTGTAACCCTAAAAACTTGGTACCAGTTTAACTCTTTTACAAAGGTTTTTTAAAACATAAACACATGCTATCCACTAGTTTTATATTCTAGTGGATTCAAATTTTTAAATTATCATTCTTTTTTGATTACAGTATTTGACATTTTGTGTCAAAAATCACACAAAATCAGGATTTTTTGTAAAAATATATGATACTCAGGCCTTTTAAATGACATGAAACCAACATGAACACAAAATGTACATTTTGAGAGACCTGATGTATGCTTCTAAGAACTTTAAAATTTTAAATTTGTTTATCTTGCCAAACATTATCAATAATTATTTGTGCTTTCATGAGATATTTCCATTGAATTTTGATATAAATAATCAACAGTAATTTATTTATGATAAATTAATTGGTAAAATCAAATAGTAGAACAGGTGGAACATCACTTCACAGTAATGCAACCTTTAAAACAAAAAAAATATATACATTTATGTTGTATCCAATATCTAATAAGATATAGTGTATTACAAATTTCACTTTCATTCATATATTGCCCAGTCCTAATTATTACTGAGATGGATATTTGTGTTTGTATTTTTTTTCTCAACACATGCTCTTGACAGGTGGATTGAAAGAATCATTAATTTCCCTATAAAGTCAATATATTTCTTCTTATTCTTACAGTTGGATGTTTGCGTTTCTCTGTGCAGTTTGACACTGTTGAGGCTGTTTTCACATTTATCTGGGGAACACGGCAAAAGTTTCTCTAAGCTCACTGAAAATCTGATTTGAACGACAAATAGCATGATTTGTGACATCACAAATAATTTGGAGCCATTCTGGGTCTAGTATTCAACTTCCGCACCACAGTGCTATGGCCCTGTGAGAAGGTGATGACCCCTCCCCTTCTCATCTGTTTATAAGGGGGGACTGAATGACAGGGGGAGAGTTTCCCCCGGACATGTTTGCGGGTGACACACAGGAAACGCGACGTGTTGGACTGCATGTTTTGGTCCACCTCCCAA
The DNA here is from genome assembly GCA_036785175.1 of Eupleurogrammus muticus. Classification (NCBI taxonomy): domain Eukaryota; kingdom Metazoa; phylum Chordata; class Actinopteri; order Scombriformes; family Trichiuridae; genus Eupleurogrammus; species Eupleurogrammus muticus. Next base: position 28,180,577 of record JAYKQN010000006.1, on the reverse strand, counting down.
GGGGTCGACAATTGTGCTTCCGAAGAGTGTAGACGTGTCTTTGCCTTCTCCTGCTGCTTATGCTTTTTTGTCTTTTAATCATTTTATCTTTTTCCACAAGTCTTGGATATAATTTTGTCTGCTTCTTTTAAGGAAACCAAGACTTTTTAATCATTCTAACGACTTTTTACAACGTATCTGAAGAGTCAGCGACTACGAGTTTCTCAACATGACCGAAGGAGTAACTCAAACAACCTCTCCCTGTGAAAACTGTCGGATATACAAGCAGGGAATTTGTGTGCTACAGGAACACATTTTTGCCCTGGAAGCTGAAAAAAGGACTTCATGATACACTCCCAGTGAACTGCAGTGGTAAGACTTTTACTACGAAAGGAAGGGGTGAAAAGACTGCTACTCACAACTTAAAGTTAAATGATACCGTGTCTTTTCCAAGACTTGACTATAATCGCCTTGGTCCTAAACCAAAACAACGTCAAAATGTCGGTATCGATGCCATAACATCACCTGGAATTAAATTAACAAACAGATTTTTACCACTGTCGGATACAAATGGGACAGCACCAGGACCGAAAAACTGTGTCAAGCGTCAAGGACACTTTGCTGCTAGGAGATGGAGCCATATCTAACATAAACATGGGGAAAATGATAACAAGCAGCTATCCGAGTGCCACAGTTTTCGACATCACAGAGGCACTACCAAAGGAACTAGCTAAGCATCAAGGTGTGAAACAGCTGATCTTGCACGTAGGTGCAGTGGACATCAGAAATGGACAGTCTGAAATCTTAAAAAAAGATTTCATCACACTCTTTGAAAGTTTGGATAGAGTGACATTACCCACGTTTATTAGTGGACCTCTCCCAACCATCGACGGGAAGGTAAACAAGTTCAGCCGGTTGCTTCAGCTGAACACATGGCTATCCAACATCTGTGAGTCCAGAGGATTGCATTTTATTGACAACTTTAACCTGTTTTGGCTTCGAGCTGACCTTTTCAGAGAAAAAGGCCCGCACCTGAACGGGGGTGGAGTGAGGGTTCTGACGGAGAACCTCCTCCACGCTCTGAGGTGTCAGAGCAGGCCTGAGCAGAATCAGGCCTCTGTGCGGCCACCGAGAGAAAAGAGGAGGAAGAAAAGAGGTCCCTCTGCCTCACCCAAGGACCCAGCCAAGAGTTTGACCAAAACAGCACCAGCAACAACAAAATCTGCATCCATGAATCAACTGCTCCAGCTACAGCACCAGCATCTCCGACAAAGGACTCAGCCACTGCAGCCGTTGCAACAACAACACCTGCCTCTCCGGAAATGGACTCAGGCGCTGCAGCTACTGCCACAAAACCGGCAAAGGAGTCAGCTGCTGCTACAGTAACATCTTTATCTCTGGCAAAGGACTCAACAACATGTGCATCGCCTGCTAAGGGTTTAGCTGGAGCAGAGTCTACATCACCTTTACCTTCGCCCTCACCACAGTCCCCACCTGTTACATCTACACCCTCTAGTGACTCTTCATTTTCGTTTCCATCTCCATCGACACCTTTGAGATTTCCAAATCATTATGAAAGCTTGATCAAATCAGGCACTAAAATAGTCCCTCTTACTCCAGACATGGTTAGATCAATGTTTAACCTTAGATCAAGGTTTAAATCCCCAAAGAACTATCATGCTCCTCCCGCTCCTAAGCCTGCTCCAAGAAGCAGAGCCCCCCCAGCTCGGCCTTCACCACCGACCCGAGCTGTTATCTCCAACAGCGTCACTGCTGCTGTCTAGGATGTAAAGGGCCTCTGCGTTGCTACCACTCACTTTTAACCCAACTGGAGGTCCAGGGAGGAAGTGATCTCTGCAAAACCAATCTGTACTGTCACATCACGTAGACTAAAACAGAGAGGGACAGTCAGAGTGTCTGAGCAGAGAAATCTAATCCATATTCCATGTAAGAGGTTAGAGCCCAACCCAGCCCAGGAAACTCAGATCAGCCTCAAACATGCTGTACTCAATGTCAGATCTTTAAATAACAAATCTTTCTTGATTAATTATTTTATTTCTTCTAATGATCTTGATTTTATGTTCTTAACAGAGACGTGGCTTGATAATAGTACAGGTAACGCAGTCCTGATTGAGTCTACTCCACCTCACTATACCTATATATAAGCGTCCATAGTTTATGTCACCATCTACAAGCCACCTCAGAATTGTTTTATTGATGATTTTTCAGAACTACTTTCAGTTTTGTGGACTGAATTTGACCATTTTGTTGTAACATGTGATTTAAATGTACATGTGGATGTAGCCAGTGACAGACAAGCTAAAGAACTCAATGCTGTCCTTGAAATGTTTGGTCTAACTCAGCATGTGACCGAGCACACTCACAACAGAGGGCACACACTGGATGTGCTCATTACTAAGGGGGTTACTGCTTCAAATGTTAATGTCATGGATGTCGCATTATCTGATCATTTTTGTTTGTTCTTTGACCTGTCTGTTACACCAAAGCCGGCAGCTGGGCCAAAAAAAGTTCGAAGAACACTCATAAATGACAAAACAAGGGCACAGTTTATGGAAATGATTGCTTTTGAAAATACCACTGGTTCTAATGTTGATGATCTGTGGAACTCCTAAACATCGAGTGTTTTAAATGTCTTGGACACCGTTGCCCCTTTCAAGTTTAGAGAGGTTAAAAACAGGCAAAAGGCACCATGGGGAAATGATGACTCAGTCAGGGCACAAAAGAGAGAGTGCCGGGGAGCCGAACGGAAATGGCGCAAATCAAAACTCCAGGTTGATCTAGAGATCTATAAAAAGAAGTTATGCATGTTTAACCAGACTTTGAAAAAATCAAGGGAGAGATATTTCTCTGAAATCATCACCAACTGCAATGGTAACGCTCGAGGTTTGTTTGCTACAGTAAACAGATTAACAAACCCTCCAGTTTCACTGCCCTTAGAACTCATTTCTACATCAAAGTGCAATGAGTTTGCGAAATTCTTTAGTGATAAAGTTCAGAGTATTAAGAATGCAATCATTTCCATCACACAGATAATAATCTTTCATTCACCTAAACACCTCGAGCTGACACATTTCACCCCTGTTACTGACAGAATAGTCGAAGAGATCATCTCAGGTCTGAGTTCATCCACATGCTGCCTTGATGAGTTACCCACTGGATTTCTAAAGTCTGTGTTGAACAGCTTATTAGTAGAAGTTACTGATCTAGTTAACATCTCATTGGAGACAGGAACATTTCCAAAAGCCCTGAAAACTGCGGTTATTAAGCCTCTCCTAAAGAAGAGCAGTCTTGATGCCACAGTTTTAAACAACTACCGTCCCATATCAAACCTGCCATTCTTAGGTAAAGTCCTCGAAAAAGTTGTTTATCGGCAGCTAAGTGACTTTCTCCTATCTCACAACGCTTTTGATACTTTCCAGTCTGGTTTTCGACCTCACCATAGCACTGAGACAGCTCTGATCAAGGTGATAAATGACATCCGCCTGAACATAGATGCAGGCAGAGTCTCAGTCTTAGTTCTGCTGGACCTGAGCGCTGCCTTTGACACTGTGGACCATGATATTCTTTTACAGAGGTTGGAGAACTGGCTGGGAATCTCTGGTCCTGCTCTAAACTGGTTTAAGTCGTATCTTGAGGACAGAACTTACTTTGTTGAAATTGCGTTTCAGACAAAATGTCTGTGACCTGTGGTGTTCCCCAGGGCTCGATCCTGGGGCCCCTCCTGTTCAATTTGTACATGCTTCCGTTAGGCCAACTAATACGCAGCAACAATGTGTCTTACCACAACTATGCAGACGACACTCAGATCTATGTGTCTCTGACAGAAGGTGAACATGGGCCTGTGGATTCACTCTGTCGCTGTATTGAACAAATCACTGTGTGGATGCAAAACAACTTTCTCCAGCTAAACTCAGAAAAAACGGAAATAATCGTCCTTGGGCCACTGAAGCAAAGAGAACGTGTAATCAGTCACTTTCAGTCTCGTTCTCTAAAACCAAAAACCCAGGTTAGAAATCTAGGGGTGCTAATGGACTCAGACCTGAACTTTCACAGCCACATAAAGTCAACAATATCAACAGCCTTTTACCATCTAAAAAACATTGCCAAAATCAAAAATATAGTGTCCAAACCAGACTTGGAGAGACTGATCCATGCATTTGTCTCCAGCAGGTTAGACTACTGCAATGGCCTGCTCACTGGTCTCTCTAATCGAGCTGTTAAACAACTACAGAACATTCAGAACGCTGCAGCTCGAGTCCTGACTAGAACCAGAAAATATGACCATATTAGTCCAGTGCTCATGTCTCTGCACTGGCTTCCTGTCACTCAGAGAATAGACTTTAAAACAGCTTTACTTGTGTACAAGTCTCTTCATGTTCTAGCACCAAAATACATCTATGACATGTTAGAGCCATACGAGCCATCTAGGACCCTGAGAACCTCAGGGACTGGTCTCCTGCAGGTGCCCAGAGTCAGGACTAAACATGGTGAAGCTACATTCCAGTTTTCTGCAGCTAAAATCTGCAACAGTCTTCCAGAGAATTTGACAGGCCTCAACGGTGACAATGTTTAAGACCAGGCTAAAAACAGTTCTGTTTAACCGTGCATATGAAAACTGAAAGTATCTTATCTACACTCTTTACTCTTTTTTAAATTAATGATGAATTCTATGTTTTATGATTTTCCTTTTGTGATTTTATGTATGTTTTGCTCTCCTTTTGTGATTTTGTGTAACTGTAAAGCACTTTGAATTGCCCTGTGTATGAATTGTGCTCTACAAATAAACTTGCCTTGCCTTGCCTTGCTTGCGTAAGCATATGCTGTGTTGGTTTTACCACCGTCAATAAACCGCCTTGTTTTTGATAAAACTGAGTAGAGAATATCTATCAGAAATAAGTTCACTTCATGTAACACTAGTAATAAAAATATGTCTAATAGGTAGTGCATTTTTAACATGGTAATATCAGAATCAAGGAGTGGTTATATTTCAAAACAAGGGACATATATCAGCAAAACATGAGGATTAAATCTTGTGCTTTAATCAATGAAAAAAGACACATAAGCCTAAGGTGTAAGTGCAAGTCCAATTTATTTTGTAGAAACACATATGAACTATTAAATTGCCACAATGCTCTTTCTCTGCTATGCTGATAGAACTTTTAAATCATTTCTGTTCAGACATTTAAACATACATAATCCTTCTGCTTCTGTTCTTATCAAATGAGGTGACTATAATCATAGTAAACTCACACAATGCTAAATTCATAAGAGGTATTATTAATTAGTATGTTGTCAAATTCAGTGCGTAGTCCAGGACAGGAGACATATGTCCAGCAGTTCCAGGCGAGGCAGTCATCTGGTACACACCAACATCAGAGAAGTCTTGATAGTGGAGAATCCACGTTGTCAGCTTTAATTCTATACAATAAGTATAAGCGCTGCTGCGAGGGGAAGTGAAAGGGGTGTGCGCTGGTAGACTGGCTCTCAAATAAAAACAAACGTATTTTATGTGTTTACGTTATAATGTTAAAATATAATGGGTTAGTTATAGTTATAGTTATACTTATAGTTTCCTATCACGTAATAACGTGATATCACTTTATAATATAATACATACCACGTAATAAGATGAAACGTTTCACATTATAACATGATACTGAGCCAAAATATATTTACTTGGTTAGCAGCTCCACGCTGCCATATTCTTGCATTTACAAATCTCCAGATGATTATTATAGCTCCTATATTCTAGTATCCTAAGGCTACCTACTTATTAGTTCTCACTTTGGCCAATGATGAACAGAAAGTCTCTCCGATGGATGTGATAAGCTAACCTTGGAACACCAGGAGAAGAGTTGTGTTATGTTGTGGGCTGTGTCTGCATATAAAAGAAGAAATAAAAGATGCATACTGCAGGCGCTAGGCAGGAAGTTATTTTGGAGTTTCAGCATCGGGTTTTTGTACATTTTGTACAGGCCCCTTCTCTGATGGTGGAGCAGTGGGTAGAGCTGCTGCCTATTGCCTCACAGCAAGAAGGTCAGAGGTACAAGTCCGTGAACTGGGGCCTTTCTGTTTGGCTTTTGCATGTTCTCCTTGTGTGTGCATGGGTTTTCTCCAGATTCTCTGGCTTCCCCTCATAGTCCCCTAAATTACCTCTAGGCATAAATGATGTGTTTGTGCTCAATGATAGGCTGGTACCTGTTTGGGTGTATACTGCCTCTCACCTCTACTGTGCTGGGATTGGCACTGGCTGACCCCTGTGACCCTAATGAGTAATAAGTTGGTGGGAAGATGGTTAACTGGCTCTAATCTCAGAGTTTGTTAGCTCTGTTTGTCAGTCGATTGAGGACCGGAGCCAGGAGGCACACCACAGTGCTCAGGAGCCCCTAGCTGAACCTGCTCCGAGCATAAGGATGAGCCAAGAAGTCCCGAACATGGAGGGTTTGCCGAAGAAGCTGCAGTTGAACTTGCCATCAGCCACGGACCACAGGTGGGCACAACTGGATGAAGACCTCAGCATCATCCTTGACAACACCTTGAGAAGGGATGCTGTAAAAAAGATCAAGACTCTGGTGGAGACAGTGTAGCAAGTATGCTACAACAGATTTGGAGTTAAGGAAGGAAAGCCTGAGAAACAGCCATCAGGCCCCAGCAGAAGGCAACAGCGCATTGCTGAAATGCGCCAAGAGAACTCAAGAAGAGGTGGCGGGGAGCAGAACATCAGGAGAAGTAAGCCCTGAGCGAGCTAAGCTCAGAGGTGCGGAGAAGCCTACCCCAGCTGCAAAGGGCAGAGGCAACGCGAAGAAGACAGAAAGAGAAGCGCCGGCAGAGGAAATCTTTCTTCAACGATCCGTTCCGCTACACATCTGACCTCCTTGGCCAGCCCAAGAGTGGGAGACTGGCATGTTCCAAGGAAGAAGTGGAGGATGCTGTAAAGGCAGCACATAGCGACCCCAGCAGGGACCTACCATTGGGAGAGTGCCCCTTCCCTATCCCAAAGCCCACTTTTGAAGAAGTGAGGTCAGTGGTGAGACGGGCTCGAGCGGGATCCGCTCCTGGTCTATCAGGGACATCTTATAAGATTTATAAGAACTGCCCACAGCTGCTAAGGAGACTGGCCACACTCCTGCGCACACTGTGGAAGAAGAAGCAGGAACCCCGGCTGTTGAAGCTTGCAGAGGGCTGCTTCATTCCTAAGGAGCTGAATTCATCAAGCCTTGACCAGTTTAGAGAGATTTCCCAACTGGACGTTGAGGGAAAGGTCTTCTGGGCAATCATCGCCCGAAGGTTGACATCATACTTACTTGTCAATGGCTACATCGATGCAAGGAGGAGTACCGGGTTACTCTGGATGCCTGGAGCACACAGCGGTAATTAGCCAGATAATTAAGGAGGCGAAGAGCAACAAGAAATCTCTCTCAGTGGTCTGGCTAGACCTCGCCAAGGCTTACCCAAATGTTCCACACCAGCTTATCTGCAAGGCAATGGATCATTACCAAGTACCATCAGAGGTCATTAAGTTGGTGATGGCTCATATGGGTTCTTTACAGATGAGGTTCAGTGCACAGGATTTTACCACCAAGTGGCAGAGGCTGGAAAAAGGGATCATGGCTGGCTGCACCATATCAGTCTCCCTGTTTGTGGCAGCTATGAACCTACTGCTGAAGGCAGGAGAGTCTCAGTGTAAAGGACCGACGGCAGCGGATGGGACAAGGCATCCAGCCTGCAGAGCCTTCATGGATGACATCACCGTGATGACCCCATCCATCCTTGGGACACGATGGGTCCTAAGTTCACTGGAGAAGATGGCCACCTGGGCCTGTATGCAGTTCAAGCCCAGCAAATTCAGAAGCTTGTGCATCCTGGAGGGAAATCTGTCGAATAACACCTTCAGCATCCAGGGGTCAGAGATTCCAACCATTCAGGAAGAGAGAATCCGATGCCTGGGGAAGAGCTATGACAGCACTCTGAAGGACAGGCTAAACCTCGAAGACACCGCAGCCCAACTAAAGGAGTGGCTGAGGAGAATAGACAGGAGTTTGCTGCTAGGTAGGTTCAAGGTGTGGTGCTTTCAGCATGGCATCATACCAAGAATCCAGTGGCCATTTCTGCTCTACGACTTCCCTATGACAAGAGTTGAAGCAATGGAGAGAGTCTGTAGCAAGTTTATTCATAAATGGCTGGGTGTTCCTCCAGCTTTCAGCGCAGTCAACCTCTACAGCAGGTCATCAGTACTCCGGTTACCATGCTCCTCTGTCATAGAAGAATTCAAGGCCACCAAGACAAGGGCAGCAAGCACGCTCTCAGTCTCTAGGGACGCAAAAGTCAGGTATGCAAGTTCTGCCATTAACTGCGGCAGGAAGTGGAAACCCCTCGAGGCGGTGAAGGAAGCGGAAGCCTACTGGAGGCATCAGGAAATCGTGGGCACTGTGTGTCGCGGACAGCTAGGGCTTGGAAACTACAGTGTCAAGAGCTGGTCGAAAAGCAACATGCGAGACAGAAGGGACTTGGTGGTGCAAAGGGTGCGGGAGGCAGCTGAAGAAGACTGTTGAATCAAAGCAGCAGGGCTGGGCTCCCAGGCGCGCTGGATGCAGTGGGGAGGGGGCGCTCGAGAGACCATTGTCTTGGAAGGAGCTCTGGGGCACTGACCAAGGCAAGCTGAACTTCCTGCTGCGCGCTGTGGCTGATCTCCTACCCACACCAAGTAATCTGAAGATCTGGGGCAAGGAGAAAGAGGCATCCTGTAGTCAGTGCGGTGCCAGCCTCTGCACACTGAACCAGATTCTGAGCAGTTGCCCAAAAGTTTTGGCAGACGGGCGCTATAGGTGGAGACACGACAAAGTCCTCACCTGGATATGGAAGGCAGCCACCAGTACCACCAAGGCCCACAAGCTTCCAGCGAGAGGGCAGTAAAGTCCCAAAGGGAAAAAGACCTGACTGCCTACCATCAATGCTACACTGCGCATCAGATTGGGAGCTGCGGGTGGATCTCAAGAAGAAGCTGGTCTTTCCTCAGGAGGTGGTGGCAACTACCCTCCGACCGGTTATGATCCTTCTTTCTAGGAGCTCGAAGTCCATCATTCTAGCCGAACTCACTGTTCCCTGGGAAGACAGGCTAGCCATATCTCATCAGGCAAAGAAGGGTAAGTACCAGGACATAGTAGATGAGGCGACCCTTGCTGAATGGCATGCCCCCCTCTACCCAATTGAGGTTGGGGCTCGCGGTTTCCCCGCCACATCTATTTGCATTTTCCTGCAGAAGATTTGGCTTGATGCCAAACAAGTACAGAAGGCTACCAGGGAGATAGCTGCAGTAGCCGAAAGCAGTTCCAGGTGGCTGTGGCTGTCAAGAAATCACAGCTGGACCCCTTCCGCAGGTGAAGGCTAACTCAGCCCTTGCTGCCTCACTCAGGAGAGGTGTACAGGTTCAAGGGGCGAAACACCTGGGACCCTGAGATGCCTGCTGAGGATGCGGAAGGGGTCCCTAGGAACACTATGACACTCCACCAGCTAAAACCTTAACATCTACATCGGGGGTGGGCGGTTCCGGTCCTAGGGGGCCGGTGTGGCTGCGGGTCTTTGTTCCGGCCGGGCGGTGGGCACACCTTATTCTACTAATTACTGCTACTCTGCACCTTTGTTGGTGGAGTTGGGTGTGTTGCTGCCTGGTTGGGGCTGGGGCCCGTGCCTGCGCCGGCCCTCCGGGGCCGGGGTTGCCCACCCCTGATCAACATCCATAGTTGCTCATGCAGTCTCTGCTTGTAGCAAAGCACCTTTGGTGTTTACTTCATCTCATCTCAGTGAAAATTGTAAATCTAAATACTTGAAATATGATAATACATCATACCACTCCTCTCTGTCAGCTACCACAGTAACCATTTAACCTCCACTCTGCAAAAACCCAATCTCCCCTCAGTTAAACCCATTCCAAACCTGTACGTCATCTTAATTCTAATCTTAACTTTGAACCTCAGTTCTAATCCTAAACAAAGCATACAACAAAGACATAGAAAAGTCCTTCTCCTTGGTTGTATTTCATCATCTGTTACTGTATGTTGATTCTCATATAAGGTAAGATAAGATATGACTTTATTGATCCCACAACAGGGAAATTTGCTTGTTTACTGCAGCGTACAGAGTAAAGAAAAAGGAAAATAAAATAAAAGCTGAAGAAAATTTAAAAAAAAAAGCTATAAAATAAAAATACACAACACTATGTACAAAATTCGTAGAATGTGTTGATCCGCATACACAGTATGCATTATGGACATAAGAATGGAGAAAAAATAATAATAAATAGCAAGAAAAAAATATGCATAAGCAAAGCATATATACATGCACATACATACCTACATACATACGCATACACACATATTTACATATTTGCATATATATATACGCACATACATATCCACGCACATACATACATGTACATATACATAGCTAATGCATACTTAAGGTGCAGGGTGTGTGTGTAGAGAAAAGTGACGAGTGTAGGAAAAGTGACTACAGTAAGTTATAAAGTATACAGTGAAGAAAACAAGTATTTGAACACCCTGCTATTTTGCTATTTCTCCCAATTAGAAGTCATGGAGGGGTCTGAAATTTTCATCGTAGGTGCATGTCCACTGTGAGAGAGATAAACTCAAAAGAAAAATCCAGAAATCACAATGCATGATTTTTTAATGATTTATTTGTGTGATATAGCGGCAAATAAGTATTTGAACACCTGTGTGTCATCTAGAATTCTGACCCTGAAGGACCTGTTAGTCCGCCCATTAGAAGTCCACCTGCACTCCATGTATCATCCTTAATCAGATGCACATGTTTGAAGTTGTTAGCTGCATAAAGACACCTGTCCACCCCATACAATCAGCAAGACTTTAATTTGTAACATGGCGAAGACCAAAGAGCTGTCCAACGACACAAGAGAGAAAATTGTACACCTCCACAAGGCTAAAAAAGGGCTACGGAGCAATTGTCAAGCAGCTTGGTGAAAAAAGGTCCACTGTTGGAGCAATCATTAGAAAATGGAAGAAGCTAAACATGACGGTCAATCTCAATCGGAGTGGAGCCCCATGCAAGATATCACCTCGTGGGGTCTCAATGATTCTAAGAAAGGTGAGGAATCAGCCCGGAACTACACGACAGGAGTTGGTCAATGACCTGAAAAGAACTGGGACCAACGTTTCCAAGGTTACTGTAGGTAATACACTAAGACGTCATGATTTGAAATCATGCATGGCACGAAAGGTTCCCCTGCTTAAATCAGCACATGTCAAGGCCCGTCTTAAGTTTGCATATGACCATTTGGATGATACAGAGGAGTCATGGGAGAAAGTTTTGTGGTCAGATGAGACCAAAATAGAACTTTTTGGTCATAAATCCACTAAGCGTGTTTGGAGGAAGAAGAATGAGGAGTACAATCCGAAGAACACCGTCCCTACTGTGAAGCATGGGGGTGGTAGCATCATGCTTTGGGGGTGTTTTCCCGCACATGGGACAGGACGAGTGCACTGCATTAAAGAGAGGATGACTGGGGCCGTGTATTGTGAGATTTTGGGGAAAAACCTCCTTCCCTCAGTCAGAGCATTGAAGATGGGTCGTGGCTGGGTTTTCCAACACGACAACGACCCAAAGCATACAGCCAGGAAAACCAAGGACTGGCTCCGTAAGAATCATATCAAGGTTCTAGCATGGCCCAGCCAGTCTCCAGACCTGAACCCAATCGAAAATCTTTGGAGGGAGCTCAAACTCCGTGTTTCTCAGCGACAGCCCAGAAACCTGACTGATCTAGAGAAGATCTGTGTGGAGGAGTGGGCCAGGATCCCTCCTGCAGTATGTGCAAACGTGGTGAAAAACTACAGGAAACGTTTGACCTGTGTAATAGCAAACAAAGGCTACTGTACCAAATATTAACATTCATTTTCTGGTTCAAATACTTATTTGCCGCTATATCACACAAATAAATCATTAATCATCATTAATCATGCATTGTGATTTCTGGATTTTTATTTTTAGTTTATCTCTCTCACAGTGGACATGCACCTACGATGACAATTTCAGACCCCTCCATGATTTCTAAGTGGGAGAAATAGCAAAATAGCAGAACTACTTGTTTTCTTCACTGTATGTATAGCAACATAAGAGCACAGATACACAACGGTGGATTTGATTGCTAACACATATCAATCTAATATGTCACCCCGTCCAGCCACCTGTGGAGTCCCGGGGGCTTACCAGAGCATTGGAGGGCTAATTGGAGCAGAAGGAAGTAATAATTGCAGGACAGGGGGTCGCAACCCTGTTATGATAACTAAATGCTGAGGTGAAATGCCTCAATTCACTGATGATGCCTGACAACAGCAGATGAATAATGCTTTGTTGTTATTTAAAACAAAACTTATTCATAAATATAATTCAGTTTTTTGCTCAGCATCCATATCAAACATCAGCCTCAACATGCTATATTTTTATTTTAAATATACTTGGAAAAATACAGTTTTACACCATTATTATTATTATTATATTTTCTTGTCTCTTTTAATTTTTAACCAAATGTATGCTTTTAATCTTTTTTAGTAGTTAACCATCAAACTCCTACAGTAAAACCTGAAAGGTTTTGCTCAAGGCAGTAGTCCTAAAGTACATTTACTGTGTTAAATAATATTCAAGAACAGTAAACTGAAAGTTCCCACAGTGTGAGATGTGAGGTATGTATGCACCTTGTAATGCTAGAGCTAGGACAACTAAGGTCATGAAGAACTTGGGCAGGGTATTGTTATTACATAGCTTTCTTTGGGGGAAAAAAAGGGCAAAATGCTACGGAGCCATCATTTGGTTTACTACTGTTGGCAAAGCTGACATCCATCATGGACAACCCCCATCACCCTCTGCATGGGGTGGTCGGTGCGCAGCTCCTTCAGCCAGAGACTCAAACACCCTCGCTGCAAGAAGGAGCGCTTTTGCAGATCATTCATCCCGACAGCAACAAGACTTTATAACATAACATAAATATGAATCTACTGTAGTCACTTTTCCGTCACTCGTCACTTTACTCTACACACAGATCCTGCACCTTAAGTATGCATTAGCTATGTATGTGTACATGTGTGTATGTGCGTGGGTATGTATGTGCATATATATATATATATATATATATATATATATATGTAAATATGTGTGTATGTATGTAGCTATGTAAGTGCATGTATGTATGTGTATATGCTTTGCTTATGCATACTATTTTTTATTTTTTGCAACTTATCAGTATTTTTTTCTCCATTCTATGTCCATAATGCATACTGTGTATGCGGATCATCAACAAATTCTACGAATTTTGTACAGAGTGTTGTGTATTTTTATAGCTTTTATCTTCTTTAGTTTTTATTTTCTTGTCTTTACTATGTACGCTGCAGTAACAGACAAATTTCCCAGTTGTGGGATCAATAAAGTCTTATCTTATCTTATCTTATCTTATCTTATCTTATCTTATCTTATCTTATCAGAAACATGGCAGAGCAACATGGAGGGAGATCTGCCGCCCACAATGATAAAAAAAAACTTGAACTAAGTTATTACTAACTCATTTATTATTAAATTATATACTAATTAAAACATACTTATGATTATATTATATTATTTTAGATTTCCGCCAAGTCGGTTTCTGCCAAATGTCATCAAAGTATCTATAACTATAATATTAAGAAAAAAAAAACTAAATACAAAAAAACTAAAATATATTAAGTATACAATATCAACATTCAATACTTGGCACTTCTTTTATACAAATTCAGTTTGGCACTCAAAATGGCAAATGTAAACACCTACTTTTGTAAAGGTGTCAGTATTTGTCCACCAGAATTTTATATATAGATAGTGTACGGACAGAATTTGGATCAGCATTCAGACAATCATGTTGAAATATAATGAACATAAAACATTACACAATAAATGGAAAATGAATAATCTAAATAAGAAAAATAAACAGGGGTATTTAAGAGGCATTTGAAGAGACATGGGCTCATGACCTAAGTGTTAGTTGATTCAATGCTCCTAGGAAGCAGAACGAAGAAGCAATTTTGGACATTTTATTTACTGGCCACGGTGTGACCTATATAGGGAATACATGGAAGCCGCTATAAATGTATTTGGCAACTAGAGATGCAGACAGAATTTCATATAACTTTATTTCTTTCTCCCACACAGACATGCAAACAGTCCAACATGCAGACGGGCAGGCTGACTGCTTGTCATACATACATACATAGAGGCAAGCATGTATAAATCTGGCATAATGCTGATTTATTACTTTTCCCAAGAGGACTGCCAGCTTGGCAGAAAGGTAACAAGAATTATTTAATCGAACTGCTCTCCTTCCATATCCAGATTTGACTCCAGCTGCATAAAGCTGGTCGCATAATCCTTTTATCAAACCCTCCGATGGAATACTCTTATTGGAAATACCCAGAGAGTGAAATAATATTAAGCTCATTTCTATCTCTAGTTTATTTTCTCCTTATAAAAATTAGCCCTCCTTTCTGTTTTTTACCTTGAGACAATAATTCTTCAGGTTTATGTATAAAGGCCGATAACTGCTGATTATATATCATCAGTAATAAGAAAACCAAATTGTCTGTATTTAGGAAAATAAATAGAGGGGACATTTCTGGAGAAAGTATGTTGTACTGCGGCGACCCAGTAACTGATGGTGATGGCGGTTGTACTAATATATCTCTACAGCGGTAGATATGGAGGCTGTGAGAACTGCTGTTCTGCTGTTCTGTCCTGTCAGCATTTTACAGCTTTATATCTCTGCTCTCTGAAGCTGTGTGTGTGTGTGTGTGTGTGTGTGTGTGTGTGTGTGTGTGTGTGTGTGTGTGTGTGTGTGTGTGTGTGTGTGTGTGTGTGTGTGCGTGCGTGTGTGTGTTTGTGTGCGCATGTGTGGAAGTATAGTATAGTAAAGCACATGTGTCAAACTCAGGTCCTGGAGGGCCGAGTGGGTGCATTACTACCTGGTTGGAACCTGCACCCACATGGCCCTCCAGGACCTGAGTTTGACACCCCTGATGTAAAGCATTTAACCTTCAAATGAGTCCAGGTGCATTCAGGTTTTCTTTCAACATCTGCAGTAACTTAAGCTGTAATGTTTTTATCTGTTTTGTCCACTCACTTCAATAACAATTTTTTTAAAGAAAAAATTAGCATACAATACTGTTTATTTATTTGTGTAATCATTAATGTTAAATGTGTTCTGAAAGACACTTTGGGGAGGCCAAGCAATGCGGTAAGTAGTACCTCTAATTGTGAGGAAGTCCCACTTCAACCAGGCGTGGCACTATATATTCACACACTACTGATTTTACACTTTAACTGCACCTCTCTATTCATGAGAGTTCTACTGATCCTGTAAAAATAAGTTGAATAAATTCTTTGGAGAAAGTACTTCAAAGTCTTAAAAATGTGGTTGATGAAGCCATTTGGGTTATCACAACATATTTATAATAATCCAACTGTGATGAGGAGGTGAATGAAAGATGTCTGCCTCTGCCAAATACAGCATGATTAATTAACATTTTTTGTGGAAGAAATCACACTCATTATTATTCAAGAGTATTTTATATACATATTAAAAACATCTGGAGAGGATTTATTTTATTTTATTTTATTTTATATTATTAGGATCTTTATTGGATGATTGGTTTCTGATGATGCATTTAAGTCACATCTTTGGTTATTGTACTAAAACCTATCATGTCTCTCTTCCTTAAAGACCATTTCTGACAGTGACTTTAAAATCAGGGACATTCATGAAAATCTTAGCCGAATTTAGCACACAGTAATGCATGTGTAAGCAAAATTTCCCTCTGCTATGAAAGATGTAAGACTCATCATTCTCATTGCAGGGCTCTAATTATCTGACCCCTCTCTATTGGTGTCTCTGACCATGAGAGTCTCCATGGCCAGGTCACAGCTCCTCTTCATCTGTGTAGACTGCAATATAGTTCTTCTGGTAATTCTGGTAATGGGATAACAAGTCATAGTTCAGTCTGGGTAAGATACACTCTTGTGTGTGTGTGTGTGTGTGTGCGTGTGTGTGTGATTGTGTGTGTGTGTGTGTGTGTGTGTGTGTGTATTTTTAGAGAGACAGCAAGAAAGCTGCGTGTGTCTACAGTCCTATAATTATCCTAGTGAGGAAAACAAGTGCAGAGTGAGTGGTCCATTGTGGAAACAGGATTATAGGCTGTGAAAGAACAGAATGGCCGATGCCTTGTGTCGGCTAATATTCAATCTGAGCTGTTTGATTTGAGCTGTATGTATTCCTGTGTGTGTGTGTGTGTGTTTTAGTACTACTATCAAATATAGTGGTCTGAGTGTGTGTCTTTTTATAAGTTCCCCCTTCTGTCCATTTTGCCGAATATGTGAGTATGTTGTTTGGAATGTGGCTTAGTGTCAGCCCTGAGCAGGTGGTTATTAATATGACAACACACATACATGCGCACAAGTGTGCACACATTTTCTTTCATGATCAAACAACTCCTCTGGTTTGTTTTGATCAAGGTGCTCGCCCTAAAGAGAGCATGAGGTTCAGAGACAAGGAGAGAGTGAAGAAAAGAAAGAGAAAAAGCAGGCAGGCAGGCAGGCTTTTCTTCACTCACAGTTCCTCATGTAAGTTGCGTACAAAAAGCCGCCAAACCAATAATTTTGTCAAGTTCTTTTTTAGTGGAGAGGCTGAAGCGCCTTTGGATTGCCATACATTTAAGGCAACCTGTATAAAGCCATTCACACATTGAATGAACACGCCATCTGTGGAGCTTTCTTATTTCCTCTTCTCTTTTCTTCCTCTTCTTTTTTCAAGCCTTGTAATCAAATTTGAGCAAAATCAAATGGCGGTAGGATAGAGGGAGAGCGGGGGGGGGGGGGGGGGGGGGGGGGGGGGCTTCAATGAAAGTACCTTTTGTTGGTTTGAAACGAGCAAGTAATTTACAAAATGCCCTCCCTTTGTGTAGGGGGCTAAGGGAAGAAAGAAATCAGTAGCTTTTAGAAGCTAGGCCTTGTGCTGCAACGGGCAAGATAATGAAAGCCGTCTTGTGTTTGTGGGCTAGAGAGCATCTCAAAGGCAGACCGGGCCCTGGCTCAGGGTTAGCTCGGCTGCTGAAGTAGAAAAAAAAAAACCACAACACTCTCCTCTGGATGCGTGTGTGTTTGGCAAAGAGTGGCAAAAAACAGGACGGCTGTGCCTGGCTACTCTTGGCAGAGATACTCAGAGGAACAGACAGAGATGTCGACGCCGAGGGGAGAAGAGGGATGAGAGAGCCAGCGGTGGTCTCTTCTCCTTACCTGTTGGACTATTGCAGGTGTGTCTGGTCTGGCCACCGTCAGAGGTGCACAGACGAACTTTGGACGCCTCTGTGGCATCATTTGTGCTGAAGGATTATTAAGGGAGCGGGAGGACGAATTTCTGCTAACGGCTTTCATCCCCTCTGCTCTCCCACTCGCACATGGATACTGAAGGCTGTCAGCTTCACCTGCACGGAGCTGCTGGATTATTAAACCCCGCCTGAGGGTGACACCTAGGTGGACTGCTGCTGTGGATTATTACAGATCAGATCATTTGGAACAACAGTAAATTGACTTGCTGACTTACAATAATACAGTAAATATGCTGAACAAAGGCTGCATGGCAGCTTGAAGCAGGTCAGTTATTCACCTGAGATGTCATTAGAGTGATTCATTTCATGCAGGATGCATCTATATTATACTGTTCAATTCTGAGAAATTTGGGAATTTATTATTTAAATTAGCTTTGACAAGATGTCCTTAAAGTTTATTTAGATGTCCGCTGTGTGTGTCTGTGTGTGGCCTGCAGAGTAGTTCCTGGTTTACAGTGAACACACTGTTATCGGAAGTCTCCTACTGCAGCTCAGACTGGTGAGTTATGAGCATTTTTTACACATATAACATATACATGTATATATTTTTCTCTCCACTGTTTTCTTGTCACACAAAATTTGTTGCTGAATCTCAGTTGTTTCTCTATGCGTTCTGATATACAGTTATTTCCTCTTGTCTCAAAGGTCAGCCTTACATTAAGGGAGTTGCTAGAAACTTTGTGTTATTATCTAAAGTCATGAATGAAATGTACTAATTTTGAAATTCTTTCTCATGTCTGTGTTAATAATTTTGATGCATCTTTTGTGTGGTGTATATTTAATTAAGAGATTATGGTGCAACAGGACACAACTCTATCTTGCAGTTTATCTTTCTTGGTTACACAGCTTTCTTGGTTATCGCAGTTAAACAGCCCATGGCATGTGAAGTATGCAAAGAGGGTGAGACTCTAAGTACTTAAATAATTCACAAATGTGAGGTGTGTGATTATTAATGCAGTTGCACCTTCCAGCATAACACAATGCTCAGAGGCTGCTTTCATATTTTGTAGTAGTATAGGTTAGCATGGTCAGCAGACTGAAGATGTCTTGTGACTTGTTAGCATAGAACATTTATTAAGACACAATTATTTACGGTACAGACCTGCATGAGAATATTCTTAGAAGTTGTCAAGTTACTTGCAGGAGAGCTTGAGGTGGAGCAATCAAATTTAAAGACATTTTTGTCCATTGTGAAATTCTATAAATGTTGCTTTGATATAAGGATCTATACACTTCTATAAAAATCTGCAATTAAAATACAATAAAATGTATGGAGGATGTTGCTTTGGTCTTCTGTGCTTTTCTGTGATGTATTTTCATCACAAAAAGCAGCATGTGAATTGTAGAAAATATAACACCATTTGAACACAATTTAGTAAAGCTAAAATAAAAAAAAGTATGATTAGGCAGGCAGTCACAACAGACATTTTTAGTAGGGTTTGAAATTTTCTTGGATGCAGGAAATCCTACAAGAGGATGGAGGAATGTAAGGTTGCAGGGAAGTATTGTGGTGTATTGCTGCACCCAAGTAATTTGTTTAAGCAGACAACTGAAAGAACACTAATGCAGATATGCAGAAAACACGTAACTTGTATTTTATTTGTTCAGTGGACCACACTGTACATTTGCTCTACTACTTGGCAGGTGTCGTAGAGAGAGAGCGTGCGCCTGGTGGCGCAGTACCTTTTGTACCTCGGCTAACAGCCAATGAGAACTCAGTATTTACCAGTACTAAAATAAAAGTATATCAAAAACTATTCCTGTGTGTTCGAACACCACAGGTATGTAGACTAAAAAAGTATTATCTGTACCGAACATCATGTTCTGTACATTTAGTATCGTTTTTATAGCAGAACTATACTGCATCACATGATTTATTCCATAACACAATTCAATAAGAGCATCAATTACTTAATCAATTAACTGCCTACTGACATTGAATAATGACAGATCCACAGGAGCATATTCATTTAGTTTAAAATATAACTATAAATACTCTAATAGTATATCTATGTGCCTTTAAGGCTTTCCCCAGCAGATACATTCTCACCAGCAGCAGGTCAACAACTCTTCTCTTTAGGTCTACTACCAAGTCGCATATATGGAACCATAACAAAAGATTTGTGTGGTGTAATCCTAAAAACTACCAACTCTCTTAAAAAGATTTTAAAAAATTAAAATCACATTTCAGGCTTCAATCATAACGATGTAAAATTGTAATTTTTTGTAAATAATTTGCACCAGGTGAGACAGAATCATTAAGTGGGACTAAACTTATACAATATTCTACATTTTTTTTAGAAATAAAAAAACAGAAAAGTGAAGCATGAAGTCTTCATCTTCTCCTGTTTTATTCAAAGTTGGGTCATGGGGGGAGCAGCTTCAGCAGGGAGTTCCAGCTTCTCCTCAATGGCTGATCTTTTCACCCTATCTGTAAGGGAGAGCCCAGCCACCCTGCTGAGGAAACTCATTTTGGAAGCTTGTACTTGCATTCATAACTTTTAGTCACTACCCAGAGCTCATGATCATAACTAAGAGTTCCACAGTTCCACGACCAGGATGAAAACCATTGTCCTCTTGAATCCAAGGGTTAACTATTGCATACTCTTCCATTAACAAGAAGAAGTCCATTTCTCAAAGAAATCCATAAAAAGTTCCTTTTGAAGTTTGCCATAAGCCACCTGGGATACAACAAACATGTGGAATAATTCTAGTCCAAAATTGAACTTTTTTGGCAAAATGCAAAATATTTTGGTGTAAAAGTAACAAAAGTAACACTTCACATTACCCTGAACACATCATCCCAACTGTCAAACATGGTGGTAGCAGCATCATGTTCTGGGGCAGCATCATGTTACCTTCCAACAGACAATGATCCTAAACATAGAGCAAAATCGATAATGGAATGTTTCAAAACTAAACATATCCTGGTCGTATCTAGCCAAGTCAATGTCCAGACCTGAATCCAATTGAGTGTTTGAATAGGTGAATGAGAGGCAAAATTGTAGCTCTGATCTGACGTCAGGAAAAAGCACTGTAAAGGGGTAACCTATTTATTATTTACATAAGTCATTAGTGACATCAGTTATTCAATTTGGCCTTAGTTGGTTGTTTAAGAGATTTATGCAATAAAGCAGAAAAAACGTGTGATGATTTTATGGCTCTAAATTGTCCATAGGTATGAGTGTGTGAGTGAACAGTGTGTGTGCCCCATGATAGATTGGTACCTGTCTGTTGTATCCTGCCTCTCACCTGTACTGTGCTGGGAGTGACTCCAGCAGAGCCATCAATCCTATTATAGAAAATAACTGACTGACTGACTTTATGGAATTTCTTTTGCATGTGAACACTTTGTCCTGAGGTGGAAGAAAGGTTACAAAATGTGTCAAGAAAAAAAAAAGAACCATTGTTATAAAAGTTCCTGTCATAAGGTGTAACACAACCAAAATGATCACCAAATGAAAACATTGCAAAATGTTTCAGGGGTACATGAGAGTTCAGGGCATTTGGTGCATCTGGAGTTGACTCTTATTTTTTTCTCTGCAGAGAAAATAAGAGTAAATACAATTTAGTGCTACTTGGAAAATGGTGGCATAGTAACAATTACAACGGTAAAAATGATATTTGCTGAAAACATGCTGCTATTTACATGTTATGGATCTGAAGGGCACATGTTTAAATATTACATAATACAACAATCAAGAAGCGTCATCCAGGTCCATTTCGCTTCCTGCATCTCTGAGCAACTTTCATAGGAAGCAACAGGGTGTCATCTTTGAGTCTGACATTCCCTGATTGCTCCAATGAATGGGTGCAATATTGCCCAGGTAGGGTGTGGAAAAAAACAGTGAGTTTCATCACCAAAATGACTTTGTTTTACTTATAACATCTTTTGCCAGTATGGCTGGATAACTGGGCAGCTCTTGAATATATGAAAATGGTCTCCTAGCTGTTCATTTCAGTTCTTCCACCAGAAACCCCCGGCCTTCCCTGACTGCACACATTTTAGCTTTGAAGTTATAAAGTATCTAACCAGATTTGTAATAGTACATATCATACACTAATAGTCAGAAAACATTTTTCCAGTATTACGTGTGTGTAAAATTTACACTTGTGCAAAAAATCTAGAGGAAAATAATTGGATTACATGTTCCATTATAATTTAATACATACAGTGCTTCTTCAACAGACCTCATGTTACCTGGATTTACCGTTTTATCAGGAAAGTTTCACACACACTTTCCATCGAGCATTTATTCTGGCAACAATAAACCTTTGAGTCACATTCAAATGAGATGATTTCTCTGTGGCATATTGAAATGTCAGGATTTGCACTGGAACAAATACGCGGGTTAAAAATTCAACTGGAATACATTAGTGTAATGAGCTATCTTGGTGTTGCCACACACTAACAGGCTGTCTGGAGGGTTACAGTCACTTAGTCACACTGCATGCATCGCTGCTTTGATTGTCACCACCAAACCGCTCAACCCATCGTTCCCCTGACCCAGCTGTGTATGTGTGTGTGTGTGTGTGTGTGTGTGTGTGTGTGTGTGCGTGTGTGTGTGTGTTTGTGTGTGTTTGTGTGTGTCTGTGCATGCCTGTGAGAGGAAGAGAGACTGGGATACATCACTTTCATATTTCCTTAAGTCACGTATCAACCCTTGCAGTATTATTTTAACAATTCTTACATCTTTTTAAGTTCTGAAAACCTTTTTTTTAGTTGGTAGAAAGTTAGAATTTCAAGATTTATTTAAGCATTACAATAATTTTCGTTTCATACAATCAACTTTCAAATCTGAGTCTCATGCACTAAGTGAACTAATGAATGAAGATTCTGAGTACTGCTCTTGCATTCAACACTTTTATTAATTTAGTTTTTTGGGCTGTGGCTCAGAGGTAGAGTGGTGGTTCCATTCCCAGCTCTCAATGTGTCTTTGGGAAGGGTAGTGATTTGTGCCTGAAGGCCGTGCCATGCGGTGTGTGAATGGTTAGCCACCACCATCATTACATGAATGGGTGAAAGAACACTTGTAATGTAAGACAAGATAAGATAAGACTTTATTGATCCCACAACGGGGAAATCTGTCTTTTACTGCAGCGTACAGAGTAAAGAAAATAAAATAAAATAAAAGCTAAAGAAGATGAAAGCTATAAAAAATAAAAATACACAACACTATGTGCAAAATTCGTAGAATTTGTTGATCCGCATACACAGTATCCATTATGGACATAGAATGGAGAAAAAATACTAATAAATAGCAAGAAAAAAGAAAAAAAAAAAGTATGCATAAGCAAAGCATATATACATACATACATGCACGTAAGCACATATTTACATATTTGCATATATACGGACATACATATCCTCGCACATACACACATGTGAACATACATAGCTAATGCATATTTAAGGTGCAGGGTGTGTGGGTAAAGAAAAGAGAAAAGTGACGAGTGGCATTTGACGAGTTGTCATAAAGACTAGAAAATCACTTTACAAATACTGTCTATTTACCACTGTACATTTATCACATTTTTCAGAGTGATAGTTCTTCGAAAGAAACACTAGCAGAACATACTATTAAACAGTTACACATGCTCTGTAATTTTCTGCTGCAAGGGACCTGTCAATCAAAACAACAAAAGAAGCTGGAGTTGATAATGGAGAGATGACATTATACAATTAAAAGTTAAACTACATATTTAACATATTTCTTTAGGTTTAGTTATTTTTAGGCATTCTTTAAACCAAGAGCTTCTGTTAACAGCTGTACAACTAAAATCAGCCAAAAATAATAATAAAAAAATGGTTCCCTTTCTAGAACACAAAATAGTTAAAATAATTAGCAATTCAGAAGATGTTATCAAAAAATGAATGACATTCTACTGAAGTGTACTACTTTGTATATGTGTCATTATATTATGTCATTGTATAATAATCTACAGCTGCCAATGTTCAACAAATAATTGCTTGTTTTTTTTAACTACTCAATTATGATTCTGTACTGCTTTTCTTTGTTGTACATGACAGCAAAATGAATATGTCTGTATGTTTAACTGCTGTTTGGACAAAAGAGGGCAATTAAAAACACTAACCCCTAACTCTTGCACATTGTGTTAGTGTTTTTGCACTTTTTTCTGATATTTTAGGGACATAATTTTTTAGTAAGGTAGTGGTCATTGCACATCGTAATCAGTGAAGAATGAAATTCAACTTCATTATTTATCTTTTCATCCAATTATATTCACATCAATTGTATCCACATCAATATAACAAAAAGATGAGTAAACTTCAATCATGACTGGCGATATCAAAAACAAACAGCTGCTTCTTCTTATCTTTTCACCCTGCTTGTGTCTTCTTATTTTGAATTTGACAGTGACAGTGTCTCTATTAAATCACATGGGTTATTAATCTCTGCCAGGTTAGCAGCGTGATATGACCCATGCAGCTCCCCGAGGACCCTGTAATAACCACTAATGGGCTGGGAAAGTAGTGGGTGGGGCCTGCACCGCTCAGGCCTGGGTGATTGGTTCTCACCATCAATTAAAGTTCATCCAGCAGGAGTGGCCGGGGGCTGATTTCATCTGTAATCTCTGCGTGTGTGAGGGTGCACCTGCGTGTGTGTGTATGTGTGTGGATCTGTCATTCAGGCTGCTCTTCCACCCTTCCAGCAGTGTACAGGCAGTCATTAGCTACAGCAGCCAGTCATTAAGCCCATCGTTCCCCCTGTCTGCCAGCTGACCTACTGATTTGGACAGCTTTAGTCCTTAACCTATGAACTCTGATTCCTCTGCTCTCTTCAGAGGAGGTATGTGTGTGTTTGTGAAATAAACACGTTAAAATAAATATGTTATACTGTATATTTAATCTGCCTAGAATATAAAACGAGATGATACCATTTTTAAAGGAAAATCTATCTCTTTTCTTTTAAATCTGATTCATCTAACAAGTTTTTAGGTTGACACCACTGCTTTGGTATTGATTTTTGGAGTCTGGCGTGCACAAATCATGACTATATGTATATTTGACATTAACATAATTATTTCACTTGGATTCTGCACACAGCAGTGGTCAGACTATTCAAAAAGCTGAAACAGTTTCTTCCTCTTTTCTGTGAAATTTTGTGGAAAAGATTTTCATCATTTTGTTGTGTGACTACATGAAGAAAAAGAAAGTCAATGAGAAAAAAGTCACAGTATGTTGACCGGAAATACATTTTTAATAAATTGGCTTTTCATCAAGTCAATTAAAGAGAAGAAACCCCAAAAAACTGTGCTTTGTAGGAAACAAACAATCGTTAAATTCAACAAAATTTAACAATTGTTTGTTAAATTATCTGGGGATTTGTTTTGTTAGGAGCATAAAAACTGAACACAGCTTCTCTACTTTTGCCTTCCAGACCTGAGAGGTCTGCAGGCTTCATAATGTAGCAGCACAGTAGCGTTCTCAAATCAATCCTAGGGAGAAACAACACAAAGTAGTAGTAATTTAATACAATAACATATGTGCATGTGTGCATTTGTGCCTGATTGTGTGTGTGTGTGTGTGTGTGTGTGTGTGTGTGTACACACTCACTGGCCACTTTATTAGGTACACATTGCTAGTACCGGGTTGGACCCCTTTTTGCATTCAGAACTGCCTTAATTCTTTACTCAGGGGCCCAAAATGTGCCAAGAAAATGTCCCCCACACCATCACACCACCAGTTTGAACCATTGATAAAAGGAAGGGTGAATCCAGGCTTTCATATTGCTAATGCCATATTGTGACCCTACCATCTGAATGTCGTAGCAGAAATCAAGACTCATCAGACCAGGGAGTCCAGTCTTCTGTTGTCCTTTTTTGGTGAGCTTGTACAAAGTGTATATATATATATATATATATGCCATGAGAGGCTGTGTGGGTGTGTGTGCAGTGGAGTCGAGACGAGAAACACTGAGGACGGTTGGGATGATGCTATGTATATATATATATATATATATATATATATCCTTCTTCTTGAAAGCATACTGTACTGCGGTTTTAAACAGGTGTATATTGGTCCCCTCATTTAAATAGATCCATTAATACTTTCAGACTTCTCGACTGTTGGGATTAACCTTATGCTACCTTGTCTTAGCTGCTGCACCCTGCAGCTCTCAGAAAGCCTCATGAAGCCCTGTGAATGGCGATAGAAGGTAAAATTAGGCAGCTTTCTGCCACAAAGCTGCTACAGTAAGACAGTTCTCACCTTTGTCCAGGGGCTGCGTTTGTCGTACAGCTAATCGAAAAGCCAAGTCAATCAGACCTAACTAAAGTTAGCTCCGCTCCATCTTGTCTTCCTGAGATAAGGTAATGAGGATATGCAGGGGTTAAGGTGAAGTTTGGCGGCCATGTATCAGAATGTGACGTATGTAATGGATGACCATTGGCTATCTCAATAAATATTCTCAGGTAAGAGAGTAGGAATCACAGAGGTATTGTTTTAAGATGATAAGGCAATGAGAGGCTTATGGAGTTGTATCAGTGGACGGGGAATGGGAGACTGGCACAGTAATACCTGCTCTCTAGATGTGACAGCTTAGCTTGGCCCTCCGGTAAGCTCTGCACTGTTAATATTTCCTTTTGTCTTGTCCTGATAAGCTAATGAGGGGTGACAAGTGTTAGGAGTTAGCATTAGTGGATGGAGAGCACATCCAAGCTCTTGTCTGATCCAGCAGGGCAGCAAACGTCAGTGAGGTTAAAGTTACTGAAGGAAAGGAACCCTTCTGACAGAAAGTGAAGAAATATAATTGTATGTGATTTAAAAACAACCTACAGCCCACTGGGGCTGCTGCAACTTATATTTTCATCATTTTTCATTTATAGGCAGATTGTTTTTCTAATGAATCATTTAATCAGTTAGACATCAAATAATTTGTAAATAGATTCCCTAATAAAACTATTGATTTTTTGTTTTATAGGCACAAAAAAGTGCTGGCTGCAGCTTTTTAAATTTAAGGTTTTAGCCATTTTTAATGTCAACATGAATGCTAAGGATACTTTTTACCTATGTTCTGATGTTTTATGGACAAAAGAATTACCCAAGAAAATAACCAGATAATAATCTGTTGCAGATTACTTTTAGTAAATCTCTTTAATGTACTGTAGTAGGAGAAGATTGAACCGCTGTTTAACTTCAAAATAAATAAAAGACAGAGTTGATGATATCATGAAGTAGCGTGGGAGTTGTTGTATTCATTGCTCTACAGTCAGCTTCTTCCAAAAAGAATTCCTTCCATGTTCATCGTTCATTAGGTTTTCACAAGGAGCAGAAATATCCTCCGAGCTCTTCAAAACAAACAGATCCTCTAATTAAAGGTACTTGGTGTCATAGAGCTGGTCAACATTTGGTTTTAATTGAGGTTAACATCCTACTCTTACTCCAAAAACACAATATCCAGCCACATAGTTGCAGTTTTTAGCTTCATCCAACATTAGTCCATCATTAGCCTTGTGATGCTTTTGACCTGTTTTTGAAGCTGTTACTAGACCGATTAAAAAAAAAAAATCCAAAATGATGGTTAGTTATTTAGTTATTAAATCAGAAGAAATGGCTCATTTTGACTTTTTGACTTTATTCTTTAAATAAATTCTCAACATTCTGACTGCCTTCTTGGTGGCTCTAATCTTATATAGATATGCTTCATTTCCAAATTGCATATATAGTCAGTCAGTCATGTCATATACCTGCTTTTTCCTTTACTAGGTTCACAGGGGGCTGCTGGAGCCAATCCCATCACATTACAGGTGAGAGACAGTGATACACCCAGACAGGGATTGGCTCCAACAGGCCCCCATGATCCTAATGAGGTATAGAAAATGACTAATGTCTAAATGACTTACTCTATATATGGGAAGGGGTAAGCACTTTTTCACAGTTGTTTACTTCATGATTTCT
Source organism: Eupleurogrammus muticus (assembly GCA_036785175.1). Taxonomy (NCBI): domain Eukaryota; kingdom Metazoa; phylum Chordata; class Actinopteri; order Scombriformes; family Trichiuridae; genus Eupleurogrammus; species Eupleurogrammus muticus. The sequence goes on along the minus strand of JAYKQN010000006.1, from coordinate 28,153,223 downwards.
TGCTTTTTGCATGTTTGTTATACTTAAATGTTTCAGATCATCAAACATAAATGAAGGTTTTAAGGTAGAAAAAATCCAAACCTTCATGGCTCTTTGTGGAAGAAATGATTGCCCCCTAAACCTTATAACTGTTTGGGTGATTAGAGAAGGAGTTTTAGCCCACTCATATTTGCAGAATTGTAATTCAGCCACATTGGAGGGTTTTGGAGCATGAACCACCTTTTTAAGTTCATGCCACAGCATCTCAATAGGATTCAGATCAGGACTTTGACTAGGCCACTCCAAGGTCTATATTAGGTGTTTCTTTCTCCATTCCTATTTGCACTTGTGTCTTGTATTAAGAACACAAATAAAGAGGGGAAATATTGAATTATTAAAAAAAGCATGATTCTCTTTTTGTGTGGGTGTGTCTGTGTCTGTACTGCTTTAAAGATGCAGAAGATGAGAAGCAGGAACAGAAGTGTGTGTGCCAATGTGTTTTTGTATGTCTGCCTATGTTGATCTATATCTACTGGTGCAGATGATGAGCTAGTGGACGAAACCTCATGTAATTGTCTGCCATCCATCAAACAGCAAGCTGACAGCATGACAATACACAGCCAGGGGAGGGGAGGGACAACTGTCTGGAAATTAACACACACACGCGCACCAATACATAAAATCATAAAATCACAAACACAATGTGATGTTATTGCATTGTCTTTTTTTTGCAAAAAAATCACGTTTTAGGTGTGTTTGTACAGTAGCAGTTCATCACTACTGAAGCAAAACTACTTCTACACACACTTTATGTATTTGTTTTTAGCCTCGAATCCTTTATCTGAGTGCAATCACAGTGCAAGTTCAGCAAAACATGTTGACAGTGCAATAAATATATTTTTTAATGAGAGTACAATTTTCATTATTTCTACCACAATATAGTTTGAATAGAGATACAGCTCATATTGATTGGAATACATGTGTGTAAGCCTCTCAAGGCCTCAAGGCCTTGTCTTATAAAAACACACATGCAAAGACACACACACACACACACACACACACACACACACACACACACACATTGACTGGCACCCTGCTCTGCTTTTAGAGCCATTACTGTCAAACAGCTGTTAGCATGTCAAGAGAAGTGCTGTTGATGGGATAGAGTGAAGGAGGGAAAGAGGCTGAGGGATAAATGGTCATGGCCAATAGATAGATAGATAGACACATAATTAGGTGTAGAGGGTAGAGGTAGCGTGTGAGAGGGAAGTGGCGATTGGATGAATGGCAGGGTGGAGGGAACGAGGCGGTGTGCAGGGGCAGGCTCAGCCTCCTCTAAGCGAAGACAAATTGATGTGGGTGTCAGAGAGGAGTCCAGAGAGGAACAGCCCTTTATTTGACAGTCAATTATCAGATTGAACAAGTGGCTTCACAATGACCCTCACCCACATATGTTACAGGAGTGGGTTACAAACACTGGCTCGTCACCCTCGAGGTGGACACCTGGAAGATTAAATTAAGTCCCTGTAAGAGGAAAAAATGCTAGTTTCAATGGCTGAAGATGCTTTAGTAATGATTATTCTCTTAGATTTTTAAACTAAAAGTCAATTTATCAGCTGAAAATGTTAAATTTGTTGTGTCATGTTGCACAGAAAGATGCGTAAATAAAAACATAACATGTACGAATGCTGGAACAACCTCCCCTATTGCCAACCTGAGGCATTAACTGCTTCTGATTACATTTAGGAGCCAAGCAGGAGAGATGTTTAAATCCCTATATATGACCAAATATAAACTATGACATCTTTGACTGTGTGAATACCAGATGTTTTCACATCACAAAAACCTGAGACTGGATTTGTTGGCTGCTGCTCGGTACAGAGGCAAGCACATGATAAAATAGTGATAAGTCAAGTTAAGTCATTTTTATTGTATAGCCTCAGATTTGCCTAAGTGAGTTTTGCCGTTTGTACAACAGCAACATACCATTCCCTGTCCTAATGTTTAATAGGGGGGGATATTTTTTAAAATTCAGGAAGAGAAACAGAGGAATATCCCTCTTACAGGGTGGAAAGGCTGCAATAGATGGTGTGATAGATGGAATACAATACATTTAGAACAGGAAAAGAATTGAGTATGACATTAAATAGAATAACAGAAAAATATTGAATTGTAGTGTATGTGGAGGATAAGGAGACAGTTTCCATCACAGCTTCCAGGTGAACAAGAACAACAACAGACCCTCCAACAACTAAAGGCTCCTTGCATAAGAAAAATGTTGCTGTTGTTTGTCTGTAATATCTCAGAAGTGCTGAGTTTGTGTTAAATTTCCCTCATTATTGCCATAATTGAAATTGAAGGACCAATGCAAATGATTATTTTAATTCACTGTATCCTTTTGTTGTTACTTTATATAAAGTTTCATTAGATTTATTATTATACACTATCAAATGTTATGATATTCAAATAAGTGTTTCCTTTTTTCCAGGGACAAGTCAGTTTAACACTTTGCAGATTTCATCAGTTATGTTTTACAGTAAATACACTGTCATGCTAATTTAACAATAAGCACACATGTCAGAGCTTAATTTGACATACAAGACATACATCATCATTTAAAATTAGCAGTTCACTTATCTCTAGACTATTATGTCATTCTGTCACTAATTGTGAGCCATTCAATTTTTCTCTGTTTAGTCTGAAATCTGTTTAGTTTAAATGGTATCAGTGAGCCATGAATGTTACAGATAGAAGAAGAGTAATTCATGAGAAAATCAAAATATGGCTTGTTTTGGCTAATGTACGTTAGTTTTAAACGTTATCTGATAGGATGATGCACCTATGATGAGGATCACAACTGAGAAGCATGAAGACCTACTATCTAGGGATATATAGGGAGTTTTACCCTGTACAATGTGAGGGTATAAGGACAGGGGATGTTGTGTTGCTTTTGTACAAACTGTAAAGCCTGTTTGGGCAAATCTGTGATTTGTGATTCTGGGCTATACAAATAAATGTAATTGAATTAAACTATCTAATTATAACTTAGTCACATGTAGCTATATAAAGATCTCCTTTTAAATATATATTTTTAAAGAAAATAAAATCTTCTGTGTAGCCAGTTGGCTTTTGAAATTTGACCAGGGTTGGTGACCCCTAGGTTTATATCATCCAGCTTTCCTGCATTTCCTGTATTTGCTGTTGTTTACATGTATGATGTATATTGCTATTGTCTGTATGTGTTGCTGTTTATGTTTTATATTGTACAATGTTGTGAAATAGAATTTTACCCTGCAGGACAATACATCTAATCTAATCTAATAACCTGACTGCACAACATGGAAGCTCTTCTCAAACATCATAGAATCTGTGAGTCAATAAATGAGTGAAGCTCAGAAATGAATTACCGTAGTAACAACTCTAGAGGAGTGAAGAACCAGCTACTGGTCGACAGAGCAGTTTCCTGACACTATAAATACAGACAGACCAACATATGCACCACTTGAATTGACTACAAGAAAGTCTACATTTCATTACCACACACATAGATACTGAAATATCTGGACCTGTACAACATAAACACAACAGTAAGAGCCTTCATTAAGAACTCAGTTGATATGTGGACAACCTGATAGGCAAACTGAAATCTGGTTGCCCAAGTTAACATCAAGTGGAGCATATACTATAGATGTGTACTGTCACCACTGCTATACAGGCCTGTCCACTCAGCCAGATCATCATGATGAATGGATAAGGATACTGATTCTGAAAAGGGACAACAATCAGACACCTACTCTACAAGGACTGCATGAAGATACATTCTAGAAATTATCAAGATATGAATTCAATGATCCATACGCTGATCTATAGCAATGGCAGAAAGATGCCATTCAGATTGGGCAAATGTGGAACATGGTATCGGAAAGATGATCAGAAATGAAGGGGGTGGGAGATATCCAGGACAGAACCTGGGATAAGTAGACTAATAGAAAACATAACGAAGCAACACGGAAGCAAATTACCTCCAGAGAGTGGAAAAGTCGAATTTAAGGTAAAAACAAGGGCAAAACCATCAATATTTGAGGTGATAGAGGGTTGCTACACCCCAGACAAAATGGCTGCTCTTTTTTTGGTTTTGGGCTGAATTTTTGTGCCAGAACCAGAACCAGAACTGCCAACAGCTCCAGAGTTTCTGTGCTCACTGTGACATGTTTGCATTTTGAATGCTATTGTATAGTCTGCACTTCTGTGAAATGCAAACTCTTTTCTGCACACTTTGCAAAAAACGACAATTCCATCAGGTTATTATTTGAACAGAAATTTGTCAGTGACTGACAAACATTCTGTCGTGTTTGGAATGCAAACTATGATAAAATGTGTTAATATTTTTTAACACAATATTTTTTGTAATTAGTTCATTAGTTAATGATAATTAATTCTCACATTAATGTCCTGATCCTAATAAAAAAAAAGTCTAATTGTAGGAGGCTGTCCCGATCCTGATGTATATATATATATACATATATATATATCCTGACTATATATATATAACCATATATATATATATAGTATCTCACGAATAACCACACACACACACACACACACACACACAAACACACACACATACATATATATATATATATATATATATATATAGAGAGAGATATAGATATATGTATACATATATCTATATTTATATATATATGTATATATCTATATATATATATATATATATATATATATATATATAGAGAGAGAGAGAGAGAGAGAGAGAGAGAGAGAGAGAGGTTGTCTGGACTTCCCCTTAGAATTTACAGAATCTACATTTTGGAAGGATCTAGTTTTACAGAAAATAATAACTTTTAACATTTTGTCATTAGTGTACATCCTGGTCATTCGATAAATCCTTCCCGACACTGAAAGAAATATTTTCTTTTAATCTCAAAAAATGCTGTTTCCAGTGAAGCAGGTCTTTGTAGTAAAGCAGGTTTAAAGCCCACTTGATGGGGATAGGGAAGTTGTTGAAGGGGGCCACAGCAAGTGCAGCGGCCTTGCCTACAAGGTCACTGGAGTTGCGTTGCTATTGGCTGTAGCTGTGGGGCTTAACAAAGAAGCTTCATATGTGCTATTCAGTGTTTAGCCTTGAGCTGGGATGCCACAGACAAGTGCTGTGGGAAAAGAAAAAAAATACAATGTATACACACAGATTGACAGGATTGGTGCACATAGGAACAGATGCATGAATAGATATCCAATACCACTCTTTCATTTTATCACCACCTATCATTGATGGAAAGTTTAACCTTCAATCTAAGAGCTCTGTAGCTCAATTCAGCAGTGATGGTGTGGGGAAATTTAAGAATTTTAGGTTTTTTAAAATTATAAGGCTTTACATTTTCCCCCCACCAAGTTGGTTGTAAAGCATTCTTATCTGGTGGTGGATAACCATATACCATTCAACCAGAAAAGAAAACGAAAGACAACATATTGTACAAATACTCACATATGGATGAGTGGAAAAGTAGCCCTTACGAAAATTAACCATGGCTTTACCATGGGAAATACCGTGGTTTTACCATGGTTTTTTGGGTAACCATGGTTAACCATGGTTTTTTTGTGGTAACCATGGTTATACTATGGTTTTTATGTAGTAACCATGGTTCTACCATGGTTTTTGGATACCATAGTATTACTATGGTTGGTTCATGGTACTTCCAAAAACCATGGTAGAACCATGGTTACTACATAAAAACCATAGTATAACCATGGTTACCACAAAAAAACCATGGTAAACCATGACCCAAAAAACCATGGTAAAACCACGGTATTTCCCATGGTAAAACCATGGTTAATTTTCGTAAGGGAGAGCATTGAAGAGTCTTTGTTCACATTACTAGCTTCATTGCACAATTGAGTTTTTTATTTAGTCAGATACAGATGGTTTTGTAAATTCATGTGAAATGCATTTGGCTTACATGATAAAAATATGACTTGGCTTGTTCATACTAAAGTGTAATGTATTCTGAACATGGTTTTTAGTAGTGGTTTGGCCACAAATTATATTGTATTACTAATACAATTATTTAGTATTTGTAAAAAAAAATTTTTTAGCTGGACACTTTGTCTTCATACTAAACAAAAAAATAAACAAACTCATTAAGTTTATGACATTTTTTTTAATATTAGATACTATTACTTGCATTTTTACTGAAAACGTTTTAATAATGAGATGATGCTCTTGTTTTCTATAACATGTCTTTGGAGACAATGCAAAGAGCAGCATATTTTGTGTTCAGTGCTTACTGATGGCTGCGTCTTGGTTTATTTGCAGCACATCGTGTGTGTTTGTGTGTATCAGCAGCAATGTGCTATCAGTGCCCCCTGCAGTAAAACCAAGGGGGAATAAATAGATGAGGGAGCAAGAGAGAGGCACCAATGAGGAAAGATAGCACAGAGAGGGAGAACAAGGGGATCGTTTTCATTATCTGCAGCACACAGAGGAACCTAATCATACTCAAACAACAGAGAGGTCTTATAGCCACAGATCAGAATCCTCCTGCGAGGTGTTGGTAATATACAAACCATGCTGCACCACTGATATTTATACCAATCACACAATGAAACATATGAGTCCAATTAGATTTTTTGTTTTTGTTTTATTATTTTTATATTTTGTATTTGTAACAGGTAATATGTAGTAACACCAATGTATGCAGTTCAAAACACTTTGATGTAAAGCATCAATCAGATGAACAGCGGAACATGACAGTTGAACTGTAAGTGAGAAGATGAAAACAATCCTTTAGACATGTATTTGTTCTTCTTAACAATAGATATTAGGTTTGTCATTAATATATACAGAAAAGCAGCCTCCTAAAATATATATTTTTATTTATTCATTTAATTCTCAATTATATCTCTTATAGATTTATCCTTCATATAAAAAGTCAGTCAATACATTTTAAGTTTCAGTGAAGGTTTTTATTTTTTATCTTTCATAGTCAGTAAACCTGTACAGTATAAATAATCACATTTCATGGTGAAAATGTCCGACAATTAAAAATAAATATTGTCAACAGAACACACACGCCAATATAATAATTTAAAAAAAAATCAACCCATTACTCACTTTTCTTGCGATTGCATTTATGTCAGTAGATTTACAGGAGTTACAGCTGCCGTGAGCATATCTGATAGATTCATTGTGTGTTAACAGGGCTGCATATATTTAACATCTGCTGCAGATATCACCTTCTCCTAGCTGAGAGCAGGATGTTACAAACTTGCGGTCGGCTGATTTCTATCATTCTTCTCTTCAAAGTAGAATCTTGTGTGTCTCTCTGATCAGATTGCATCTTGAAATGTGATGCGTGGATAATGTGAGTTTTTCTGTATCATTTCCTGCATCGTCAATCGCAATATTTATTCAAAAACATAATTTATCGTCCGAATACTGAAATTATTAATCGTTTTCTGTAATAATTCATTTAATACTATATAATTTAACACATTCCACTTTCACATGTGTTTCACATTAATTGTTTTTTATAATTTAATTAATTAATTTCTTTTCACATTAATAATCTACGTTATTAAAAGTCTGTTGTATTTACCCACCATCTAAAAATCACCCATTCTCCATCCATTGCTCTCCTGTCTTTGGAACAGTACCAAGGCTTTTGGAGCATTTTTTTCTGGTCTCTGAGACTCTGTGGTTTCAGTATTGAAGTGCTGCTCCTCTTGTCTCTAGCCCTGGCTCCAATAGATGGCATCACAGCACTTCTGTCATCCACTGCTCCTCTACGCCCATCTATCTCCTCTCCTCTCCTCTCCTCTCCTCTCCTCTCCTCTCCTCTCCTCTCCTCTCCTCTCCTCTCCTCTCTGCCAAACCTGGGGTAACAAACTAAAATAATCATAGCTTTCAAATTAAATCTCAAGAAATATTCCTGTTTTTTTTTACCCTAATACAGTCAGCGTATAGTATTTAAAGTTTTAAAGAATTCAGATTTAATTTGGATTTAAACAGAATATAGATAAATTGATAATGATTTAGATTTGGAATCAATTCTTTCGTAATGATGAGAGCGAATATACATCTGATCCTCCAATGCAAAGTTTTTCATCACAGAAATGACACATTTGATAAGAGATTTAATAGCAGTAGTTTTTTATTTCAACGAGAATGTTCCTCCTGAGTTAAAGAAAACAGCTTGTATACACAATTTTTAAAAAGAAATTGTTTGTACCACAAGTGCTCATATTTCACAAATAGATTCATTCAATTAATTTGATATATGATAGGAAGAAATATAGCTCTGTGTCATTTCTAATGTCCTCACTAATTTGACGCCTGTTGAAACAAGTCAGTCCTGTAACTCAGTGTGATCCAATATATGGCTGACAGTTATGACTCAGGATTATAAACTGTGAGCGTGTGTGTCACCACGCCATGTCTCTGTAATGTGATTAATCTTACTCCATTATAGTGGCCTCATTTGTTCTCACAATGCACTGTTTTATAGCAAATTACCACAGGTTTTTATTGGCTCGTGCAATAACTCAAAATCAGAACCTTTGCTGCCTGCATAAAATCATATTTGGCTGACGTGAAAATAGGGTTTCTGCCATTTTTTTGGCTTGAACAGCAGACACCCTTAAATCTGCTGCCTCTGCTTCCAAGTGAAAATATGTGTGTGTCAGACGTAATGTGTTTTTGTGTGCGCGAATCCCCCGCTGGTCTGTTTCCTGCAGACACGCCAGAGACAGAAGAAAAAGATAGTCAGCACGAATAATGGAACGTTTCTCTAGCAGCAAATGTATAAAAGGGGGCTCCTGAAATGACAAATGATTGTGGCTTAAAACAGGCAGAGAGTGAAGAGAAAAAAAACAACAACAAAAAAAATGCATTCATTAGAAATTATGGATGGCAAAGGAGCAGCGCGTCGGCTTCCAGGGTGGCTAAATGTCGTGATGGGAATTTGTGAATAAATAAAGAGAATGCAAGGAAACATATACAGAGTGAAAAAAAACATTATTATATATATATTTCTCAATTTTCTCAATCTTTCAAACACAGATTTTTTTAAAAATCTTCAAAGACCTTGTGATTTCTATTTCTTTTTTGTTTTTGATATTTTGAAAAAAAACATGTACGTACAATTTTACATGCTGTTAAAACAAATGTAAAGATGTATATTGTTTAGTATTTAAGTATTATCTCTAATAGTACATGGATACTATTTGAAAAATGTTTCCTGTATGTATGTATAGCACCTCACTGATACTGTACATAGACAAACATGTATTTAAATTAATGGTCTTTTGTGTGCCTGTTATTTCCTCCTGTGATGCCGGTATCACATAGCAGCACTGTTACGTTTGAAAGTTGGATTTAGTCTTTTTCAACTTCTCAGATAAAGGTATCATATCAAAATGACAGCTGCTGCTTTTAATATCCTTTAATGTCATTTAAATCTGTAACTGTTGTGTGCAGACTGACAATCTTCCTCTTTGTGATTTTGTGGACTAATGAGACATCTCCTCTCCCTCTCTGTGCCCAAGTCTCTATCCTAATTTCTTAAGGCTGAAACACAAAGACTAGGCTGCAGTGTGGCCTCAGCGGAGATCCATGCTGACCTTGATTTGACTGAATAAAGAAAAAAATACAGAGAAATAGGGGGGGGGGAGTGGCGGTGTGAAAAAAAGAGAGAAATAACGGTGGTGCAAAGCATTTTTAAAGTGGTATTGATCAAAGACTATCATTTTAGCCAATTAAAAGAATGCAGGGAGGGAGAGAGGCTTGATTTTACACTTTGCCATCTTCTCTTTGCTGTGCACCTCCAGCAATGTCACATCCCTGATTAGCAGAAAGGGGGGATCTGGAATAATGTGTAATACCAGACCAGAGGAGAGGAGAGGGACCTTCAGATGTGAGTGTGGAGAACAGTGCAAGCGTCTGCTATCCTGCCAACATCAGCTGCTCAGCCTAAAGGTTACAGCATGGCGGCTGCTGCTTTCCATGAATACAGAAATGAATATACATGTAGGAGCACTCTCACAGTAGAGATAAAGCATCATTGTTTTAAAATCTTTTTTAAAACAAAGTTTCTTTTGTGCCCATGCTGTCATGTTAATATATTTTACTAACAGCTGAATCTTAAAACACTGTACTGTACAACACTTACACTTATAAAAAGGAAGGCTGGAACACTAGGAATTAATTAAGAACTGATTAATTAATTAGATTTTGTTCAACAAAACATTACTTATGGAATGTGATGCAATGTTGAAGACTGAGTTTATTGTTCCACTGATTTAGCCTTTTTGATCACCATAAGTCCCTTGGTACTATCTATTTTGTATTTTTTAAATCGACAATTTTAATTTTGACAAGATAATAATCTAATACTTCAATATTGTTTGATTTAAAAAAAAAAGAATTACAAGAGAACCATGTACATTTTATTTTTCAGGCTATTATTTTGTTTTTGTCTTTTTAAGCTATCATGACAGATTGTGTAGGCCCAATGAAGGCACAATTTGGATGAAATTGAGGAAAGAATATTTTTGTTCCACTTCCACAATTCTCTTTTATTTTGTCTTCCTCTATTCTGGGTGTCCTGAGATGTTCCTCTCCTCCTCTTCCTCTCATTCGTTTTGGTCTTCCATTAGCAGGCTGTTATTGTATTGTTTGCTGCACATTTTAATGCTCAGATTGTTGTGTTTACTTAACATTTTTTAATATAAATAATAAACCTATCATATTGATCCTATTACTGTTACAAGTATGTGTAACTAAAGCTTTATACACGTATTATTCTTATTTTTCTTATAGATGCATTGTCATCTATAGTCACTATACACCGAGTGAATTCTTGCTGCTGTAAATACTCACTGTAGAGCATCAAATGAGTATTACTCTAACCTGACAATAGACAAATGCAGTTTTATATTTGTGAGGCAAGACAATTAAACAGAAGGTAGAGAAATAAAATAACACATTGTTTATTTTAATCTTTTTGACAGCCTTTATTTTTTCTGGTGGTGAAATGACAACAGGAGTCATTTCCTAATGATGTTGTGTCAATGTTAGATAACTGGATTAACTGAACTACATCCCCACTTAGGTAAAGTATATTAAACGAGTTCCATCTGTTCACTGATTTGCTGAAGATTTACGTAAGAAAACACCAAACTTGAGGCCTTTAAACACCTTCACACACACACACACACAAACACACACACACACACACACACACACACACACACACACACACACACACACACACACACACACACACACACACATACATGCTCATACACATTTAATGTATTACTCACAGATCAAATACAGGCTTCACACCTACTGCCTTCCCCAGAGAGAGAGTGAGTGTGTGTTATTAACCCCAACACCACTGCTGCTTGTCTACTGGCATTAACCCCATAATCCTCTCCTCTTTTCCCCTTCACACTACTCTTTTTCCACTTCCTATTCTTTTCAGCAATGAAGTTCAATGAGTGCAGTTTTCCTCTCCTCTTTAACACATTTATTCTTTCCACATTTTTCATTTTATCCTCTTTCCCTCCATCTTACTACAGTTGGTAAGCAGCAGAGGTTAGACACCCCCCGCCCCCACCTCCCCCACCAGGTCCCAGAGGTGCTTTCTGCTTAACAAGGGTGGATATCTGAAAATCAATCATCTGCCTTAAAAGAACATCCTTGATCCCCATCTGCTTCAGAGGCTTACACACACACTGCAAACAAACACACACACACACACACATGCACACACACACACACACACACACACACACACACACACACACACACACACACACACACACACACACACACACACACACACATTGCTCTGCCTTTGCCTTGCCGGAGATCCCATCCCAATATTTGTTGAGTGTGTGTGATCCTGCCTGCTTTCTCGAGGGCCCCAGAGAGCCAATGTCAGTGCTTTCCCGGGCCCCCTCACACTACCTGGCTGGGGGCCTCGCACTTGGCCCTGCTCCCTTCCTCTTTTCTTTTCCTTCTCTCCCTCTGTCACTTTTCTGTTTGATTAATCTCTAAATCTGTGTGACACATGGACGAGGCTTCTACACTGCCAGGGAACAGAGAGCATTAGTGTGTGTGTGTGTGTGTGTGTGTGTGTGTGTGTGTGTGTGTTTACAGCAAAAAAAGTGAAACGCTCAGCTAATCCCTTTAGCAAGCTGTTAGATGCTGCATTGCTTTTGGGTGGTAACAGTGGCACTAGCAGAGCCGAGTGATAATCTCACATCTTTATAAAGCGCTCTCAGCCATGTTGACCTTTTGACCTTCTTCGCTTGGTGATCCTCAAACTTTAAAAGAATGTTTAAATGCAGCGTGTGTTTTCCCTGAAAGCTCACATTTATAAACCCACCTTGTTTCTTTATGATCCTGGTAGTAACAGCACAGACTGAGTCTGTGGTAGCAAAATATAATGTTTCATTTCATGCTTCTCATGATGCAATTCATGTACTCGTTCAGACCTCAAGTAGCATTTTATATATATATATTATTATGTGCTTTCTTGTTTTAAAAAAAAAGGTTTATTTTTTTAAATAGTGTGGGACAATAAAGGAGCTATCTGAAATACAATTTTCCTTTAAATTGGAGATGAAGAGTTTGTCCATTTAATAGGGTTAGAATGAAGCCCTTTTTTTCTGCACCAGTCATTTTAAAATCTAAATATAAGGCTTAATCCAAGACCAAATATTAGATTAGATTAGATTAGATAGCTCCTTTATTGTCCCACAGTGGGGAAATTCACAGTGCTACAGCAGCATTGAAAGAAGTTACAAAAAAAAAAAAAAAAAAAAAAAAAATTAAAATTTAAGTAAAAACAATATACAGATATAAAAAGATATATATAAATATAAAATGTATTGCACTGTTTTGGTTGTATACACAATGGCTATATATATATATAAATATACATTTGAGGATCTTTAATCTGTGATTTTTGACTATAAAATTATGTTGAATTTGCCATTGTCATGTCACATTTCAGTACCTTGAGTGTACTCAGTATGTGAGGAAACAATATATGGAAAAATGTCAGCAACACAGAAAAAAGTTGTTGCACGCAAAGCGTCAGAGGAGGATGGAGCCCTAACTTGGCCTCCAGGAAGTATTTCTACAGGGCACTTTGACCATGTTTAACAAAGACAGAAAAAAATGAAAAATGTACTATGCCCACTTAAAGTAGTGATCTGTGACATTTTCATATCAGCTGTTCTCGAACACTGTTCTCTCATTGTACTGTAATTCTACATACCAATAGCTATATATTTAAGATGCAACCATTATCTTTCTCTAAAACAAACTGGATCTTAACTCCAGTGTTAAAATAAAAAAAACATTAATATACACATAATTACCATTGTTACACTTTAGGGTGCATTGCATAGAAAAGTTCACAACAACCATTATAGCAATAATACAAATCTGAAAGAATATTTGTAATAACTATGAAACCAAGATTCATATACAATCACTAAACAAAAATTCTGAAATTTCTTACTAAAAAATGCAATTTTCCTTGAAACAGATATTATACGAACTATTTTTTAGTTAGAATAGTAAGCATTAAATTGCAAAAGAAGAAAGGATAGCCAAACATTCCTCACAGCAGCTTATATCACATGGTGATGTGTGTAAACACACTGTGTAGCAGATGCTGTAGTTAATGCTAAATGAATATTGACACACCCTTAGTGTCTGGGAGTCATCAGTGATTCTACATCCTCTGTTTTGGGACTCTTAACTAATAATATTATATAGAATATCAAAAAAAAATATTAGAGGTACGAGCGAGTCAAAGACCTTATCTACACAAATTTACTGTGGGAAGCCCTTAAACTCAGATGTTTGTTGAAATAAGACATTCCATTTGGAATATAAATGCACAAATCTTGAACTAACATTACAGCAAGAATACACAAAGGTATTGATATATTGCCTCTTGCCTGCATCCTAAAACAGTTTCATTGCCTATTAAAATCCCCACACCAGTTAAACCCAGATTCCTCCCCCTCCTCCTCCCTCAAGGCTCCATTGTGTTCCTGTATCCCCCCTTCAGTAATTACACCCAAAGTCAAAAAAGGGTCCTGTCAATCAAGCACTCAACTGTCACTTTCTCCTCTTTGTCTCTCTCGTCTCTGTCTGTCAGATCACTACGGGGCTGTTCAGCTATGTGTGTGTGTGTGTGTGTGTGTGTGCACGCACGCATGTTCTGTTTTCTGAGTTTGGACTTTTCTATTTCTGTTGTAGTCTAGTTGAGTTGTACAGTCAAAATGTTTCTGCTTCGCCTCATTAACCAGAAAGGTGAGGATTAGAAAATCTAGTATCAAAGATACAGTAACAATTTACAAATACTCCCTTACCTTACTTAAGCAGAAATTTTGTATATCTTTGACTAGAATTCTTATTTTTCAGTTCGTTTTTTACTACTTTTTTTTTTATTATTGTTGTTATTCGACAATAAAGAAAAAGTCAACTGCCCAAAATGAGATCAAAACTAAAATATTTGATAAAAATGTATTTGTAAGCATTTTCCCTTACATTACTTTTACTTTTATACTAGTAGTTTGGAAACCAGAAACTTTACGCTTTTACTTGGGTAAATATCTTGAGTTGATACAGAGTATCTTTAAACCCTAGTATCTATTGTACATGTGCATATAAGCCTTTCCTGTTCGTTGACCTGCCGTCGCAATGTAATATCATGTCAGCATCAGACGTTCTGGAAAATGTCTCTATATCTCAAGTTGGCTATAATTCACAGCAGTTGTGATTAAGAGGTATAAAAAGCTCATAGAAATATTCTACACTGTTGTTTTACATGTTCCGGTCTTCCTCGTGACTAAAAATAGTACAAAAGTAGGAGTTACAAATACACGAATGGTGCATTTTTAGTGACGTTTAGTGATTAATAGACAAAGTGAAGATTATTGGGTTGATGTTCAACATATGGATTAAAAATAGAGAAGTAAATCAGATTGTTTATTTTTTCTGTTACTCTTTCTGAAGTGACAACATCATGTGTCACTAACAAATCATTAAAAATTTCACATGAATTTGATCCCCACACTCACACACAGACTTCCTTTGGTCCAAGACAACACAACAACATTACCAGAAATAAGAAAAGGAAGTAATTATTATTAGTATTTTGCCACTTCTATATCTATAAGGAGAAATAAACAGAATCATATTCTCATACACACACACACACACACACACACACACACACACACACACACACACTTATTTGTCATATAAAACCATCACTCTAGTCAACTTCATGGCCAATCATTCAAATCTCTTTCTCTCCCTCTCTTTCTCTCTCTGTCTCTTACTCACACATGCGCACACACGCACACACGCACACACACACACACACACACAGACACCTCCAGTGAGTGTGGGGCTAATAGGGTTAATTGTCATGTAAAACCATCACTCTAGTCAACTTCATGGCCAATCACTCAAATCTCTCTCTCCCTCTCTCTTTCTCTCTGTCGTTTACTCACACACACACACACACACACACACACACACACACACACACACAAACACACCCTCCCATTCGATCTTGCCTCGCCCAGATGGCCTATTTCCCAGTGGCTGTGTGCTGTGGCATGACATGGCATGAATGTTGGTTAGTGTGTGTGTCTGAGTGAGTGTTTGTATATGTGTGTGTGTGTGTGTGTGTGTGTGTGTGTGTTTGACCCTAGTAGGCCACAAGGGGCTTTGCGGTGAACAAGGCACATCTTCTCCGTCTAATTAATTTACTATTATATAGCACCTGTTTCAGGCTAGATAGAACTGGGGGCGCGCACACACACACACATACACATACACACACACGCACACACACATACACACACACACATACACCATGAAATGGAGAGTTAATGGGGGAGGTAGGGCAAAGAGGCATGAATGGACAGATGAGGAAGAAGAGAAAAGACACATATGGGGGAGGGAGCATGGGACACATGAAGGAGAGAGGAGGAGGTGAGGTAAGGACTAGGAAGAGGAAGGAGGGAGTGAAGGAAGCAGGCGAAGGGTGTGTGTGGGAGGCAGTAATAAATGGATTTTGAACTGATTATATTAAGCTGATCCTTTGATCATGTTTAAGGCCTTAAAATGGAAATATGTTTTCTCTGATGGAGGAAGGAGGGGCAGTGTTGGTGGAGAGGTGGGGGTGGGGGGGGTTTCTCATTACATCTCTTCCCTAGGAAAAAAAACACATGCAACACAGTTTTACAGAATCATATCCTCATCTATCATGTGATTTTGCTTCTATCATTTCCCTGCATGTTTTGTACAAAAATTGAAGAGTACATATTTATTTCTATCTGACATTCACATTCAGGCCCACAGGTGTGTGTGCCCGGCAGTCCACAACCCAAATATTCAGTCTATCAAATAAGGCTTAATAAACCAGAATAAAATATGTTGGAAAGCTCGAATCAAAGAATTTGGACATTTATTTTTCAAAGAAGGACCCCAAACAAATAATCGATTATCAAAATAGTTGGCAATTGTTCACAACTAATCATTAGTTTGTAGCCATTGTCCCCATACAAAACTATATGAAAAATGAAATCGAACTTGTTGATATACACTGTAAGATATTACTTCCAGAATCCTGACATCTATATTGTGCTCTCCTGCTCTACAGCTGTTTGAGTTTGATTATGTCTCTTATAATTGAAAATGGCTAGTCAAGACAAGTCAAAATCATTGGGCTTTACAGTTTTTACAGAAACAACACAACATAAAACAGAAAATATGACATTAGGCAGAATAACAGAAATATATTGAATTGTGGTATAAGTGGAGGATGCATGGATCCATCTCAGCTTCCAGGTGAACCAGGACAACAACAGAAGATCCTTCAATAGTTGCACTGCAGCATGTTCTGAGAATGAGAAAACAGAGAAAACACAGGAGAGGATGTCAGATACATAACAGATGTATAAAGTACATCAGTGTGTCATGACTATTACAGATGGATCCAGCACAATTACAGTGGCTGGCGAAACTATGTGCCCCCCTTGAACTTTGTGACCTTTTGCCACATTTCAGGCTTCAAACATAAAGATATAAAACTGTAATTTCTTGTGAAGAATGAACAACAAGTGGGACACAATCATGAAGTGGAACACACTTTATTGGATATTTTTTACTTTTTTAACGAATAAAAAACTAAAAATTGGGCGTGCAAAATCATTCAGCCCCATTGAGTTAATACTTTGTAGCACCACCTTTTGCTGCGATTACAGCTGCAAGTTGCTTGGGGTATGTCTCTATCAGTTTTGAACATCGAGAAACTGATATTTTTGCCCATTCCTCCTTGCAAAACAGCTTGAGCTCAGTGAGGTTGGATGTAGAGCGTTTGTGAACAGCAGTTTTCAGTTCTTTCCACAGATTCTCAATTGGATTGAGGTCTGGACTTTGACTTGGCCATTCTAACACCTTGATATGATTTTTGGTGAACCATGCCATTGTAGCTTTTGCTTTATGTTTTGGATCATTGTCTTGTTGGAAGACAAATCTCTGTCCCAGTCTCAGGTCTTTTGCGGACTCCATCAGGTTTTCTTCCAGAATGGTCCTGTATTTGGCTCCATCCATCTTCCCACCAATTTTAACCATCTTTGCTGAAGAAACGCAGGCCCAAACCATGATGCTGCCACCACCATGTTTGAGAGTGGGGGTGGTGTGTTGAGGGTGATGAGCTGTGCTGCTTTTACGCCAAACATAACGTCTTGCATTGTTGCCAAAAAGTTCGATTTTGGTCTCATCTGACCAGAGCACCTTCTTCCCCATGTTTGGTGTGTCTCCCAGGTGGCTTGTGGCAAACTTTAAACGACACTTTTTATGGATATATTTAAGAAATGGCTTACTTCTTGCCACTCTTCCATAAAGGCCAGATTTGTGCAGTATACGACTGATTGTTGTCCTATGAACAGATTCTCCCACCTCAGCTGTAGACCTCTGCATAAAGGCCCATGATCACTCTGGATGATCATGGGCCTTTATGCAGGCCTTTAAGCCTCTTGGCTGCATCTCTGAGTCTTCTCCTTGTATGAGCTGAAAGTTTAGGGGGACGGCCAGATCTTGGTAGATTTACAGTGGTCTGATACTCCTTACATTTCAATATTATTGCTTGCACAGTGCTCCTTGGGATGTTTAAAGCTTGGGAAATATTTTTGTATCCAAATCCAGCTTTAAACTTCTCCACAACAGTATCTCGGACCTGCCTGGTGTGTTCCTTGTTCTTGATGATGCTCTCTGTACTTTAAACAGACCTCTGAGACTATCACAGTGCAGGTGCATTTATACAGAGACTTGATTACACTCAGGTGGATTCCATTTATCATCGTTAGTCATTTAGGTCAACATTGAATCATTCAGAGATCCTCACTGAACTTCTGGACAGAATTTATTGCACTGAAAGTAAAGGGGCTGAATGATTTTGCACGCCCAATTTTTTCGTTTTTTATTTGTTAAAAAAGTTTAAAATATCCAATAAAGTGTGTTCCACTTCATGATTGTGTCCCACTTGTTGTTGATTCTTCACAAGAAATCACAGTTTTATATCTTTATGTTTGAAGCCTGAAATGTGGCAAAAGGTCACAAAGTTCAAGGGAGCCAAATAGTTTCGCAAGGCACTGTACAAGTAAAACTGCTGGCTTAAATATTTCACCCTCATCACATCTGTTTTTAATATGACAGAATAAAATAGTCGAAACACCAATTCAAGAATTTCTCCTCTTGATTTAGCATCAGAATAATCTCTTTTTCTTATGACCGTCAATCTTTTGTAATTTAATGCTAGAAAAATGATTTCTCTGAATCAACTTTCCATGTCAGAAAAGCCTTGCCATCAAATGCTTTACCTCAAACGCTTCTAGGATCTGCACAGATATGAATTTTTTCCTAATGTCTGCTGCAGAGGATCACTGGATTTTACTGCAGTCTGCACTAAGTGAAAATCAGATTAATTCAGTGTGTACTTTTTTGCTACAATATTAATTTTTAATTTGCTCTTGTCAATCCATCTTCTTAATGGTAAAGCATAAATTATGGTGTTTAAAAACAAAAATAACCACAATCCATAACTAGGGATGCACCGATGTGAAAATTTCGGCCGATATCAATATCCGATATACATATCAGCAGTTACTGCCGATATCGATATTTGCTGATATCAATATATGTAGAGAAAAAAAGTTTTCTGTAGTGTCACAAATTTAGTACAGACCATAAAAAACACTGTACATTTGAAAAGCACAACAGTGCTCTTTATTTAAAGGAAGGCTCACTGTAAAACTCTGTCATGTGGTTAGAGGAAGTACGGCGGAGCGGACCCGATGGAGCTCAGCGAAGGCGCATTTTTTTTTTGTCTTTTCGGGCGATGCGATGTGACGGAGGAGCCCGCTAGGACCAGCTAGCTTAGCGCATCGCTGAGAGACACGCAGACAGCGACCCAACTAACAGTAGCGGTTTAACTCTGCCAATTGTTGACATCGGCCAGAATTTGTTGACATTGGACCGATGCCGATAAGTTAAAAAACGTGACATATCGGCCGATATATATCGGTTGGCAGATATATCGTGCATCACTATCCATAACACATAAAGCTTATAAAATTATTTACCTCCAGCTAATTAAAACTTTCACCCAGCAGAACTGATTGGTCCTCATAGCTGCCTGTCAGCAGCCAAAACCAGAATCAATCCACATGATTGGGCAGCCGAGCTGAATGGCTTATGGCCATTCAGCTCTGTCCTGTAAAGATACAGACGTATCTTTACAGGACAGGGGAGGTGGTCATGAGATGGACACTTGCACAGGTGGGAACTGCCCATTACACAGTTTGTTTACATACACATTCAACATGCCTGTGGTAATGGTTGGATTAGTCGGTCTACATGGACTTCTGTCCTCCTCCCAGTGTACATGTGGTGCAGATGTACTGATAAAGTCACATCTCTTCTGCTCTGATAGGTTGTTTTTTGACAATGAAAGTTGAAAGCCCTGTGAACTAGCAAGTCATCAATGCACAGGCAAACTGGCATAGTTTTTCCTTCCTCCTCCTGGCAACGGTGGATAGTCTGCACAATTGGCAAACCGTGGACAATTTACAAATGTGTGCAACACATACTTTCTGTTGGCTCTAACTTACCAGCTTCTTCAGGTTTGCTTGGTTTACCTTTCGCATGGTGTTTGGCTTCCAGGTTTAGGGGCATGGACTCGAGCACATGGGCGCATCACCTCAGCTGCAGTCTGATTTCATCTAACATGAACCTTTAAACAGGTTTGTGTCAAACTAACACAATAATTTGATTTTGTTAGGTGTCATGTAAACATACTGACGTCTGCATTTCAGAGCTTTGACCATTTTTGTGCTGTCAAAATTGAAGCCCATATCCTGATCATGATGCCAATTCTATATTTAAGGAGTAAAAAATTGCACATGCACACTCATGCACATCTCCAGTGAATGTGTTCCCCATCTGTGGGAATGAGTGAAATAAAGCATCAAAGATACAAGAACACCTCCGCTTCCAATATGTGATACACTGCCACCTCATCTCTCTGCCTCTTTTCTCTTTCTGAGTTCATTAGTTTCCAGACCGTTGCTCCTCCGGGATTACCATAACCTGTCAGCCGTGAAACACCACAAAACAATTTTCTGCTTGTAAAAAAAAAAGAGAGAGAAGAAGAAGGAGGAGGGAAGAAAAGCAGCCTACCTCGCTCTGCTGCCTCCCAGAGCCACAGGGAGAGGTAGAGAGAGGGCGGGGAGGTTATGTTACCTGTATGTTTTTCTAATGAACATCACACTGAACTAATAAAAACATGTCAGGCAGGGAGCGATGCTGCTGCACGGAGGAGAGGGGTTGGATGGAAATACTATTAAAGTGGAATTAATGAAAACAAATAACTGTGTTTCAAACAGGTGATAACTAGTTAGATATGATATCCAACTGTGAGCAGCCAAACAGGCTGAATAATGAATGATAATGAAATCAACCTGATGTTCAAAGAGGTCCTGATTAAAGGAACATTCCAGTTTATTACAAGTAAGGTGTTATTTTTGACCATTGTCTCTGTCTGTAGAGATAACGCTGTTCTCACCAGAGGAGATGCTGAGATCTGTGCATACGTGGCGACATTTCTACAACATATTGAAAAAGGGCAAGCGACAGTCAGGTTGTCAGCAAGCCAGTTTAGTGAGATAATCCACACTGAGCACATCTAAAATGTCAGTTATAATTACACAAATTATTCTACTGCAAGGCAATCGGTCAACATGTAACCTGGAGGTTATCCTGTGAAGTGTGATGGGCATTAGCACTGCAACAATTAGTCTAATAATCAATTAGTTGCCAACTATTACAACAATCACCAACTATTTTGATAATCAATTAATTGATTTTAGTAATTTTTAAGAAAAAAATGTCCTAATTCTCTGGTTCCAGCTTCTATTCTCTTCTCTTCTTCTCACTTCTCTGATTATTTTCTGCTTACTTCAGTCTGTTATAATAGTAAACTGATGATCTTTGGGTTGTGGACTGTTGGTCTGGACAACATAAAATGACTTTAGGTTGAGCTTAAGCTTTGGGAAACACAAATTGATATTTACACCATTTTAAGAACCAAACAACTAATCAATTAATGATTAAAAAATTCATAACGAGACGGCTAGTGCAACCACCAGGCACCCATTCAAAGACAATAAATCACAATATTTCCTCAGCAAAGAAATAAAACAAGTTCTAGAGCATTAAACAAAACTTAACTTTACCCATAATGGTAAATTATTGCAGGGTTGGTGAGAGATGTATGTCACTGTTTCAACACTAGGTTTTGATAAAACCGAACACACTGCAAATTAAAAATGAGACTCCTCAGTGTTAAAAGTGGAGGTGGATGAAGCTGTGTTCCAGTGAATATTGGCCTAGTTGAGCATGAATTACTCTATTATTTTCTATCAGGCAACAAACATCAACAGAACCAGATGTACTGTCCACTCACCTCTGGAGAAAGTAGATATTAGCTGAAATTAAAAAAAAAATCTTAGAGGTTATTACCAACCATTTTTCAAAAGAAGTTTTATTTTAATTCTGACCACTTAAACAAGCATTTCCTTATGTATTTCTCCTTCCTGATTATTTATAATAGGAAAAAATGTAATTAGCTGTGTTCAATTAGAAGTATTTCCATTTCAGTTCATTTTCAGGTGGCATAAAAACATCTTTTGCTTTCCATAGAGGGGACAATGCCATATTTACTGAGCATTGTGCCAACAGATGCTCTGTATTTGTGTGTGTGTGTATGAAATGTATAGATCCTCTGGAGGTTGTGTGTGTTTCTTTATCCTCTCGATCCCTCTCTCTGTTGTGTAGGCTATGGGGGGATCTGTTACACACACACACACACACACACACACACACACACACACACACCTACACACTGTTGGATACATGGAGAGATGGGGAGGAATATTGGGCTCATACTTATTTAGTGCCCCATTCCTTTTGTTTGCAATTAAACAAAAACATACACCATAAATAACTTGTAATTTTGATTGTATTTACTAAAAAGGAAATTTGCCACATTTCAGATTCTAAGGCTCTATGTAACCCATACTGATTAGGGGGTGGAAGAAATTATCAACATTGCAATTATAACCTCTCATATGTTTTCAGTACGTATAACAACAAATATCAATATAAAAAAATCAAGAAGAACTATTTTTAAATTTTTTGTGAGAGGGAAAGATTAATATCAGCAATATAGGTCCTGGACAGGACTTACACTGTGGATTCTGTGAAACTGTCACATCAATGCAATGAACAAAAAAAAGATAATTACTGCTTTTTATTATTTTTTCTTTAAATATAACATGGATTGTAGATTAATTGTGTTTCAATGTATCAGAATTCCAAAATATTATAATATAATGATAGCATTGCATCACAAGTCACCCTGTGATTCTCACCTGTAGCAGTGATACAGTCATTTTTTACAGATGATGCATTTCAGTAGTAGTGCAGCATTGTTTAATATCCATTTACCAGCCAAGCTTTAGTCTCTCATATGTCCTCTTTGTTCTTATAGTGACAGATACTGACCCAGGACCAGTCACGCATCAGTCAAACCTAAATCTGATGTGTTACACTATTTGGTATGTACTGTGTGGTTTGGGGGAACTGTGTTTTCAAATTTTGGATCATTAAAGACCTCCAGATTCTTCTCTTCAGCCTTTATAAATAGGGTGAACCTTATTTTCTGAGGAACCTTATTTAAACTGCAATAAACCAGTCAGACTTGAATGTGTGTGGACTGGAATTCCAGTTGAAAATGGCTTTAAACTGATCTGGCAATTTAAATAATTTGAAGTGGGTTTGATGCTAATTATATATTTTTAGGAAAAAATAAACACATACACACTTGTTCACACATATACCATCAAAGTGTTGGGCACGCGCACACATACACACACATCTCTAACAAGCAGCTGTTTTCCATCCTAATATTTATTTCCTCACTTTCTCCTTCCTCTTATTTCCACATCAATGTGTGTCTGTGTGTGTGTGTGTGTGTGTGTGTGTGTGTGTGTGTGCGTGTGCAGGTGATTACAGTGTGAAGGCTCCCCTACTTACCTTGGACTGAACAATAGAGAGCTGTGAATAGAAGCTGCTCACATGGTTTATTATAATGGCCTCACACACGGCTTGTATGTGTGTTTTGTGTGTGTGTGTGTGTGTGTGTGTGTGTGTGTGTGTTTGAGACATATAGAACAATGCATATGGTGTTGGCTGTGTAATTACAGGCGTAATCTTACTATGCAGATGGTTTCATTCACCAGAGCAGGGGAGATGTAATGACATAAAGAGTATAGGTTGCAATATATTAAGAATAATATAGGCTTACTATGGTTTGTGCTGTAGTAATGCCCCCCTCCATGACACATGGCATGCTCCAGAAAGGTGAAATTACAGTGTGTATCACAGAGCTGTGGAAATAATGGGTGTGTAGTTCAGCAGCCACATGTGACACTGTACTAGTGGGGTAAAAAAAGAGAAAAAAGAATGGAAATTCCACTGAATCAGATGCAGATGCAACCATCACTATACCATCAATGAATCAAAGCTACACATGATGTTTCTACCCTTCAATACTGTACAACCTTACAATACTGTACTGCCCAACGGCAATACAGCCCTGTCCTTTTAAAGAAATACCAACGTTAAAGCACAACATGTAGAAACTTTTGCTTTCTGTATAGATATATATACAGTATATATACAGTATATCTACTGTAGATGATGCCACAGATTATTTTTGCATTTATTCGAAATAGGTGTATCTGATATCAAATGATTTCAGGTATTGCCGTTGATACCTGTATTACAATGTGTGTATAATGTATTATGCATGTGTATGGTAGCATGTTATGTAGGCGTGTAATGCACTTGGTTACAACTTGTGCATCAGTTGAGCAGATTAGTGTTGTCCCCAGTCACTTTCCCTGTGGTTGGAACATTTGTAGTAAAATAAATGAATTGGCACAATGTGTTGGACGATGTTGCCAAGTGGAACATCTACAAAAAAAAGGACGATGCAGACAAATCTTGATTGCTGGTCTGTTTTTTTACGGTAATCGACTAATGAAAAATATATTTTCTTTTCATTACATAATATAAATTTACTGTATGAATATGAATATTTGGGCCAAACTAAGAAAACAAAATAATTCATGTTTTATTTTAAATATAAAATTATGAGATGTAAGACATAATGCTATGCTAAAGTGTATCTTAGAAGATGCTGCCTGTTCCCCCACAGGTAGAAGACTGCTTCTCTTGTAGGTTATACAAGTTTATTCTCATAAAACTATTACTTTATTCTCATAATATATTACTTATTATCATACAATTATGACTTGTAATTAAAAAAAAAAAAAAGATCTCTTGTAGCCATAATATTCATAATGAATGTAATTAAAGACCAGTCTGTGACAAAAAATTATTATAAAAAATAAATAAAATCTTAATATTTAATACTACAATACTATTTCTGAGGACATGAATCCTGCTGTTTGAAGTTTCAAAGACACTGTTTATGAAAAGATCTTTGGCTTCTCGGACGCTCCTCGACTGAAAATTAAACTGTATTTATGAATTTTGTTGACACTATATTTGCTTTCCAGTAATAAATTCTCTTCTCATGTGGGTTAAGATCAGCCTAAAGCCCACAGTGTTAGATAGAGATAAACTCAGATGTTACGGGTAACTGTAGATCTCTGCGGTTCTCACTCTCTCTTCCTCATTGTATATCTCTTCCTCACCCGCTCATTGTCTCCAACAGATTACGGGGGGGGGATACTTTGAGAGACAGAGAAAGAGGAGGGCAGAGAGCTGGAATCCTAAGCATTTAGCAGCCAGTTAATGTACTGAGGGATAATACGACGTGTCCACAGGCAGCGTCTTTATGTCCAATGTGTTTT
The DNA here is from genome assembly GCA_036785175.1 of Eupleurogrammus muticus. Lineage (NCBI taxonomy): Eukaryota > Metazoa > Chordata > Actinopteri > Scombriformes > Trichiuridae > Eupleurogrammus > Eupleurogrammus muticus. The sequence continues at coordinate 28,127,681 of JAYKQN010000006.1, read as the reverse complement.
TACCAGCTTCTCAGCAGCTTGGCAGTGTTTACACCCTCATAACAAGTGGCGTCTTTCAGGGACCCTTCGGTTCATTCACCATTCAACCGCCAGTCCAGCTTTAGCCTAATCCCCTCCCCCCTCCCCCTCGGCACATCGCTCCCATACAAAACACAAGATTTCAATTTTTTCACTGTAATTGCTTGGTTTTTAATTCCACGCACCCCATCAAGCCAACATTGGAGCACTAGCCAGATTTCAGGGAGGGGAGGTCATCCGGGACTGTTGGGCAGCGAAGATTTTGGGGCGGGAGAGGCACAGATTTGGGGCAGCTTGGAAGTGGAACTGGGTGAAAAGGGAAGTAGTTTGAAAGTGGCCTGCGTAGCCACGATAAAAAGTGAGAAATTAAAACGTCTTCGTTTTTTTGTGGGAACGGTGGCAGCTGAAGCTCACCGTCGTCTGTTGTGGCGGCCCCAGCTCAGAGACATGCTGGTAATCTGCTTTGCACTGGGAGAGAGGCCTGCTGGGGGAGTGTAGATGGAGGGATGGATGGGGAAGTGATCGTCGAAGGAAAAAAAGGAGCAAACTTTATCTTTGGGAGTGTGTTGCTGTGTGGTCACCCCCGACAGAGACGTGTCAGGATTAGTAACAATCAGTATGTTTACATACATGTTTCCACTTGTAATCATTATCATGTACCCAGAACAACCTAGTTATTAAGTTAACAATTATTTTAATTACAATATTAAAATAATTAAATACATTACTTTAATATAGTTCCCTCTCAGTTTCTCATTTCTGTACGAACTATAACATACCGGTATTAAAAGTGGAGGATGATTCTACTTTGGTTTACATTCTGAACATTGCTGAATTTAATTTAATTTGTCAACTATTTCGGCATTAACTGATATAGAACTGGGGCTTTAAGTTGTATCTGAGAATGAAGAGAGTCGACCAGTCTATAAGACACAGTGGTAAAATTATTATGAATTATGCATGATCCAAAGCACAAGGTGGCTACATTAATTACTTCAACATAGCTTGGATTTAAGTCAAAGGCTGAACCTCACCTGGAAAGTTACTGATATAACTTAAATAAAACTAAACATTAGCAGACAATCACCATCTTTTTGAACATGCAATAGAAACCAAGGCACTAATAGAAAGGTAATTCAAATTTAACGGGTCACCAGATTTTGTGATAAATCTGAATGTATTGTCACACAGCAACACCCAAAAGTATTAGTGCCCACCAAAGTAAGACAAGCAGATGAAAAATAAATGTTTATTTTAATAATCAAGTTTGATCCTTTCCTTTTAGAGAGGAAGCAGTTGGTCTTACATTTTGGTTGATGTAGCCTGTTTTGAAATGGTCCTGTTATTATGTATAATCATCACAATAAATATTGTTATTGCAAGAGGCTGCCATAGATCAAATATTCGATTTTAGGCCATGTTGCCTATCCATAGTAGTCACTAGACATCTTGCCTGAGAACTATACAAGATTTACTATTGAAGCCCTAATAGCCATACATTCATAGATTACTATGTTTTCCCATTATTTCCCTCCTGAGATAATTATTTCAAAATAACAAATGTTTTACCGTATATGACATAATCCTCAAGATAATAAATCTGAATTTGTTTTCCATAGATAATGATGTAATTGATTTGAAAAATTAGAAAATTAACACAATATCTCAAAAAAACTAAAAAAAAGCAAAAGCATTTGTTATTCTCCAGAGGAAAATTTGCATGCAGTGATTGTCACAGTTAGCTGCAGAAGAAGAGCAAAATGTTATGGAAAGTGGATTGACGAGTGGGTTGAACAAGATGTTCAACAAGCACTTCATAGTGTAATGTTTAATGTTTCATTTAAAGCACAAAAAAAGTTTGCACACCCAAATCAGTGAAATTTTTCCTTTTTATTTTGTCAAACTTCAGCACAGTGGGGAAATGATGTTGTAGTTCTGCCTTCTACAGTCTCAATATACAGTTTTAGAGGAAATGAGTGAAATAATGAATATTTAAAACATAGATTAAAAAAGTAACACTCCTGCAATATAAATCTTACATACATAAAAAATACATTTACAGAACAATATACGTATATACAATCATAAAGATATTCATATGCACCTTTAACCGTTTATTTAAATTGGACAACTTGTATATTAACTTAAATCTGCCCTTCCTAATGTGTCAATTTTGGTTCCTCTAATCTGAACATGGATCTGAACACAGTTAACTACTGCAGATTCACCCTCTAAACACGCATACACACCCACACACATAGATATGCTCTCATATATTACTATATAATGCTGCTATCATCTTCATGTAGACAGGAAAAAGGCTTTGATTTTCTTTTTAATTTGGCTTTTGCTTTGCGCTGGGATTGTTCCCACATCTCTCTCCCTTCTCTCTCTGTGTCACTCTTTCTGTGACTGTCTCTCTCTCTTTCTCTGTCTCACTCTCTCTCTCTCTCTCTCTCTCTCTCTCTCTTTCCCTCCATCTCCTCCTGTCTCTTCCACACCTGTTTGCGTCCCACAGATGTGGTGCTCACAGCGCTTGTACATTTGTTTGAAACAACAACACCATCTCCATCAGCAAACCCAGGATGAGCTAAAACAATCAGGCAGCATTTAAACTGAGCGCAGGCCAGCTGCACTGCCCATTACCACCATTCACATTTAGATGCACACACACCCTTTTGTAGAACGCATACAGACACTCACACAGTGGCACCGAACATGAATATACTGAATATGTCCACAAGAAAGTAGTTATTTTTCTTTTGAAGTTGCTAATTAAGGTTTGTGTCATTCCTCAGCTCATCATTAAGCTGCTTTTATTGCACCTCAACAAAGGATGCGGTTGCCTTAAACAAAAGAGGAATATTGTAACAGTTGCAGTGTTTGTCTTTCCTCTCTCAAGAAACTTTGATTTATTGCTAATAAGGATGAGCAAAGCAAATGGTCGTCTAGGAGGACCTTGGCCTTAAAGTATTTTTCAGACACCATAACTCCACAATATTTAGTGTTATTTGACACATACCATGGTGTAACCTCTCCTTATAATGACAATGATGAGTTAAGCTACAAAACAAGAGCTTCAGGTGAGTAACTGAAGGCTGCTGGCAGTGAAATCCTTAGTTTTTCACTTTTCATCATTACAATGGCAGAAGACTGTCTTCACCAGATATATTTGTTCAAAAATGACCACTTACCATAAGAGAGTTGCATCAATGCAACCTTTCATAGAAACAAGCTTTAAATTGTATAGTGTATGAATCATGGTTTTGGCTGATAGGGGCAAACGTGTCACCAACTGGAAAACATAGAAAACATAGAAATGATGCAAAGCCTAACCACACAAACAAATGCAAATAAAAAATGCTGCAAATATCAAAAATCACTCAAACCCCTAAACCAACTACAAGAGCAGCATTTTTTCTTGTAGTTTTGGGGATTTGTGTGATCTATGACCTGTTTTATGCATACAACAGGCTCTTTCTCTAAACTTGGTTCACAAATTAGTTTAAATCGATGTAAGTGATCATTATCCATTGCCAATAAAATCCATCAACCTGACAGGTGTGGCATTTCTCGGTGCTGATCAAACAGCAGGATTATTGTGCAGGTGTGCCTTGGGCTGCTCACAATAAAAGATCTAAAAGTAGCAGTTTTATCACAACATGATGCCACAGGCAATAAACTGTCTCCTATATCATTTACAAGAAATTCACAGTACATCCAAACGGCCTCACATCTGTAGACCATATACCCACACCAGCCCAGAACTTTCACATCCAGCATCTTTACCTCATCATCTGAGAATTGTCAGAGAATTCCTGCAAAAACTGTTAGAAACCATGCTTTGACATCCTCAACAGGGTTTTAATTATCTCATCAAGAGTGGACTGCTTCCTGTGTTTTCCAGTCTCTCTGGCTTCCTCTTTCCTTATGGGTTGAAGCCAAAGAGTCTGACTTGATTCTGTTGTGCCAAGCAAATCATTAAATAACTGAGTAAGATTATCAATGGGGGCCTCGAAACATATGGGCCCCAAAGACAATAAAGTTCTTTTATGGCAGGAGGGACAGCCCCCTGTCATTTATTTGCAAATGAATCCAGGAATCTTTGCCTTTCCATTCCTGCAACCCAAAGCAGGAATGGGGGTAACAATCAGCCGTTCCTGTCCCGCATGTCACGGGAGATAGAAACCAAGATTCATGCCATCTCCAGACAAGAAAACTCCTTGCCGGCCAAGACGTGCCCCCCCCCCGTTCAACGGATCCACCCAAAGCTAGTTTTTCCCCGCATACACAGCGAAGTCCGCCTAAGAAGGACCGAGAATCCCTTTTTGTTCCCGTCACAACTCTCTCCCTCACCCAAGCCAGATCAACAAGCTCCAAATCCACGCAACTCCACAAATCACTGTCACTGTCATCTTCTGGGCAGTGAATGTTAGCTGTTTAGTTTATTATTGCACCTACTTGTTTTCCAATTGTTTTATTGTTTGTTTCTGATGTTAGTTTGTTGAACCTTTTCTTATTTCAATTGTGTATATCACATATACATTTGTTTAACCTGCAAGGTTGCACTAACTTGTTTTACTTTTATTTCCCTGGTCAGAGTTAAGCTTCACTGTGTATTTTCACATGTTTTGTATGGGTCGCCAAGTCCCTATTGTTTACATTGTGGTTAAAATGGATCAGCCAATTCATTTAATTTTGCGTTATCTCGGCGTAACCGCCGTCTCGCGATTCCCCAGTCACTCATGCGTAAACAAATGGCCGCACACACACGCACTCATACCCTCTCCCACACATACACCAACACAACTTTGCATACACCCCCCCCAAATCCTTTTATATTTTAAAGAGAAGTTGTCCTAGTATTGTATGCTCTTTGTTGACAGAGCTGAGCTCTCCCCTTCATTGTACACTATAGAAATATCAATATTCCCACAAATATTGGTTTTCCTAAGTGTAGACTGATACATAAGTTTTAAAATTAGTTATTGGTCCAGATTTACAGGTGATGCCCCGTTTATTAAATGATTAAATTAATTACTTTTAATAAGAACTCTTTTCTCACTTTATTGATTATTAATTAATTGTAATAATAACTAATAGTCATCTTTGATGATTATAATTTAATACCAACAGCCAAAGGTAACTCAACTACCAATCTCTCAAATTCACCACACTTCGTCGGTAGGATTCTTACTCAGTGTATGGTTGATTTCATATATTCATTGTAGAATTTTAGACGATGTACATTGTGGATTTGCTCCTGCTTCATCTGTTTCCACATATAGTGTTCTAAAGGTTTAGGCTTAGGCAGATTAATTCCTGGATAAATTTTGACATCTTACACTAACAATGCTTTACAAGATACATGTACCAACTGATCAATCTCTCCAAAACCTTGAGTACATGTCATGTTTCTGGAGAAAAGGGTGAGTTGTTTGAGCTCAGGTTGTGTTGGTGGTACCACTCTGCAGACAGCTTCTGCTGGATTTAAGAGAGGAAGAAGAAGTAGAAGACAAAACACCCTATGTGTTCTACTGATGCTGAGATGTGATCTGTGTGTAAAAGCATACTTTATCAATCATTCAGGGTCCTAACCTATAGTACTGAGATGAACTGCAGGCTGGAGAGGTTAATAAGCTATCTCAACTCTGTGTAATTGACAAGCACACACACGCACACGCACACACACACACACACACACACACACACACACACACACACACACACACACACACACACACACACACACACACACACACACACACATGCATGGTCACGGAAAGAGGCAGACTGTTGTTTTTTTCTTCACCAATCCCTCCTCTTCCTCATTGCTTTCTTTTTTGTGTCTTTGGATTCCTGCATCTCTCCCTCCATCTCTGCACCTTCCCCTGTTTCATAGTGATGGATGTAGAAATCTATGTGTGCGTGTGTATGTGTATCTGTTGTGTATCTTTCCTCATGCGAAGCCTTGGTGAAATTATCAGTGTTATCGGCTAACTTTACCAGCTGTGTTAAATTGAAGGCAGTGATGTGGAAGAGGCATCTCTCATAACACATCCATTCACTCTTTCCTCTAACCTCCCCTCTTCCAATCTTTTTGTCTATTTTCCTCATTCCATTAGCCCCCCCACCTGGTATCATTGTCTTATTAATGTGTGTGTGTGTGTGTGTGTGTGAGGTCCAGGGGTTTTTAGAAGTCATGAATGAGGCTGGCTGGAGTTTTATTTCAGTCAATATGTACAGTAGTCATTTTTGAACTCGTTACATGGCTGTTATTGCTTATTGTGGCCTGTCATGCTGTGTAACAGGAACATTTAACTCAAGCAAAAATGCTTTTATCTCAAACCATTTAGCAGCAAATTTCTTCTTATTGGCAAAGAGGATCCATAGCGAGATATTATTATTCAGTAAACATCATAAAATATGAATTACAAAGCTGCTAAGTTTTCTTATCACAGTTTTTGTTACAAAAAGTTTTATATAAAAACACACCCGAACTGCAAAATATCCTATAGATCAGGGGTGGGCAGTTCCGGTCCTGGAGGGCCAGTGTGGCTGCAGGTTTTTGTTCCAACCGAGCAGTAAACACACCTGATTCTACTAATTACTGCTACTCTGCACCTTCATTGGTAGAATCAGGTGTGCTACTGCTTGGTTGGAACAAAAACCTGCAGTCACACCGGCCCTCCAGGACCGGAATTGCCCACCCCTGTTGGAGTGGTAACAATTAACCAATGAGTTGTTTGGTCAGAAGGCTCATACACAGTTCATTGGCCCATTAGCTCATGTCATTTTGAATGGAAGTGTTTTGAAATGTGAGTTTATATCAGATTTTGTGTCTTATACAGAAAGCCATTTTCAGCACATTTAAAAAGTGACATTTTGAATTGCAAAATATGCATAAAGAAGAAAATGTTTAGTTTCGGAGACTTGAGAGGTAATTTTGCACTCTGTGTGTCAGTTTAAATAATTGTGCTATGCATGTCATTTTAGTCTGTTAGCAATTGGAAAAACTATTAAGTATAGATTCACATTTTTTTAACAGCCAGGTACCCATATGAACAGATAAGTGCTTCCAATATATGTAATAGGGAACAAAATACAGTCATTTTGTCGAAAAATGTATTTCAAACCCTCAGCAGTGGTGAAAGAAGTTTTCTGTGATGCTTTACTTTAGTAAAAATAAACGCACTGTTGTTAAAAATATCTACTAGAATTAAACAGGTGGAAACAATCAAGGTGTGCAAGATTATCAGACTGGTGACACATGAGGAAGAGCAAGTGACCTGAAATGAGAGGAGAGTTACTTTTCAAAATAAAACAAGAAATGACAAGACATGGAGACAAGACAAAAACCCAGCTTGATCTCACTGCATGATAAAACGTACCAAAATGTAACAGAAGATTGGTGTTTTTTAGAGTGTTATATTATTATAGTTTTTAATATCTTTTTATCACTATCAAAAAGTATTTTAATGCTGTACATCATTGTGGAGCCAATTTTAGATACTGCACCATATTGTATAAATGTTTTATGTTTGTTTTTATTGTAATATTATAATATTATTATAATAGCATAAACGAATGCAGTTTAAAAAACATAATGACTTTTAAAAAAGAAAAGATCAGATGACATAGAATAACCCCCAAACACTAAGCTAATGGTTGTCTAACAATGTTGTGCCTTTGTCTGTTGCTGGATAGTTTTCCCCACATGAATCTGGCATCTGTTGCCTGCCTTTCACTTTTTTTTTCAACATTAAGTCATCACTGATAGGATTGATCACTCTGATTTGTTGTTCAGCTGCAAATCAGTGCACAAGAAGAGAAACAGAAGTATTTGTTTTATAGAACAGGCAGTTGAGTCCTTTCCTGATGATGAATTCAGACTACTGCTGCCTGCTGGTATGGGGAGGTGTTGTACAGAACATATGTGCTATTAGGCTCCTGGCTTATTTGGCCAGATGCAGGTGGTGACATTGGCTAGTTCTTTACTCTTGGTTTGTTGTGTCCAGGCCTTAAAATACATTATTCACATTGTAAAACATTAATCTGAAAAGTAACCCTGTCTGGCCCAAAAAAAGTTGCCAGCTAATGAAGAGTTCACACATTCCATCTACGCTAGCTACTTGGTTAGACCTCCTTTAGCTTTAATTACAGCGTGCATTTGCTGTGGCATTGTTTTGATAAGCTGCCATAGCCTCACAACATTTATTTCCATCGAGTGTTGTATTCATTTTTCACCAAGATTTTGATGATGGGAGAGTCGGCCCACTGCGCAAAGCCTTCTCCAGCACATCCCAGAGATTCTCAATTGGGATTAAGGTCTGGACCCTACGGTGGCCAATCCATGTGTGAAAATGATGTCTCATGGTCCCTGAACCACTTTGTCCCTATTTGAACCCATTTATTCCTGGCATTGTCACCTTGGAATACACCCATGTCATTTAGGGAAGAAAAAATCCACTGATGGAATAACCTGGTCATTCAGTATATCCAGGTAATCAACTGATCTCATTCTATGGGCTTATAATGTTGCTGAACCTAGACCTGGCCAACTCTAGAAATCCCATATCATAGACTGCACCAACAAGTTTGTACAGCAGGCACCAGACATGAAAGGTGCATCGCTTTATCTCCTTCTCTTCTTACCCTGTGCACCATCACTCTGGTTTCCCATATTTTCAGTTTTTAACAATGCTTTAGACATTTTTTATCCAATTTGAGAATTTCTGCATTCTCATTAGATGTTGTATCTGCTTGATACCAATGATTTTCTTTTGACATAATTGTTTGAAAATGGGAGGCTACTCATTGCATCAGTTTGGGTTAAATAACTTTTAACAGTTGAAAAATAATCACCCATGTCCTAATTATCCAATAGGATGCTCTTCTCTGTTCGCAAAGTGAAATCCTTTCTCCAATTGCATTAACAGAATTACAAATTTCATAAAATAATCTAAGACACAACTTTAAAAAGGATCTAAAGATCATTGCCATCCTCAGTCATTCTTCCCCATCTCGCCAGAGCTGTGTAACTCTGCTACAGTACTGTTTATGAACACACACTTAGCAACATAGTCATGCATATCACACACACATTCCCAGTTGAGTGTCTTGTTCCCATGCAACAGTGCAAGGTGGATCAGTAGTAGAGCAGAACGATTTGATATGTATTTGTGTGGGTGTGTGTGTATGTTTGGGTGTGTGTGTGTGTAACACCTGCTGTGATAGAGCATGTTCCATGACTATAGAAATCTATCTCCCTCAGTTGATTTCAACCCTTGCTTCATTTCCTTAATGACTAAAACAGTAACCTCTCTCTCCCCTCTCTTTTCTTTTTTCACTTGCTCCACCACAGCCAAGGTGCAGGTACACATGCATCTACAGGAGAAGGCTTAATTTCCTTTACACACGATTTGAATTTACATAATCAACCTAAATGGATATTACAGTCAAATGAAAAAAAAAAAACACAGTATCACTGTATTTTATTGTTTGGGTAAAATAGATTATTTCATGTAGCAAATAAAAAGATGCTGATGGAAGGAATTTTAAATGAACATTGATGTATTCTTTTCATTTTATTCTCAGCAGCTTTGTTGTGTTATTGTTGATTCAGATTTAGTCAATTTAGTCTCAATGAACTTTACATGCAACAAATATGAACATAAATAAATCAATTAAAATAACAGATAATGGAAAAGAGTCACACGATTGTAAAGATGAGTTGTTCCTATTGGGTTTAGCAGCTTGTCAATAGTGGACATTAAAAATTGAGCATTCTTTTGGTGATCATGTATCAACCTAGCAATGTGGGACTATAGTCTAGAGGAAGTTATCCACTATGGAATTACATGAAGTTAGGGTGGATAACACTATGACAATGAATAACATGGCTATTGTACTTTTATTTATATAAAGCACTTATTGATGGGTCTGACAGTAATGGCATGCTTTGGGAGCCAGGTAGGTACAAGCAGAGGAATACCTAAACATGACACACCCCAACAAAACAACTGTCCTATATTCAGCATTCAGCACTGTGGACAACCACATCATCCTTCACCATGTTCATTCCACTATTAGACTCGCTGATTCTGCATTGAACTGGTTTATATCATATATCACAGACAGAACAGGATCAGTCTTTCGCCCTACCCTTTTCCCTCTGTACATGTTGCATCTTGGTCATGTCAACAGCCAGCATGGGATCTCATTCCATTGCTATGCTGATGAAACCTATCCTACCCCCCCCCAAAAAAAAAAAATGTACACAAAAAATAAATAATAATAATAATAACTAAAAAATTATAACTTGTAGGTGTGTGTCACATTTCAAAACATCTGGGTTGTTTTTTTTTTTTTAATTATTTATTATTATTATTTTTTTATTTTAGTAATCATCATCTACGATCACATCAGATTATCTCTCCAAATAGAAGAAGGTGTTAACCAGGTGTTGTACCAGTTAAGGTAACTAGCACAAACAATAGAGAAGGGGTGGTCTGTGGGCTGTCAATAAATACTAATTAAAATATTAACAAAAAAAAACTAAAAACTGAACAAGTTATTAGTGCTACTGTACCATAATTAGTAAAGATACCAAAATGATTAAAAATTAGGATTTGTCAGTCCATGTTTCTAATCAGACTGATTGTAAGGTGGATACAGTAACACTACTATAGTATTATAGTATATTATATATATAAATATATATATATATATATATATATATAAATATATATATATATATATATATATATATATATATATATATATATATATATATATATAGAGAGAGAGAGAGAGAGAGAGAGAGAGAGAGAGAGAGAGAGAGAGAGAAACAGGTGTGGAAGAGACAGGAGGAGATGGAGGGAAAGAGAGAGAGAGAGAGAGAGAGAGAGAGAGTGAGAGAGAGAGAGAGAGAGAGAGAGAGAGAGAGAGAGAGAGAGAGAGAGAGAGAGAGAGAAATACCCAGTGCCACAGAGCATGAGAGAAAGAGAGAGTTGGGGTGGGGGGTGGAATCTATTGAAGTCGTTCTGTAAAATAGACTTTGTTCAGGTAGTCACTTTGTTTTCATGCTGATAATATTCATTTAGGGAGGTATATCTGTCTTTCTTTTCTTCTCTGCTCCTCTTCCTCGGCTTGCTCTCACTGGGTTAGCTCCTGGCCACGGGATTAGCCACCAGAGAAAATGCAGGGTAAAATTAGCCCCCGGCTGTCCTCGCGGGCTGCGACCATTGATTTTCTGCCACCGATGGAGAAAAAACGCTGGTGCTTAATGTTCTTAATACCACCACAGAGAAGGTTTTTTTTTTTTTTTATTATTCCCTTGGTTTTTGTTTAGCTTCTCCTTTTTCAGATTCCTGTGGCCTTGTATGGAAAAACACTCAAATTATTTTTTATTTTCATAAATTAATACAAAAAGTGTAATAAGCCACATAAAGTCAACAATATCAACAGCCTTTTACCATCTAAAAAACATTGCCAAAATCAAAAATATAGTGTCTAAACCAGACTTGGAGAGACTGATCCATGCATTTGTCTAGGGCAGGTTAGACTAATGCAATGGCCTGCTCACTGGTCTCTCTAAACGAGCTGTTAAACAACTACAGAACATTCAGAACGCTGCAGCTCGAGTCCTGACTAGAACCAGAAAATATGACCATAGGACTGGTCTCCTGCAGGTGCCCAGAGTCAGGACTAAACATGGTGAAGCTACATTCCAGTTTTCTGCAGCTAAAATCTGGAACAGTCTTCCAGGGAATGTGAGACAGGCCTCAACGCTGACAATGTTTAAGACCAGGCTGAAAACAGTTCTGTTTAACCGTGCATATGAAAACTTATCTACACTCTTTACTCTTTTTTAAATTAATGATGAATTCTATGTTTTATGATTTTCCTTTTGTGATTTTATGTATGTGTTGCTCTCCTTTTGTGATTTTGTGTAACTGTAAAGCACTTTGAATTGCCCTGTGTATGAATTGTGCTCTACAAATAAACTTGCCTTGCCTTGCCTAATAATATAAAACATACACTCTTAGAAACATATAGGTAATTCATGTTAAGGTGAATGCCTATTGGATAAAAATTTAACTACTAAGCAAGCTTTGGTTGTTTGCAAGTGAGAAGTCCATCTGAAGAGCCAAATGGTATCAAATGGTATCTAGGGAATTAAGGGAGTTGAGGATTTAGCTCATTATTCACCATGTATATTGGGGTCATCAGATGATGAGTTCTGAGATTGTTCTAAGGGTTTTCAGAGCTTCTTTTAAACACCTACATCATATTTTTGGGAATTTTATTTAGGATATGTGTTTTGAAGGTATTAGTATTGCCCAAAAGGTTATGAAAGCTGGCATTGGATGTTTGGGAAGAGATCAAAAGACAAAAAAACTAGTTTAAAAAAAGAATAAGAGAGAGAAGATTTGTTATACATTTTGAAATAAGATATTAGGGAAATAGAAACACAAACTAACATCTCAGTATGGCCATTATTGTCCACATAGAACAGATGCAGCTCCATGACTTAGATTATCTCTCCACCCATATTCCATATGACAGACCCAGTGGAGTTAGATGATGTGGGTAATTGCTTTGAGACAAACAACCTGATTATCTTATGCCAATCTTCCTGGGGATTCTGTGAAAAGCAGTGCAGGAGAAGCAGATGTCTGCCATTTGTTTTCACTTTCTTGCTAGTAGCTTAATCATTCCATTGTTAGGATGGAGAAGGTGTACCTGATGTATTAATGTGGAGGAGATTTCATTCAGCACAGATATAGAGACATAGGTTAAAATGATTGACCATTGTCCTGTGTGGTCACCAGTTGGTATACAGGTGCCTTCAGACTGTGTGACAACATTGTGAACAGCCCTGAGCCCTGATAACGTGTTTCACCAAGACGAAATCTTGCCACAAGTCAGTTTAGCAGTTGTTTTTCTCTCCTGTCTTCTGTGTCCAGAATATTTGAATATTATATAAATTTATTATCATATAAATTTGAATATTTGAAAATGTTCAGCCAATCAAATTTGAGAATGCCTGAATTGGTCGTCTTTGAGCCATAGTCGCCGGAAGGGCACATTAGAATTATTCATATATTTCATCCATCCATCCATCCATTGTCTATCCCGCTTATTCCCTTTTGGGGTCGCAGGGGTCTGCTGGAGCCTATCCCAGCGCGTTAAGGCGAGAGGCAGGGATACACCCCAGATGGTCGCCAGCCAATCGTGGGGCACACACACCATTCACACACCATTCACTCTCACACTCACACCTATGGGCAATTTAGAGTTGCCAATTAACCTGAGCATGTTTTTTGTATTGTGGGAGGAAACCGGAGTACCCGGGGAAAACCCACGCAGACACGGGGAGAACATGCAAACTCCACACAGAAAGGCCCCAGACCCAGGCCCAAGGCGGGTCTTGAACCTGCGACCTTCTTGCTGTGAGGCAACAGTGCTAACCACCGCACCACCGTGTCGCCCTCATATATTTCAATTCAATTCAATTTATTTGTATAGCCCAGAATCACAAATCAGATTTGCCCCAAAGGGCTTTACATTTTGTACAAAAGCAACACAACATCCCCTGTCCTTAGACCCTCACATCGTACAAGGTAAAACTCCCTAAAAAAACCCTTTAACAGGGAAAAAAAAACGGAAGAACCCTCAGGAAGAGTAAAAGAGCAGGGATCCCTCTTCAGGTGAAGAACATTACAGAGAAATTTGAATATTACAAACAATTAAACAGAAATGTAATTAATGTTGGTAGAAGTGGAGGATGAGAAGCAGGATCCACAGCTTCCAGGTTTCACCAGGACAGCATCAGACCCTCCAACATCCGTAGATCCCTCAGTGGCTGCACTGCAGCATGCTGTGTGAATGAGAAAACACAGGGCAGGACTCCGGAACCACAGCAGATTTAAACGTACAATAGTGGTCCAATAGTATCACAGATAGAAGAAGAAAAAGAAACAAGAAAAAAAAAATCACACAGACAATAATGAGAACAAGGTCACCTAAATGTTGGAATTCTCACCTAATTTTGGCAGGGAATGTTAGAGACATATTCTGATCAACTACAGAAACCTTCACCCTCATCTGTAACCAAGGTCAACACTTCATCCTTTTTATTAGATATAGAATATGTGACTGGGGGAGAGTTTTTTTTTTTTTTTTTTTTAATTACAGCACCATTGTTATGGTGGAAAGAAAATAGGAAGGCAAGTGAAACTAAGTGATTCTGTGAAATGGTGCATTTTCCAGATAATTTCAATCTCGTGGATTTATATATAAAACACAAGTAAACAAGGACATTGTCCCAAAGCAGTGAAATTATGTCTGCTGATTTGAGGCACAAATTAAACTAATATAATTGAAATTGTGCTGAATGGCTCATATAAACATTTAATATGTAAACTATGTGCATTCACAGTTTGTATTCATGTTTCAGAAAAGATATTCAGGACCAACATATGCCTGCTGTGAGACTGTGGACACATGTCTGACACCATTCGATCTCTTCTCTGTGAAAAGTGAAGCATTAATACAAACTAGACAATTCCATGGGTATTGTGAGAGTTCAGGCTGAGCTGTTGGGCTTTGGCACTCTACTGTGGATTTTTAAAACATTTTGACACCATCCTGGGGTCCTCCAGTCCCTCTGGTCATTACTGCCAAGTTTGGCAGATGTGGGATCTTTAACCGGACAGAGCATCACTTTGGATGGTGCAGAGAATTTCTTTTATCACTCTCACAAAGTTTGGTGAGCGTGCAACCTTTACATCAAAAGTTATTGAGGAAAAACCAGCAGCCAATCAGCTTTCAGCATGATGGAGTAATCAGCTCAGCCACCAAGCTGTGTTGTTTCTGTGGTGATTATGATATCAATTAAAGCATCTGTTTACACAAATCATATGTGCTGCAGACTATGCTCTCAGTCTGTCGTGTTGCAGAAGCCAGGGCCGTTGCTACGGTTACTCAAACACCCGCTGCAGCTCTTTGATGTAGAGGAGACCATTAACAATCTCAACCGACGCTCTTCTCCCAATATGTGTGGAGAAACGGCTATTTACATGCCCCTAACAACTGCTCATAACTCAAAAACTGTAATTCATAATCACAAAATGAGCATATTTTCTGAGAGGTGAGGATCTCCGGATTGTGTTGATGTATCTTTTATTTCCGTAGCTTGAAAAATATGGGCACAGGAGCAGGTTAGGTTGTAGGTTATAGCATTTAATAGTGAGAGTTCAGCGGATAGCGCCTATGTCATTTTAAAGCCAACTTCAAGTGTTGAGAGCAGTAGCCAATTGTAAACTATTGATCGCTAGACTGTCACACAGGCCCAACCCATCAAATCTTGGCACCACATTGCTTGACAAAAAAATACCTTATTTACAACAGTGGGGCTTACAAGCATTTTGACACACAAGTTCAAGGCATTTGTAGTTCAGAACCTTAGATAGCAACCACATCATTTTAAAACTCACTTTAACCTATGAGAGAAGTACTGTATACTGAGTTACTCAATGTGTTTTGCAAAAAGGAAAAAAAAGAAGAGTCAATAGATGTGCAAAACTGAGGCACAAACCCTAGAAGATTTGCAGTTGTAATCTCAGCAAATGGTAAATATGAAAAGTACTACCTTAAAGTGTCAAAATAATATCACAGGCACCACTTTTCAGTTTTTTATTTCTAAAAATTCAATCAATCAAATCTAATTGGCAAAAGGTCAAAAAGTGAACAGACATCTGCATATGAATACACACAGAAGCATTGGAGGTGGCACCAAGAGGCTAATCTGAATTCTGTGATTAAATTCTAATAAACAAATCAATATAATTTAGAAATTATTGGTAAATCCCCTTACCCATTTAGAATGAATCATTTAATGTACATGATATAAACATTCTTTTATTTCTTCAGCATAACAGCATTAAAAAATGGAATTCATGCATTATGGGATGCAAGCTGGGGGCAGGTGGGGAACAATAAGAGGGAAGAGGTACTGGCAAAAACTTTAATCGTCTACTTTGACTCCTGAGCATTATATATACTGTACATTAAGAATTTTGTGTAGCACTTAGTTCTTCTGTGTAGTAGTAAAGAACATGCACATGCTGTATGTAACGTCAGAGTCAAAGCAGTTGGTTGGAATTTATTTCTTGCAATTTTCCAGTTTTCCACTTTTGCTCTTTATGATTCTCTCTCTCTCTCTCTCTCTCTCTCTCTCTCTCTCTCTCTCTCTCTCTCTCTCTCTCTCTCTCTCTCTCTCCAGCCTTCACCATTACCCGACCCCTCATTTCCCTGACAGTCATGTCATCTTGTCCGTACCCCACCTATCTGTTCAGATACATCTCCAAGATGCTGTAATTTCCTTGGCCCAGCTTAATGTTTATTGTGAGGCTGAAATTGAAAATGGCCTGTAATGGAGCGAGCCTCACAGCCCCTAGACCAATTCACAATCTAAATGACTTGCTCCTTTTCAATGGCATCAACTGGAGAGCTCTTTGTGTAGCCTCGTACCTAATCAACCTCCAGTGTGACCCCCAGCTCTTGGGGGCCGCTGTCAGATTAATGATAAAATCATTGGTTCAAACAATTATTTGACCTGAAATGGCTGGCCATTTTATTCTAAAAATTAAAGAATTTGAAATTAATTTTTCTCAGTGCCGTTTTGTAGCGACGCCACTTACGGCCGAACTCTGCCCCCTAAACTCTTGATTTTATATGAAATTGTGCTTTTACTTAATCTAATTTCTCTCTCTTAGCTTTTTTTTTTTTCCTTTCCCTTTTCTGTGTGCATTGTTGCAGATGTTCCCAGTGTCAGAGGAGCAAGGCTTCAGCTATACATCCGTCTTTCTGTCCTTCTTTTCATCTGTCTCTGTGAGCCAATCTCTCTGCCTGACAGTCTGTTTACCTTTCTGTCTACCTGTTAGATTATTAGGTTCTCTGATCACACATACATTCATGGTTTACATTTACATTTCAAAATTTCCAATATATTCCATTTTGTTAGATTATTGACCTCAATTAGGTATTGTGAACTATATTCAAGAATGAGTTACTTCAGTTTTTTCTTTTTGGGGCACCAAGGTTGGAGCTGCCTATGCACTCCCAGAGATGTTGAGGGGCTGCATCCTGAAGCTAACCAATCAAAACAGAGCAGACTATTTTATGTATACTGTGAGAAGGTGAGCACCCCCCCCCCCCTTCTCACCGGCTCATGAGGGCGGAGTAGTAGAGAGTGTACTGTTGATGTCTGAGCATTGACTGTGTTGCTACAGTGGATAACAGTGAATAAATTGCCTTGTGTTGGCATAATCAAACTCTGCTGTCTCTTGTCTCCACTTCACCTGGTTACCCTGATCCCTTTTGTTGGGAGGCCACATCGGTCGCCTCACATTTGGTGGCAGCGGTGTGATCTGTGGCGCCGCCTGAGAAGCTGGAGAGAGGAGGTGGAACTCGGGGGCTGACGGTCATACCGAGAGGATTGGCGGCGGTGTCGGCGAGAGTGTCGGCGAGAGTGTCGGCGAAGGAGCCGACGGAGACGGTCGGCGAAAGTGCCGGCGGAAGTGCCGGCGGAAATGCCGACGGAGACGGCCAACGGAAGTGCCGACGGAGACGGCCAACGGAAGTGCCGACGGAAGTGCCGGCGGAAGTGCCGGCGGAGATGGCCGACAGGACGCAGCAGGACAATGGCAGGGCTCCGACCGGAGACAGAGGGTGGTCGAGCGGGCCCCGGGACGGACACCAACCACGGTCGCGGACTTTTGTCTCGCCACCCAGTTGGCAAGACTCTAGAAGGGGAGGGAAGTGTGGGAAGGTGATGGCCCCTCCCCTTCTCACCTGTTTATAAGGGGGGAACTGACTAGCAGAGAGAGAGTTTCCCCCGGACATGTTTGGGTGCGGGACAGAAAGCGCGACTCGAGTGGAGCTGCCTGTTTGGTCCACCTGGAGCGAGGTGGATTTTCCCTGCTGGCGTGAGCGGTTTGTGTTTCTTTTGTACCACCGCCAATAAATTTTTTTTGTGAGTTCCTTTGCCTCCTGTCTCCACTTCCTTTCTGGTTGCCCTGATCCCTTTTGTGGGGAGACCACGTCGGTCGCTCACATATACTTTGCAAAACTTTAGGTTTATTGTATAGTTGAATCAATCAACATCATGTAGCAAGTTTGCAATTTTAACTATGAATCTAGAAATTATTGTTGCTGTGAAAAATGCAAAAACATTGTTTGATTTTCTTTTTTTTTCTAGGCTACTGTACAAACATGGTGGCTTCACAAAGGAAGACCCACTGCCCACTTAGTTAAAATCTTTGGCAACCAAAAAACAACAATTCTAATTTTTGTTGAATTACATACTAAGTCATATTTTGACATTCCATTCCTGCTATGTTCCTCATTTGTACTTGGCTACAAACTTTTACATACTATACTTTTAGACACCCTTGAATTCTCATTGGTGTAAGATACCATACCCATAAATATCTATAGAACACTAGATGACTTGTCTAATGTTGCTATACAATGAGCCAGCATCCACACATGAATGCCATATAGCGTCACTCTGCTTGCTCCCTTAGAACATTATATTCTTATATTTCAAAATAGTCAATAATCCCATATCATAACTATGCTAATAATGTATAAAAAACAAACCAAAATCAGTCATAATGTCTGTGAGTTATGGGTAATTTTGTCTGCAGTTCTCTCACTTTATTGCGGTAAGAGAACCAGAACTCTGAACAAGAATTATTAATTCATCATGCAGTAATAATCACCATTATATACAGTACATTCATTCTATAGAGTAGTTTGGTGTTCAGGTTACCAAGATTTAACTTAGTAGTTCTGGCTGTTGAACTAACAGCCTTTAAGCCTTCAGTGCTAGGCCCAAAATCTCTGTGTAAAATACAGATGCACAAAACAAAGTTCCATAAATAGACCATACCGACCATAGTAGTGTTGTTTGGGGTCTGAGTGGAGAAGATATTAATCAGTGAAATTGTCAGCAATCTTTCATCCTTATTTCGGAGTCATTGTCATTGGAGTATTGGTACAATAGCTTCAAAATTGGGAAATACAGGA
The DNA here is from genome assembly GCA_036785175.1 of Eupleurogrammus muticus. Taxonomy (NCBI): domain Eukaryota; kingdom Metazoa; phylum Chordata; class Actinopteri; order Scombriformes; family Trichiuridae; genus Eupleurogrammus; species Eupleurogrammus muticus. Next base: position 28,108,562 of record JAYKQN010000006.1, on the reverse strand, counting down.
ATGAATCAATGTTACATTTGTCTTCTTCTTGACTTATTTAATGGTAGGAAAGTAGATTTTAATATCTTGTTGATAAGAGGATGGTTTAGCTGTTGTATAAATACCACCCCATGTTTCAAAACATTGAAACTACAAATACATGCACACATTGTTCAGAAATTGTGCTTAAACCAGCCGTCAGGACTTTCATGACACTATGATGTACTATATAGTCAACCCCCATTAAAATCATTCAATTAGAAGAGGCTCATTAATATCAATGACACTGATACAAATTGACTTGTTCTTTATAGAGAGATGTAAAAGTGGAGATGTAAAACTATATAGAGATAATGTTTGGTATGTAAAACCACAAATATTGTCGCAAGACAAGCCAGTGAAATGACATCTGCTGTTTACCTGTTCTCCCGAGCTGTTTTCAAGGTGTGTGTGTGACATGCACAGCTCTTATTTTGAAGGGCAGTTATGATTTGGGGCAACATTTCACTTTGTAAAAGGGACAATGCTAAAACATGTTGCTGTAAAACCCTAAAAACTTGGTACCAGATAGTTTAACTCACCAAACAAAAGTGAAAAAAAGTAACTACTTTTACATTCTAAGTGGAATAAATATATACATTTTGTATTTATGTATTCTTTTTTGCTTATACATTTGACATTTTGTGTCAAAAAATTGCTAAAAAATTTAAATTTTTGTAAAAAATAAGCAGAATCCAAAATTTTGAGAGACCCGATGAATGCTTCTTTAAAATTATTATTTTAAAAGTTTTGTTCTTATCTTGCCAACCGTTAAGTATCACTGACCCGATAGACAATGGTCTATAATCAGGACAAAGGACTGTGCTGGTGTGAATATGTTTACCTGTTATATGGCTGTGCTTGCTTGGCTATCTGTCTGAGGTGCTTCCCTCCCTACCCCTTTCCTGGGAAAGTAACCCAGATTAGGATAAAGCAGCCTGGGAGTTGAGGGATTATAGATCGGCTGCCCGTGTGCAGCTAAACTCTGATGAGCCCCGCTGTGCACTTGTATCCGTCAAACAACACTTGATTACTGGCTGTGTATTTATCATCATCATCATCATCGGCATCATCATCATTATCATTATCAGCCTGCTCCCCTCTTTTAAGTCTGAGACAATGGGCACTCCTTAAAGGCTCTTATTGAACTGGAGCATGGTCGCCTTCGCAGCCTCGGCTCGGCTCTCGTCCTCCTCAGCAGCCTGCAGTGTGGCGTGGTAATTACCCACAGATTGATTCCCCTAACAGAGACCATTTCTTCACCTCCTACAGAATCACTAAGAGGTTTATAATAAGCTCTGCTCACTTCCATAGCTTCCCCGGCTAATGTCTGGGCGAGCCGAAACCTCTATTGACTTGTTGATGGAGATGCTGGAGCTCTGCTAAAGGCGTTGGAGTGAGGGGAGGAGACACTTATCTTTGAAAACTTTGTTAGTTTTGATGAAAAGTTCTGTTTTCATCAAAACTAAGATAATATGTACAGTGTGTGAGTGTGTGTGTCATGGAGAGTTCTCAGAAACATCAATACAAGTTTTTTCTGGACTTAAAACAATCCTGGACCTTTTGCCCCCATTGCTGAGACACAGCTTCTGGTGTTGATGATTTACAGGAGACTCTGGGCCGATGGTGAGAAATAGATTTAAGCTTTTTTTGAATTCAGCAAAACACAGTAACTTCAGTGTTTTGTTAAACAAGTTTCAGGGTATCAGAAGTCAGTCAGGTGACCAAAGAGACCAAAAAGTTTGGCTTTATCATGAGCCTTTAAACAAAACCGCCTTCATGGCTTTGCTAATTATCATTCTGAGGACGCAGCAATTTGTTACTTCCAATCTGCCAGTCAGCAGCGGGACATGAAGAGGGCCGAGAGCCAGGGGGAACAGAAGCTCTCATTCATTCAGGGGAAGTAGCAGCCACTGACAGAGGAGTGTGTGTGTGTGTCTGTCCACAGAGATAAGGCTATCTTCTTGTACATCTTCATCGGTCATATCAGTCTGCTGCAACTAACCATTATTTCTATTATTATTTAACGTGCTGATTGTTTTTTTTTTTTCATAATAGATTCATTATTTAGTCTATAAGCTGCCACAAAATTAAAAAAAAAAAAATCTTCACCAAGAGTCAAAGCTAATGTCTTTGCTTATTATTTATTTATAAGTAGAAATATGGTCACACTAAATCTGCATTTTCACTTTTCCCACAAACTAGGCTCAGATTCAAACCTCCAGGGATCAGGAAGTTGATGTCCTCAAACCCAGATACAGTATTTTATTGCAATTGTAAAGATTACTGTAAGCAATTATCTGCTATTGCAGCAGAAGTTCCTCTTTTTCTGTCCACCTTTGTCTTTGAGTTTCATTCTGTCTCTTTTCTCCAAGAAGAGCACAACATGTGCTGACCTGCATTTCTATACCCCTTTTTTCAACATTGACAAATGCCTAAAACTCCCTACTGCCCCCATAAAAAAAAATCATGAATAACACCTTCATTTAATTTCACTGTTAAATTGCTAGATGTAAACGTCCAGCTTTTCTGTAAACGCTTTTCATACCGCATGCTTTCATTTTTTTTTCCTCCTATAAAGGCAAATGCTTTTTGCAAACGTGCCTACTTTGTGAACACAGAGTAAACTGCTGACTGTCAGTTTGTTTGTTTGTGTGTGTTGTGTTGAATCTGCATGGTGTACCTTAGGAAGAAAACACACTTGTTAACTGCATTTTTCAATTGGCGGAAACTCACATTTTCATGAGAATTTCTCTTGCAGCTGAAAAACCTTTTGTGGAAAGCTTTACTAACAAACTTTGGCAAGAAAGTAGTCGACTGTAATTAGTCAGTGAAGTCTCTCAGACATCCAAAGTTTCTTTAACGGCTACTCCATAACTCCTCTGCCCCTCCCTTCTCTCCCTCAGTCCCTGTTTCCCCTTTGCTGTTTCTCACCCGTTCCACCTTCCCAACTGGGACAAACATTTCCCTAATGAAGGGGTCGTCTGGGATAGTTGGACACTTATTATTCATGGGATGAGGAGGTCCTGTTTGTAAAAATGTGTGTGTGTGTTTGTGTCTGTGTGTGTGTGTGTGTGTGTGTGTTTGCAATTGGAGTCAATATCTCACTCTAATGCTGCGTTCCCTGTTCAACAAAATGGAATCATATATTTATATGTAAAGATTTGTTAATGCTGAGAGAAATAAACGCTGCTTTACTGATTCCTGATTGGGTTGAAACTGTGTGTGTGTGTGTGTGTGTGTTTGTGTGTGTGTGTGTGTGTGTGTGTGCATGTGTTAGGGGGCCCCCAGTTTCTAAGGCTGTTCTGTCTCTCTGACTGAAGCACATTGTTCCAGATCAAGGGATGGGAATGGGGCCTTTGGCAACCAGAGAAAGAAACACACACACACACACACACACACACACACACACACACACACACACACACACACTCTCACACACACACACACACACACACACACACACACACACACACACACACACACACACACACACACACACACACACCGTATTAACAAGAGGACTAACTCTTTTGGGACATAACTCTGCGTCTATTAATAGTGTGTGATAGTTCAGTCAGCACCAATGTTTGTAAGAAAACACTGATTTAAATTTCACATCTCCGCAGTGAATCTGTCCATGTGTTCTGGCTCAAGAGCACTTGGGACAAATCCAGACACTGTCCTCCCTCATGTCTTTTCTTAACCAATGTCAATCAAGCTCACGTGTGATCATATGAGACAAACTTGAGACATGTTGGGATCTTTAATTAATCTCACACTCTTGGTATAAATATCTGTGAGCTATATAACAGCACCACCAGTATGTCCACCTGAATACATCTCTGTTTAAGGTGTCTAGTGGTCCTGCTTGATATTTTTAGTCAGATACTGTGGAGGACAGATTCTGTATTTTAAACTGCTGGCAGTGGGGTGCAAAAGGCTGACAAAAGACAGTATATCTCAATTCATGAACAACCAGTTACTACTATGCACCAATAATCTCACCATGCAGCTAAATAGAACAGGCTGTAGATTAAATAGACGAAATGTTAAACAATTCTGCTAACCAATATAGAAGCTATTGTGTGAAGTTGAAGTAAGGCCTGTGCATGAAAATGTGTCAATACATATCATCTATATCCACATCTTCAACACAATAAGGAAATAGTAAGTGAGAAGAAGTTTTTCCTGTAGTTATATTTTTCCTTCTCTGTTCATCCAGGATTTCTTCTTTCAAAGTGGTTTACACAAAACATTAAAAGTATCAAGTCCTTATTTAAGTACTACACTTAGTTTCTTTTTAAAGTTGTAGCCACTAGCAGCAAATCTAACAGCCTTCTCCTGTCGATGGCTTTTAGATTTTTTGTAATGACAGTTGATAATTTATTGTCATGTTGGGATCATAAACAAGTTCCACATGGTCAGACCAGGCTCAATCTTTGTAAAGCTCTACTTCTGGGGAGTGAACACTGCCCCTCGCAAGACTGACAGAGCTCAGTGAAATAATAAAAACAGTAGAATGTAACTTATTTTCCTTGTTCTTTACTATCAAATGCATCCTCAGACCTTCGAGGCTGAAACCAACATTTAAACTTTAGCTACAATAATTGTCATCTGTTATTTGAATTAATTTGAGCCAGGAGAAAATGTACAAATTCTCCTGTTACAGCTTTTCAAATGTGATTTGTGTGTGTATGTGTGTGTGTGTGTGTGTGTGTGTGTGTGTGTGTGTGTGTGTGTAACCTCAGGACAGATAGTATTTTCAGCCTCCCACCTCGTCACATGGTGGTGGATGGGTCAGCTATGGGTGGCCTGTGTAAAGGTCAGCTGGCTTAGCAAGCAATCAGTGTGTGTGTGTGTGTGTGTGTGTGTGTGTGTGTGTGTGTGTGTGTGTGTGTGTGTGTGTATGTGTGTCTGTGTGTGTGTGTGTGTGTGAGAGAGAGAGAGAGAGAGAGAGAGAGAGGAGGGGGACAAAGTGCTTCTTTCTTTTCAGGGAGCTGCAGCAGTAGCTTCTAGGTAATGGGTGACTCAACTGGGTGCCCCAGACACCATTGAAAAATGCACACACACACACACACACACACACACGCACACACACACACACACACACACACACACACACACACACACACACACACACACACACACACGCACACACACGCACACACACACACACACACAGACACACACACACACACACACACACACACACACACACACACACACACACACACACACACACACACACACACACACACACATCCCTTCCACTAAACCTCCTCCCACAATGACCACGACCACCACCACGTTTCTATGGTGACTTCTCTGTGTTTTTTAATGCCTGGCCTGTGACATCATTGGGGGAACTGACAGTTAATGCTCAGGTAACCGTGACGCATGATGAGCAAGGCTGCTGATAACTAGTTGGGGCAGGAGTGGGGCAGTAACTGTGGGAATGACAAAGTCATCAGGAATGACGCAGGATATAAAGGAATTCAGAAGAAGAAGAAAGAAGCTAAAAATAGTCTCTACAGGTCACAGAATCAACCATCACAGACTGTGATGTCTGTGCATTTTTTTATATGATTAATCATTCATTCATCAATTTTCTATACCTGCTTAGTCCTCATTAGGGTCTCAGGGGTCTGCTGGAGTCAATCCCAGCACAATACAGGTGTGAGGCAGGATATACCCCAGACAGGAAGCTATCATAGGGGACACACACCATTCAGAGAAGATGAAACACAGACAGACGTCCTTGTGTCTGCATGGGTTCTCTCTGGGTTCTCTAATTGGACACTCTAAAATGCCCATAGGTATGAGTGTGTGAATGAATGTTGTGTGTTTGCCCCACTATAGGCTGGTAACTGTCTGGGGTATACAGTGCCTTTCACCTGCAGTCCACTTGGATTGGCTCCAGAATCCTGTGACCCAAGTTGGTATAGAACATAACTGACTGTTAATATGCTAAGCATTGCCGTCCTTGAACAACAGCTGAAAAAATAGAAAAGTAAAAAAGTAGTCTCTAAATGATAAACACAGTAAATTACATTTACTGTGTATGGTGGATAGTTTTGTGTTTTTTCTTCACACCTCAAGATCAGGAAACCTACAGCTATTTTCTTTTCCAGCTCTAGAGAATAGACACACAGTTAAATACATTTATAGAATTACATTTTTAGAATTATTTTAAAGCTTTTCTTAATAGACATTCATCAGGTCTCTCAAAATTTACATAATGTATTCATGTTTGTTTCTTGTCATTTAAAAGTCAATTTGCATTGTTTTGTGTGAGTTTTTGACAGAAAATATTAAATGGTGTAACAGATAAAGCATTATATTATATTTTTTACTCCACCTAGAAAATGAAAGTAGTTGAGCATTAGCATTTATTTTTATTTTTAAAACCCTTTTAAGAGAGATTATATATCTGGTACCATGTTTTTAGGGTTACACCACATGACAGTTTTGGCATTGTCTCTTTTACTTACACTCCTATTCATATTTTTTCCTCACTATTTGCATTCTGTAACACAGTTGTGGTTTTGGTGGGAGTGAAGGTCACTGAAGCTGCACTGAGGACTGTATTTTTGAGCTGGTCAAATGAAGCAGCACTTCTATCACAAAAGTACCTTGCCCTCAGAAATAATAAGAATATTGTGTACCTTACATGGGCATGACGTGTCACAATTTGCATCCAGAGTGCGGTAGTATTCTCTGAACAGGTAAGAGAAGGTCAGCGGTGTGTCAGGTGGAGAATTAAGGCCTTGACTTCCACTGGGGTGAAATGAACCTGTGACTTCCTTTTTAGGCCTACCCAAACAGAAATAGCACTTTGACACTTTTTTTCACATCCGTCACTCATCTGACTCACAGAGCAAATATGCTTTTGTTTCGTCAGCAATTACCTTATTACAGCATCTGAGTATTGCTGTGAAACTTCTAAATTCATTGTAATGGATTACATTCAGATATCCCATCCATTCCTGTGGATGTCACTTTTCAAGCACCTCCAGATTAATTAGGATTACTGTTCTCTGTCTCCACCTGAAAAAGAACGAAAGAGAAGAACGGATGTTAGTGCTTTTGTGGGTGGCTATGCCTGGAATCCAATCACAGTGTTCCACATCATCAAAAGTACCATCTGAACCACGCCTCCTTTTTAGCAAGTAGAGCTGACCATGATAATTCTATTAATCATATTGCATAAATAAGTGATTTGTGTTTGAACTATCCTTCCTTCTACAGGTCAAAAATTCATTAGAATATATTAGATCAATATTTTTGTTAAAATGTTCAACATACAGGTACTACTCGGAAAATTAGAATATCGTGTAAAAGTTGTTTTATTCGGGCAATTTAACATAAAAGGTGAAACTAATACATTTTATAGTATTATTAAATGCAAAGTCAGATATTTCAAGCTTTTGTTTGTTTTGATTTTGCTCATTAGAACTTACAGCTTCAGAAACCTGAAATTCAAAAACTCAGAAAATTAGAATATTGCTTGAAATCAATTTAAAAAAGGGATTTTAAATACAAAAATGTCAGGCCTCTGAAAATAAAATGTTGCATCTGTACTTAGTACTTGGTTGGGGCCCCTTTTGAACGAATGACTGCCTTAATCCTGCGCGGCATGGATGCTACCAGGTTGTGGCACATCTCCGGTGTTATGGAAGACCAACATGCTTCAATCGCGGCCTTGAGCTCTTCTTTATTGTTTGGTCTCTTCCCGTTCAGCTTTCTCTTGGCAATGCCCCACAGATTTTCTATGGGGTTCAGGTCAGGTGAGTTTGCGGGCCAATCAAGCACAGTAATCCCATGGTTGTTGAACCAGGATTTTGTACTTTTGGCAGTGTGGGCAGGTGCCAAGTCCTGCTGGAAGATGAAATCTGCATCCCCATAAAGCTGGTCCGCTGAAGCAAGCATGAAGTGCTCTAAAATGTCCTGGTAGACAGCTGCGTTTATGCTGGACTTGATAAAGCACAGAGGACCAACACCAGCAGCTGACATGGATCCCCAAGTCATCACAGCCTGGGGAAACTTAACACTGGACTTCATGCATCTTCCATTTTGCGCCTCTCCAGTCTTCCTCCAGACTCTGGGACCTTTGTTGCCAAATGAGATGCAAAACTTGCTCTCATCAGAAAAGAGGACTTTGGACCACTGGGCAACAGTCCAGTCTTTCTTTTCTCTAGCCCAGCTAAGGCGCCTCTGGCGTTGCTTGCTCGTGAGGAGCGGCTTGACAACAGGAATACGACATTTGAAGCCCATGTCCAGCATCCTCCTGCGTGTCGTTTCTCTTGAAGCAGCAACTCCAGCTTGAGTCCACTCCTTATGAAGTTCCCCCACACTTTTGAATGGCCCTTTCCTGACCATCTTCTCCAGGCTGCGGTCATCCCTCCGGCTTGTACACCGTTTTCTTCCACACTTCTGCCTTCCACTTAACTGTCCATTAATGTGCTTTGACACAGCACTCTGAGAACATCCAGCTTCTTTTGCGATCACTTTTTGTGTCTTACCCACCTTGTGCAGGGAGTCAATGATGGTTTTCTGCACAACTGTCAGATCTGCAGTCTTCCCCATGATTGTGAATTCTTCTAAACCAAAGACACAGGCTTTTTAAAGGCTCGGGACCCTTTTGCAGGTGTTTTGGATTACTTACCTGATTAGTGTGTGACACTTTGAGCCTTCAATACTGAAGCTTTTAACAGTATTCTAATTTTCTGAGTTTTTGAATTTGAGGTTTTCTGAAGCTGCAAGTCCTAATGAGCAAAATCAAAACAAATAAAAGCTTGAAATATCTCACTTTGCTTGTAATGAGTCTATAAAATGTATTGGTTTCACCTTTTATGTTGAATTGCATGAATAAAACAACTTTTACACAATATTCTAATTTTCCGAGTAGTACCTGTACACTCACTGGCCACTTTATTAGGTACACCATGCTCGTAACGGGTTGGACCCCCTTTTCCTTCAGAACTGCCTCAATTCTTCGTGGCATACTTCAAAAAGGTGCTGGAAGCATTCCTCAGAGATTTTGGTCCATATTGGCATGATGGCATCACACAGTTGGTGCAGATTTGTCGGATGCACATCCATAATGCGAATCTCCCATTCCACCACATCCCAAAGATGCTCTGTTGGATTGAGATCTGGTGACTGTGGAGGCCATTTGAGTACAGTGAACTCATTATCATGTTCAAGAAACCAGTCTGAGATGATTCCAACTTTATGACATGACGCACTATCCTGCCATCAGAAGTTGGGTACATTGTGGTCATAAAGGGATGGACATGGTCAGCAACAATACTCAGGTAGGCTGTGGCATTGCAATGATGCACAATTGGTACCAAGGGGCCCAAAGAGTAAGAGAAAGAAATAAAATATTCCCCAGACCATTACACCACCACCACCAGCCTGAACCGTTGATACAAGGCAGGATGGATCCATGCTTTCATGTTGTTGACGCCAAATTCTGACCCTACCATCTGAATGTCGCAGCAGAAATCGAGACTCATCAGACCAGGCAACGTTTTTCCAATCTTCTATTGTCCAATTTCGATGAGCTTGTGCAAATTGTAGCCTCAGTTTCCTGTTCTCAGCTGAAAGGAGTGGCACCTGGCGTGGTCTTCTGCTGCTGTAGCCCATCTGCCTCAAAGTTCGACGTACTGTGCGTTCAGAGATGCTCTTCTGCCTACCTTGGTTGTAACGGGTGGTTATTTGAGTCATTGTTGCCTTTCTATCAGCTCGAACCAGTCTGGCCATTCTCCTCTGACCTCTGGCATCAACAAGGCATTTCCGCCCACAGAATTGCCGCTCACTGGAATTTTTTTCTTTTTTTTGGACCATTCTCTCTAATCCCTAGAGATGGTTGTGCGTGAAAATCCCAGTAGATCAGCAGTTTCTGAAATACTCAGACCAGCCCTTCTGGCAACAACAACCATGCCTTGTTCAAAGTCACTCAAACCAACTTTCTTCCCCATACTGATGCTCTGTTTGAACTGCAGGAGATTGTCTTGACCATGTCTACATACCTAAATGCTGAGTTGCCGCCATGTGAATAGCTGATTAGAAATTAAGTGTTAACGAGCAGTTGGACAGGTGTACCTAATAAAGTGGCCGGTGAGTGTATATTAGCCATGTTTTAAAAAATTCCTTTATTCATTAAATACAAGGGAACGAAAAGCTCCCTTAATAGTATTAACTAACATTAATAAGAGTATTGAGATTAAGCTATGTATTGTCATTTTTACTATTAGTGGTTGCTCTCGTTTCAGATTCTTCAATATATATATATATATATATATATATATATATATATATATATATATATATATATATATTATATATATATATATATATAGTATAATATAATAGTAATAGTATACATTTTTTGATCAATAAAGGATTCATTAGAGTATTCATAGAGAGGAATGGGAATGGGTTAAATGGAATAAATAGATCAGTGTTTTCTTCCTGTTTTCTCTTAATGGAAACTATTTAGACATTGTTCGGGAAAGTTTTGTCATTTGTGTGTCTGCTGCTGACAGACCAGCTGGTTTTAACATGTGAAATTATGATTTTTCACTGTTATGTTTGAATTGTCACAGTCATTACAAATTCTGAGAATGTTATTTCTAATGGCTGAAAAGCAGCTGAAGTATTGAGTCTGTTGATTTGAGGTGAAATTGAGGTCTGATTGAAATCTGAGGTTTTTTAATACTTACATAACAGTTCAATTCACTTTCACTTTTGAAAGGTAGTGAAATCCCCGCATCACTTTCACCTACATCCTGGTCACCACCTTCACCTAAAACTGATCCACATGGCTGAGCTCTCTCTCTCTTCCTGAGTCTGTTTTTCTGACTCTGCTCCCTCTCTATGTTGATGGCACCAGGAGACAGTGGTGTGCTGGCAGGTGCATGCCACCAAATTACCATACACACACACACACACACACACACACACACACACACACACACACACACACACACACACACACACACACACACACACACACACAAGCAGGCCTCTCCTGTGCTGAGAAGGCTGCCATTATCATATCAAAGCGTCTCTCACAGAGACGTGGCAGCGCTTCAATTTAAGCAATTAATGCAGAGAGAGACTCTGTCACACAGCCCAGCATCCCCCCAAACCACCTGACACACACACATACACACACACACACACACACACACACACACACACACACACACACACACAGACCACTCTCTTGTGACACTCTGAGACAAACAAAGGTGATGGGAAGTGAGGATCCATATTCTCAAGGCCATCATGCTGTTTTTCACTCTCTGTCCTGCTCTCCATCCTTTATTCCTGCCTTATAATGAAATTGCTTAATTTTCACTCTTTGTTTCCAATTTCTCCTCGGTATTCAGTATTCACCTGGATTAAAACATATGATTAATAATGGCTCTTCTTAAATTCAGCCAAGATTTTTCAAGGATATTTTCTCATAATAGCTCTGGATGATGTAATGCAAATGATATAGATGTATAATGTTATTACAATATACAATATTCTGTCCAAAACCTGTATAGACCTGCGTAAATCCAGCAGGTAGATGGTGGTGTTGCTTAAATAGTCAACTCTTAAGCAGTAACTAATGATTATTTTGATAGTTGATTAATCTATTATTGATATAAACTATTAATAAATTAGTTGCCTGTTAATTGGATTGTGTTAAATGTTGATCACTTTCCCAAAGCTGAAGAAGAGAAATTTAAATGTCCAGACCAACATTCCACAACCCAGAAGTCATCAGTTCACTATTACAGAAGAGGTAGAGCACTTGCCCACCCGTCGGAAGATTGATGGTTCGATTCCGGGCTCCTCCAAGTTGCATATTGCTATGTCCTTGGGCAAGATACTTATCCCCAATTTGTGTGAGTTAGTTTCCTGATGTGCAGGTGGCTCTCTATATCACCACTGCTATCAGTGTGTGTGAATGAACACTTGTAGTATAAAGCATTTTGAGTGGTCAAAAACACTAGCAAAGTCCTATATAAAGAAAAAAATGATTATGTTTGTGAAGCTCAAACTAGTATTGCTTCTTAAAAAATGATTCAAATTAATATTTCAATTGCCAGAAAAGCTGGCAAATAACTGTTTAATTGACTTATGAATAACAAAAAAGATGTGTCTGCTGTCTGCTAATGTTAACCCTAAATCTATTTTTATTTTATATATGCACATTTATGATTGTTGAAAATATAGGTGCCTCTAAAATCCTTAATCTATAAAATATCAAATTTCTGATCAGATGCAGGCTTAAAAATGTCTTGATTCTTTCCATTTTGGGTAAAGAATAAAACAACAGATAAAATTGTACTAGAACCACAACCACTGGAAGCCTGTGACGAGCTGACCAATCAAAACAGTGTGGGAAACAGCACCTCTACACATTGTAACAGCTATACAAAACTTAAAGGTGCAGTGTGTAGCTTCTGGCAACATGTAGTGGTGACCTTGCAGATCAAGAACAATGAAAAATAGAAAAATGGTTGCCTCTAACAATGTGAAATGCTATCTAGTTAGTTTAATTTGGTTTGTCCATTCAGAGGGAGACCTGCCTGCACGCTCAATGTAGGGTAATAAAAACATAACAATGCTTATTTTTCCAGAATTAGATATTAATTGGAACATACTACTAAATCCTGCAAAATTGTACACACTGCATGTGTAATTATCATGAATACAGTCCAATAATGGGAATATAAGCTTTGAAGAAGGATGTTTTTGAAATGGGATGAGATACAATATGTGAGGAATGTCATCTGTTGTTTCTTAATTTTTCTGTGATTTACATATAGCAGATGTAGAGCAATATATATTATAATCGCACTTCTCATTGGTCAAATTTAAAGCACATCAGTCTCTTGAGCTTGTGGGATTCGTAACATAAAACAATCCCCCTTCAGAACCACACTGGATTAGGGCATTAACTATATTTCCCAGGACACATCTGCATTTTCTTCCTAAGTATCCCGCCGTCCCTATGCAAGATGCATGCAGCTAGCATTGAGGGACTTTTGATCTAAACATACACAGGAGGATACTCTTGGAGCCAATCAGTCAGCTATTAAGCACCAGCATATCTACCAATCAGTATCCTCATTGTACCTTCTCCTCCAGTTTTGGAGAAATTGGCTCGATCATTTAAGCTTTTCAACAAAATCTCCCCATCATTCAACCCCCTGTATCTCCTCTGCTGCCTTTTCTCTTAGCTCTGGATTGTTGTGAAGTGCTACTTTTTCCCCTTTTGAGGCGAGACACTTTATTAGACACAGCTGTTCCACTGAATCCAGCAAGGGCTGGTTCCACTGCCAAGAGCCTCTCTCTCCCATCCTCTCTCGCTGTAAGGTGGGTGCAGATGGATGAATAGGCAGTGATGGGGAGCAGCTAAGTGAGGTTTGCTCTGGAAACCTTGGCTCTGGGTCCCGTTTCCTCCATGCAGCAACCCCCAATGAAGAGCCAAGATTTTATCTTTCCAGCTTGAATGGTTTCAACCTCAGTGTCTGGGCAGATCATGGTCAACCCTGGTGCTCCAAAAATTGTCACAGAATATTATGCGGCAATTAATTGATGGTGAATACAAAGTAGTGAAATGTAATAGGTCGATCTGATTAGATGTAAAAAGAATTTCAGATACAAGCTGTCCTTGACTCTGTCTGTACTTGTGATTGCTCATAGCTTGCAGTGTTCTGAACTTTTTTTTCCCTGTGCGTGTTTCACAGTAAACTTTGATGAACTCTTATTTTATTTCTCTTTGTCCTTTCACTCGCGATGGCTGTCGCTGCTCCTGGTAATCATTCCTTTCTTCTTTTTCTATTGCAAACAACTCAAAATGTAAAATGGTAATCAGACACCAAGAATTAATGACAAAATTGGTTCCAAAAATAAGAACTCTGGAAATACTGAGTGATTAATGCTGGCAATGGAGCAATGCTGATATCTATTTCAAGACAGAAATTCAAAGTGAGCTGTCGTGCGTCATATCCTGTTGATCAATATATAAATCCTCTCCCTTAAACATGTTTTAAACTGTGGAAATACAGATCTATTCCTTCTCTAAAAAATAAATTGAAACATATCATTCCAAAAGTTTAAATGTTAGACACAAGACAACTACTACCTCACTTAGAAACACTTTATTAGTCTTTGTAATAAAATTATTATAATTAATATGTAATAAGGTCCTCTTACAATGTTCATTAACATGATCATCCATTAAGACTAAATGATATAGTTCATCATGAAATATTCATAAGAACTTATAAAAAAAACTTGTTACAACAAGTTAAATTGTTATGAATGTTGATAAAAGACCAAAGAGTTTCTTGTAATTGTTCATAACTGAATTATAAATACATTTATTAAGTTCAACCACCTTACTGATTACATCGCTTTTACAAAGCTTTAACAACTTTAAAAAACTTTATTAAGCCTAAAATATATTTTATTGTGTCTTTATCAATAGTTATTTGTGCGTTTGCAGCAATTGGGTGTAAAGTAAGAACAATGCATTTTTAAGAATAATAAATCCTTTATTATGCACTTGATAACAGTTAACTTAGCTTTTTGAAGCTTTAGCTATTTTCCTTCTCGGCAGGTGAAAGTAAAACTGTCAGGTTCTCACAAACTGGACTCAAATGCAGATCTTTTTTCTTGACTCCAAACAGTTCTTTTATTTCTTTCCTGAACATAACAAAGGTAGGTCGGTTAATCTAGAGACAAAAGGTACCAATAAGGATTCCAAAATGGCAAGAAACTCAGGAAATCCACAACAGAATGTCAGCAGCATAAGCAGATAATCAGAAACAGGCTGTCAACAACATACACAGAGAATCCGAGGACGAACAGATGAAGTGGTTGAAGTAGTGCACAGAACTCAACAGGTGAAGACAATGAACTGATTGACTAACAAGACCGTAAAAAAACAATGCACTTCCTGTGAAAGTCCAGTGGGGGGCTAAGGCCACCCTGGGGACCTGACAAAAACAGACATTTTAAAATTGAAGATAACATCATGTATATGTGACGAAAGATATTCACCTTTAATTGGAGTTATATCCTACACAACTATAACATTCAATACCAGGACACCACAAGCTGCAGCTTCAGATATACTGTAGCCTTAATGCAAAACCCCTCTGACACACAAGCGTTCAACATTCATTCATATGATTAGTAATAGCTACAGGGCTGTTCTGTGTTTGTGTCATTGCAGGGGAAACTTTCTGTTCAAATCAAAACGTTCATGGGTTCTGCCAACCTATGCCTGAAAATTGACCCATTATTTTCTATTCCATTTTATTTTTTATGCGTAAAAGTAAGTTACTTCCCTACTGTAAATAAATTTGTGTAATTTAAAGCACTTTAAACTACACTACTACAAATTATAAAATCATTGACATATGTCTGCTTAGTATAAATAATAATATAAAGAATAATAATTCCATGAATAAAAATGATCAAGATGAAAAAAAATAATAATAATAATAATACAAAAAAATTAAGAAGAAATAAACCAAAAAAAGAATATAAATGCATACAGAGAAACAATAATTACCAACGATATATTTATTTTTCTCTTTAACTCTGTCTGTCTTTCTTCTTCACCCGTCTTACTCTCTGTCTCTCTCTCTCTCCCCCTCTCTCTCTCTCTATCTGTCTCTCTCTCTCTCTGTCTCTCTCTCTCTCTCTCTCTCTTTCCATGTGTATATCTTTTTATATGTCTCCTGTTGCAACAGCTGCTTGATGTTTGTGACAGCCAGTGCGATAGCGCTGACAGGCTGCAGACGGTTATCACAGGCATGCTGCTATGAGAGCTAAAGCTGGCTAAATTGAAAACTGCAAATGAAAATCCCACTCGGCGCATTTTTAAATTCATCAGCCAATATGTCAGATGACCTTTTGCCGTCAGGCTCCACTGATAAAACTCCAAACGACAACACTCAGCTCTGACTCCCCCCGGTGCCAGAGGCTTTCAGGATAGCCTCCATTGTGCTGTAGATGAAGAGGTTTTGTTTGGAGGACATGGCCTGCCATGTGTGTGTGTGTGTGTGTTTGTGTGTGTGTACTGATGGGGAGTGTGAGGGTTGTAAGAGTTTGGGAGCTACTGAACATGGCCTGGCCTTGCCCCGTCCTGGTCCCCTGTTGTTGTCCAATCACAGTAAAGATCAGAGGGCAGGAGTATGTGAGCATTTAAAAATACAGAGAGGCTACGAGGGCAACGGAGAGTTGTAAAGGTATAATAAACACTAAGAGCAGATGTGCACATGTCACTCTAACTCTGGGTCAGTGTGTGCCAATATTGACTGACGCGTGCTTGTGTGTGTGAATGTGTGTGTGCGTGTGTGCGTGTGTGCATGTGTCTGTGTGTTGGTAAGCCTCTGTATAATCTCAGGAAAGGAGAAAAGAAAAGGAAAAGAGCTGATCCTCTCCAGTCTATCAAAAGCTCTATCTAGCTGTAATTAAATTCTCCCCATCTCCTATTGTTGTTGTCTTTGTCTTCAGTGTCTAGATGGTTAGATCTGTTTTTTTCTTTAGGCTATATTACAGCTTTAACATGTATCTTATAGATACATTTAAAAAGTAATGCTTCATGACAATTTTTTTCATCAGATTTGAAAGAATATACACAAGGGGCAGTTAAAGGTATTTTTTGCATAATATATATAGTTTTTGGCTTGTAGATATGTACAATAAACATATGATTTAATATGACAGTATAGTATCTAATGTGAGAGTAAACTAGTATCTACTATAGTGTAAAAATTCTCATTTGTACAGATGCTAGATCTGTGATTGGTTTCAGGCTTATAATCATTGTATTTCAGGATTTTGTTGAACTTAATTCATCCAATATGAATTAACTTCATATTGGATGATTTTGCAACATAGGATTCTCTGTCAATGCAGAACAACTATATAAGTCTTTCCATTTTGAAAATTTAAGGTGATGCAATTTTTAAAAAATCAATAAATTTAAATAAAGGTGCCATTGATTATTCAGCTGCCTGGTCTTTGAATGCAACTAGAGTGTTAATTAATTATTTTTCCCCCCATACTATCTATCCATATGTGTGTATGTGTGTGTGTGTGTGTGTGTGTGTGTGTGTGTGTGTGTGTGTGTGTGTGTGTGTGTAAAATGTGTCGGATTTGTTATAGAGATAGTTCAGAGAGAGGCTTACGTCAGTTTGGGGGCATTCGACTGTTTTCCCAGTTTCTTAGGTCAGAAGTATTTGTAATTGGAGGTAGTGTGAAGTTTTTTAAAACAGCATGACATCAAATCAAATATATAAGACGTGTTCAATGGATACAAATAGTGTATTGCCTTTTTTTTCTCAAATGTGTTTAAAACAATGTCACTGGGCCTGTCACCTTTGTCAAGACCTTTGCAATCCATCCTCTTGATGTGTGTCATATCCAGATTGAACAGCAAGATTATTTCACAGATGTCCCTTGGGCACAACATGGTGCCACAGATGACACAATATTTGAGAATGGGTGCAGCTGGCAAACTGACCACCATGTCCACCAGTTCATTTCACTACTACATGGCATTCCCAGTGTAGTTTCAAGTAGAATTTGGCCTAACAACTGGCACTGGCAAGGTCACCTGAAAACAGCTGATGCAACAGTTAGTTTGCTCAACAGAAGAACTTCTGCAAAACTGTCAGAAAAGGTCTCAAAGAAACTCATCTCCATGCTCATCATCCTTTTGGTGTGGCGAGGATCTTGGCATGACTGCAGACCATCATCACAAAATGGTCACCCTTAATGGCTTCTGGCACTTTTGAGGTATAAATCACAATTTTTCACTGTAATGGGCAGATAGCAGACAGCATGTATGTGGATCTGTGAGTGAATGCTCTATGGTGACAGTGAGGTTATGGTATGAGCAGACATAAGCCTCACAAGGAGCAGCATAATGCCGACTTCTTTGCTCCAGTGTAAAATGCACACACTGTGGTAGAGGCGCCCTCCTTGAGGGTAACTTCGGAGGGAACTAGCTACTAGATAGTTAGATTAGTCCTTTGCCCCTTCTTTTTCTTATTTGTTTTGAAGTCCAATTTTAATCACAAGACCAATAATGTCATGCCTTTTGTCTACACGTATGTAATAAAAGTAATATAAAATTTGTATGTGTTCTTATTGTTGCATGTATTTGTATATATCCTTCTATGTTCTGAAGACAGGTACAACACATTGTAGAAACATATTGCTCTTTAGTCACAATAAATAGCAGTCATTCTAAAAGACATTTGACATAAACTTAAAGGTACAGTATATAGTTTCTGGTGACATCTAGTGGTCAGGCTGCAGATTGTTGCAGATTGCAACCTTGCAACCAACCACATAGTGTGTAAAAAATTACAGTAGCAATTGGTTTTGGTTGTCTACTTTGGGATAAGGCAGACACATGCTATATCTAAGGTAAAAAAAAAATACTAATAATTAATAAATTAAATAACTTTTTTCCCATTTTGCTCATGATGAAGGTATACACAAAACATTTGACTGCTCATACTTGTGTGCGCACTCATCAGCGTGTGCATGTGCTTACGTGTGCAAGGAAATCATGTGCAGCTGTCCCAGGTGTGTGTTATTAATCAGTTATCAGGGCAGTTTATTTGCTGGGTGACAAGTTGCAATTTCCCCCTTGATATAAGGCCTCTTTGTCAGGTGGGAATTACACTGAGAGCATGACAAAACACTTCACCTCTCTGCTGCGTACCCTCGCTACTTCTCTTTCTCTCTCTCTCTCTCTCTCCTGGATTTTGTCAGCTTTCTTTTTTTAACTCTCTCTCATTTTTGCTCTCCCCATGAGGTCGATGTTCCATTTCCTTTC
The DNA here is from genome assembly GCA_036785175.1 of Eupleurogrammus muticus. Taxonomy (NCBI): domain Eukaryota; kingdom Metazoa; phylum Chordata; class Actinopteri; order Scombriformes; family Trichiuridae; genus Eupleurogrammus; species Eupleurogrammus muticus. Next base: position 28,089,661 of record JAYKQN010000006.1, on the reverse strand, counting down.
CCATCCTCACCTCCATCTATTCCTTATCCCTCCATCTTGCCTCATATTCTCTCTCTCTCCATCCATAGTCCCTCTTGCTCTTCTATATTTATTTTTCCTCCCATCAACATCATCCTCAGCCCTTGGAGTAAAAAAGGCGGAATGTATAATTAATCACACAGCTTGGTCTAATTAGAGATGAATAAGCGTTGTCCCTCTTGTCTCACACACACACACACGCATGTGCGCAAACACACACTCACCTCTCAGCTTCTCGTGCCTAATAGCAGTTGATGCTGTATTAACGGCAAATGGTGCAATCCCCGTGAGAGTCCCTCTTGCCTTGATGAATCTGATGAATGTGACAATAATTAGTGAAGACAGATGAGAGGTAAATTACTACTGACAATGTAATGCTATCCTGTCTGCCACTAAAGAGAGAGAGGAAGGGAGATTTCTAGGACATGACAGTAAGATTGAAGAGTGGAAGAGGAAGCAACAGACAAGACAGTGAGGGACACTAAAAGTAGTTTGGTTTCATGCAAATCGTGATACATTGATTTAGCCTAATGGGAAATGTTCTAATTACCTCAACAAAATAGTTTTTCAACCATATTCTTTTAGCAAATGCTAAAAGATCATGCAATAAACATGAATATGTTGCTCAGGGGTTTGGATCTGTTACAATACTAGAAAATTAAGGACAAAAAAAAAGAATATTTTCTAGGGGAAAAGTTTATCGACAGTATTTAACTGTTACAACCATGTTGAATCAGATTTATCACAATAGGTAAACAAATATCTTGTACCATAAATTCACGTCTGGCATTTGTAACAAAACAATCTGGTAAATTGAACAAACTGTTTATTTGATAAAACAAAATATGATGATTTTCACTGTGGCTACAAGCCTGACTAATATGGTGAAGGTGTTTATGCATCACTCCTGTTAACAGTAAAAGCAAATGCAGTACCTATTTGTAATATCCATTAATGGGACCAACCACACCACATTGGAGGTGGTCTGGATTAAAAAAAAATCCTTTCCAACCACAACTTTAAATCTCTGTCAAAGGTCAGCAATTCGGACCTGGTATATTGTGTGTGTGTGTATGTGTGTGTGTGTATTTTTGTGTAATTATTGTGTTGGTCTGACTGAAACCGGATTTAAACATGTTAGCTCAACTGAAAACAAACTTGCAAAATCAGATATATACCAGGTCCGAGGCTCACTACAGGAAAGAAGTAGAGCTTCTGACCAGATGGTGCAAAGACAACAACCTCCTGCTAAACATCAGCAAGACCAAAGAGATTGTTGTCAGCTTCCAGAGAGGTCACACGCAACACCCCCCTTTGACCATCGACGGTGCTGCAGTGGAGAGGGTGAGCAGCACCAAGTTCCTGGGGGTGCACATCAGGGATGACCTCTCCTGGACCACCAACACCGCATCACTGGCCAAGAAAGCACAGCAGCGTCTCTACTTCCTGCGTAAACTGAAGCGGGCAAGTGCGCCGCCACCCATCATGACCACGTTCTACAGAGGAACCATCGAAAGCATCCTGACCGGCTGCATCACCGTGTGGGGCGGGAGCTGCACTGACTACAACAGGAAGGCTCTGCAACGCATCGTGAGAACAGCTGAAAGGATAATTGGTGTACCACTCCCCTCCCTGCAAGATCTTTACACCACCCGCCACAGCCGCAAAGTGATCACAATTGCCACGGATACAAGTCACCCTGCACACAGTCTGTTCAGCCTCCTGCCCTCTGGAAAGAGGTACAGAAGCCTCCGCTCCCGCACCACCAGACTCACGAACAGTTTCTTCCACCAGGCCGTGAGACTGCTGAACTCTCTCCCCTCCCCACCAACGGGACTGCTGAACTTTCTCCCCTCCTCCCTCTCACCCCCAGCCCCAGCCAGAAGGAACACCAGGCTGGCAAACCAAGTCTAGGTCACTGGACTGTCTCCCCCCCACCCACCCACCTAAATTGACTCTGCACATGCAAAAATTTGCACACACTTGCTGCTGGTATATTTATATTTATATATATTGTTATGGCACTAGTCATTACATTACAACAAATACCTCATAATGCACATAACTGGGACAATCAGTACTGTCTTGTTTTGTCTGTTTTGTCTTATTGAATTTGTCCTTCCACTCCCTAGTACTTATGTCTTGTCTTGGGGTACTCATGTCTTGTCCTGTCATACGTGTTTGTTTGTTTCTAGTTTGAGTTTAGCACTTTACCATTGTAGTTTAGGATTGTCTCGTCTTGCGCACCTGCACTTTGATGTTGTTGTACATATAAAACGCATAGGATAGTGAGAAACGAAATTTCAATTCCTTTGTATGTCAAGTACATGTGAAGAAATTGACAATAAAATTGACTTTGACTTTGACTTTGAGATTTGACTATTTGATATCGCTACTTACCTGCTCCTCTAGCCATATTAGTTCTGTGCATGGCAAATAGTATGTAAACTGTAAAGAGAATAACTCAGACCTAACCTGCTAATAAACCAGTGTTTGACTAGTAACAGAACAACACTAACAAACTAAAAAATATCAATTGAGTTTCATGCATGTAGCCTGGGACAGAGACAGTTGTTAAGCTGGTCTTAACTTTGCATATAAATGTGCTGATTGTGTATTCATCTAGTTGAATAATCACATCTCATTTGACTTTGCATTTACACCATAAATAAAATAAAAATAAGCATTGTTGGTATTGTAAATTCTCTCTGCATTATACCATATACTAAACAACAGTGACATGCAGTGAGGTTCATGGTTGGTGAGGCACTGATTCCTTTAGAGTCAAATTTACAAATATATAAACTCTAAAGGGTTACAGCATTCTTCACACACACACACACACACACACACACACACACACACACACACACACACACACACACACACACACACACACACACACACACACACACACACACACACATACACACACACACACACACACTTTGCTGAACGTAACAGCACAAGGTTCAGTTTGTGTGCATAACAATGCGTAATTCTTTTTCCCGCCATCCCATCAGACACCTTTCTTTTTTTTTTGGCCTGCACCCCATTAAGCTCTGATGCCACCACAGAAGCTCCGTCATATGTTTGAGGTACTAGCGTTTCACCACAGCTGTATTTCTCCAACACTCCAAGGGCTATCCTAATGACAAATGGTTGTTGCTCCTAAGGGGAGGGGGAAAAATCTGCAACAACCTAAACTATCATAAATACCTAACTAACACAATGTCTTGTTTATTTTTATCTAGAGTGTAAACAGGTCAGTTACTTTCCCAAGTTAGGTATGGTCTTACAACAGTTTTACAACTCTCCTGTCATTACGACAGGAGCCTGGTAAAATCATTGAACAGTTGGAAGGAAGTTCTGATCTTGGTCAAGTCAACAGCTGCGCATCTCAAATGTCCACCTAGAAGATAACTCAGAAAAGGACACACACCCACAACTTATTACAGAACAACGAATAGAAAAGTAGAAATTAGTAAAACATGGGATAATCTTATACACATCATTCTAACATTTCCCTCCTGTTTATCACATTTGCTCAAATTCTCACATCACTGTACAGTTTCTTCACTAAGATTTTTAACTGACAGGTCATTTACAGTACAAACATACTTACACCCGGAAATCATGTTTAACTATCTGTTTCAGAATCCTCACTGTCATTGTCATGATAAAGATCATCAGCGAGTAAAGGATACATTTGGGCCACACGGTCTTCCACTGGAGTAATAGCTGTTGTAATCAAACGGTTAACAAGAGAACGCAGGCATGGTATACAACAACATCCACACAATGTCAGGATTGCAGCAAAAACTGAAATTGATACTAGGATGGAGGCCACAAAGGCCTTATACCTACCAAACACATTCATCCAAGTATCCCACATGGATGTGTCAACCCCAGAGTGTTCCTTCATCTTGCTATTGAGAGTTTTAAGTCCCTCTATAGCTTGAGTGAGGCTTCCATGAGCAGCTGTATAATTAGGGATAAAAGTACAACACTTTTCCTCAAACATTGCACACACCCCTCCCTTCTCTGCCAACAGCATGTCGACGGCTATTCTATTCTGGAACGCCATAAGGGAGGTTGCTGATAATTGATTGTGAACTTCCTCAAATCCACTCTGTGTCCAATTCCCCAATCTTTGTACATTGTAGTGGATGTAGTTGATTCTGTCTACGTTCTTGTTAATCGTACACCACCAACAAATTGTTGATTTAAATCCTGCTGTTACTTGATCAGCTAATTTATACTCATCTGGAACACCACGTGGTACCCCAATTGTATCTATATAAGTCGGGACAGGGCCTGGAACAGAGCGTTTTTGTTTATGTAAGATCGGAAAATCAGCTAATTCCAACAATTCAGTTACACTGTCAGCTGACCTTTGATATATTGATACTGGCATTAGTAATGTAACCAGAGCACAAGCTCCAATAACATCATTAGGCAATCTATCATATATATCTTATATCTTTATAACATGACATAACATAAACATAAATCAACTGTAGTCACTTTTCCGTCACTCGTCACTTTTCTCTACACACATATCCTGCACCTTAAGTATGCATTAGCTATGTATGTGTACATGTGTGTATGTGCGTATATATATATGCAAATATGTGTAGCTTCATCATCTGGTTCCCATTGATTTTTAAATTGAGGTAATCTATAAGGTCTGCCAAATAATGTTTCAAAAGGTGTTAAGCCTGATGTACATGTAATATTTATATATAATTTTACCAAATCAACGCACTGTGTCCATGGTCTTCCCGTTTCTGCAATACACTTTTTCAATCTATTTTTTATTGTTCCATTCGTTCTTTCCACTAACCCAGCACTTTGAGGGTGGTATGCACAGTGATTTTTTAGATCAATGTGAAACATTACTCCAATCTTTTTTATAATCTGGTTTACAAAATGGGCACCATTATCACTGTATATTTTCTCTGGAATTCCATATCTAGGAATAATGTCTTTACACAGCGCTTTTGCCACCGTCAATGCGTCTGGATGTTTAGTAGGAAAGAGTTCAATCCATTTTGAAAATGCATCTATTATGACCAAACAATACTTCTTACCTTCACTTTGGTTTAACTCTATAAAATCCATATGGATAACTTGAAATGGATATTTAGGTGTAGGGAATCTTCCCCTACGAGGTCTCAAATTACCTTGTGGATTATGTCTAGCACATGTTAAACATGCTCTACAAAATTTTTTTTGCATAAGAGTTAAATCCATATGTTGTATATTGTTGGTGTACCTGTCCTACCATCCCTCCTGTTGAGACATGTGTAACACCATGGCTCAATATTGCTGCCCATTTATATAGGTTTTTTGGTAGGATAGGTTTATTGTTGGGTCATACATAGATGTCATTTTTTAATTTTGCATTGTTTTTCTTCCAAATATCTTTTTCAGATTCAGAGCTTTGTTGCTACATTTCTTTTAGTGTCAGATCATCTAGGTCTGATTTTTCTTCTACAGTTAACACATGCATCTCTCTTGCTGCTGCCGCTTTAGCTGTTTTATCTGCGAACGCATTACCCAGGGACACACTGTCCGTCCCTGTTGTATGTGCTGCACATTTACAAATGGCTAAAGTTTTTGGCAATTGTACTGCTTTCAAAAGGTCAGATAAGAGCTCTGCATGTGTAACTGGTTCACCTGTGGAAGTTATCATGCCTCTATTTTTCCAATATTGTGCAAATGTGTGTACTGTAGCAAAGGCGTATTGACTGTCCGTATAAATTGTTACATCCTTATTTTTCATTACTTTGCATGCTTCAGTTAATGCTACTAATTCAGCTGCTTGAGCTGAATAGTTAGATGGTAAGGATTCAGCCTTTACTACGGTTTTATGTGTGACAACTGCTTAATCTGTTTGTGTTTTACCTAGTTCATTCTTTTTAGATGAACCATCTACAAATAAAACTTCCCCTTTTTCAAGTGGCTGATTCTTTAAATCACTTCTGCTTCTGCCGTCCATTTTAAAGGTGATGTCATTTTCAGGTCTTCACTATACATCATTTTACTCAATGGTGAGGTTATTTCTGCATAATTTGGTACCCAACTTCTCTAACACCTCTGCTATACAATATACAGTAAATGCCGATTGTCAAAAAGCAAAGTCTGTATAATTGTGGACATGCACAATCCAATGTAGAAATCCAATACACTATGCACACGCAAACCTAATTCATCTAAGAAGTTTTCAGAAACTTTCTCTTGATAGCTGAGGGTGTAGAATCATAAAGCCATGCAGATAGAGAGAGAGAGAGAGAGAGAGAGAGAGAGAGAGAGAGAGAGAGAGAGAGAGAGAGAGAGAGAGAGAGAGAGAGAGGGGGAAACAGATAGGAGGGAAGCAGCAGCATAGCCTCAGGACTATGTAATTACTGCTCTCTGCCAGAAGAGAAAGAGGGAGGGGGGAAAGATGGTAATTGTTTTCATCAGAGGCAGTGGGGAGCTATCAGGGTAATAAAGTTAATTAGCAGAACAAACAAAGAGAGAGAGAGAACAAGATGGAGAGAGAAAGAAAAAGGATAGAGGGATAAATTTGATGATGATAAACGGTAGCAGATCTGACACCAGAAGAAAATAGTGAAATCAATTATTCTTATTTCCTCCCCCCGGTGGGGAAAATTGCACACAAGTCACTGTAGAGCTTAATGAATAGAACAAGACTCCTCCTCCTAGTTTATCTAGACATAATTTACTATCCACGGCTGTGTGTTTGTGATCAATCTTCTGCATTCTATTTAGTTTGTTAAACACATTTACATCTGTTGGATGCAAAGTGATAAAAACACATTTGCAAAGGTTTGTTTAGAGATCAAGTTGGGCTCAGCCTACAAGGTTTTAGCCACTGGCTGTCCAGTAGAGGGTTCTTTTTCTGAACAAACCCTCATATTTAGTTGGATTGATGTTGGATGATAGGGCTGTGGACCTGTGCCACATTCAGAAAATTTGTCCACTTTGTTCTGAGAATCCAAAACAGCCAGAACTACAACCAGAACCATGTCTGTTTGAAGCAGCCTCAGAGCCCTTCTCCACTGGTGGCTAGAGCGACTTCAACCAGAGGACCTTCTTCTGGGAGCCAAACCCAACTTTCTGCCTGTAACCAGCAGAGTCACAATAGTGCCTAAGCCTGAAGGCATGTAAACTAATGCATGAGCCCTGAACAGCAGTCCGCGGAGGCGAACATGGTGCTCGCGAGCCACCTGGCCTCCCTCCAGCTCTGGCCCCCCTGCCAAACAACCAGTATACAACCTTGAGTCTAGAGAAATTACTTTACTGAAGGCTTTTATCCATCCTCCATGTCAGTCTGGTACATCTTGATTATCTATATCAGCATTGTCTATAGAATCAGGATCTACAGCCTGATCCATCTCAACAATCTGCTTCTCTACCACCATGATTCTCTTTGCTGCTGTTTCAGCACCCTGCACTTTTCACAACTGCATTGACACTGGAGGGATGCTGTAGGAAGCTGTGGACAGTCCTCACTCCCCTTCCCCTGTAAAGGAAACTGTTTCATTGCTCCTTGTACAGCAGCACTCCTCACCAATGCTGACTAAGGAGTATAATCCTTCAGGATGTTCCCCATGCTCACTGTTGGATTATCCATGGACCATCTCCACCCACATCATACAGCACGTGTCAAACTCAGGTCCTGGAGGGCGGAGTGGCAGTAACACACCTGATTCTACTAATCAACCATTAGAGCTCTTGCTGAGGACCTTCATTAATAGAATCAGGCGTGTTACTGCCTGGTTGGAAAAAAAACCTGCACCCACATGGCCCTCCAGGACCTGAGTTTGACACCCCTGTCATACAGGATCTCACTTTCTAACCATGAATGCTGAACTCATCTTCCATTCCTACCCGAACTCTCCCCCCACCTCTGCCCACACAAACATTCACTATTCCACCAATTATTATCGATAAGAAATTCTGCAAATCAGCCACTTCTGTCAACAAAAGATCTGAACAATCTGATCTGTCTAACAAGTTGTGTATATGTCAAGATTGTATTCTGTTAGAACCCCTAGACAGTTTTCTCATCAATGGCTCATGGTGTACCCCTGATTACTTCTTCTCTCTCATGGAAGCTACTCCTGATGAATGGATAGATAGAATGTCACAGACACAGAGGAACTTCTAGCCAAAAAGAGACGCCATGTTAGTTGTGTGGAAGTCCTTTAGCTTTAACAAATCTGACATTGAACGACCACAATCTGTAAACGTTGAGTGGATAATGAATTCTTCACTTTGTTGTTGCGGGGGACATATTATTTACATTTTAGCCATCTTAAAAAGTTGCAAAACTTTCACAAGGGTTCTGTATTTTGCCTGTGACAGTCAAATGCAGGGGTGGGTAACCATGGTCCTAGAGGTCTGCAGTGGGTGCAGGTTTTTGTTCCAACCAGGCAGTAACATACCTGATTCTACCTAATGAAAGTCCTCAGCAAGAGCTCTAATGGTTGATCAGTAAAATCAGATGTCTTACTGCTCAGTTGGAACAAAAACCTGCACCCACTTCAGCTCTCTAGGACCAGGGTTGCCCACCCCTGGTCAAATGCATTCTGATTCCTTTACCTCATTACAATTATAAGTGCCTCTGCTACCTCTGAACCAGGATCCTTTAAACTGGTGTTTGGTCATTCTAAGACAATTTAGTGCAGTAATTATTCTATGATAGAAATGGTTAACACCTAGTCATTCATGACAAAATAAAATCCTGTCAAACAAACAAACAATGTGATAGTGATATCATTGACACACATGATCTCATTAAAAAATACTGTGATATTAATTTACACCATAACCTGGAATCTATGAGTCCCAATTGTTATTTCATTGTTCATTGTCATTGTCAATCACATATGATTCCACTTTGTAGGAAAATGTAATTAATTAATTTATTTAATGAAAGAAAATTGTGAGTTGTCTGTGAATTTGTGGATTAGATAGGCTGATGTCAGTAAGGAATTAACCCCTATTGTAATGCTAAACCTAAACCTAACTGGTTGGAGAAATAATGACATTTTCAAATTCAAGAATATAATAAGAGAGATAAGATAAGATAAGATATGACTTTATTGATCTCACAATGGGGAAATTTGCTTGTTACTGCAGCGAAGAAAAAATTCGTAGAATTTGTTGATCCGCATACACAGTATGCATTATGGACATAAGAATGGAGGAAAAATACTAATAAATAGCAAGAAAAACAAGTATGCATAAGCAAAGCATATATACATACATACATGCACATGTACATACCTACATACATACACATACACACATATTTACATATTTGCATATATATATATACGCACATACATATCCACACACATGTACACATACATAGCTAATGCATACTTAGATAGAACACACACACACACACACATACAACACCCACACACAGACACCACAATGGTGCATAGTTTTTGAAAGCTAAACCAATCAAAGCCTTGTCTTATTGAATGATGTGGATTTCATCGTCTCTCTCCATGGCAACCAAACAGTATCCGCAAGGCCATCACCGCAGTGACATGGTGACAATCTAGGTAATGGAACCTGTGTCACTGACATCACATGCACAGGAAACACTTCATTACAGGATATGTGTGCGTGTGTGTGTGTGTGTGTGAGAGAGAGAGAGAGAGAGAGAGAGAGAAGGAAAACACAGCTCTCTGTAGTGCTAGCATGCTTTCTCTTACATGTCTCATTTCCAAGATCTTGTGATTCTGTAATTGTACAAGGCATGCTGCTGAATGTTTGTGTGTGTGTGTGTGTGTGTGTATTTTACAATGCCCTTTGAGTATGTTGCATTTGAACCACAAATTAAATGAGATAGCAGAAATAGTTGTTTACTTGATATTTTGTTTGTGTAGATGGCATTTTCTGAAAATCTATTTGAAGTTGCATATCTTTAGCAATCTGCTTTGTTTGAAACTGATAATTTACAATATTTCCACATCAGTGAATGCAGATTTTAATATATTGATGCTTAAGTGCAATAGTGATTCATATTCACAATACAATACAATCATGTACACCAAGGTGAACAATATGAGAAGAAAACATCAATCACCTCAAAGATTGTGTCAAAGGGGTTGCTTGTAAACAACTGGACTTCTTCTTGTAGCTTGAAGATGTTTTACCTCCCATCCAGAAGGCTTCTTCAGTTCTGGCCTGATGCTGGAAACCAGGAGCTATATCTCTGGATCACCGGGTGAAACTGTAAACAACACTCTCATAACAATGGTCCATAAATCACACTTCAAGGTGTGAAGTGGAATTAGAGTCATTGTGGTTACATGATCCAGAGAACGAGTCCTGCTCTGATGGTGAAGAGCAGTTGAACTTCCTGGGATGAGATCTCAAGGCAGGATGGTGTGTAGCAGACAGATTATGACGTAACCCACCTCCTCTGTTCAAAGTTGGTCTTTCTAAATGGACATAAATGGCCTCCTTCACTCCCCTCTCAATCCACCTGTCCTCCTTGTCTAAGTAACAAGTAACTCCTTTGACACTACAATGACCGGGATGAATGAGAATCTACACAGACACCTAAAAGATTCAGTCTACTATATTAGTTTACTATATTATTTCTATTTGGCCTAAGCAATAAAACAAAATCAATATATATCATCAATATTCACACCGTCAATACAATGAGAAAATAGTTTAGTGTAATATTAATAGGTTAATATTAATACTGCACTGGTTTGCATTAAATAAATGATGCTTGGCTCATAGACATCATGTTTCTCTTGATAATGGAGCAAACATTAAATCAAACAGCTGCTATTAATGTATGAACCACAAATCACATTTAATATAAAGTGGTTTCATTCAGAGTTTTTTCTTCATGAATATTATTAATAGATGCAATAAAATACATAAATCAAAAAAATCAAAAAATAGGAATTCTAGTTTGTGTGGGAAGGCAGACCTCATTGCTGCTACAGATCAAACTTGATACTTCTGGATTATATAAGCATCCACATTTTTATAAATCGACAACAAAAATGTCAATGTTAAACTAAGAAAATGGCAAAATAGGGCCAGGTTTAAAGTAGGTCATTATGCATATACAATATTTAAAAGGAAATCATCAATAATTATCTATACAAATCAATATAGACATTTTTTGATACAATTTAAAAAACAACTATAAATTAAAAAAAAAACGTCTTCCAGCCCTAAATTCAATAGTTCTATGTTGTGTGAAGAATGTGAATTATTGAAGAGCGTTGAACTTGCTCCATTTGGATGAGTTGTCACATTGATCAATACCTTTTGCCTGTTGCTGTTTCCTTTCCGCATGGAGCTGTGTAGGATTACATGACTGTGTGTACGCATGCGTGTGTGTGTGTGGGTGTGAGGTCAAGCAGCGAATCATCAAAATAGTATGTATGTTTGTATGGGTGGGATCAAAACCAATATCTCTACATATGTTATTGGCAGGTCCTCACATCTCCAAATTTAAAACATTGAATTTCCTAACCAGATTTTATTCGAATAGTGGCCCTCTGGTGGCCAGTAAGTTCAGGATGTCAACGATTTTTTTATTTTTTTTTTATACATGAACATAAAAAAGGCACCCTTTTAAATCTCCAAATGCTGGGTGTGCTGTTTGATTGACAGGTGATCTGTTGACTGTGCAGTAGTGAAACAGTCAGCATTAAATTGTCTTTAAGGTCTTTCTGTGGCTCCCCTGCTCCACATTACGAACCTGAACCACCAGTGTGTCCTAAAACATACTTTCTTATCAGGGATGTTTCCTGTAACCATTAACTAATAAAAGATTCTGGTCTTCACAAGTGTGTTTCAGAAGAAACATATGTATAATATATATTGTTGATTTGAGTTTGTTTGGTTTGCGTTGCCAGGATGTCTGGTCTGGGTTCGTTTGATTTGGTTGTCAGGCACTGTCTTTGGTCTGATGTGGTGATAGAGACCATCACCTGGGACATGTGATAGCTTATCAAAGTCTGAGCAGCCCTTCTGCATCACACACACACACACACACACACACACACACACACACACACACACACACACACACACACACACACACACACACATACACACACACAGAAACACACCTTTCAACTACTACTAGAACTAGAAGAGGAAGGGTGCATTTGGTGTGAGCTTTAGTGTGTGTGCCTTTGCGAACATGTGTGTATGTGTGTGTATGTGTGAGTGTGTGTGTGTAATACAAGTCGTCAAGGGAATCCTCGTTGGACGGACAGTTTGACGTCTCGCTTGGCATCATGGGATACGGCTGTCACCTGGCGTTGCTGCCACCACAGAGATAACCTTCAGGGTGACAGCCAAGACAAAGACATGCGCAAAAAACACACACACACTCACACACACACACTCAGGAGAATGTATACAGGGAAACATACACACATATGGAGCCACACATGAACGCCCAAATACACACAGCAGACTTTACCCGCCAAGGTAAACACTGTGAAATGATCCTAATTAGTGCTAATCTATATGCTGATTACTGATATAGTTTCACTGTAAAGATCTGATTTTCAGGAACAAAAGCAAACACTGATCCACCTGGTCAGCAATTGTTTACTTGGCTCCAGGTATAATAATTTTCCAGTGTTTGTATTTTATGTTTCCTGATGGATCAGAAAAGAACACACAATGTTTGTATTTCTAAAGACACTTGATGACTCACATCTTGGTATTTCCAGTTTGCAGCAGCTATGGTAAAGCTGCAGTAATGTTGTAGAACTAGATTATCTATACATGTCTTATGTCAACAGGGAATCATAAAAGCAAGTAAGTGGATCTATTAAAAAATGACAGGTTTTATAACAGTGATCAATTCAGTTGTGTCCATAGACTTTGACAGGATGAAACATGAAATTCATGGCATGTTTCTGCAGTTAAAGGAGTTTGTGGAATCTCACTCAAAACACAGACCACACAGACAGACGACAATACCAAAATTATCTTTTGTTTCACTTTAGACCTTTCCAACTATTGTTGACAAGACAATTCATCACTGTAACTATTTATAAACTTTAAGTATTAAATATATTATTTAATAATAATTAAATTATTTATTATTAAGTACTTAATTAATTTAAATAATATTATTAGATTACATTATTGATGCAACTATTTACTGTCTGTATTTGATGAGAAGTAAGAGTGGCATTGAAATGATCATTTATGAAGGAAAAAATAAATAAAACAATAAAATATCTGCTACATAAATTTCAATTCATTTGGAAAAACCTCTTTCTTATTGTTTCATTTTTTGTGAAATACTGGAGTTTCGTCTGTTTTGGGTTTTATGTATTTGAAGGAACAACTCACAGATGACGAGGAGACACAAATACACACTGACTGTAAACGTGTGAGAACCACTGCTTTAATCCTACATAAAGCAGTGTAATTTAGAGTCTAATCTTATTTCATGAAACATATTTATCTGAAAAATAACTACAGCTGTCAGATAAATTGGAGTGCAATGTTTTTTCATGATCAATTTTCACGTTATTCAGAGTTTGCAGTATCATTTTTATTGTGTTTTTGCCACACACCTTTCTTCTTCTCTTGTGTTTTGGGTACAGCTGTCTCAGTATTGCTGTCCTGTGAATTTCCCTGTCATAGTGACTTTTTTGCTCCAAATTTCCAATTATTTTACCTTTTATACCATTTTTGACAGCCAATCAGTTCAGTACAGTACCATAACATGAGATGTAACATCAAGCATTCATTTCTATATTATTACAAGATGTTTACAGTGGAGAGACTTTTTTTTGTGTATTCACTTTTAGTACACATACATAAGACAAGCACCACAATTACATATAAAAATAAGCATTGAAGCGAGCAAAAAAAAAAAAAAAATGTAAAACAAAGAAATACATGAAAGGATTACAAACAAAAATAAGAATGTAAACACATACATATACACCAGCACACATCCTGTAAACATTCAAACATATATGAAAAGGATAATTAAGAGAGATCATGAATTAAATGTGATGACACTGTGTGATGAAAATGTTATGCAATAGCTTTGTGAACCATTACAAATTTAACTGAAATTTAGTGCTTTTAATGCTTATGCTTAATGGTAGTGCTTAATGGACAAATTTTGGTGGCTGTGGAGTTTCTTGTTGCGAACGACAGTGGTGAGGAGTTGATATCACCCTTTTAACAAATGTTAAAGTTTTACCAGGTGCTAATGTAAGTAATTTATGTAATGTTAATCTCAACCGTAAAGGCAGTTAAAATTTTAAATGTGATATTCTTCAGCTAACACACACACACACACACACACACACACACACACACAATGTGAGAACCCGGCCTGAGGGCTAACGACACTCTTTCTAGGGGTTTAGGATGCCCCGTCGTTCTCCTGCGGTGCTGCACTGTCATGTAGATGTGATCCAACGATCATCTCCTCCATTCAGCTCGCTGCCATTGTCTGTGGCCCCCACCCTGTGTGTGACATGTATGTGAGAGAGCGCAAGTCTGTGAGGGCACATGATGCCAGGGTGGAAATAAGTATGTAATTCAGTAAGCACCATGCATTGCTCCCAGCATTTCCTGTCTTATGGATCTCAGACGGTGTTAGCCAGGGTTAGCCGGGGCTTTAGCACCTGCTGTCATTGTGACAGTCACTTGTCCAGATACAACAGCTTTAGCTCGGAGATGAGGATTACTGCTAGTAATGTGTGTTAAGAGCATTACCTCAGGCATGGGGTGGGTAATAGGTGGTTAGAAAGTAGCAGACAATAACCAGGACCTGTCTATAATTAAATGATGCTGGCAGAACGAAAGAAAAAAGCGGAACAGTTTGATAAAAACACGCATGTTGATGGAATTTTGTCTATAACACAGCATATTTCATGTCTGTTTGGAAGTACCGTGAGCCAGTGAAACAGAGTAAAGTGGACTTGTGCAGCTTATCAGCAGTTAATGAGTCATTAACAGACTGAGATTTTGATGACTATCGTTGGTCTTTCAGAGCATAGACATGTGTTCATCCGTTTTGAGACCATCAGTGACCTCAATGGCCCATAAATGCAGTGTAGCACATGTAATCCACTTTCACTGTTGAGCAGACTGACATAATGAATTAAGGCACATCTAATGCTGCAAATTTTTTTATTTTTATATTGGAAATCTATAGCATTCAATGATATTTGAAAAAGTTTTAAACATACCTCGCAGTGTACACGTTTTTTATTTGAACATGGAACTCACTGTGTACTGTCTGTGCAGATGCTGACTGGACAACAATTCCTCATGTATAGACTTGACCTGAGGAATATGTTGCATAATAAATATCACCCGTATATTGACGTTTTCAGCAGTGAGCAGGACAATTTTTTGCCCAGTGCAACTGTTTTATTGAGTTCTGAGTATTTTCCTCAAATCTTTGTATCTTTTTTAAATATCGAAAACATATATTACTAGCTCCATGTGTTGATGAGCAATCTCCAGATCACTCTTCTACTGATGAGCATTGTTCCTACTGGTGAGATGTTAGGATTGCTGGTCTTCTGGAGACTATTGGTTTGACTGGCAGACAAACACACACACACACACACACACACACACACACACACACACACACACACACACACACACACACACACACACACACACAAGAAACGGTGAAGGAGAGGAACAAACAAGAGATGAAACAAGACAAGAGAAACAAATAGACAAAAAGGAAATAAATCTGAATTAAACATGTGTAAAGGAAGGTCAAAAAAATAAATACCATGTAAATACAGCATATAACTTCAACAGAAATACTTCTAAATAAACACCACAATTATGTTCCTCTAACCTTCCCAATTAAATTCAGTAGAACTAGTAGTGATTGAGGAAGGTTGTCATAGAAACCAATGGCAACAAAGAAGCATCTGAAATCCTCTGTTGACTCTGCAAACAGAACAAAAATCCAAGATGAAACTGATATCTTTGTGTCACCTCAAATATCTGATTGTCCCCCCCTGCCACCCGCTCAGAAAAAGGGAAAATTGAAAAGAGCGGAAAACAGTTGAAAAATAGTCTTGCTGCGAAAATCATGTAGACACAGTTGCACTTCTGTAGAATTTGTGTTAATTGTCATTTATTCCATGTCATTAAGAGGCAACCTGAGTATACATGTCATGTTATTAAAGCGACTGATTCTGAAAGCATAATTGTCTATAGATACAGAGGCAGAAAGGAAAAGAAGGAGTGTTTCTGTGTTTCCTGCTGAAATGCACAGTGTGTCCGTGTGTAAACGACACTAGACTAATCACTCTTATTGTGGCCTATTTCCATGGTAACTCTGTACTGAACGGTAATTTAGCCTCGCTAGCTAACAACACAGAGTAAGTCATTATCTTAGCACCAGGCTAGGGCCTCCTATTTAAAGATTCACGCCATGAATGAACAATTAGAGAACAGATTGCTGGCCTAAGTGGGGGAGAGATGGGGAAAGACAGACAGAGACGATGATGAGGCCAACGTGTGGTCGTCACCCCTCAGTTTGTCTGACCGCCCGCCTATCCATCCGCCCACTACCTGTGTGTTAATAGAAGATCACCTATGATTTGCTCTGCTATAGCAAACACTTGAAATTTAGGATTTTGTCATGAAGCCTGGAAAGAAAACAGCGTCAAAAAAGTGCAGACAACAAAATAAAATGGTCTTTAGGGAAAAATACAGAATGATAGCAGTATATATACTAAACCAGATGCCAAAGTTCAACAGGCATGTTTTAAGATGATTAAATTACTTTTAATTCATTCACACATAGCCTAAAGAATTTCAATTATTAAAGTGAAAATGTCTTTTTAGGCATTTAAAAAAAGGCCTTAGTTTGCAATTTTCCAAATTTAATATTTCAATTTTCATGGTCTATTTATAAAAACTATGTCCCAAAAAAACTAGATCAACTTGTAGCAGCAATGCAACCCAAAATTAAAAGCTGTTTCAATGTATTTTTTTTCTTTTTTGTCCAGTAAAAAACACAATTAAGCAAAACTCCTGATACTTGCTCACTTACTTAGGGTAATTTCAACCAATAGCTTCAATATGCCCAATTGCACTGTCAATCAAGTAGAGTGGTCCAAGATAAATGTAAGCTAACATAGCATTAACATTTTTTTTGTTGTTTTCCTACATGCTTAGAAGAAGAGGTGTATTAATTTCCTTGCAATCTCAAACCTCACCACTTGATGTCACTAAATCTCACACACTGTACCTTTAACTGCAGGTGTGATATATCTTTGAATGAAAGTTTGACCTCCACCTCCTCAGTTTTACCTAACATGAAGGCTACAGTACATCCTGCTTTGACGTTGAACTCACTTTTCCAACAATACTTCTAAGATACCTCCCTATTTATAAAATCTTGTATCTACTGGCCAAGGTCAGTTTCAGATTCAAATAGAACTGTGTGTGAATGTGTGTGTGATTCCTTTCTCTCTCGCTCTCTCTCTCTTTTCTCTCTGGCCTATTGTGTGTCTCCTTCTAAAAAAGCTGTCAAACTGTACTCTTTATGGTTCACAGGAGGGACAAAAAGCATACTTTGTTTTGTTTTGTTTGCCTGCCGTTCAGCTAAATGAATGAGAGAGGAGAGAGAGAGAGGGAGAGAGAGGAGTGGGGGGGCATGTAATTTACTGTTTGCCCCACTCTACTGTACATTACTTTAGTCATGCTAATGCTGCTCTTTGTTGGGCTGAGGAGATAGCCATCAATCAGCTGTTGGAAGAAAAAAAGAAGATGCAGAGAGACAGAGAGGGCCCTTTTCCCTCCTCCTCCTCCTCTTCTTCTTGTTCTTCTCCTCGGAAACTGAATCCAGATCGGGATCTGGAGTCCAGGTGAAGATCCCGGGTGAGAAAAACAAACGACTCCATCACTCCATCATTGTGTCTTCATGATTATATGTCTGTGAGCTGAAACACCCTGATGAGTCTTTGGTTTTATGTGGAACCACTTACTACATAATGCAGGTAAACTACTACTAAATACTACATACTGCATGCAGTACAGCACAGACCCAAAGTTATACCCACAGCAACACAGACCCAGAGTCAGAGCAGCACAGACCAAGACTCACAGCAGTACAGACCCAGAGTCAGAACCACAGCAGCACAGACCCAGACTCACAGCAACACAGACCCAGAGTTAGAACGGCAACGACCCAGAGTCACAGCAACACAGACCAAGAGTCAGATCAGTACAGGCCCGTAGTCACAGCAGCACAGACCCAGAGTCAGAACCACAGCACACACTTGCTGCTGCAATATTTATACTTATATTGTTATTGCACTAGCCATTACATTACTACAATAACTACCTCATAATGCACACAGCTGGGACAGTGTTGTCTTGTTTTGTCTTGTTAGATTTGTCTTTCATACCCTGCTACTCATGTCTTGTCTTGGGGTACTCATGTCTTGTCCTGTCATACCTGTTTGTTCGCTCTAGTTTAGCAACACTAGGCAAAAGTAGCCTTAAGCTAATGCACTTTACCATTGTTAAAATGGAGATTAGGATTGTCTCATCTTGCGCACCTGCACTTTAATGTTGTTGTACATATAAAATGCATAGGATAGTGAGAAACGCAATTTCGGTTCCTTTGTATATCAAGTACATGTGAAGAAATTGACAATAAAATTGAGATCAGCACAGACCCAGAGTCAGATCAGCACAGACCCAGAGTCAAGGCAGCACAGACCCAGAGTCACAGCAGCACAGACCCAGAGTCAGAACCACAGCAGCACAGACCCAGAATCAGAACCACAGCACCTAGAGTCAGAGGAACACAGACTCAGAGTCAGATCAGCACAGGCCCAGAGTCACAGCAGCAGAGACCCAGAGTCAGAACAACAGCAGCACAGACCCAGAGTCACAGCAAGACATACCTAGAGTCAGAACAGCATAGACCCAGAGTCACAGCAATACAGACCCAGACTCAGATCAGCACAGACCCTGAGTCACAGCAGCACAGACACAGAATCAGAACCACAGCAGCACAGACCCTGAGTCACAGCAGCACAGACCCACAATCAGAACCACAGCAGCACAGACCTAAAGTCACAGCAGCTAGCTAACGATTATTTTGCACTATTTACTTTCATTCCATCTAAACAAATAAATAAAGTAAGTAAAGGGGTGATTTGCTTCTTTCATTACTTTTTTCTAAATAGATAATGACATGATAGAAAGCTTTGAATGTCTGTTTTCCCATAATCACCTTTTCAGCTGTTGTAAAACCTTTAATATACCCAGCGTCCATGTGGCCCAGGGTCTGATCTTTATTGTGCAGCAGTGTGAATTACATACTGAATACAATATTTTATAATAACATGTAGTTTTTAGTGTGTAGTAATGTGTAGTATATACTGTATAGGGCCTTTCATACTAATATGAAGTATTAAATGTGTATGGTTAGTTGACCTCCTACATACTGTAGACGTAGCCCTTTTTTTGAAGTTGTATACTGCATGTTACATTTTGCTATTTGCAGTATAGTAGGTTTTAAACACACCCTCTGTTTTATTGTTGTTGAAATAATTTCAAAAGAGTCTAATTGTAATGTGACACTTGTATAAACCTACTCAGAGACATCAGCCACAGTCAGTGGAGGACGAGCCCTCTATTATGCTAGCTAATGTTAACGCTAAGATAAGCTAACAGGCCCATTAGTGCCAGTTCATTTAGCTCGTTAGCTGAAGCCTAAGGGCTGATGACATTCATTACATATCATTAGCTACACAATTAACATGTCTTCCTCTGACACCGTCGTTCCCTGATGTTACACGACACTTTTAATCATGCTTTATGAGAGGTTTCCGTTGGCATGACATGATTTATGAGTTTTACATGACACAGCGTTCATTACATTAACAGTGCTGTAATCATAAAAGCTGCTTTAGACTGAGCCAAAGTCTGAATCCTGTCCTCATGACTGAAAATTGAGGAGAAGATTGTATTAAATAATTGTTTTTTTCTCCCATCAAATCATTTCCCATGCATGCTTCTTTTCTATTAAACCCGAATGTCATTGACATTCCTCGAAACATTCACCTGTGTCAAAACATAGATTTTTCCAAAGCTGCTTTCAGTTTTGTAGTCCATTATAGCTGACATAAATAAAATTAAAATTAGTAAAACTAAATTGTAATAATGACAAATAAATAAAATAAACTTACCACACAGAGATTTTGATTGTTCATTAAAAAATCATATATCTTTATGAAATATGATGAACTGATACAAATAGAACTACCAAGATATAAATTATTATTTTTTTTTTTTACTGCAAGATTTGTATTGTTTATATTGTTTGATGGCTGCTCTCACTATCAGACGTGAATATATCCAACCTCTGGCCAGATGTGTTTTTAATATCTTGTGTGTAACTGATTGATTCAGTGATTCGCTCAAAAGGTTTAACATTTACAAATGGATTTCTTGGAGAACACTGAATTTAATTTCCATTAGACCTGACCGATACTGACAGAATTTTTATATTAATATAGATTAGCATGCTTTTCTCTTCCAAATACAATCACTCATTCAAATCACTGATTGGTATTTATTACAAAGCATGTCTCCTTTTTTTTTGTTTTTAATCATTTTCTTTGTATCATTGAGCAGAATTTTAATCCAAAAGACTATCACATGTTTTTCAGGCAATTTTACAGGCATTAATCAGTCTTGTGATACAGAACTTTTTACATACAAAGATGTAACAACACTTATATAACCCCCACACAGACAGACACACACACAGGCGTACGAATAGAACTATTCTCTTTTTCTCTCCCTATCACACTCACCCACCCACTGGTCTATACAGACAGAGAAAGAGAGCAGTATTGATTTTGCTGTCTCCAGGCTGTTGAGAGTGTGTGTTCTTGTGCATGTGTGTACGTATGTGTGTGTGGGTGTGTGTGTGTGTGTCAATAAAAGGGATTAAGGCCCTTGCTCAGCTGAGATACCATCAGCCATCAGCCCCGCGAGTCCGCTTCGGGCTTTCCCGGCTGCTGCATTGTCTATTCTGCTCCGCTATGTGAAAAATGTTGAATATCAACAATGGCTTTCAGTGGTGTATTGTTGAGTTTTTGTATGAACTAATCTTGCCTCAGTGAAAGAGACCTAGGGTTCGGACAAAACGTCTAGAGCCACAGCATTCCTAGCTGGCTCTCCCCTTGAACACTGAGCAGAAGGCTAGGGATGAGGGAGGCAGAGGAGAGGGGAAGACAGGCTGGAGGAGAGGCAGGGAGAGGAAGAGTCGGGTGCCGGGGAAGCTGCTCCGGGACCAGGCTGTGTGTGCGTGTGTGTGTGTGTGTGTGTGGAGACGGAAGAAGGGATGATGGGACAGAGGAGGCTGGAGTAGGAAAAAAAAGTGGAAAGGTGGGGAGGGCGGGCTGGACCTGAGTTAAGGTGCAAAAGATGGAGGCCGCAGTGAAGATGCCATAGCTGAACGAGGAATGCTATAGGCTGTGGGAAAGTTTAGGAAAGAGGAGCCTGGGAAGTGAGTGGGAGGCAGCGTTGAAATATAGCCCTTTACCTCAATCGATGAGTGACGTCTAAGACTAGTCAGGACCCAAGACCGAAAAACCAAACCACTCCAAAAAAAGAGAAAGAAATTATCAGTGTGGAGTCTGTGTCCCCTTTCCCGTCATGGATTTATACTATAACGTTGGTTGGGACAATAGCTGATGTCCAATCAGACAACAGGACTGCAGGCCTTCTCATAAGGATGACCGTGACATCACTGCAAGGTAAGCTGACTGAAAGCTTGAGTGATTGACTTACTGGGTCATCAACTTATAGTGGTTTGATTGGTTCCCTGAGGTTATCCCTTCTTTCCCCCTTTTCCCTATTGTACCGGTCTGGGAACAAGTTATGTGAGAAGATGTGGAATCACGCTTTTTCACACGGGCCTTCCCAGCTTCACTGCTGTTTTCCTGCAGATCATCTGTGTGGCAAAACGCATGTGGTGCCACTCAGAGAGTGACATTTCTGGCTGTGTGTGTGTGTGTGTATGTGTGTTTGTGTGTGCGGTCGCCTTTTTTTGGTGCCTTTTCCAGCATGTCTCCTTCTTGTCCTGCTGTGTTTGATGAGAGCTCCTGCAGACTGAGGGAGAGAGAGAGAGATGTGAATGTTGATCTCTCTTCCTAGGTTTGAGATCGACTATGCGTGTCAGTTGTTCGGCTTGAAGACAGGTTTCAGTGTGCTTCACGTTAAATGGTCAGTTTTAGGCAGATTTTGCTTTTCGGTAAAAATCATACTACCGTCACACTCAAAGTTAATTTGGCCATTTACTACACCTTTGTCCCCAATAGGTTCTCACAGGAAGCTTAAAGGCACACTAACCGTGATTATTAATAGAGAATGTTTACTTTCCCAGTTCTTTTTTTCCAAGACCTCTCTTGCTTTTAGTCACATTTTCACATGATCTGTGTTAAATATCAAATTGCAATAGCAATTAATCAAGTGGTTGATTAGTAAGACACTATTTTACTTTTCATTTATTAGATTTTTTTCCATAATGAGCCATATGAGGGGGGCCAAAGTAAATTTATTTAAGGTGTCACAGGCCAAAAAGTATGAGAACCACAATATGTATTTCCAATTTGTTCCTTCAGAGCCCAAAACTGCAGTGTAGAGGTAGTATTTTCTTTTTATTTCTGACATGTTCACTGGACTGTGTGTGGCAACATAGGGTCCATAGGGGTCAACATGGTGTGTTTGTGTGTGGCAGTTTGAGGTCAGTGCCACGGAAACTTGGAATTGAGAGATGGTTGGCTTAACCCCTCACCCCTTACACACACACTCACTCAATCACCTCCTCACACACACACACACACACACACACACACAAACGCACAGACACAGACATGTGAACATTGGTGCAGTCTAATCGGCAGCCCCTGGTGATTTGTCCTCTCAGCTTGAAACCCTGTCATTCTTCTCTGCTCTCCTCACAATTACAGCCCTGAACTGAACTAGAAAATCTGCTCCAATCTAGCAATTAGTCCTGAGGCCACTGGCTGTGTGTGCATGCTCTTTGTGTTCCAGGTCTTGTGAGGACCAGATTCAGAGAGATTGACATCGATGACAGCCAAATAAATGGTGACTTTGTTTAGTGTTTTTTGTGTGTAACATTTTCAGACATCAATATGTAGTTGCCTAATTAATATTCATCCCCTTCTTGTAATCTTTGTAAACAAATTAGGCCAAACACATCTGAAGGGAAGAGCATGTTGAAGCTTGTACCTGTGTCTTGCTCCTTTTATATTTTCAAGATGATAAAAAATGTTTTTTTTCTGTGTGAAAGCCATATCTTCAACCTAGTGTAATTACTGGAAACAGATCAATTATAGTTTTATGTTACTCAAAATTTTCCTGGCTTCACGAGGCAAATGCAATTTTTAAAATTAATTCATTTGTTTATTTGAAACAATGCACAATAAATCAATAAATTGCATAAGGAATAGCATATATATATATATATATATATATATATATATATATATATATATATATATATATATATCACATTTCCTGTAGAATTCTGCACAAAGAATAATTGTCTCAAAATGTGCACTTTCAACTTAATACTTAGCCTCAAGATTCCAACTGCATCAAAATACAGCAACAGCAATTAAACAGTTTTCATTAGTAGATATATAAAAAAAGTAATTAAAATGTAAAATTCTTTTGATACTTTATTTTTTTTTACATAAGTCATACTTGCATTCGTACAATACCTTTTGTCTTGAAGAGGAGCTCTCACATTCCAGAGTCACCTGACTGAATATTACAGTGGAAGCATTTCTAAGCCACATCATTTGTTGGCCATCACCTTACAAATAAAGAAAGTGAATAGCATTTTCAGGTTTTAATGGGTTTAAAGTTAGCTAACAGGAAGGTCCTTACAAGTGTGGCGAATCCATGTGAGTGTGTGAGTGCGAGGGTGAGAGGATGAAGAGGACAGGGCAGGAGAGCAGTGGTCAGGGGGGGGTGGCCGGGGGGAAGGCAGGCCTCGCTGGGCAGCAACAGAGACGCTTAGTGCCGCCTGGCTTCCTCCTAAAGACCCCCCCCCCCACCACAACCACCACCACCCCTGAGCATCTCACTCCTGTCCTCCTCCTCCGCCACCCCCTCTCTGCTGCTGCTGCCTTCCCCTTCACTTTCCCCTCTCCTCCTTTTGTCCCTTACCTCCTTCACCCTCCAGTTCCTCCTACTCTACTTTTTTATCCCTCCATCCATTCCTCCATTTTCCTCCTCCTCCTCCTCATCTGGGCCATTACAGACATTCAGCAGCAGTGCTGAGAGGTGGGGGGGTGTCCTGTGGTGGTGGAATGGGGGAGATTGAGGAAGAGGTTGAGGGGGGGGACAAAAGCCCTGAGATGCAGCGGCCCAACAGGAGTGGCTGCCTTTGAAAAGAAGCCGGACAGCTTCTCAATGCAGTGAGCTGGACGGACGGACAGACAGACTCAGCCCCTTTATCCTTTATCCTTTATGTTTTGGCCCAAAGAAAAGCATATCATCCGCCTTGTGCCCTTCCCCTGCACGCTCGACATTTTACCAGACACATTAAGGCATGAAGGAGGTGTTGGCGGCAGAGGAGGAAGAGGGCCACGCAGCCGTGCTGAGGGCACAGACATTTAAGAAGCTGCGTGGAGGAAAGTTTTCCGCTGGAGGAGGCGAGGCGAACAGGTGGATGGGATTCTGCAGACTGTGGATGTGTTCCTTTTGTAGGCTGCATCTCTTTTATTCCACCTTAAGACACATCACATTAGTGTTTTCTCACGTGTCTGCTGTTGGGGTTAATGTTGCAACAGAAAAATATCAGATACAGCACATAAAAAAAAAGCTGAAAGTGCTGTTCGCAGGTATTTTTTTTTTCAAAGATACGGCCCAGCTAATAAGATCACTAAAACTCTGAAAGCAAACATGACCAAAACTTCTTTTTTGTTGTTTTTCGCAAAGTTTAATTGGTTAATTTTTTTTCTTGTGGCAAACACTTTAATGACAAATAAAGTAAAAAAAAAAAGTGAATCCATAACTCTTTGTGACTCACCATCAAGGACAAAGCATTCCTTCTTCCAAAGCTTCAATAGTAAACAGAAGAGCTGAATGGAATTACTGTCCCACTCCCATCTTTTATCAATCTTAATTCTGCATCCAATTATGACCACGGAATTATTTCACTCAGGGGCCCTCGAATGATAGTTTCTGTTATTCTTGTGTCGGCGGCTGTGTGTTTGTTGGGGTATTATTATGGATTTGGTCTGAGAGCTGAGCTGGTTCGCTATTAGCTGCAATTTGATCAAATGCAACAAGTTCTGAATCCACTTAAATCAAAGCAGCATCAGTTTTACCAACAAGGAAACATCACAGGAGCAGGAGGAGGGGAGAAATAAATGCTTATTTATCTGCATTTTGCTTCAGCATTAGAGCTAATACACTTTAATGAAGCTGAAGTTGTCAAACACTTTGGCAGATAATGGCTGTAATAAGAATATCATCAATGCATTACTAAAATGTTGTTTTATGGTTTAGTAGTTATAAATACTTTGGTCTCTATCTTCAGCGCTTAACTGATTTGTCTCTATGTTTATTGCATA
Source organism: Eupleurogrammus muticus (assembly GCA_036785175.1). Lineage (NCBI taxonomy): Eukaryota > Metazoa > Chordata > Actinopteri > Scombriformes > Trichiuridae > Eupleurogrammus > Eupleurogrammus muticus. The sequence goes on along the minus strand of JAYKQN010000006.1, from coordinate 28,063,970 downwards.
AAATATCTCCCAAATGGAAAAAAATGCTTAAGTCAGTGTCACATGCACCAAAATTACTTTTTGTACCTGCTGCTTTGCAGTTTTCCTAAACCTGTAAATGGTAAAATGTTAAACTGGAATTTGGTGCATCATAAATTGGTACCAGAGAGTTTGATCTCTGCTACCAAGTTGTATATTCTAGGTGGATTAAATATTTAAACTTTCTTATTTTGCCAATCATGATTTGTCACTGACACCTTACACCAATGCAATTAGTGTGTGATTTCCATTACAATAATTCTTTAGACTTTCATTCTAGACCATCTTATTAGGCTTTATTTCAAAAGAATACTTTGCCATTTTTGTTCCAAAACTGACATTTTTACTAACCAATCACACTACAAGTTGATTGGCTGAAGCATATGACACTTTGTTCAGTCACAAGTCACAGGAGATGCCACCTCAAGTTGAGCCGAGACAGCCGGTTCATACCAGTGCTAAAGTTTCACCTTTTTGCAACTATTTGGTCTAAGGTGACCTTCATAACTATACCTCTACTGACACGAATCTACAGCTACACATCTCATCCTGGCTGTCGCATGCTAAACAATTTAGTGTTTATTTGCCACAAACAGACAGAAAAAGAAAAAGAAGACCTCAGTGTGACTGCATATTAACAGAAGCACGGATAGTCTGTCAAACAAAGAAGTAAAAAGAGATGAGAGGGGATTGTTTTATTGCAGAACAATAGGTTTATAAGGATTGAACTGATCGGCAGCATACCTACAACAATGGCCAACCACACACACAGAAACACACACACAGATGCAAACAATCAGGCATGTATGCATACAGTAACCCCATTCAACCTGAGCACGAGCCAACAAGTTATACACACACACACACACACACACACACACACAGTCAGAATAGCCTAATCCGGCTAGTCCTCTCCTAACTCCGGCCAGCTACTGTAGGCACACGCACACACACACATACACACACACACACATGCACACAAAACCCTGCCCAACCCAGGCCAACTCTCCATTTAATATGGGCATACATGCAAAATGTGACCATACAGCTTAGCTCTTCAGTAAGGCCCATCGAGCAGACCATGGCTCTGTGTGTGTTTTTGTGTGTGTGTATGTGTGTCTTCAGTACTGAGGCCTTTCCCTGTGGTTGGGGAGAACGGATGGAGGGATGGAGACAGAGAGAGGGAGAGAGGAAGCGAAGAGGATTAGAGTGATATGGAGACAAAGAACAACAATAGTTTGTCACATTTTGTCAGGGAGGATTTTATGGAAAAGCTGATTTAGAGTCTGCCACCAACAAACACGATCGGAAATATGGGATTTATTGCTAAATCAGTTTGAGAATTTGCATGAAGTTTAACAACAAATGCCTAAGAGTCTACGTGTGTGTGATACTTTCTAAATGTTTGTGTGCGCAAACTTTATCAACATCTTTGCAGGAATAAAAGTGCTGAACGTGGACTGTACATTAATAACCTGAAGTGTAAAAATGTGTTTAATAATATGATATAATATCATTGTGTTGGGGATGTGACATTTTAAAGTGCGTGTATGTGCTGTCTAATGGACATATCTGCTCTACACATTAGTTTACAACAGTGTTTGGAGTCATGTAGCTTTTATCTATCATCATTTCAGGGAGAACAAATGACATAATGTTGTTTCAATGAGAGCCTTTCTTGTGAGATTTTAAAAAAGGAAAAAAATAGACTCATCTGAAGTTTGTGATTGTCTCGCCTTAAAATATTTAGTTTGCAAAGATAATGTTGCTTATTTCACCTAATGTTGTCAAAACGAACATCCTCTATCTGATGATTCAACCAAGTATATACATATATATATATATTTATAATAGAATAGGTTTTGCAACCTTTGACCTTTAATCAAATTCACATAATCTTTTCATCTAAAAAGTGTTGTGTGTCTTATATACCTGGATAAAATGGGCCTGGCATTTTTTTTGTGGAATGTTATTATGAAGATAATTAAACATTGTTTTTTGTCACCTTAGACCAGATAGTGGGGCGTGTAAGGCTCTGTGGGGGGGGGGGGGGGGGGGGGGGGGGGGGGGGGGTTTAGACCTCAGAGAACATTTTATTCTCTTTTATATTTTTATTGTTTTATTCTCTTTTATATTTTTATTGTTTTTACTGTCCTAAAGTGCAATTGCACATCCACTACATTAGGGGGCAGTGGCATTCACTCATTAGCAGAGTGTGTGCAGGGAGCATTTGCTCAGTGGTGTAGGTGTATGAGTATGAAGTGTAGACACAAAGTGTAGCAGCCTCATGTGACACCATGAAAAAGTATTTAACAGGGATGAGAAGACAGACGGTGAGAGAGACGGTGATAATGAGACAAACAAAAGTCTATGTAGCGCTTGGTTCACTGTGAAAGACAGTTGTGTTACTGTGTCTAAAATGTTGGCACAGTATGTTTGACCGTATGAAGACAAAGAAATTAATGACATTACATTCAAATGACACTGATACGCCGATTTTATGTAATTTTAATTTTAAGGTACTTCTAACAATTTTATAGACAAGTGATATTACTTATAGTTGTGCGGGGGGGTGCGAGATGTTTCCCTCTTCCATGGGGGGGCGTGACACAAAATAATTGAGAAGCACTGGCTTAGAGTCAATAAACTGTCCAACTCTCTTAGCTGTTGAAGCAGTAAGCAGCAATGTATGTTTTTCAAGGAAAAAGGTTGAATCAAAAATTTTTATAAATAATTTATATATACATGCTACCCCCCCCCAAAAAAAAAGTACTGTGCCTTAAATTCCAGTTTTCCCACACAAAATGTTTTTAAAAAATGCGTAATTTTCAAAAACAATCCCGTGAAAACATCCTGGATCTGAATCCTGAAATTTGCTTGTTCCTTCAGCAATTACTCAATTTTTAACCAAGATGTCCAAGAAAATTATAGTCTTTGAGATTTTTGGGGGTAACTGACAGACTAATAAACTTGTCAGATTTCCACTGAAAACACAGCTGGCTCGAAGAGAAATGTCTTCCAAATGAATTAAATAAACACCAGTTAGTGGATCAAATGGCTGCAGGCGTCCCGTTGTGTTGACGCCTCCGTATTGATGTTTAACTACCTCTCTACTCACTTAAACATGCATGGTCGCAGAATCAGAGCCTTCTGAGACTCGAGCCACTTTCATCCTCCATTTAAGGAAAAAAAAAATGTCAGTGAAGCAGCAGGCAGCCGGAGCTCTCAGATACAGGCGGCGTGAAGGGGGGAAAAACAGCAGGACCGGTTTGAAGTGAATGAAATGATTTCATGTTTCAGAGCAGGCCTCGCCCTTGGGGGACTGGCACGATATGGGCTCGTAATTGACACCAGGTCAAATGGCTCGCTTGCAGCCCCCCCCCCCCCCCCCCCCCCCCCCCCCCCCACACACACACACACACACACACACACACATACACTGTTTCTGTTTCAGCTGTCTCTCTCTCGCTCTCTTCCACACATTAAAGTCTCTTCAGTAGCCAGACCAGTCCAGTGTGGGCCAGAGCTGGACAGACAAAGGCCTGAGCTGTCTGACTATAATGATGGATGACCATGACTCTCATATTTTACAGGGATTTCACAAGAGTCACTCCGTTCCCAGGCTGCGCTACAGCTCAATGGCCTTCTATTAAGTTGCCCCAGCATCCCCAACATAAAACCACATGTTTTTGAATTCTTTTTGGGGGAAAAAAACTAGTTTTATGATTTTATTAGGCCTGAATCAGGCATTGATGGAGCTGCAGTTAATGATAGCTGAATGTGATTAGCAGGGAGGGGAACGTTTTATTAGTGTCAGTGTTGGCTGATTGACAGAACCCCCAGCGGCCAGCATTGTTCACTTCTTGAGTGTGTGGACAGATTATGCCCAGCGGTGGTCATGTGAAAGAGTGTTTTTGTGCTTTCATTGGGAGTGCATCACCACCTTTCTAATGGAGTAAATCAATGTCTTAACAAGTCATTCAGTCTGTTATTGAGTGCTGAAATCATATTTTCTAAAGACAGGCTGAACATATAACCTGCTAATGGGCTAATATGTACTTCAGTTCGAGTCAACCTATTTGAAGCATTTTAACCATTTATTTTAGAGAACATAAATTTACCAGTCTCTTTTGCAAAGAATTTAACTCACTCACTCACTGGGTTAAGTAAAGTACGTTTTTCTTTTATTCTTTTAGATTTAATTACATTTTGATGTTATAATATTTTGCTAAAATAGATTTGTTGCCTTATGCAAAATGATTAGTGCATAAAACCTAATAAAGTCCCATTGACTTACATAGCACAAAGCATCCTGAAACTACATTTATATTTTTTTCTTATACTGTATATATATATTTTTAAATACATGTATTATTAAGGTCATTTTAAGAAAATAAAACATCATTTTTTTTGCTATGTCATAGTTATATTTTCATGCAATAGAGGTTTAAAGGTGCTTGAAGTTCATGATTAGAGGTCTGTTAGAGCGGGGAGCTGAAATCTGCACATATATCATTATCCACGGTGAATATCCAGCAACACGAAAAAAATATATTCATGTTACCACAGCACTTCTTTCACTTTTAGGCCAAGGCGGCACTCTGTGACTAAGATCTCTCACAAGTTAAAATTAACTCATCTATTTGGTACTCCTGAACAATATTTACTTTAATGTCCCAAGGTCAGAACAAACCGAAGAACATAGGATGTGGGGAACATTTTACTGCCCTGTGTGTGTGTGTTTGTTTTCACACCCTGAAGTCAATGTTGTGTTTCCATGGAATCAGCCTGACTGGCATAAATTGGTCATTTGGGTTAAAGAGCCATATAGTAGAGAGATTTCCTTTTTTTAATTATTTTTTCTACAATCATCATCATTAGATTGTGGTGTAAGCCTAATTATTTTTTTAACTTACAAAAGTTTCATTTCTAAATACTGTCTTGTGTTTTAAACTCTTGATCCACAGAGAAATGCGTACAGCCCCTTTTTAGAAACTGTCAGCACATCCCTGAAGTTGCAATGTCCCAGCTATTCACAAAACCCCTTATTCTTCTAAGAGCTGCAGAGAGAAGCTTCAGAGAGGAGTCATAAATACGTATAAAAAGAATACAATATGGGACCTAATAAGCTAATTGAAAACTGCGGTTATTATTAATATAGTCTTAATCAGGTTAAAATCTGATCATTTCTGTCCAGGCAAACATGGTCAGTATGACTGCATTTATTGAAAGAATGAATTCAAATGCATTTTTTTATTGTGAGAGCACGTTCGGGCTATTACAGCTGATCGCCTTGTTTGAGTTTTGGAAGAAAAAGAAAAAAAAGAAGTTAATAGACAGATGGAGGCCTTGACACGGAGTGGAAGAAGTGCAGGTGTCAGAGGCCGCCAGATGATCAGCCTCTCTCTCCAAACACCACCATTTATAAACACCGTGGCACGAAAGCACGTCTTGCGCATCTGAACGACACAAACGACACCATGGTGACACCATATCAGATGCCAGAGAAGACGCCGGTGTCAGAGCTAGGAGAAAACATGCTGATTCCCCACCGGCTGTATTGTCACTAAACGCTGCTTCTCCCTCTATGGACTGTAAATGATTTAATTTGAGCGCCAGATGTGGCGTTTAGATTCTGCTCATTGCTCATTGAGAAAGACAGAGGGAGGAAGAGAGAGAGTGAGGGAAAGAGAAAGAATGAGGAAATGACAGGAAGAAGAGAAACAGCTTGGCAGACCAACAGCCAAACGGCAGCCCCGGCACTTGACAGAGCTTTCAAACACCATGATTGTGTGTGTGAGAGAGCTTTTTTATTTTTTCACCCCACTTGTGTATCATGACAGCTGAATGAAAATCAATCTGCTTCTACATCTGCCATCTTGAGTGTCGGAGAGTGCAGATGGGCCTTCCCTGTCACACTGCGCACGCTGGCAGCCGACCAACTCAGGTCCTTCCACCTCGTCTTTCCTCTCTTTTCTAATCTCATCCTTCTCTCCTCTCCTCTTTCTCTCCTCGCTAATCAGATGCCAACCTCTGAAGAGGAATTTTATTTTCCTCCTCCCTGTGTTGACGTCTCCAAGTCACCCTGACAGCAGATGTTTGGGGCCTGTTTTTTTTTCCAAGCTGCAATCTGGGCTCTAATCACCCTCATTGATGGCTGCGAGGGCCCCTGTTGCAACTCTGAATGGCAAATTAAAGCGTTTTTAGATAACGTTGGTAATTGGCTAAATCGTTTATAAACCCAGAGATCACATTTTTAATCTGTAGCCTAACATGACGGATCATGAAACTAAGACGGATCTTTCAATTTCCCCTCCATCCTGTTTTTTTTTCCGATTTCTCTTCTGACGCGGTTACACTATGTTTGATGCTTAATGATTTGCCTATCAGATTAACGAGCACTAATCGTTCCCTCCGCTGCGGTTTGTCTCAGTGTCAAGCTTCTCCCATGATTCTCTCTCCTCTCTCATCTCCTGAGCTCATCTCATCTCTGGCATTAACTCCATTAGCCTGGTAATTGGCTCTTAAAGCAGTGGCTGCAGACTCCGAAGGCCACTTAATGTCCATCTCCTTCCCTCCCTTTCCTCAGCTCCCCCATTTGATCATCTACCTTCTTCAGTAAATAGCATTAACTAGTCCCATATAGAAATCTGCGGCCATATGAGTGTTATCCCCCCTCTCAGCCTATTGCCAGGCTTATGAGTCCTGATTATTGAAGATGATATGGCTAAGTGGATATTTTTTCTCTCACTTCACTCCAAAATGTGGCTCCAAATAACCCCCAACTGTCACAGATGAATATGTAAATTATGCACATATGGACATCTCCTTTTTTTTTTTTCTTTTTTTTTTTAACCCAGCCAGTGAAACTAAATCTGTATTTAAAACACGGAGATGTGTAAAAATTGAGCTCATCATCACTGTCCGTCCCCCCTCCTCTGGCTGTAGGCCTCTTTGCTTTTCATTTTAGCACATAGAAAATAAAATAAAAATTTGAAGGTGTTTTTCTCCATCCATCCATCCATTTTCTATCCCGCTTATTCCCTTTCGGGGTCGCAGGGGTCTGCTGGAGCCTATCCCAGCGCATTTTATGGCGAGAGGCAGGGGGATACACCCCAGATGGTCGCCAGCCAATCGTGGGGCACACACACCATTCACACACCATTCACACACACACTCACACCTATGGGCAATTTAGATTTGCCAATTAACCTGAGCATGTTTTGTATTGTGGGAGGAAGCCGGAGTACCCGGTGAAAACCCACGCAGACACGGGGAGAACATGCAAACTCCACACAGAAAGGTCCCAGACCCAGGCCCCAAGGCGGTCTTGAACCTGCGACCTTCTTGCTGTGAGGCAACAGTGCTACCCACTGCTCCACCGTGTCGCCAGGTGTTTTTCTTTAATGTGGAAATTCAGACCTGCGGAGAAAACAGAAAATAGATCTGACTTGCAACCATCTACATCATTACTGGATAATAAACAGAAACCAGCACAGATCTGAGCACAGAAATCATCTTAATACACAGTTAATGTTGCCCAAGAAAACTCATTTCTAAACCTTTTAAAATTCATGTAAATTCGCCCAAATTAAAACATCAGGTCCACATGGATGTCATTCCATGTATCTGAAGTTCTGGGTTAATTCTAAATGCATGCATAACATGTCCTGTGAATGTAGGCCACAATGATTAAAGTTACTACACATATAGATTATTTGGTTCTCACAGAGAAGTGAGAACCAAAAGAAAAACATCCATTGAGTTTATCTGCAGGCAGAAAATGTATATTTGCATACAAAGTTCCATGAAAGTTGCATAGTAACAAAAGTGGTCAAATCAAAGGTTTCTTGACTTGTAGGGAAAAACAAGAACCCAATTTTATTCCAAGCTTTTTAGGTGTGATTGAAATGACAAGATTGCATGAGTCACAATTCCTAAATGCCACTGCTCAGCAGAGTGAATGACTTAGTAATGTGTCAGCATTATTAGTGGCATTAAAGGAAACCAAAAAAAAGAGTATGGAAAGAAATCACCCTTCTGGCGTGGACAATCCCATTCCAACTATGTTTTTGATGTTCAACCCTTTAACCCCCTAAAATAGTGCCAAATTATTGCAATTATCTGCATAACTTTCTGATGATTTGTACAAGGCAGGATGGCTATGAACTGGTGGTGGAAGTGTGATAATTTTATCTGAAAGTTTACAAGTGCATTTCAATTCTCTCGTGCACCCTCCACCCTGACATATGATGTTACATAGTTCAAAGGGCTGAGGGAAGCGGATGAGGGGAAACATAACTACAATATGAACAGAGTGAGAGATTTGTCACAATGTAAATACAGCAACATACTGGAGTGACACTTGCAGCACAGAGGAAGCTATGCATTAATCCAAATGCATTTACAGTTTTCAGTCTTCCCTCATCCCTCAGGTTAGTTTTCTTCTGGAAAAGATTCATGTGACGACCAGTCAGGGACGGACATAGTATCATGAATGGGCACGCAGTGGGCTCTGGTTCTAGGGCTCAAAACACTAAGTGCAGTAATGTGGATGTAGTCAGATGCAGGAAAACATGACAAGTTGGGCAAGCCAACATACACAGTCATCCATATCGTCCTTGCTTTGTTCTGTGATTAGGAGCCTTTTTCAGAAAAAGGGTTAGGGTTAGTGGGAAACATAAATGCTCCTATGTTTCCTGGTCACAAAACAAAGCAGGAAACATAGAACCCAGGCAATATATTGCATCTCATACAGGTACGAAACAACACCTTGTGTAGCAGAGTCCATAACAGCCACCATAACAACCATAGAAAACATGGGTTAGTGAAGTGATCACCTATTCACCTATGGGTGTAATTTTGAAGACGTTATTTAAAAGACATATGATGCATTTGACGTCCAGTAGCCAACAGGCAGAGCACTAAACTCACCCTGTAGCATCTCTGGGCTGCTATTGTTTTAGCTGATAATTTCCCCCATCACAGCTGGACTTCTCCTGACTGGAGTGATGGCTGAAACACCAGCTCAGCCTGCGTGAGGTAGCGAGGTGATGTGGCAGCCCCCCCAGCGGCAGCGTTCCTGTCAGTGTGCGCTCTCTAATTATTCTTTAATCCTTCAGATGCCGTGTTTGTGTCTCCTCGCAAAGCCTTCTTTATCTGTTGTGTGAAACCTCAGCATCTCATCAGAGGGATTTTAGAAACAGTAATTAGTTAGTGATAGAGGAGCTGTTGGTGTGAAGTGATAGCCCCCCCCCCAACACACACACACACACACACACACACACACACACCCCAAGAGAGCGACAAATAAATCAATAACCTGCTGATTTATTTCACATCCGTTATCGTCTAATTTAATTGCTGGGTCTTTTGAATCTGCAGGGTTTTGTGCGCATGTGTGAGTGTGCGTGTGTGTGTGTGTGTGTGTGTGTGTGTGTGTGTGTGGGGGGGGGGGGGGGGGGTTAGTGTGTAAGGGAAGATAAATACAGTGGAGGGTGGTGGAGAGGTGTTGCTGAGTTGGAAAAAGGGTGCAAGTTTTTTTTTCTTTTTTTTGCATTTTGTTTTTTCGTGCATTATTTTTTTTCACCCATGCGTGGAGGTGTTCTACAGGGGGGCATTTTAACACACAGCTCTGCAGTGTATTTACTCTTTATTTATTCACACACGCGTGCACACACAAGAGGAGAGAAAGTGCGAAAAGAGCTATCCTTCCACAAATTATCAGAAAGAAAAAATTTAATTAGCAATATAAATGCCAGGCGGAGAACATTATGTGCAATTGTCTTGCTATCTTTCAAGAAATTGGTGTTTCAAAATGAATTTGCAGTATTAATCATCTCCTGTAATATTTTTTGATCACTGAATTAATAGTTTTGCGTTCGGGGGGCTTGTGTGTGTGTGTGTGTGTGTGTGTGTGTGTGTGTGTGTGTTTTAGGTATTCATTGACATAGGTGATTGCTTCTTAATTATGACAGCATCCTCCTCCTATCCTCTGCCTATTAATTCCTGTGTTGTGGCGTTGCCGCAGCCTGCTGCCTGGCCCTGTATCTACTAATTACTTCTCTAATTGAATTTGCTCTCTGTTGCCAGGCTGTTTTTTTAAGTGGCTGTTTGTTGCCGGGCCTCATTGTGTCTTTGTGTGACAGCTAGCTGCTCACCGCCTCGCTGGCGGAAACAGGATGCGCTCCCTCTCCCTCTCTGCAATCATGGCTCTCCCTCTGTATCATTACCTTTACCTCCCAGACCTATGTAGTGTTTCCCGTACAAATGAAGGAGGGGAAATTAATTAATGAAAGTCACGGGAACAATTACACGGCCGTCCCTCCTCGCAGCAACAGCTGCCACGCCGCCCTGCTGTCATTGGTTGAGCCTCTGTAGGATTGTTGTGACTGCGAACCACTCCTCAACCACCAGTTCAAGATGAGACGTTTTTGGCAAGATGATAAACAACATACAGGGAAGTTCTTTATCTCCATTTCTCCATTAAAACACGGCTCAGCTGAATTTTACTCTGACTCCAGAGGAAGTTGGATGTTCTTTGTGTAACTTTAATGAACATTTATAACAAAATGTAAATTGCATGTAACCATAAAAAACTTAGTTAGTTTAACTCTTAAAGAGGTTTTAAAAAATTAAACGCACGCTATCAACTCGTATTGGTGGATTAGATATAGTGGATTCAAATTTCATTTTTTGTCAAAAATCACGTGATTTTTCTGAAAAAAAAATTATACAAGTGGACTCTTAAATGACAAGAAAGAAAAATATACATTTTGAGAGACCCGATGAATGCTATTAAAACTGTATCTTGCCAAACATTATTTGTCACTGACCCAAATGCAGTCATTTTGCTAGAAAGTGCAAGAATTCCTTAGAATTATTAGAATATTTCTAATATTTTAATTCATTTGAATATTTCTAATGAAAGTGATTGTTAAATAATAGTACCATAAAAAAACAAGCTTCAAGTACAATATCATAAAATATATAAACACTATATTCAACCCAATACTATCACATATTGTATGTTAAAGTTTGAATGTGCATAGTGGGATTCTGTGTAATTTATTTCCTTTACAAGGATGTATTGTTTTGCCTGTGTGTTGATCTGTGAACAGGATTCTGGTAAAAGGACAGAATTGTCCAAGGACAAACCCATAACATTTTTGGGTGAATCCCACTCATGAAATTTTCCTAATGGTTGTCTTGTGGCTCCTGCTGGTCAATGGAATGTTAACAGTTGAATGAGCAGTTGCAAGAACTTGTCGTGGTGTTTCAGTTACAGACATCCCCTTTGAAATTAATTTATTGATGGAATCCTTCTCGAAAAACAAATACACGTTGAATAACTAAAACTGCGTTAAACGTATTTTTCTAGCTCATTCAAATGTTTGAAATTTGCAACTTTGTTGGCTTCATTTATAGTATACAATGTATTACAAAGGGAAGTACTGCAAGAGTACTATAACAAGTAAAAAAGTGATAAGGTACTTTGAAGGTAGACAAGATCTCTGTCTATATTTCTAATATATATAATACAACATTTCATTATCAGAAATTATTACTATTGCCAGATAATATGTTAGAATGTTAAAATAGTCAAAAATTCATAAGAATGAAATGGAAGAAGCTCTGAATGGTCTAGAGAGGCAATAAAATACAGCATTGACCCGTTTTTCAGTAGACTGGGATTGATAGCTTCAATGAGTTTATTTCAAGACAGTTGACAGTCAGCAGCTTGGGTAAATACTTACTGTTGAGGTTTCTGCTGTACTGTGACATCTTTCTATGCTTACTCTGATTTTTGTTTTATTTCCAGTATCATGACAACCAATAAATACATTTTTTTCCAGCAGCGGTAAAATTACATTAGATAAAATCAGTTTGATCAACCTGGATCAATCATGAAATGCAATTATGTTTCAGTTCTTTGTTTTACACATTCTCTTAATTTTTTTTTTAAACGTGTCAAATGTCTTTTATGTAACTTTTCCAATTAAATGTTGAAAAAATGTCATTGTTTCATTGTTTCATTGTTTCATTGTCTAAAAACAACAACACATTGGGAATTTCTATAGTCTTAATTTTAATTTTAATGCTCTTTGATGGGGGCTTCACTGTAAGCCAATAACATCATGACATAGCATCATGGAAAAGGTTACTATCATCATCTTATAATAACTTCATAAGATTCAGACATTCAGCTGTTTTATACTGGTAGACGGATTATCTGCAGATGTTTTCTTCACTGAATGATGCAGCTTGATGTTAATTAGGTAGTTATGTTAAGTATTTTAATCCTTATTTTAATCTGAAAAGTTTTATCATTATATCATAGCTGGAAGGATTGTAGTTATTGGACCTCTGAATCGTAGGTTATCAGAGAAACAAGTTAGTTAGTTAACTAAGTTGTAATTAAGTAGTAATTAGTCGGGCAGACGCACCATGTCAGAGAAACACAGAAAATATGTTTTACCAGTTTTAAATACTGGGTCCATTATAGAGGGAAAGAGAGACATTTAAGGATAAAAGCCTTCTGAACAATGAACACTGAAGAAATCCTAACCAGGAGAATCTGGGTGCACCCATAAATGGTTCCTGGAATTAAAACAAACTAGCTCTAATGGAATCAGACCTGGTCTTTGACCAATCAGTAACCACAAACTCAATTAGCTTTAGGCGACTGTGAGAAAAGTAGACCCTGATTCTAAGGTTTGTGACGCGGTGGATGCTCCTGTGGTGCAAAAATTGCTTCTCAAACCTCTGTGGAGGTTCATTCAATGTGAGGTGACAAGTGGGACTATGGACCAACAAGAACATGATGTGGATTAATTAAGAATTTAATAAGAAAGTGTTCAAAGCATGAAGTGTATGAAAACATTTCTCAGCTTTTTGGTTCGGTGTTGCTTGAAGTCTTTAAATGTCAGGAGATGAAACTTTCTCTGCTCAGGCCTCCCAGTATTGATCCCCTCTCTCTCTCCTTCATCAGCCTTTCATCTCTCTCTCCCCACTCCTTTCTTCCTCTATTGATCCTTCTCCTTCCTCCCTCTCTTTCTCTCTCTCGCTCCCTTTGCTTGCTGCTCTCTCGCTCGGCCTTTGTCTTCTTATCGAGGTTCCAGGGTTTATTCTGGCTCCTGTTATTGACAGGCCTCTCACTCCATGGCCAACTAATGCATCCCTAATCCCACCTTTGTTACCCTAGAATGTTCTGTCTGTCTCTCAAACACTCACACACACACACACACACACACACACACAGACATGTCCATACCTACGATATGTGCTGCTGCATGAGTGTGCATAAGAAAAAAAATTGGGGGCCACAAGGATGTTGATCCCAGCTTTCTATTTGTTGGGAAAGCCATCTATCAATCAAAGAGGGCCTCCTGTCTGTGATTTTGTGTGCACACGTGTGTGTGCGAGCGAGCATGCAGGGTCTTTGAGTGACAGGACAAATCGTGGCTGAGGACGTTTGATAAGCTTGTATTGTCGGTCGTCGTTCCCCCTTTTCCCCACCTCCCTCCACACCTCCACCTCGATAAGAAATACATTCGACTAGAGCTGATAACGGTGTCAGGAGCAGCAAAGCCCCACTCTAAAGACACACAGACACACAAACACTCACACACACACACACACACACACACACACACACACAAACACCCACACACACACACACCACACCATGGGAGAGGTGTCTTTTTTCAAACACCTTGGCTGTAAATGATACACTCAACAAACAGGGGTGACGACACCACTCAGGAAAAAAAATAAAAAGATTCAGATATTGTGTGTATGTGTGTGTGTGTTTGTGGGGAGAGTGATGTATGATATGGCTGCAGGATACTCTTGGCTTATTGAATGACAGTGGTGATAGCACCTCTGTGTGTGTGTGTGTGTGTGAGTGAGTATGTGTGTGTGTGTGTGTGTGTGCGCGCGTGTGCGTGTGTGTGAACAACAGAGAATGAATAAAGTAATAGGCTTAGATTGGCTGAGGCAGAGTGTCAGACTTAACAAACAACACACTGCTTTCAAAGACTGACTGACAGCTGTTTGTGTGTATGTGCAGATGTGTGTGTGATGTATTTGTGCGTGTATGTGAGCTAATGTGCAACAAGCTCTTCAGATTTAGGTCCAACTCAGAAACATGTTGTCATACAAGTTCTCTTTACATCAGGCTTTACATTGAAATCCCACAATTGTTGCTTTTTAAAACGTGAGTGCTAAGGTCAAAAATCTCATCACTCCCGACCTGGGGAGAGGGGTGTCGAGAAATGGTATTGCAGAAACACCATCAGCATGTACAGGAATGTTCCCACTGTGAGTAAAAACTTCAGCATTCATTCAGAAACCTGTGGAAAAGGTTTGTTGGAAAAATCTGAGTTTAAATAACTAAAGTGTGATTCAAACTTGAGTCGAGTGAAATTAGTATAAGTGTCAGGTATAACAAACAATGATAGAAAGAAGATTTTCTTAAGTAACGTCAAGACTTTTTTCTCAAAATACAAAATAAAACAAAATCAACCCCCTCTCATTTTATTATACATGTATGTCATATAGTTCTTTACACACACACACTCATGAAATTCATGAAAGGAAATGTGGCAACTTTTTCCAATTTACTGAATGTATTAGAAAGCTGCATCATTGTTTCAGATTATTTACAGACATAATCTGACAGTAACAGATTTTAAATCTGTTTCTAGCAAACTATAGCAGAAAAGATGCTCGGAACTGACCCTCTTGGATGAACAGCCACTAATAAAGTTTAGCTGTCATGAATGTGTGTAAAACTCTGCTCTCCGTTTGTCAGGCATTCCCAGGGTTGGGACTCCCATAAGGGGTTGATCAAATCTCAGACATGATGACTTATTGTTTTTCTTTGTGGTACATGATGATAAACTGAATATATTTATTTTTTGTACTGTTTTTCAGACAAAACTAAACATTTGAAGATGTGAATTTAGATGGTGGCAGACTTTAACTGATATTTTTAACTGTTTTCTGACATTTTGTGAACAGAATGATAAATCAAGTTAAATAATCAACATTCAACTGATCATCAATGCAACATGTGATGGGAATTTTTTTCGTGCATATACAATGTGATAAAATTGGTTATGTTTTACTCTCTCTGTGTGGACAGATTTATTTTAGATTAATTCTCCATGTAACACCATATCAGTGTCACTGTATCTATCAGGTTGGAACTTCTTTCGATTACATTTCTTTGGCATGTTAATGGCTCCACTTCAACCTGAGCAAAGGTACAATCAAAGTTACTCAAAAAACCTCACAGGATCCTTTAGAGGCAAATGTCCAAGCTAATATTAAAATATTTTATAGTGTATAATCATGTACACAGGGGTGTTGGTTATTGATAATGAGTCCTTGTTGCTGTTCAGCTGCTCTTACTAGAAATTAAACAACTTTTTCATTGAAGAAGTCACACGGGATAATGAAGCAGCTTTAAGAATAGAAATGATTGATTAAGACTCTTAATCATCAGTTTGTGCTTGTTGTTATCATGTATTTTTAGTTGACACCTACTTATTGAAGAAAAAAATAGAGGAAATAGCATGAAAATGATTTACCTATTTTTTTTTACATAATTAAATGTGTTCACCAGTATGTTTAGAAAAACAGGTGGTCAACAACATGTTGGGTAATCACTTCAGAATGAGAAAATAGGTAGAGAGATGGATTAAGAAAAAAAGAAGCAAAAACAGGTTGAGCACACAACATTTGCACAAGTCGTCCATTATGCCACAGTTAAGGAACAGCTGACCTGTGAAGAGATTTCAGCAAGAGGGCTAGCACACGGAGAGAGGGGAGCATGGAGGAGATAAAGGACGAGAGAGAAAGGAAGCAGCAAAGATAAAGAAAGAGTGAAATTACCAGAGGGCAGGAGAAAAGAGGGTTATTGTACATGTGCATTAACTGGGTGTATGATGAAGATAGTTGTTTTTGTGTTGTGTGCAGTGACTAGAGGCTAAAGAGTCAGGAATAGAGAGGCAGGAGGGGGGAAATCAATAGCAAATTACACGCGCTAGGCTGGCCCATTGTACAGTATGGCTGCTATATTCTAAAGAAGCCACTTCCAAGATGATGCAGCCAAATGGTGGATGGACTCCAAGATCATTCTTATTGATTTTGAGGAGCTGTCAATAGAGAGAAGGGGGGGCAGAAAGGAGGTGTGTGTGTGTGTGTGTGTGTGTGTCGGTGTCAGGATGTGTGTCACAGGGCCGATACAATACGCTCAGGCCGCCGCTTTATCCCTGTCCACACATTAACACACCCTGTCCCTGCTGCTTTTCATTTACATTAGTGCCTGGATGGGTGAGTGAAGGACACAGAGAGAGAGAGGGACAGAGAGACAGAGAGTGAGAGTTGGGGGGGACAGGGTTTTCCATTAAGGAATTGGTCCCAGCAGCAGATGCCAGCATTGTTTAGGTTCACGAGTCCAGAAAAATTTGCTATTGGGGCTGGTGATAGTGATGATGATGGTTGTGATGATGATGATGATGATGAAGATGATGATGATGATGATGATGATGTGAACGTCTCTGGAGTTGTCTTTCTTTCGTTTTCCACATCAGAGCTAATAGGTGTACAAGCTGTTATAAGGATTGGATATTGTGTCTTTGTGGTCTTCAAATTATTGAAGTGTCCTCACCAAAAAAGGATACAGCTGTGTTTTCAATCCTGAAAGATCAAAAAAAAAGAAAAGGAACAGTCCATAATGTCAGGAAATGATTAAAATGCAAAGGGCCTGATGCTTTAAGATCCCAAATAAAGAAGACAGAACTGCAGTAGGAAACTCTGGCCTAGTGCCAGGGTCCCATGTCACACACACACACACACACAGCCACAGAGGATCATGTTCTACTATAACCATTCACTAATGAAATCATCTTCATCAAAAATATAGATCAATGCAGACTGATTGACTCTCCTGCTTCAACCAGATTAAACCTTTCATTCTGTTCCAACTTTGGTTGGTAAGTGTTTACCTGAAATACAAGGAATTATTGTTTTCCTGTACATTAATTACATTTATAAAATGTTAACATATATTGAAGAAGCTGAAAAGACCTACAGTTGCTTCATGTTTTACATCCGGGTACCACATGTTCACGAAAGGTTTCAGTATTAAAAAAGCAACTTGTTTTCCATGCTGGCTGACAGAGTAATGAGCTTCTCTGTTTGTGTGTGTGTGTCTATGTGTGTGTGTGTATGTGTGTGTGTGTGTGTTTGTGTGTGTGTGTGTGTGTGTGTGTGTGTGTGTGTGTGTGTGTGTGTGTGTGTGTGTGTGTGTGTGTGTGTGTGTGTGTGTGTGTGTGTGTGTGTGTGTTGCATGATAAACCGTGGCAGCGTGTGATCATTTGATTCTATTAAACGGTGTGTGTACAGAGTGACATGGCAGCATTAACTGCAGCAGATGTTAACCGTAGGAGGCTAAAACATGAGCTTGGAGCTCTTTGGAAAAGGGCCAACATGCACACACACACACACAAACACACACAAACACACACACACACACAGCATAGACAGATGTTGACATCTGTTGCATACACCATAAGGTGTGTTTTTAGCAGTGATTGAACATAATGGCCGCAGTATCCCTCACTGAAATCTTCTCTTTCATATGCAAAAAAACTGGAGTAAAGTAAAGTAAAGTCGTTTAAAAATAAAAAAAAACTAAGTTTTAACTAAATAAAACTACTACTAGACTGGATGTTTAAAAGAAAAATACTATGCTTTGATCAATAATTTGTATATTTGGAGGAAAAAGCAACATGATTTTTCTCCCCTAACCATTTATGCTTACATTATATATTTGGTGGTGTAAGTTGCATATTGGACCACAGTTGGGTCCAAATTTGTGGTGATATCACAAACATCATAGGTCCCATATTGTAGAGAGGAATATTTAATATCTTTTTGATTATAAGATGTTAAAATGCTCAATCCACAGACAAATGTGGATTGTCCACAGAAACTGTGTCTTGAAAAACAAACTTTCAGGACTTCTGTGAAGTTGTGATGTCATAACTATAAAGCTACCGCTTTTCCCACATTTCTTCTTTCTTGACGAAATCACTTCCAGTATTTAGTAGCTAAATAGAAATTATAAGACTATTATTGATGTTTATTATTAATCTTTTTTTTACTGTGACATGCCAATATGTAAAAAAGCAACTTCTTCTCTAATGCCTGCAAATATTGACCGTTTATAAGCTAAACTGTTCATAAATCATAATATATTGAATGACCCTAACCTCTAACCAGCTGTGCAGCTCATACTTGGCTTGGGTTGTAGCAGAAAAGGGAGCTATTCAGATGTGGTGCATTATATTAATAAATAAAAATGTCAATTTCCCTTTTGGAGCCCTAATCTTGGTTTGCAGGTTGAGTTAAGGCTGTGATTTCTAAAGTGAAAGATGGTCTTTTTGCTTCAAATATTTATAAATACAAACCATTGCCTCTACGTTGAGGATTTTTATGCAAATCTCAACCACTTCATAAAAACAGTGGATGCAAACACTTGGTGCTAGTTTAATGGTATCACATTTACACAGTTCAGCCATGCCATTATGCCTTATAGTAAATACACTTGTTATCTCCTCTCTGACATTCTTATACCTTCTTGTGCAAACACACACACCAAGCTAGGCAAACAGCCTTGATTTATTTTCCCAGGACTTCTACACATTTCTTCGTCCTTTAAGAGCTGGTTGTGAAATTCAACAAGCGCTGTTTAAATAGGACAGAGACAGATGTGCCTGTATGTGTCTGGGGAGTGTTAAGTCACGACTTTGCTCTGACCACAATGTTTCAGGTGGCCCTGAGACACACACACACACACACACACACACACACACACATTATCAGTGAGGTGTGAGGTTTCTCAGCCTGAAGATAAACACTGAACATTTATGATTTCTTCACTTTACAGCTTATTGACTCTGATTCTGTCTTTCTGACGGCCTGTTGGAGACACTTAAGAGATGAAAACTCTACATGCAGCTACTCATAAGTAAGTTTATGTGTGTTATGCAATTTTGTGTTTTACATGAGCGTACTAGTTGTTATAAAAACTGTTTTTTAAAACAAAAGTCTTACACAGTCTCAGCTAATACATCTAAAAGTCCTGCATTGTTGTTAGAGACAGAAATATCATACGAATATAAATTAGCACAATGCAATAAGGTGCAATGACTCATCTGTACAATGTATGTTTTTCTGGAATCAGTAAAGTGGATACATGAGGTTTGTGTTTAGAACAAGTTTGTAAACAGACAAGCCTCAAACACCAACGTGTATGCAGGCAGTGTGAGTTTCTCGAGCTGATGTCCTGCAGTAAATATGACACCACACTGTGAAACAAACAGTTAATGCTCACACAGGACCACTGGCAAAGAAGAACGTGTGTTGAGCATGTCCATCTTTACTTTTTTTCTTCTCCTTTTTCCTCTTTTTTGTAAACATGTTATTTTGTAAAAAAAAAGGCTGTTGCTTTTGGAGTTCTTTGAAATGACACAGTCAACAGCACCAACGTTACTAGTAACCACTGCACAGTGGAATTCTCTGCTCAGGGTGTCTATAAATCTAAAAAAAAGTTTGTGTATGTGCGCATATAATGGCCAGGGAAATGTCCTGGTATGTTACCAATGCAGGTTCATTCCCTAACCATCCAAATACATACGGGCCTGATGCTACAGTCCTAGGACCTGGATGAACATCAGACATCTCCCTCTCTTCCTCTCCTCTCCTCTCTTCCTCTCCTTCTCTCCTCCTTTCCTCTCCCTGCCAGGATCAGTCACTTTGTCAGAAGACAAGCCAACATACTCTCAGTGTGGACCGCTGCTATCTGTGTGTGTGTGTGTGTGTGTGTGTGTTTCTGCCAGGCTCAAATCTTCCTGCTTCTCCTGTTGCCTCAGTGCTTCTTCTCCCTGATTACCATGGCTTTTATTTCTCCTCACACATACACACACCAGTACACACAGACATCAATGTGTGTATTTATCTACATTTACTGTTCTGGGGGTGGGGGCCTGGGGGCTCCTCCCATTTACGCTGAAAATAACATTATTTTTTACCCAAATACAGCCATGACATCTTGAATGCAGCCTTTAAACAAACACATGATAGAGACAATGGGTAAACCTGGTCATACAGTGGGTATTATCTCAAGAGTTATTTAAGGGTAAATTTATTTGGACTTGAACTGGTTTGTAACTGTGAGGGATAAGAGCATGTCATCAGTCAGTGTCCTCATACGGATAGTAATACAAAGATGTTTGTATGTTTCTGGGTGTGTGTGTGTGTGTGTGTGTGTGTGTGTGTGTGTGTGTGTGTGTGTGTGTGTGTGTGTGTGTGTGTGTGTGTGTGTGTGCAGGCGTGTGTGAAGGTATTATCCTGGCTCGGTAGCAGCTAGCTCGTGGCTAAATGACTCTCCACACTTCATTAGTGGCAATGAGGTGAGCTGCGCATCTCCTCATTGTTAGCTGGCGCTAAGCTGCAGTAATCCCAAACAAAGGGCCAGGGCCTCGCAGCAGCCTGCGCGGATTAGACCGCTTTCTAGAAACATCCGAGAGAGCTTCATTCTCATTCAAATTGGCCTGTAAACAAAACCAGCAGTGGCCAGGAGAGTCATGAGAGGGGGAGAGAGATGGGTGTATGATGGAGTGAGTGTGAAACATCCTGTATGTATACATGTGTAATATAGCTTTGTGTGTGTGTGTGTGTGTGTGTGTGTGTGTGTGTGTGTGTGTGTGTGTGTGTGTGTGTGTGTGTGTGTGTGTGTGTGTGTGAGACTAAACTAGAAGCCCTCTGGAAGCATGGAGTTCGATAGTTGCAATACAAAATGTGCAATTCCACATAACTTTTAATTAATAAGAAACACCCTCATAGCTTAAAAACTAAACTTGCTAAAAATAATAATTATAATTTTCCTAAAGTGGTACCAAAAACAGCTTGAGTGCTGCAAGCCTTATAGTATGTATTATATTTATTTATTATATTGGCCCAAGCCTTAAAATATTTGGGAAACCCCTGACTATTGTGGATCTAATTTCTTTCTGACAAAGATCCATGGCCCAATTGTTGCAACTTTATTGAAGTAATACAGTGCTGACAGTGAACTGTTCTCGTGCTCAGTGAGAACTGGGAAATGTGTGGATTATTCATGTGCCATGTCCCCCTTTTGTAAACTGAAAAAAAATGATAATTTTTTCAGAAATCAAAAGAAATTTCTTTCTGAATAAATCGTTCTAACCTAAATACATGATCACTGGCACCAAAGTACTTTTCTGTCTTTTTGTACTTTTTTCACTGTAGGTATTAGTCATATAAAGCAAGGATGCAAAATAACACATGAACTGCTCAGTAGTGTTAACAGAAATTCACAAATCAAAATCAAAGAATAAATGAACTTGAATAATCAGATGCAGAGGTGCAATATTCTATGGAGAACTTCGCCAAAAAAATTGGCTACAAAAACATTCTGGTAATGTTTTATTTTTGTTCTGGGCATGTTTATTGAACAATGCTGAATTACACATTCCCTAGATGTTAAACGGGATGTTTTTTCTGCCGTAAAGCCAAGAACATTCTGGAAAGGTTTGTTGTTTTCTGATTTTCTTGATTATCAATGATGTTAGGTTCATTGAACATTCTATAAAAATTGTGTTACATTCTTAAGTTACATACCATTCTTAGGGTTTCCTAAAGGCTAATAGCAGAGAAACTTAAGGAAACGTTGCATAAATGACCCCTTAATAGCTTCACTTCATGTGGTCATAGCAACATTTTAGGACTATTACTTTGAACATAAAAATATGCATAACAATATTAAAATGTTGAGGAAGGGTTCCCAGATAAAGAAGGAACATTCTGGGAATCTTCTGAGAATGTTATTTGATTTAATCTGAAATACAGTTTGGTCAGTAGACGCTTTATGTTGGTGTGCACAATTTAATTGAGCTATGCTCAAAATTAGGCTTAATTTTTTTTTAATTAATCTGACTTCTGTTCTTGTCCCAGTTTACTATAAATAGAATAAACAGAGTTGCTGACAGGAACATGTCCTCCCACAACACTAGGGGGCTATATGTGCTATATGTGCCTTTCAGGTTGACCTATTAACCTTTTATATTATAATCAAACAACTTGGGCACAGTACAACTCTGAAATAACATGATGGATAATCATGTCCCTTTTTTCATTTAATATGTAAAATACACCTCCCTTTTTGTGCAGATACTGTGACTATAGTCTTCTTCCTCTGCGACAAGCTTTCTTGTTTGTGTTTTTGTTCTGGGGTCACAACCCAGCAAAGAAAGACAAAACAAAAAACCAATCACAAATAAAGCCAAAACTCTGAATGAATAGACAACATTCCATGTTATTTGAATGAGCCTTTCTAACCGTTTCTAAGCATTTATCCATACCTGAACAAAGTCAGGGGTAGCTATGAGGATCATGTACCTGCGTTGATGTGTGTGTGAGTGTGTTTATGTTCTCATGTGACTGTGAAGCATCTTCTCATATGACAGATGGCTGCAAGCTAGATTCAGATGTGCAGTATGTTTTTACCAGTCCTCAGACGACGAGCCGTTTATTCAGCCCGCAGACTAATCTGACTTGATCATTAATAATCCATCAATCAGCTCAGTGAATGAGTTACTTTAATGTAGGCTGTTATTTCTTTATCCAGCTGATCTGGGATCGGATGTTTTGATTCGAATTTGGCTTAATTTTGCTACCAAAAGCTCTAGCGTATTAGCCTTATATCACACATTTGATGCCTTCAATCTAATAAACAATTGGTTATTTGCCTATTTTGTTATCATTATGTCAAATCATCATTCGAATGTGGTGTCTGTGGAATGTTTAGTTAATCTTATGATTAGGCATTTGTATTTTCATCAATCCAACATTGGTTCATATAATGTCAGTTATATAAATATCTGGCAATTAATCTGACTTTGTCATTATTAACCATCAGTCAACTCTTTTGATTAGTGTATTTACGAAGCTGGTCTTAAATGGCACAAGTTAGCCAATATTAACACTTTCCAACATTTCAGATGACATCAATAAATACTTTATCTGCTAAAATGACATCCCATCATGTAGATAAACTGTGGTCGGTTCTTTAATTTGTGTTTTGAGGTAATGTCTACAGTGTGTCTATACCTTGTATAGGTTACTGTGGTATTTCTTTTTATGATACACTATTGTATTTTCTTGATGAAATTTTCAAAATGACATTTGAGATTTGTATGCTTTTGTGGTACAAGATTTGTGTTATTCTTACTATCCACAAGATCCAATAATACAACTATCATTTCTTAAATAAACTATTCCTACAGTATTCAGATTGTTCTTCTATATTACAGTTCTTGACACATGCATCAGGAACCAAATGAACAAACAAGAACTATGCTTCACAGATTTTCTGATATTCCTGGTTTTGTCTAGACAAATATGTTCAGTTACAGTCATTGAACAGAGGACATGAGTATGATGACAGTAAGGTTGTGTACTAGTTAGATTTGTAGTTGTCTATGGTTGTCAGCTGTCAGTGATGCTGAGATATGTCAGTAAAGCCCCAGAATATAAATATAGAACTGGAAATGTCTGCATGGTGAAACCCCTTTAACATATTGATGTTGGGAAGGTATAACTTTTAAGTTTAAGTTCAATGTCATAGTTCAGTGTTTCAATTTGGGTCAAAGCATTGGACTACCATCACTGTTCTGTAAGTATCTGACAGCTGTGTGTGTGTGTGTGTGTGTGTGTGTGTGTGTGTGTGTGTGTGTGTGTGTGTGTGTGTGTGTATATCTTTCTTCTCATTCCTGAAAAAACAGCAACATGTCTTACCCACCGCCTCCAATCTGGTGGTGGTCCTCAACATTTTTGTATATTTAAAGTTCTAATATTCCGGTTTTCATCTTCTGTACTACAATACAATTTTCCCAAAGTCTGACCATGTTCAGCTGACAAATTTGAAAATGCTATTTTTTGTATGGAATTTGAATATGTACTAATTTTGTCTTATTGTCAACAAATACACAAGAAACATGTGTTAGTCCAGTAATTAGCAAAAGTTTGTCAAACAGGAGGAGCATGAGCGAAATAAATAAATATATATAGCATACTCTTTTCTCTATAAATTCAAACATGCTTTTTTTTATTATTATTATTATGTACATAGGAAGCGGTTCACCACGATGCACCTTTTTTTTCTTTATGTTATGTGTGTGCGACATGATTGAAAGCCAGCTGGCTGAGTCCACTTCAACAATGCTCGCCTTTTCACTGATCACTGTGTCACTGTGTCTGTATCTCTCTCTTACACACACACACACACACACACAATGCTGAGTAGACACTCAAAGTGACCACCGTGATTCTCCCATCAGGCTAAGTTTTGAAGAAAAAAAAAGAAACAGCAAATGTAGTCGCTCCCATTATCTGTATGGAAATTTGTTTGTATAATTTGTGTAACTTTTCTATGTGTGTGTGCGTTTTTTTCTGTGTGTTCTGTCAATGGGCAGCTTCAATGTAAAACACATTAGCATTCAATGATGTTGCTGCTGGTCTTTCTAAAAGCTCCCATCGGTGTCTCTCTCTCTCTCTCACACTATTTGACTCTCTCTTTCTCTCTATAAGCTGGGCGATCACAGTGTTTCAACATGCTATCACATTGCTCGGCCTCTGTGAATGGGTTTATAATTAAAAGTGCTCCAGCTCTCTAATATGAGTGGTATGTCTGTGATTTAGACTATATAGAACAGATTAATCAGATGAAGAGCTAAAGTCATATTTCTTCAATGCTAAGCCTCTTCACACTGATCCTCTCTCCATCTCTCTTTCTCTGCCTGTCTTTGTCTTTCTCTCTCTGTCAGCCTCTCTCCCTGCCTGTATATCTCTTGTCTTCTGTTTGTGTTGAAACATTCCACCACCGCCTCAAATTCTGCTGCCTTTACCTCTTCTCTGTCACATTCCTACACCGTGTTTCTGAATTTTTACAGGTCTCCTCAGTCTTTCTGCAGATCGTCCTCCTTGTGGAGGGACTGTGTGCGAAACATTCTTTTTTTTTTCTTTTCCAACTTCACTGTGATTGCTGATGCTGCAGCAGCATCATTGCAAACACTTAACCAGTCTCACCACTGAGGTTTGATGAATTAAATACAAAAATCAAAAGAATTATGATTAGGATTTAGCCAAATATGCAATTATATTTGAAAACAATTAAAGATGAATTTTTGAAATTGGGAATTTCCAAGATGTCTTCAAATTGCTTATTGTGTACCTTTACCTATTCCTCCTTCATCGCATCTCTCCTTTCTGCCCTTCCTCTCCTTTTGGTTTATTTCTTCCTCCTCATCCTCATCCCTCCATTCTCCTCCTACTGACCCCCCCCCCCCCCCCCACACACACACACACACACACACACACACATTTTGATAGACATGGTGTCCTCTCCTTGTAACGATCAGTGACATCCAATATGTTTGGCTTGGGCTCATCCCCCCTCTGTGCCCATTGTGCTTCCTGTTAAATGCTTTATTGATTAGCCATGAGTTAATTACAAATTACAACAAGTGTTTGGACTAAAGGAGATGGAACATGGCTACAGGATCCAGGATTCTGCAGAAGGTGATACATGTTGACTCCACACCGGCAGGCCTGCGGGTTATATCAGGCCTCCTCCCCCCATTAACATCCATGCATTTATGACATTTCACAGTGCCTTATAAATGCTTTTAAGGCCATGCAATATTTTCTGGTTGATTATGGTGAATGGGTTTCAAATTGGACCCACAAGGTTTCTGCAAGACACTGAAGGGGCCTGCTGCCCTGAATATTTAATTCTATCAACCACAAAATTATGAGACGGTGCCAAATCCATAGAAGAAGACCTTTTTGGAAGATAATATATTCTGGATTTAAGCTCCATTGTAAAATCCCTAACATGCCTGCACCTGACCTGCTCAGGCAACCCCCCACCTCTGTGACTGTTGCACAAAGTTATGAAATAATAACGATAATGATTGTTCTTATTAATTGGCAATAATAAAAAATAATAATAGTTGCAACCTGCAACAGTAAAAGCAATTTTCCCTGCTTTCTTTCTTTTCCTTTTCATGCCATGCCACTGTCTCTCTGACATCGTGATGTACTTTGTGCAAAAAAAAAAAAAAAAAAAAAAAAGAGAGAAAAAAATCTTTATCAAATCCCCATTCTGAGGCTTTCAATAAGGCAGGCCATTACCTCACTGGCGCTTTTGTTCGGCCTATACAAGAGAGAACAAAATGGTTATTCAGGAGGACGCTTTAGATATTTATTGTGGGCTCGCTATTCAAAAAGAGCACCGTTATTGTATTAAAAAGAACCATCTGTGGCAGAAACAATGGCTTCAAATTATCTGTGAATACCCAGTGAACAAAATATAAAGCTTTTTTCCTGCTCATTATCTAGGCTAAGCTAGGGGGTGGAAGACAGAGGCACAGACTTTGCTATAACTGACTTTTGTTGTTCTTGCTTGCATTCTTCTCCTTTTTTTTTTTTAAATCGGCCCCTTTTTACATTGTGTGTGGCCATAAACGGCTTTTTCTCTCGTTGCAGAACTAGCGGAGAGAAGACGGCGGAGCCTCCAGACAGGCAGCGGGGCGACGCGGGGCTGCACGCCGGCCGGAGCGCGCCGGCTGCCGCGTCCAAACAGTGCGGACTATCAAGAAGAGTGGAGGGAGGGGGGTGCTGGATGTTTCACGGCCGGCGACCGGCGCTCTGTACCTGGAGCCGGACTGAGGCTTCCCCGGTGGTGGCGGTGGTGGGTGAATGCAGGTGGAAGGAGAAGAGAGAGGAGGACGCGAGGAAGAGCGGGGAAGCGAGATGTTTCTTTTCTGCCAATCAAGACAAGAGGACGAAAACTCCGAACCGGCAGTAAGTTGGAGAGCGGTGGTGAAGAAGAGAAGCCCCGTGTGTGCGTGCGTGTGTGTGCGCGTGCGCATGTGTAAGGAACATGTAGTGCTGTGGAATGACATATGAACTTCACTGGTTGGCTAAGTTGTTGTTGATCATGTCGCGCTTTTATCGACATATTATTTTTGTCATATTTTTCTTATATTTCATCATATGGACCAATATGTCTTTGATGTTTTGTGACAAATGTAGATTAACTTTCATTTGACACCATAATCTGAATTTTTTTCAATATATCATTATGACAGTAAAACAAAATGTGTCAAATTCCAGAAAGAAAGAAGCAAGTTAAAATACATTAACATTATAACAAACATTATGACTATTTATCCATAATTATGGAACCGTTTTTTATCTTACAATTTATTTCCTCCGATAGTATAAAACATGTGTTTTACAAATGTATTTTCCAGTAGGATTAATTCATGTTTAGTCTTCTCTTGTGGCTGCGTCTCCACCCGCTGGTTGTTACGGCCTCTAGTGGCAAAAACTCCCATTTAATGTACCTCTGTCCGTCTCATTGCCATATATAATTATCACCTTTTTTAACTTTAATTAGGATTTGCCTTCTCTTTTTCATTTGCTTTATTTTTATATAGATTTTAGCGCGTGTTAATTCAAGCTGTATTTTATTTTTACTTTTGCAGCTGTACATATTTCCTCATATATTAAACATATTATATTAGCGTTATTTATTTTGTTTTCTTCTGATCCTCTGACCTAAAATTGTGCAAACCACCACTGCTCCCTTGTATTTGCTATATCCACTCCAACCAGGTGTTAGGTGGGGTGGGGTGGGGACAAGTGGTCCAAGGGAGCCGCCCCGCTAGTTTCTCCAGGTTTTTGTCAAACAACGGCTTTAATTCAGGATGATTGTGGATGCAGGGCCATTCCCGGCGTGGCTAGGGCCTGCTTTCACGGGGCCGCAGGGCCCCGCTGTTCCTTTATTATCATAAGCAGATTAGAGGTAGCGGGGAACACACTCAGATGCAGATAGCGGCCCGAGCGCGGCCCATTTCAACCTCTTGCATTATAATGGACCAAGCTGCATGTGTCGCCTCTCGCAGCCTATTAAGCGCTGAGATGAATCTTATGTAAGGTGGCCGGGGCCCGCATAATGAGAGCACCTCCATGTATTATCAAATGACTAAAACAAAAATAATAAGCCTTGATCTGTTCACTTTCAATTACGATTTAATCTACGGACATGCATTTAAATTGAATTATTTCAGGTGTGTGTGTGTGAGCTTGAGTTACTTTAATTATTGTGTGATTACAGACATGTGGGAATAAAAAGAAAATCTTCTTCAGCTGTTTTAGGGCTATTACTGACTAATAGCCTGTGTTTATGTCATTTTTTCAAACAATTCTCTTTACTTGGAGACCGGTTCAGCAGCCTTTTTTTTGGTGTGGGGACGCTTTGCCCCCCTGTAACCAGTAGGCGGCGCTGTCGTCACGCAGCACGTTGTCCGCAGATGAGATTGGGGGAGGTAGTAAAAAAAAACCAAGTGGCACCGACACTCAATAACCTGCAAACTTTCTTCCTCTTCTTCTTCGTTTTCTTCTTCTTCTTCTTCTTCTTCTTCTTCTTCTTATCATAATAATAATAATTATTATTATTATTATAATTATTATTCTCAAATTTCGACCGCATAAGTGAACTATAACGCTGATTGGGAGGAAAGCAGGTGGAGGCCGCGCTTTACTCCCAGTAAATGGCTGAATGAGAGGACTTTACCTGAAAATATTCCCCGTCTATATATATGTGTGATATTTTCAATCACACAATATATACATATATAAACACAGCCCTCCACTTGCCCCAGTAAAAAGCCCTTACAGCAGCAGCAGCAGCACTGTGGCAGTGGAATGGAGTTGGGTCTTTGTCCGGACAGATGTAGCGACAACATCCCAAACAAAACCCGCTTATTTGTGCTGAGATGAGCCCGTCTGCCTTCTGTGTGTTGGCATTCAACTTCACTAAACAAAAGGACTGAGGGAAACATCTTGGATTACCTTTCCCCTTTTCAACGCTAAAAACCAACCGTGCACACACACACACGCACACACACCAGAGCCATTCATCGCAATTTATTTAATTGTTGTCATGTTATTGAGGCTGTAAGTGGAAGGAATTAGTGACTTTTTGTCGGTGTCGGACCGGGGGACTCACTCCTCGTGATGTTTCAGGATACATTCATACAACATATAAATATATATATATATATATATATATATATATATATATATATATATATATATATATATATATATATATATATATATATATATATATATATATATATATATATATAGTAAAACCAAACCAACCAAAAATATAATTTTAAAATGTATTTCATTTATCATTTCATTAATCAGGGACGTTTAAAGGAAAAGTTGAGTTTTTACGCTTTTAATAGTCCACCATCATGCCTCCTCTGTATGAGCTGGAAATAGCAAAAATGTCTCGATACGAGACAGT
This sequence comes from Eupleurogrammus muticus, assembly GCA_036785175.1. NCBI lineage: Eukaryota > Metazoa > Chordata > Actinopteri > Scombriformes > Trichiuridae > Eupleurogrammus > Eupleurogrammus muticus. The sequence continues at coordinate 28,034,470 of JAYKQN010000006.1, read as the reverse complement.
AAATATGTAGGCTTTTGTATATGGGCAGCCTGTGTGTGTGCGCGCGCGGGCCCCGCCCCTTTATGCTAATTTAGGTCTCCCATTGGTGTGTCAGGGGAGCAGGCAGCCTCTGATTGGCCAGGTCGAAGCCATTTATTCGCTGACAGCCGGCCTGTCACATGAATGGTTGTCTATTAACTTGTTCAAAAAGTATCTGGAGTTGTCAAGGCTCGGGCGGACAGAGGCAGAAAAAGTAGAGTTTGTTGACGCTTATTTCGGAGAAAGCCGCGACAGACGGAAGAGAAGTTTTGTGTGTGTGCGTGTGTGTGTATGTGCGTGTGGACACAACATAGCAGGGACCTATTGAGGAGGAGAATCTCTCTGTCACACACACACTAGCACACACACTCACTCGCAGAGGAGAGAGAGAGAGGGAGTGAGAGTGTGTGGAGACACGGCTTTGGTTGTGTTTTTTTTTCTTGTCCGGAGGGGGGAAAGAAGAAGAGAAATCAAACAGAAAAGTTGGGGAGAAAATCTCCAGGTAACTTTCATCATCGCCATCATCATCATTAGTAGCAGCAGCGGCGGCAGCAGAACCGTGACCAGGACCTCCAGCAGCAGTAGAGGAACCAGGACCAGGACCGGGACCAGGACCGGCAGCAGCAGCCCTGCGCTCGTCCCCGTTCTGCTCTCCTGCCTCCCGGCTTGTTTGGGAGTTTGTCTTTCACCTCTCTTCTTATTTCTCTTGATACGGGGTCTGAAACACACACGCAAAAAAGGAGGAAAAAAAGCTGCTCCCAATGTATAGCATGATGGAGACTGAGCTGAAGCCCCCTGCTCCCCAGACCAACCCGGGGGGCACGGGGGGCAACACCAACGCCGGCACCGGCCCCAACCAGAAGAACAGCCCCGAGCGCGTCAAGAGACCCATGAACGCGTTCATGGTGTGGTCCCGGGGCCAGAGGCGGAAGATGGCACAGGAGAACCCCAAGATGCACAACTCGGAAATCAGCAAGCGCCTCGGCGCCGAGTGGAAACTTCTTTCAGAGAGCGAGAAGCGGCCGTTCATCGACGAAGCCAAGCGGCTCCGGGCCCTGCACATGAAGGAGCACCCGGATTACAAATACCGGCCCCGGAGGAAAACCAAAACCCTCATGAAGAAGGACAAATACACCCTGCCGGGCGGGCTGCTCGCGCCCGGCGGGAACGGGATGGGCACGGGGGTCGGCGTCGGGGTGGGGGCCGGGCTGGGCGGTGGGGTGAACCAGCGGATGGACAGCTACGCGGCGCACATGAACGGCTGGACCAACGGTGGCTACGGGATGATGCAGGAGCAGCTGAGTTACCAGCACCCGGGGCTGAACGCTCACAACCCGGGTCAGATGCAGCCTATGCACCGCTACGACATGAGCGCGCTGCAGTACAACAGCATGACCGGCTCCCAAAGCTACATGAACGGCTCCCCGACCTACTCAATGTCCTACTCGCAGCAGAGCACGCCAGGGATGACCGCGCTGGGCTCCATGGGGCCCTCGTCGGTGGTCAAGTCCGAGTCCAGCAGCTCCAGCCCGCCCGTGGTCACCTCGTCCTCCCACCGGGCGGCCCCCGGGTGCCAAAGCGGCGACCTGAGGGACATGATCAGCATGTACCTGCCCGGGGCGGAGGTGAGCGAGCAGAGCGCCCAGACCCGGCTACACATGTCCGGCCACTACCAGAGCACCGTGCCCGGGACGACGATCAACGGCACGCTGCCGTTAACACACATGTAAACCGGAGAGGAAGAGGGAGAGGGACAGAGAAGAACTTTTATAGCCTCAGAGAAACTGCGGACTACTTAACTTTGGACTATTTTTGTACAGAGAAAAAGAAAGAAAAAGAAAAAGAAAAAAATATTCGGGATGGGAAAAGGTTGTATAGAAGTCTCCAGGAAAAAAAACAAAAACTTTTTTTTTCTTTTTCAATTTTTGTGAGGAAGCTCCGGAGAATAGAGAGAGAGAGGATAGAGGAGATCCTCCAGCCCCCCCACCCCTCTCCAGAAGTTTTGAAGACTAAAAAGAGAAGAAAGTGGGAGTCGCAATCAAAAAAATGTTTTATTATTGCAATCACCTTTTGTACAGTATTTATCAAAGAAACATTTACAATCAGATGAAATTGTTTGTTCAAGAGGTTGCATTTTCCTTTCTTTTTATATAAGTATACTAAAGCCAGTTTCACAGATAATATTAACAAAAAAAAGAAAAGTGAAAGGTGTGGAACTGAGCGGTTCAAGTTTATGCTCCTTTATTACTGCTACTGCAAACTTTGGAAAGAAAAGGGACATAAAACGAAGCAGGTAATACTGTTTTTTTTTCATTTGAAAGATCAATATTACTAAAACATTTTCATTTCATAAAAAAGGAGAAGAAGATGCTTTCTCTCATTCAGTTTAAAATATAGGTTGTTAATTTATATTTCCGTCTCCCACTTTTCATCTGGTAGAGGTTATGACGCTTGTGCTCTTTTATTTTCTAATTGATTTGTACAATTTATGTATATTTACTGTGATATTTTAAGTTTTTATTTCAAAAAATAATTCCCGTAGTTGTATTTTAAAAATTGTGGTTTCTGTTACTACAGAACCCAAAACCACTCCATGTATATATATACCGAAACTAATACCATCCTTATAACAGTTAAAATTTCAGCTGAGTATATTTTTTTCAATATGCGGTTTGAAATGAATAAATTTTGGAAATTTGGATACTTGAAATTGAGTTTTGATTTTTATTTCCCTCATCAACATGTTGAGTTTTCATCTTGTTTTCTATCTCTGAGTTCCTCCTCCTCTCCTCCTGATGTTTCGGTGTACATTCAACACATATGAAACACCCATATATATATATATATATATAACTCATCTTGTGCCGTCGCGGTTAACCACGTTTCTATTTTCTAGTTCCTGCGGATTAAGCGTCAAGACAAAGTTTAAAGGATTTTTCCCACCATCCCTCCGCAGGTATTGATCCTTTCTCATCTTCTAAATACACTCAAAAAACAATTAACTTGCTATTTTAAAAAAATGACTTTTTCGAATTAATGATTTGCTGCATCATAAAGCTGGTCGTTCCTTTGAATGGGACAAGATTAGTATCAATCAATTAATCAATCAGATTTATTTCCTGCGTTCACACTTATTGTAAACTAACGTGACAGGAGGATTTTTGTTGGCTGTTTGTTTCCTGTCTGACATCAGCCCAGAATCTTCTGAGCTCAGGAATTGCTTCATGCTGCAACTTGATTCATGTGTATTTAATATTATTATTATATTAGTATCAATAAAATTAAACGAGATGTTTACTTCTTTCACCTCAGGTTGCAGAAGCTGACCCGACCGACGGTATAACGGCCTGATAGCGGAATGTATAGCAAAATAACGAGTGCGCTCATTTTTCAATGTAATGTTTAATCAAACGGGCTCTACGGTAACCCCCGGTGCACCCCCCCATCCTCCTCCTCCTTCTTCCTTTAAAAAAAGTAACGGTTCAAAATTGTTTCATCTCTGTACTGCTGCGTTCCTCCATTATTATTATTATTATTATTATTATTATTATTATTATTATTATTATTATTATTATTATTATTATTATTATTATTATTATTATTATTATTATTATTATTATTATTATTATTATTTATAATAATAATCCCTATGATGAGCTAACAGCTTTCTCTGAATTTAACTAACGGTTTTAAATCTGGGTAGTGTCTGTGCTTGCGCATGTGTGTGTCTGTGTGTCTGTGCGTGTGCGCGTGTGTATAAAGAGGCAGATTAGGGCCGTTGTGTCTTGCAGGCTGGTCCCGGGGGAGCAGAGCTCACGTTAACCGGCAGATGAATATTTGAAGAGGCCCCTCGCGGTATTTATCCGTCCACTCTCTCTCCCTCTCTCTCTCTCTCCCTCTCTCTCTCTCTTTCCTCCTCCTCTCAAGGGGTCACGGGATCGTCGGTTGCCCCATTAATTATTGATCTGAGCGGTTGAATTGGTTGTAATAGCCGAGAACACCGGTAATAAACTATTTGTTTTTTTAAAAGGTCGCGAGAGTATTAAAGTGCCTTGTTATTTCCTTTGAGCACCAGGGCCTTGAAGCAGATCTGCAGGCCTCAAGAAATCATTATTCTGCTCCGGCTGAGCGCTGCACCTTTATGCTAAAAAAGCCTTTTTTGGGACAGACAGTATTTGATGTATTTAAATCTCACTTTATATTCTATGTGTAGTGTGATTTAAGAATGACCCGCGCGTGTTGTCCACCTGTGTGAGGCCTCAGACTGCTCTATATGGTACACAACACAACACGTGTTTTAATCCCGTGTTTTCCCCAGGATGTTAATTGAATTTTTGTTATTATTATTTTTTTCTATTTTTACTTGAAGATTTCGAGATTATTCTGTCGCGAATTGGCACAAATCTGATTTCAAATGTGTCAAACACTTGGATGGACAAACTGGGACACAGTAAATGTTCCTTCTCAAAACACTCGATATCACGTTATCTCTCTAGAAAAATATTAGCCCGCATTTAGCCTCCATGTGCTATGTACATGTTTTTTTTTCCTCCAAACCGAATGTGATTTAATCTCCGCGGCTGCTGTGCAAACAGTAAATAAAGGCGCCGCAGCCTGCGCATTTCCCTTTGACGCAGTGTCCAGAATGTTGCGCCTCAGCTGCTGATAAAGCGGCGCGAATCTGACCAAAAGCCTTGTTAGTTTTAAATTCAAAATGCGTGTGTGTTTCGAGGGGACGCGTCCTTGGAAATAAAACAGGCCTATTTACCATACCCCAACTCATTTTGTGTGTCATACAGGTAGAAAGTGATAAAACTGGGGTGATGAAGGTGTTTCTCACCATCATCCCTCCATCCTTCAATCCTTTCATCCATCCAGCTTCTCCTTCTGTCGCTGCGTGCGGAGTCTGGCTGCCGCGGCTCGGGATATTTGGACTGCAACAGGTGGTGAGCGCGCCTCTGCTTTTTGTGCTCTTGGTATAAGAAAAAAAGAGGAAAAAAGAGCTCAGATGTTATCTGTGATGACCTGATGGCGTGCGTGTGTGTGTGTGTGTGTGTGTTTGCGTGTGTGTATCTATCCAGAGTGGCCTTTATCACAACATTTGGGGTATTTCATTATGAGTGTTATGCAGTCAAACCAGAAGAATATAGTTTGAAAAATATAAAAATAAAATATATATTGACGATTGACGGGTGGCCTGTTTGGCCTCCGAACAAGTAGCCTATAAAACAAATAAATAAAATAATGTGAGAGCTGAGGTGTCTAGTATAGCTCTGGCGTTTTCCAAATCTCATGTTTGTTGTTGAGATGATAAGATTTTTTTGTAATGATTAGTTTAATTGTCCGCCCTCTACCTCTCCCGTTTCACGCACGCAAACACACACGCGGGCGCACACGCAAACAAATCAAGTTTAGCTGCCCCTAATCCCCACTTTCCTTTTTACGCCACGTCGCGGTTAATGGTGAGGACGATGCGTGGTGACGTCACTGGCCCCTTAAACGCGTTTCCCGTCGATTTATCTCAGGAGGTTTAGTTTTCTGTTTTTCACTTTTTATAAAGAGAATTATATTATGACTAAATTAACTAGTTTCGATCGCTGTAGTCTTTATATCTAAAGAAAATCGTATAATGATACAATTATAATGATACAGTCATTCTAAAAATAAAATGAAGGCCTGATAGATTTTATCTTCAAAATGTTAAAAAAGAAAAATTAGTTTATGACTTTTTAGCTTGTTTGTTGTATTTATTCAACTTGTATTCAAACATTTACACGTAAACACGTAACATGTCAACCACTTTTGATTGATTTATTTATTGATTTACTGATAACAACACAGCAAAACCACATTGTCCGATTCAGTCAATTCAGTTAAATATGTTCTTTTGCAATATCTAAACACATGATTCAATAAATTCTAAACAACAACAACAAGAGTTAGGAAACGCGCGTGCCTACACACACATACACGGAAACGCACGCGTACACACGATTTTTTTGCATCTTCCAGTAATTATTCCTGCTTTATGATGAGAGCAGATCAGGTGTGTTTGTGTGTGTGTCTCTGCCCTCCCCTTATTATTATTCATGCGTCATTATTCTGTAGCCCAGAAGTTTTTTTTTTTTTTTCTCTTCCTCTGTCCGACATCTCCTGCCTTTATTCTCATCACTTAGAAGGTCTGTAAGAATCGGTTTGAATGGCAAAACTGTCAGAGCAGAGAGCTGTCGTGTGTGTGTGTGTGTGTGTGTGTCGTTTGTGAAACATAGACGCACTGAATGGCAGCCAGTAGCCTGCTGATCTAGCGCAGGTGCAGGGAAGGGAAGCGGGTGGTGGGTGTGGAGGGGAGGGGGGGGCTCTCTCTCTCTCTCACACACACACACACACACACACACACACACACACACACACACACACACAGGGAGAGAAAAGGACCACACACTGACAGACCAGCATGCCATCAGCCTCGCTACTCTCGGCCTGCATTCTTAGAGGCTCGAGGCCTCCGCGACCCCCCACCCCCACCCCCACCCCCTCCTCCTCTTCCTCCCTCCTCTTCCTCTCCCCCACCACGTCACCGGCAGCTCGGCTCCGTTTATCATTTCTGCTCATTGATGCTGACAGCTTTATAGAGCTCCATCATTAAAGGAATGCACGGTCCAGATCGGCCAGGAAAAAACAAGCAGTCCGGTTCTGTGTCTGTGTGTGGGATATAGAGGCTGAAAGAGGTGGGGGCAGCAGGTCCTGACTGACAGCACTGCTCCCCTGCACATCATCATATGTCTTGGTTAGACTTTAGATGACAAATAGCTGCTAATATGAAAGCTACATCTTCCACTCTTCATTAGTGTCTAACATACTTTCACAGACAAATTTGTTAAATGTTGTTTTTGTTCCCTTTTTTATTTGTATTTTTTTATTCAATTGCGATTGATCTTCTGTTGTAATTTGTTGTTGCATGAAACTTCTAGTGCCTGCTCTATTGATTGTCTGAGATTAGACTGGGAGAAAGTGCAAGAGAGGGGAAGAAAAGGTGTGTGTGTGTGTGTGTGGGGGGGGGGGTTTAGAGCCGATAAACAATAATTTGATACGTGTTGTACTGCAGTCTGCTAACACTCATCTGAGTCCTGTAATAATAGTAATAATAATAATAAAAACTAACAACACCTAACAACAGACAAAAACAACTAATAGAATGAGTTACTCCTTGATGTATTATTTCATTATATCAGCATATTGACTTCACCTCACTCTTTATTGAATTTGGAACAATGCGATATGCAGATAAAATGTAAAAGATAAAAATAAAATGTAATATTTCCCTCCAAAACATATTTTTTACAGAGGCCTATAAATGTGTGTATTTTATGAATAAAATGGAACATTTCATTTGACTGTTCCTGCATTTAGGTTGTTTAAGTATTGGTGGAAAATAAGTCACTAAGTACATTTAATCTAATACTTTTCCTTAAAAAAGTTTGGAGGTACTTAATTGTGCTTTTATTTTTATCATATATTTTTAAAAACGTGTATTATTCACTTTCATTAAATGTAAAATGTATGATTTTACTATTAATGTATTCACAACCCTCTAAAATTCTCTGTATGTTCATACAACATTATCTATAATTCTTATTGTTTTACCTTTATTCACCCAAAGTATCGCATGTTTATATGTGATTAAAATAGCCAAATATATTACCTCTGTATCATGATTGCTTTTACCTAAATAACATTTTGACTTTTACTTGCAATTGAGTATAATTTTTTAACACTTACTTTGTCCACCACTGTGTTTCAGTTTAGACTAAGTTCCTCTATATTCAAAAGCGTCAATATGCACATTGTCTTAAAACTAATTCGAGTTAATACAACCACAATGACGGTATAACGGCGTGCTAATTGGCCTTTTTCCCCTGCAACAAAGCTACCAGATCAGCATCTCTTTATTATTTAATAACGTCAAACGCTTGGCTGGCTGCTGCTGGCTGCTGATCTCTGCTGGCTGCTGCACCGCCTTAACTCCTATAGGAGAGGGAGGGGGGCAGCATAGGAAATTATTATTTTTTTATTTTTTATTCTTCCTATTTTTGTTGTATATTAATCTTGCAGGATATCTGCAACGAGAGCAACAGGTGACCTGATGGTGATGCAGCTACAAGTGAAAGTGTTCGCATGCTCCGCTGCGCTCTTGTTGTCCGCATATTTGGAGACTGCGTTTATTTGATGCGCCTACTCGGGCCTGGGGCGGGGGATCCTATGATATGACGTAAAAATAAAAAAAATCATATTGCATAAAATTCTCCTGATAGCAGCAGACTAATAACTTTAAATTAAATATCAGAGGGTTTTCTGCCGTTTTTTTCTTTAGTCTGTCCGATGCAAGAACCCCCCCCCCTTCCTCCATTCAGCACCTCGCTTTTTCTGGAACAATATCAGCGGGTTTCCAGGCTGACTGCCACCCATAGCCGGTTCAAGGAGTCTGGCAGACCCGGGCGGGCGGGGTCTGGACAACAACGCTGCAGTGACTTTCCTCCTCACACACACTCATTAGTTTGCTGCTTCGCTTTATTTTTTAATCTTTTTTTCTTTTATTAAAAACTTTTTTACCCGAAAGTAATCAGTGTTCAGATAAATACTGTTTGTTATGCATTAACCTGACAATATTATTGCGCACATCAAACACGTTTTATGAATTGTTATATTTTTGTTTTTGCGATTCCCCACTGAGCTGCAGGGCTGTTTCTGCAGCGTTCAGAAGAATCCCTTGATAGAGAAGCTGTTGAGCTGATGGAACTGAATCATCATTAACAAGCCAACAGACACAGGAACACCCCCCTCCTCTGGTCTCATTTCCCAGCAAAGACACTAACCTCTTTCACTCTGTCATCCTCTCTCTCTCTCTCTCTCTCTCTCTCTCTCTCACCGACTTAAGCTTACAACAGCACCGTCCATTGTTCCCGGCCCCCCCTCTTTTCGCCTGGCCCCCGACCCAACTGTTGACCAACAACTCCACTCGCACATTAAACGGGAGGGGAGGGGGACTCGGTTGGGTGGTGGTGTTCTATTTTAGAATATGACACATCCAAAAATGCATGTGGTGGACGGAGCGGGCCCGATTGAACTGGCTGAAATTTCTGTGGATTTCAGAATTTTTACCAGCACAGATGGAGGATAAACGAGTCAGATCCCTTGTTTTTTTCTATATATAACAGGTTTTTATATGAATTATATAATAATTGCTTACATTTTAAATTAATCACAAATAAGCTAAAACGATATAAGGGCCCTAATGCATCCTAAATGATGAAATGATTCTTTGACAGTGTGTATTAAACAGCAGGCAGCAGCATGCACACAGTAGCGGTAGGTTGCTACGTGTTTTGCTTTTCAGAAAAAAAAGCTTTAAAACGGTGCAGTTAAAATAGGGGAGGGGGGGGGGGGTTCCGCGGGCCGCATGCCTTTCTAGCCCTCAGGGACATGCGCTAGCCTTCTGAATTGAGTGTGTGTGTCTGTGCACGTGTGTGTGCGCGTGTACGCGTGTCTTTGCAAGAAGAATATTCGTCTGCCTGCTTGAAAAAAACCCTTTTGTACATTAGTCTAATTAAGAAGGAAACAAATCTATATTTTGCATATAGGTATGTAAATGTAGCTTCAAGATGTAACATTGATTTACTAAATTAAAATTAATTATGTGTGTCAAGTGTTTGGTTAATTATAGAGAATGTGAGTGGTGGGCTCTACACGTGCCACAATTATATTATATCACTGCAACTACACATGAGCAAATTGAACCAATGTTGGGGTCTGTTTTTGAAGAACTGTAAATAATTTCTCTCTGTAAATTTGGAATTCAATCATTTAATTCCAATTAATCTAATCCTCATTAGGGTTCCATGAGAGCCACACACACACACACATACACACTTATATGTATATATATAACTATACATGATGATTCATCAAATGGACCTGAGTAGTCTGCAAGAAATAAAAATTGTATTTTTCTTGTCAGAATTATCGATATTATGCCTTCCAAAATAAAAAAAATAAAAAAAAACAAGTTGTATGAGCTCAGTCCAGTGAGGCCTACAGGTTCAAAACATAGAAGATAAGATAAGATAAGAGATAAGATAGGACTTTATTGATCCCACAATGGGGAAATTTGCTTGTTACTGCAGCTAAGCACAGGTGTGAGAGAGTACAGAGTACAGAGTAAAGAAAAAGAAAATAAAAGCTAAAGAAAATAAAAACTATAAAAAATAAAAATACACAACACTATATACAAAATTCGTAGAATTTGTTGATCAGCATACACAGTATGCAATATGGACATAAGAATGGAAAAAAAATACTAATAAATAGCAAGAAAAAAGTATGTATAAGCAAAGCATATATACATACATACATACATGCACATAAATACCTACATACATACACATACACACATATTTCCATATTTGCATATATATACACGCATACATATCCATGCACATACACACATGTACACATACATAGCTAATGCATACTTAAGGTGCAGGATGTGTGTGTAGAGTATGTCAAGATGAATGTACATTGATAAAGTAAAAAGTAATGGAACTTTAGGTGATAAAATATGCATTGGTGTGGATTTGTAATTACCTATAATGGTTATTTTTTGATGTGGAACGCCAAATTAATTGACATGAAACAAATAACTTGAGGGTTAAGAACACTTCACAAATTTACAGGCCGTGGCTGCTCTCAGTGATTCCCCTGCAGCTTTATATAATATACTTTAAAGGGACCCTGATATGAAAGGAAAAAAAATAGGGTTTTATTGTTCCTGCTGAAAACACAAGCTGTGAAATAAGGCTCATTTTGTTTGTGGTCTGGCCTTCTCCATAGTTTTGCTGAAACCTGATATATAGAAATGGTTCCTGTTGTGATGTCACAATAGGAGCGTAAATTAATTGTAACCTGGATCCGTGTTTCTAGACCAATGATAAGAGAGTGGGTGCTTAACTCGGGGGAGTAAGGGGGAAACTTGGTTTTTCAGAGTCAGTGTGTGAAGAGAGTGTTTTCCTGCTACATGCCTAAATAAGTGCTTTTGGACCCTAAAAACACAGAAGCACAGTGTGTTTTATGAGCAGGTTGACATTACAAAGTATCACAGAGATACCATGTTGCTCAAAAGCTTTCTCACTGTCACATCAACATGACAGCCCTCTCAGCATCACACATACACACACACACACACACACAGACACACGCACACACACACACAGACACACGCACACACACACACACACACACACACACACACACACACACACACACACACACACACACACACACACACACACACATACACACACACACACACACACAAACACACACACACAGACACACAGACACACACACATACATGTTCATTCTGCAGACAACACTCCTCACTTGTGCTTTCTCTACACTTCTCTCTCTCTCTCTCTCTCTTTCTCACTCTCTCTCTCTCTTTCTCTCTCTCTCCAAGAATCAGCTCATCAGATAAAAGCTCCCTCACTCACTGGATGAAAACATCCTCTCTAAATGTCATTTTGCCAAATGTTTGTGTGTCACAGGCCCCAGTAACGGACCCATGCTGATGAATTCAGACCCTTCAGCGTGGGTGAGATACTGTGGCTGTTACTACAAATCATGTTGACACACATAATGACAAATTACTACATCCCCTTCATATGGAAATACCATCATAGCTCTTAGAGCAGTTAATTATTTATCTGACCTGTAAACCTCCACTGGTACATTGTATTCTGCACATTAACCTAATTAATGTCCTGTTCCCAATAAGCATTTAAAAATATTTCTCTCCCTAACTTTCTTGTTTACATGATGGAAATATTTTAAACTGAGCCTATCTACAGATGAACACTCATAACACACATTCAATTCACGCCCATATATGCTTTCCTGCTTAACATGAAAGCTGTAATTGGTTTACTGAAACATTAATATTTAAGATGGTAACAATGTCACAAATAACAATACAAATATAATCAGACATATTTGTACTGTAATCTGTTCAGACAATAAATGTCTGTAAATCACTTTGTTTTAACTGGTTCACAGTTTTTGTAGTTGATTTGAATCAATTATCTTCATGAACTGCTCTTTATTTACAGTGTCTCAAATCTCAGTTTTTATGAAAATGAAAAAGGAAATGGGAAAAAACACTTCACTCTTCTACAAATTTGCACGAAGAGCATTATTTTTTGTGTGTGCATTGAAAAAGTGGATGGTGTTGACGACGGAGTGTACATTTCGATCAATTGCATCAGTCAGTGTGGGGCCTATTCTGGAGCTGGTGACACCGAGGTCTCTCCCTCTCACTCTCCAGCTCCTCTGACAGAAGCTGTTGTTGGACGGAAAAGTGGCCTCTTTCAGTGTGGGTGTCCCCTCAGGGCCAAGCCGGGAGAGATAATCAGACAGGACAGCTACAGACAGACAGACGGCCAGATGCAGCCGACTGCTGGAGATGTTTCTCCCTGACTCAGACAAATACTCGGAGAATTTGAGATGGCCATTTGTGATTCTCCTCCACTTATGAATCATCTTTTGTGCAGCCAGAACCATTATTTCGTATTATTTGCCCTAAACTCACTGGCTAAAGTTTGAAGACCTCTCGAATCTGAAGAGAAATGTGTCTGTAAATCAGTTTTGGCAATATCTTCTTAGACATGATGTACATTTGATTAAATTAGATCAGATTAGATAAGAGATATTATTGTTTTCTTTGACATAAATCAAAATAAATCCTCAATCTGTAATCAAAGTACTGTACTGAAGTGCAATCTTGAGGTACTTGCACCATACTTGAGTATTTATATTATATACTTCCACCCCTCTAATTTTCAAAGGCAAATATTATCTTTTCTATTCCATTACATTTATCTCACAGCTATAGTTACTTTTCAGATACAAATTTAACACAAAAATAAATTATTATTCTTGCTATATCAAGTGTATTAACCAAACATATCTAACACTTTTATAATATGATGCAGTACTGATATTAATCTCCCCAAAGCATCTAAAATTTGGCTTTGAGTTGACTAACTACAACACTTAAATATCCTTTTCATTAAGCTTGTAATGGAAAAATCCTTTTAGACAAGAGTATTTCAATTTTGACTCAAGTAAAAGTATCTAAGTACTTTATCCATCACCGCTCAGAATAAACAGCTTTTGCTAACGTTGATCCACAACTTTGCAGAGCGTGATTAAAGTTTTTCTCCAGTCTCATATTACAAGAGATTGCGTGATCATATATCATAGCCGCATCTCTGGAAGTTTCCATTGCTGCAATTCTGAGGACACCTGTGTGAGCGTGCACATACGAGTGTGTGTGTGTGTGTGTGTGTGTGTGTGCGAGAGAGAGAGAAAGAAAGAAATGGTGAATATAGGGCAGAGAGAGAGACAGGTCTGGCCTGGCCTGGGTTGGGCAGGTCAGTGTAGCAGCATTTGATTGTAAATAAGAGAGGAGTCAGTTCACACGCTGATCAAGTGACTGCCGGGAACAAGCGAGCCATTTGAATCAGGTGGCTATCTCCCTATCTGAGAGATCAGAGCCCTGTTCCCCCTCTTGTCATTGTGTCGCAGAGTAAGGGACACACACACACACACACACACACACACACATGCACAGGCACACAAGTGAAGTGACATGTCCCTCCCTGCTGGCTATAAGGGCAGGCAGAGTGGCTGCTGGATGAGATTTCACTGTCTCACATTGGAAGAGGAGCACAGGAAGAGGGAAAAGAAAGAAAGAAAGAAAGAAAGAGAGAAAGAAAGAAAGAAAGAAAGAAAGAAAGAGAGAAAGAAAGAAAGAAAAAGGGGAGAAAGAAAAAGGGGAGAAAGAAAACCTCCCTCCCTCACCACCATAGCACCATAGCATCCTGAAAAGCTTCCCTGTCATCTGTCACAGTCGATGCAAGACAACTGTGAATACACAAGAAAAGATGATATGACATTTTTATTCTATTTAATAAAAAGATTATGACACAGTTCATTGTAACCTTCCAAACTGTAACATTCTTTAGAGTAAGTCATTGATTAGTAGATTGACAGACAATTTGCAACTTCTACTTTTAGTCTTTCTGCACTTCTCTGTTTCTCTGTCTGAAACTGGAACTGTAAATGGGGGAAATTGGTCTGATTGTTCTTTCACAGTACAAAGTTGTTTTCAAATATCTTTTTGTTTTATCTGAATAATGAACCCATATATTTTTTTTCCTAAATAGATCAGAAAAGCAACAATTTCTCACATTTAAGTAGTAGAAACTGTCTATTTTGTTGATAAATTACTTAAAACGATTAATCGATTATAACAAAAAAACATAATGTTGGCATCAATTTTCTGTTGATTGGCTCGTGTTTAAACAACTTTTTTTTCATAATAATTTGCTTTTATTTTTCTTCCATTCTTAACACACTGCTCTTCAATTAACCTGCATGTTACAATAAGGGTTTATGATAAATGGATCAAATAAAACCCGAGGGGAGACACACACACACTGTGGGGGGCCCCCACTGTCGTTAACACACAAAACAGCACACACACACACACACACACACACACACACACACACACACACACACACATTAACATGATTTCACACTCGTCCAATGAAAAAATAATCACACACAAGGTCAGTAAACATCCATAAACAACATATACAGTATATGCCAGATCTCCAACAGTTATACACAAGTTATACACGTGCACATACACACACACACACACACACACACACACACACAACACACACACACACACACACGCACACACCCATTTTTTATACGAAAACGACCCCCAGGGGAGACAATGATGTGTGACAGCTGCCGCCTGTTCATATTGATTAAATGACAGCGAGGATCAATTAGCGATTTACCAACTGACAGAGCTCCAAGCGCCAATGTGCAACACAGCCCTGAGGGATGCTCAGGACTTAGGCCCCGGACGGCCTGCAGTTTATGTTCACATCTGCCCCTATAAATGTGAACATCATCGTCCACACGTCAAATTTCACTGTTCACTGTTTAATGTGGAGATAATCAATATTCTGCAGTAACTTCAGCCAGTTCCCACTGAACAATAAGTCATCGCATTACACTTAAGTATCAATAATAATGTTTATTTAAAAAAAGAAATGTTTTTTTTGTCCTTCTATTTTGAAAAAGTGTATTTTATGCCATCAATCCCACCAGTTATAGCAACAATTTTACTCCAATTTTACTCTGTCTCAAATCTGAGAAATTAAACTTGGTCAATGATAATGTATGAATGAAGGCCAAGGATACATTTCTTTGAGCAAAGAAATGTTTTGTTTAAAAGATAGCAGAATAAGAGAACATAACAAAAATATATAAAAGTAGAGAATAAAGGAAACTGGAAAAATATGCAATATAGAATGCAAATTTTTATAGAAGCACTTTTACTTTATGTTCTGTGTCAGTGTAAAAGTACTGATAGACGGGACAATACAGAACCAGAGTGGGTGGAACAGGAAGCCATATTGCAAAATAAAAAACAAAAAAACAAAACACAAGCTATGATAGACAAGACACTACAAGACATTTTAAGACAGACAAGACATGTCAAAACTGACTTGGACAAGACCAAATCTGACAGGGCTGCATTTCCTACACCCACTAAGGTAAAGTATACCATAGTAGTACATGTCATAAAATCTACGTAAATGGGGCCTTTTTTAAATTATTTTTCATTTAATAATCAATATATAAATTGCATTGCATAGCTATTATAGTACAAAATGCACCAAGTTAGATACGTTACAGCAATGCAGTCTGCCTTCTTACACACTCACCCCTATCTACTAAAACACACACTCTGTTGTGATTAGCCTATCGTCTCTGATAGGGGGCCAGACCAGAATTGGACAAAACAAAATGAGTGACCAGAGACTAAATATTTGCAAACAAACTCTGATTATTTTTTGCTATAAGGCTCCTAATAAAGTCTCCGTTAAGCTACTAAAGTGTTTTCTAGATCCTTTCTTAGCTTGAGGTTTACTTTCACCAAAGGCTCATAGCAGCGGCCTAATGTACTTTATATTAATCATAAGGTCTCATATATTTTCTTTTATAGATCAGCAGATGACATTAAGTAAGAGGCTTTATCTGCTTTAATGTCTATAAAGGAAGGGACATCTGTGAGTCTGTTTCTCTCATACCTTTCTGACTGTCTGTTGATTCAACCTCAACTTTCAGATATAGTTTGCATGGCATGATGGTGTGCATTATATTACTTTCTTTAAAACTTAAAGTCCTGTAGATTGGCTGTGGTGGTGTAGGGGGTAGTGTTCTTGCCTCATAAACAAGAGACCCATGTTTAAGTCCTTCAAGATCAAGATAGAGTAAATTATTGGTTGGTTGAGAAGTATAAACATATATCACTCTATTGACTTTTTGCACCATTAAATACCTATGTACCTATTATGTAGCTCTAATGTATTTGCAGTGTCTGAAATTCTTTGTTTTCAGTGAGGAAACATGTATGCAGCTGAATGAGGTGCATCCCATGTTTTTCAACATTAACATCATAACATCATAGTTATAAGAAAAAAGTGTTTTGGGGGAGGTGGGGTAGTGATTATAGGCTCTATGACCTAAGATTTTGTCCTTAATGGCAACTTATCCTTTTACATTACTTTTATGTTTTGAAACCAGGATGCAATAAGAGCTGGATACGGTTTGTTTGAAGATGTGACATGACTGTAAGATATTTAATGATGTGAGAAGGGAAAGACATGATGAAAAAAGACAGTCCATGTAAAAAAAAAAAAAGTAAAGGACATTCTGCTGTCTCCTGTCATTGGTTCCACAGTGCTGCTATAGTATATAGTATATAGTATATAATATTTAGTATATAGTATGGATTATATAGTTCACCACCCCCAACTGCCCTAGTTCCTGCTGAGTATTTTGCCCCATTCTGTACAGCCCTGAGAATGAGCCAGGTGAAGCTGTGGAGCACAGATTAAAGCAGATATCGATCAATCACTTGAATCTTGGGGCTGGTGAGTGACAGATGCCCGGGGGACACAAACAAGGAAAATACTCATATTGATTTTTGAGTCGCCTTCCATCATTTCTCATTGAACCCCTCTTCTCAGGACTCACTCAAGCAGTCAAACATTTACAATCACATACATGTATGATCATCATAGACCTTGTTTCTTCTACTCATTGTTCTTCGTGAGGAACACGCACACACGCATAGTGGAGTTGGCGACACTCTTGCTGTGTGTGAATCTCTGTTCAGCAGGAATGACCCTCTGGCTATATGCTTTCTAACAGTACTACAGGATATTTAGCAGAATGGAGGGCTGCTTCTATGGCACTTGAAGGAAGCTGTTGACCATAAAGTGTCATTTACTAAGTAGTTCACAGCTTTTGAAGAAGAAGCCACAAAAAGAGAGATCATAAAATACCTGTAAATTATCTAATAAACATCAAAAGAGTATATTGATGACATTGCTGATGGCGAGCTGACATGTGCATGCAAGGAAACTTGTATTTCTGAGAAATAACTTTTTTTCCCTCCTGGATGATTCAGTTTGGTGTGAATCAAAGAAAAGTCACCAAGCCAACTTATATCAATGTGTTTTTTTCAAGTGGTGGTGGGAAATGTGAGTTTTTCCATTCCAGAGCAAATGAAATAGTATAATAAAGTTGGAAAATGTGTTAAAGTTCCACTTTGACTTTAACAGGTGACCTCTGATTGTCTATCAGAAGCTGATAGTAACAATTGTTAAAAAAGCTTAACTCAACACTTTTAATCTAGTTAGCAGAAGGAGATATATCTAGAATTTCCATTTATCCAGTTTTTTTGTCATTTTTCCATCTACTGTATTCTAGAACACGGATACCTCCTTTGCTTCTTTCGTTTGTTTCGTTAACCCATTTGCGTCCACTGGCAACTAGTGGACTATTGCTGAAATCTATTGCTATCATTGTCTTTTCTACCACTTAAAAATATAGATTATAGAGTTGTTTTTCAAATGACATGATAGTATACAACTTAGATTAAAGGTTTTAAGCAAAAAAAAAAAGTTTTCAAGTCCTTCCTGCTATGCGACGCATTAATTTCCTGCCTCTTCCACCTGAAAACAGGCTGAAGACAAACACTGCCAGAAAAAGTCATTTCATTTAAATTATTGTGATTTTCAACTATTGCAAGTAAATATCTATTTAATCATTCAAGTATCTAGAGTAACCCAAATATAATTTTGTACATGGAATATATAGTTGTTAATGGGCATATTTGTGTAATCACAAACTACAGTTTCCTCATTAAAATGCTATTTACTTTAAAGCATAGTGCAAAATGGAAAAATAGATACGTAACATGATTGTCAGTGACTCAGCTAATATAATTATATGCATTAATAGTAAAATGTGGGCTTAACTGGGTTAAAGATGTTTTTTAGGGAAAGAGGATGTTAGCCTGGTACCACTACAGTTTTAAGCAATCTCTCTGATTCAAGCCTCACCATCCATTCCAAAGCATGTAGCCCATCAATCAATTTGTGCAACCGCCGCTCACACCGTCATATTTAATAATAGGAAATAAGCTTTAAGAATAAATAAGAGAGAGCTATATAATGAGCTTTGTCCAATAAATCCTTTTGAGGTGTTCACACAGATGTGCTGCGGAAATAGAAGTTAATCTTTCAGTGTATCCATGCTTAGAAAATTATTTTAGGGAGGCTAGATTGACACTAAAACATATCACAGCTGAGTATTTTTATTTATTTCATTGGAGTGAGTGCAAATGTTCAGAAAATTTAAAAATTAAAGATGTGTTCATTAAATTCATCTTAAATTTAAAGCAAAAAAGTTTTAGAAGAGAGAAGAAAAATTTAAATTTTTTAAATGTTTGCTTCTGAAATCATCTTTCAGATGCCCTGATTGCGCCCAAAACCTGTGGATATACAAAAAACAACAAAATGAAAAAGTATGTAGGAGGGCAGAGCCAGGCTACAACAACGGTTGCCTTGGAAACTAACAGAATGTGTAAAGTCTCATTTAAATACTCTTGTTCCTGCCACATTTGCACCTGTTGTCGTTTTTTTCTTCTTAGTCAACCACCCACAAAACTTCCACCTACAACAAACTGATTTGTTCCCCACAACAATGAATTTCTCTATGTTTTACAATTTGTAAAATATTTATATTCTATTTTATTTCTAACCACAATGCTTCATAAATTTCACTAACATGGCAGACAACTAAAACATACTTGTCCCCCTTTTAACTCTACCAACTTGAATAAAAGTCAAATATATACTATAGGAAAATAAATTAAATTTACTAACAATCAAACAAACAAAATAGCATCAGTGTGGATGCGTGTGATGGGAGGGGACATGTCTATATTGGGAGCAGTGACCTAATAAGGCTAAATACCAGACTGAATAATCTCCCAGTAAACTGTCTACTCATGAAAAACAGAGAGATGCAACAGCAGCAACTCTCGCTTTCTGCCTGGATGCCCCCGCACCCCCACCCCCACCCCCCAGCTCGCTCCCTTTCTATTTCCACACCATTCTCTCTCTCTCTGTCTCTCTCTTCTTTCTTTACTTTCTTGCTGCTCTCCTCCTCTTCCGCTTCCTCCTCCTCCTCCTCCTCCTCATCTTCTACCTCCTTGCTCCTCCTCTCATCTCAGTAAGTAGGGTAAGGCTTGGGGAGCTCTGTTGTCGTGGAAACTGCCAGAAGTATTCAGTTTGAAGCTCGAGGAGGTCAGTTCGTGGGTCAGAGTCCCCTCCTGCCTCCTCCACCCCCCCACCACCACCACACACACACACACACATACACACAGGGGTCTTGAGGGGACCCCCACATGGGCCTGGGCTAAGAAGATGGGGAGGATGAGGCGGATGAGGAGGGGGAATAGTTGCTTTTTTGAGGGGCGAAGTCCACTACAGAGACATGCATCTAATGAAAAAAAAAACTGTTGTGGTACCAGAACTTTCTCAGTTTCTGGCATTGAAAAAAAGATGATTCAAACAAGCACTATCTCTGTAATTGGATTTTATTTTTCGCAATATCTTAATTTCTGATCCTTTAGTCAGATGACCCAACAGGTTGTGTTGCTTTACATTCAAGATGCATTTATACCTGTCTAGGTACCTGTTCAAAGTAAAAAAAAAAAAAAAAAACTTAAAGGAAAGTTAAATAAAGTAAAAGTATCAAAAAAACATTAAATAAAGTGGACACCCCCTGAAAAGCAAAATAGGTGAGGTCCAAAGGCCACAAAAAAAAAACAAAAAAAAAAAACAAACAAATAAAATAAAATCAACCAAAAACTGTTGTGTTGTTGTGAATGAAACTTTTGGTTGCCCTAAGTCTGGGTCAGACTCTCCCTATGCACAGTCCCAGCTCCGGCTGTGTGTTGACTCACACAGACACCTTCGACACTCCGGGCATTCACCAGAGATTTTAGGCGCATGGCGAAGTCCACCACCAACACCACACTGCTGCTGCAGGTGCAGCCGCTGGAACACACAACAACAGGCTGCACCAGGAGGCCATTAGATCACAAATAATGGATCTAATCTTCAGGTAACATGTTACTACACATTACTGGGCAGGGAAAGGAAACTTTATCTGATTAGTTTACAAAAATTTTGATTCTGGCAACATGTTAAATTCAGAATTAAACTGTAGTTTCCCTCTCTCTCTCTTTCTCTCTTTTACTCTCTCCCTTTATATATCTCCCTCTCTTTATCTCTCTTTTTCTCTCTTTCTATCCTGGGTGGTTTCTGATGTAAATGTTTTCAGTCAGTTGGCAGCTGATTCTCAGCAGGTGGTCTACCAAATCCACCGTAACCCCCGGCAACCCCTGTCCAGCCAATCCAAATGCTGCCCTGTTCGCCACTCCACTTAGTTAGCCCTGACAGGACCCTGTGTGTGTGTGTTTGCATGTGTGTGTGTGTGTGTGTGTGTGTTTGTGTGTGTGTGTGTGTGTATATTTGTGTGTGGGAGAGAGAAAGAGAAAGAGAGAGATACAAATTACTATTACTCAGAGTATGGGCTGAGTTCATCTACTGGTCATTAAACATTTATTAAAAAGTGTTAAGCCTTTGGGAAATATTAGTTTCTGTATCAGGGAGTGTGGAAGAAAGTGGTTCTCTTTGAGTGTGTGTGTGTGTGTGTGCGCCTGTGTGTGTGGGCAGGTTCCTCTACTTGCTTATCTCGATATTAAAATCGCTTTGCCACACTTACTTACTTACTTATGTCCTTGAATCGCCAGATCACAGTTTCATCCATCAATCAACTCCATTGTCATCGCTGCTTCTTCCAGCTGTTTTCAGGTGCAGAAAACCACTTTGAGAAATATATTAAGTCTTTGAGGAAAAACAGGTGCAAAAAACAAGTGAATTAGCATTTTAATGAAAAAATAACCTTAAGATGTTAAACTGAACAACAATCTAAAAAAAACAAACACATCAACCGCAGACCTGGCCCAAAAAATATTGAATGCTGAAGATTTTTTTTTAACATATGTAATTCTAGAATGCTATCAGTTCTCTTTTCTGATTGGCAGGCAGGTGCCCAACAAAGCCATTTACTGGACACTGCCATTTACTGAACACAGACTGGACTCAAAAGACTCATCCTTCTCATCTGTCCAAAAGACATTCTCCCAGAAACTTTGTGGCTTGTCAACATGCATTGTTGCAAATTCCAGGTTTGCTTTTTTATGATTTTTTTTTAGCAGTGGTGTCCTCCTTGATCGTCTCCCATGAAGTCCACTTTGGCTCAAACAACAACAAATGGTGCGATCTGATGTACCTTGGCCTTAGAGTTCACCTTTATTTCTTTGGAGGTTGTTCTGGGCTCTTTGGATACAATTTGAACGATCCGTCTCTTCAATTTGTCATCAATTTTCCTCTTGCAGCCACGTCCAGGGAGGTTGTCTGCTGTCCCGTGAGTCCTGAACTTCTATATTATATGAGCCACTGTCGTCACAGGAACTTCAAGCTGTTTAGAGATGGTCTTATAGCCTTTACCTTTAAGATGTTTGTCTATAATTTTTTTTGGATGTCCTGGGACAATTCTCTCCTTCGCTTTCTGTTGTCCATGTTCATTGTGGTACTCACCTTTTTACCAAACAGCAGAGTGACTACTTGTCTTCCTTTAAATAGGCAGACTGACTGATTATGACTTTGGAAACACCCGTGATGTCAACTAAAGGACACACCTGAGTTAATCATGTCACTCTGGTCAAATAGTTTTCAATCTTTTATAGAGGTACCATCATTTTTGTCCAGGCCTGTTTCATTAGTTGTTTTTTTAAATAACTATGTTAATCAACAATTCAAAAGTAATGGCTGATTTTGATTGTTTAATTTTCAATACATTTTTTTTTATTTTTACTTTCGTAAGTTTCAAGTGATTTGAGTGAGAATTGTGGGTTTTTCCTTTTTTAACTGAGGGGTACCAACAATTTTGTCCACGTGTGTATCAGTAGTTGTGCAGGTGTGCAATAAGTAAGAGGCGAGTAATTCTTTTGGATGACTAAAAAACTATAAAATTATTTATAAACATCTGCCAAAAAAAAGAAGAAAAAAAATCCTTTTTGAATTAGTTCAAACTTAAATACATACAGCTACACACAAAATGCCAGTTTCATTAAATGCTTATTCTGATATTGTTTATCAGAAACACAGTATAATATATGGCCTAGTGAAGAAATTACAGCTACTTAATTTATTCAAGTGTATATCAAGAGTATGTGATGATTAGTCAAATTACAGTGGCTTGCGAAACTATTTGGCTCCCTTGAACTTTGTGACCTTTTGCCACATTTCAGGCTTCAAACATAAAGATATAAAACTGTAATTTTTGTGAAGAATGAACAACAAGTGGGACACAATCATGAAGTGGAACACACTTTATTGGATATTTTAAACTTTTTTAACAAATAAAAAACGAAAAATTGGGCATGCAAAATCATTCAGCCCCTTTACTTTCAGTGCAATAAACTCTGTCTAGAAGTTCAGTGAGGATCTCTGAATGATTTAATATTGACCTAAATGACTAACCATGATAAATGGAATCCACCTGTGTGTAATCAAGTCTGTATAAATGCACCTGCACTGTGATAGTCTCAGAGGTCTGTTTAAAGTGCAGAGAGCATCATGAAGAACAAGGAACTCCAGGCAGGTCCGAGATACTGTTGTGGAGAAGTTTAAAGCTGGATTTGGATACAAAAATATTTCCCAAGCTTTAAACATCCCAAGGAGCACTGTGCAAGCAATAATACCATACAGCATACAAGGAGAAGACTGATCAGAGATGCAGCCAAGAGGCCCATGATCACTCTGGATGAACTGCAGAGGTCTACAGCTGAGGTGGGAGAATCTGTCCATAGGACAACAATCAGTCGTATACTGCACAAATCTGGCCTTTATGGAAGAGTGGCAAGAAGGAAGCAATTTCTTAAAGATATCCATAAAAAGTGTTGTTTAAAGTTTACCACAAGCCACCTGGGAGACACACCAAACATGTGGAAGAAGGTGCTCTGGTCAGATGAGACCAAAATCGAACTTTTTGGCAACAATGCAAGACATGTGCAAAGCATCATGGTTTGGGCCTGCTTTTCTTCAGCAGGGACAGGGAAGATGGTTCAAATTGATGGGAAGATGGATGGAGCCAAATACAGGACCATTCTGGAAGAAAACCTGATGGAGTCCGCAAAAGACCTGGGACTAGGACGGAGATTTGTCTTCCAACAAGACAATGATCCAAAACATAAAGCAAAAGCTACAATGGCATGGTTCACCAAAAAACATATCAAGGTGTTAGAATGGCCAAGTCAAAGTCCAGACCTCAATCCAATTGAGAATCTGTGGAAAGAACTGAAAACTGCTGTTCACAAACGCTCTCCATCCAACCTCACTGAGCTCGAGCTGTTTTGCAAGGAGGAATGGGCAAAAATATCAGTTTCTCGATGTGCAAAACTGATAGAGACATACCTCAAGGGACTTGCAGCTGTAATCGCAGCAAAAGGTGGCGCTACAAAGTATTAACTCAATGGGGCTGAATGATTTTGCACGCCCAATTTTTCGTTTTTTATTTGTTAAAAAAGTTTAAAATATCCAATAAAGTGTGTTCCACAGTTTTATATCTTTATGTTTGAAGCCTGAAATGTGGCAAAAGGTCACAAAGTTCAAGGGAGCCAAATAGTTTCGCAAGCCACTGTAAAACTAATTAAAGCTGATTTAATATGAATTATCACCTTGTCGTGATATAATGTGGTGAAAAATAAATTTTTAGGCATATAGATATTTTCATGTGCAAACCAGCACCTCACTTTTCTCAGTACCTGTTTTTTTTGTTTGTTTTGTTTTTTTTAGCTGACTCCATCAGACATTTATTGTCAGTTAGCGTGTTGCCTTATCAACAGTAAAATAGTCTGTGCGGCAGGGAATGGGTGGTGTAAATGTCTGAGTTATCATCAGTTTGATTGGCTTTGAGTGGCTGTGAGTGCTGGGTTCATCCGTGCCCATTTCCTGGGTCCTTAGTGTGTGTGTGTGTGTGTGTGTGTGTGTGTTTGTGCTCATGTTCACCCTGCCTTTGTAATTTCAGTGTGTGGGTATGTGTCTTTCTGGCCATATACAGTCCCTACATTATGCCCTACAAACTACAGACACCATGCCAGGTCATCTGGGAGGCCTTTAGAGAATTCAGTTCAGTCAGAGGATGCAGGTTGAAAATGTGTTTGCACACATCTGCCCTGCTGAAGTGTTCCTCTCCTGCAAGACATCGAATGCCTTTAGTGTATTAAAGAAGCAAAAAGAAGATTTTTTAAAGTGAAAATGAAACCCGACTGAAATATGATAAATCTTTGGAAGCATATTTGTGTACATAAACAAACTACACATTTCACAGCACAGTGAAATTAAATGTCAAGTTCAGACCCAGCAGCAACTACTGTACCACGGCTTGAGGCTGAAGCTAATGTCGAAGTTCCTTAATGTAATAAAGCTGGACTTTTGAATATCCTTCATTTCAAGTGACTCTGTGGTGTTTTCAGTAAGCTAAGGTTTGGTTTGAGGTATCCATTATGTGAAGCACATCGTACTCCTTATTTTATGTAGAAGTTCACACCTCAAGGTCGTTGAACATGCAGATACAACATACAATGTATGCAAGATTTCAAACACACTCAAAAACATTTTCATTACATCCACTCAGATGTCTAAAATAGCAGTATAATTATTTTGCATATCTGTAACTAAACCCGACTGAAAAATATAAGTTTGAATGTACAATTAAGCTAAGGTAGCTATGATTAGCCTAAGTGTGTGTCCAGTAAGCTAACATTGCGTTGGAGGTAGCGCTACGTGCTTCCAAAGTGTGAAAGGAATCAGTGTAAAACACTGCCAACACTGTCATGTGCTGTAATTCTAGAAATACAAATTATATTAATATATAACATTTATCATTCTTCTTGCATTATACCATTTGACATTTTGTGTTAAAAAAACTCACAAAATTGTGACCTTTGGAAAAAAAAGAGAAAAAAATACAAATGGACTTAAAATGGCAAGAAACCAACATGAACACAAAATATATATTTTGAGAGACCTGTTTAATGCTTCTTAAAACTGATTTTAAAAAGTGACCATTATTTGTCACGGACCCCTGTATAGAAATGAACACCCATGACCGGTAAACATACAATATGTTTCAAACACATTTAGTATATATTAAAAATAGTTTTAATTATTTAAATGTAATTCAGACTAAAACACAATAGCACATTTTAGCTGAAGTAGCTAATGCTATCCTAAGTGTATACTGGTTCAATATAGCGCTACATGCTTTCACAGTGTCAAAGGAAGCAGATTGTACTCCATAGGTTGAAACTCCTAATTTAGCTTTCTAATTCACAGATCTGTTATTCAAACTGGACTTCTTGGTACAAAATTTAATGCGAGAGGCACAACCACAACACAGGACTGATTTGAGCCTGAACACTGAGTGAATTAAACAGGGCAAAAGACTGTGGTAATCCACATGTAACCCCTCCAAAGAAAAAAAAAAGGGACCTATCAGTGATTTTGTGATGAAAAAGTACTACTAGCTATTTCCCCCACCCTCAGACTAGGGAGGAAGT
This sequence comes from Eupleurogrammus muticus, assembly GCA_036785175.1. Classification (NCBI taxonomy): domain Eukaryota; kingdom Metazoa; phylum Chordata; class Actinopteri; order Scombriformes; family Trichiuridae; genus Eupleurogrammus; species Eupleurogrammus muticus. The sequence goes on along the minus strand of JAYKQN010000006.1, from coordinate 28,008,261 downwards.
GTCGTCAACCTGATTGCCCCACAGTCCTCCTGCCCTGCTGGGAGCTCCATACATACCAAAGCGGGAAGAGAAAGGCTTCCAGTTAATGTTTAACCAGACTATGTAAAGACACAGTCAGATAGCTGAGCCTATGAGCAAATAGACTGTGTGTGGGACAACAATCAGCTTAATGGCTGACATGTATGGAAATCCTCCAGCTCTCATTTCAGAGGCTGTTGATTATGTGCAACAACCTGCTAATATGAAAAATAAAAAATACAAACATGCACAGAATATGTAGCCATATTTGTAGCAGATGCTATGTAATGAATTCCATTTTACATGTATCTATATATAAATATATAGAACAATTCATTATAGCTCAACTGAAACATTTTAGTGAGTAATAAGATTTTTGGTTGCGGTGGATGATGACAGTTGTCAATGGGTCATAAGAGTATCAACAGGTGGATAATAAATGTTTTTTTTACATGTGCATGTTTGTCTGCATGTGTGTTAAAAAAGAGAAGGCACTTTTTTGGCCAAGGTTGCATTACTTGCACCATGCCTGTGTGTGTCTGTGAGTGTGTGTGTGTGTGTGTGTATGTTGCTGTTTTTGTATAGAAAATGCTGTGTGCAGTAGAACAGGGGATTTGTAGCCATCAGCACAGTGATGTCAGCACACAGACAAAAACAAAGCCAGAATCCAAACGCTTTCCCGACTACCCACAATCCCTCTGGACACTGCGGGGGGCCCTGCGTGGGGGCCCCCACTGTCGTTAACACACAAAACAGCACACACACACACACACACACACACACACACACACACACATTAACATGATTTCACACTCGTCCAAAGAAATAATCACACACAAGGTCAGTAAACATCCATAAACAACATATACAGTATATGCCAGATCTCCAACAGTTATACACTAAAACTTCAGAATTCTTTTAATTTCATCCACTTAGATATCTAAAGTATCAGCACACGTGCACATACACACACACACACACACACACACACACACACCCATGACGAAAACACACACACCCACCCACCCACACACACACACACACACACACACACACACACACCCATGAAAACACCCACATACACACACACTCACACACACACAGGGGTAAAGATGTAAATATTCTTTATATCTGTGTTAGCATATTTCATTGTTTGCTTACACAGGACTAAAGCAGGATTATTCAGATTATATAGAGCAAAAATATTTGGCTCATACATATATATATATGGAGATTAAAACCACCTGTAAATCAGTGTTTATTACAAATTTTAAGCTAAGCTTGTAGTTATTTTATGTTAACTAAAAGCAACAACAGGGTGCATTCAGGATTAAACCTGACTGTTAAACACAATTGGAAATGTATCATTAGGAAACCTATGCCTGAAAGTATATTAGACAGCTACTAATCAACTGTAGATTAAAGTAAAAACCAGATTATACTACTGTCCCTTTAACTGCTCAAGTGTCAAATACTTTAAAACCAAGATTTTTTTTGTTCAATCAAGGAAATAAACCTTCTAATGAAGTCATTCACATTGTCAGTTGGTTCCTAAAAGCGACGGCCTTCCATCGGACACTGTACTGCTCTCTCAGTGTTAACTCTGTGACAGCAGTCAAATCAGAAACACACCTCTGTTTGCTTTTGCCTGGCCCTCTGCCACGCTGCACCAGCTTCAGCTGCACGCCTTGCAAATGGCGAATGACACACATGGCTGTTATTGTGTCCGTGGTGGAATTCATATGAATATACTGTGACTGTGTTTTAGAGGCAGATATGATAACGTGTTTAGATAACTTAATATAGCCTGATGATGTAAATGTTTATATTCAGGTTAAAACTGTGTGACAATATGTGATAGGAAAATGTTGAAACAGAAACAAAACCATGTCTGTGTTGAAAACTTAAGTGTAAAATATCACTTCTGGTCCAATAACATTGGAGATTCTAGAAGGAATAATAAGAATAATTATTTTATCTATATTCATGAGGGTAAGGAAGTTCCTTGCCACAGAGAATCTTTTGATTGAATCACGCTATTTTTTTTTCTCTGTGGATGCAGTTGGTTTGGCAGGTGTGAATGCAGCAGTAGAGTCTACTGGAATAAAACAAGCGCACAGATAAGGAAATAGATTGGAATTATAAAAGAAATATATCTTAATCCCAGTTTATGGGGGAAGACAACTCATTTTGATACAGCATTTGGTAATGTTATTGCCTCACAGCAATAAGGTTGCAGCTTCACAGACTTGAGATGGGACCTTTACAGGCTGGCAACCTGTCTGGGGTGTCTCACTGCTTCTCACTTGAAAAACACTGGGATTGGCTCCAGCAGACCCCTGTGATCCAAGTGAGGAATACAGATATAGAAAATGGATGGATGATTGAACTGCCCAACAGACTTTAATCTCTTTATGGACTATAGCTTTAAAATACAAGAGATCATTTATACAGACATTGATTGAATTAATTGGTATATAAGTTCCACTCTGTAACTATAAAACAGAAGAAAGCAAATTATCAAAAAACAAAAGTTTCAGGCAATTGCAGAAAGTATGAGGCTAAAATTCAGGATGTTTAGGTCAAGGTCATGAACAGATGTCCAAATCACATCCTCTCTAATCTCAAACCAGCAATAACATTTCTACTAAGTAGTAATAAAGTAGTTTACCATGAAAGTAATCATAACCATTTTAAAACAAACTACCTTCACCCATCATTAGCTTTCTGTGTCATGGATCCAGTGTAATGGAAGAGTCTGATGATATTCTATAGATTTCTAGACCTGCCCCATGAAACGCACAAAATCATCAACATTATTTGGTCATTAACAATTTTTTACCTATTTATTTGTTGCCCAATCTGATCTATATTACTGTATTATTAATGTATTATTATTATCATCATTTAATTGTGTTCCTTCATTAAGTATACTTTGAGTCACATTAGTTTATATTGAGTCAATCCACATCCACCACCTTACTGCCAGAAATACACACTACAAGCACCACATGGGTATTGATGCAGCATAAGAACAATACTTATTCTTATTGCAAATACTCCAGTAAGAAGCAAAGCAAAAAGTCCTAAGTGGAACTTTAAACTATACCTCACTGACAATTTAACCAAACTTTTCCTCAGGGAAATATTTAATTTTGGAGAAGGAAAGTGTGGTGTAGGAATAAATCCATCTGAACTGCTACTGTATAAAGTATTAGAATTAGTTTCTCAAGAGAAACATGCTGGTAGATGATAAACAGAGATGTATTGGGACTCTTGCATATTGTTGTAAAAACTTTCTGCTGTAATTCAAAGCAGTGTCATGTCATAAGTAGTATTGAATCGCACCATGTCAGCTGTGTGACTTTCTGAAAGAACTTGTTTCTGTTTTTACGCCATCTCCAACTGTGATGTTGTTTTTTTTCTTTCTTTTTCTTTTACAGAACAATTAGCAACTGTTGCTGTTAGGTCTGGTCTTTAAATGTCCTTCTGTCCAAAACTGTGCAAGCCGTGTATGTGTGTGTGTGTGTGTATTTGTGGTACTTTTTTGGGCAGTGGGATTGGGGTTACTGGGCATACTGGGTGCAAACAGGTCCTCATTGTGCTGAAAGAGGAAGAGCTGGGTCGTGCTGCACCCTATTCAGTCAAGTTTGGAGTGAGGGGAGGCTCTATGTGTGTGTGTGGGTGTGTTGCAGTGTATACAGTGATGTGTTATACAATGACTGTATGGAGATTTGAATATATACATGCACTGTGGCACATTTAGGGTATTTTATCTGTGTTATACCCTTGTTCTACCAAACGCGCTCTATTGGGTATGACTGTGTGTGTTTGTGTTTGTGTTTGTGTGTGTGTGTGTGTGTGTTTGTCTGTGTGTGTGTGTGTGTGTGTGTGTGTGTGTGTGTGTGTGTGTGTGTGTGTGTGTGTGTGCGTGTGTGTGTGTGTGTGTGTGTGTGTGTGTGTGTGTGTGTGTGTGTGTGTGTGTGTGCTGGAAGGGCCGGCAACAATAGCTTCCTTTGACCCATATAATGAGGAGTTCTTCATAATTAGATGGGTGCTTGTAGATTTGCAGATAGATTAGCCTCCACTAAAGCGTCAAATAAGCTAAAAACAATATGATGATCAAATTTAACTTTTCCGCTAGACTATGTTGCAGGAGGAAACAGAAAGTAGTTATGAACTGTACTTGTTGTTGCCTGGTAACACAACCTTGTATCAGGAAGCATCAGGGACTGCTGTGCAAGGATTCACTGTGAAATTTTCATCAAGGCTGAGTGTTTCATAGAAGTTCAACCACATCCTTTCCACAACACTGAATAGATTAAATAATACATAATAAAGTATGGAAATACCTTACAGATAACCTGTCAAACTAATCTGACCTTCTATATATTGTAATCCACCCACACTATTTATGTGTATCGCACCGAGATTTTCAATATTCTCCTTTATTGTTATCATGAATTTGAATGCTTATTTCCTTCCCTTCTTTCTACAATATACTTTAATATGTTTATTTTGTTTTTCTTTTCCAGTGATGTAACGGTAGAGAAAAGAGAGAAGAAACCATGACCAGACCAGGATAATACAAGAACAAGATGGAAAATGAGAACTGGTAGGTTTGGGAACACACACATTCACACACACACACACACACACACACACACACACACACACACACACACACACACACACACACACACACACACACACACACACACACACACACAGTGGGTCCCATAGAGACACAGCAATGCCCTGGAGGGTGCCAGTCATGCCCAGCTTCCGCTGCACTCCAAATTGAGCGTGGCACAGAGTGTATGAAGTCAGCCGTCTGGAAGAGAGCCAAGCATTGTTCCCCCAAGCAGCTGGATGGTAATTACTAGAGAGAGAAACTCTGCCACCCCACTAAAGTTGCTTCTCCTTTCTCTCCCGCTGTATGTATCATATGGCGCATTGTTAAAACGAGAGCTGCGACTTCTATAAACCGGTGGATCCAGGCCTTTAATAATATCCGCTCATGACTCGTGTCACAAGGTTCACAATGTCTGCCAGCTCCTCACCAGTCTCACCAAACAGGGATTTTTTTTCTTTTTTCATTTTTGTTTACATATCTTTTTTTCACCATTAACTTTTGAGTAACTCATCGCAGTAAAAAATAAATTCCTAAAATAAGAAAGCTACAAGGACAACTGACATTTTGTAATTCTTTATAAAACTATACCCGAAAATCCGAGATCTGAGAACAGGTGTGATTTAATCAAATCCATCCGTTCATATAGTTGTCTTTAGTAGAGCAGTTTCTAATGCTTATGATACCAAAGATTAATGTAGAATGCTGCATGTTGTATGCATAATAAAAACATACAAAACTATAAACATAAAATTGTTTATATGATCTAATATGAGTCAAATATATATTGTAATTTCTGAAATAAGAATTCATTTATATCTATATCAAAGATTTTACAAGTAACAATGCAATAAACAAAGTTGATCTTGAAATGAGCGAATATGAGTATGAGGAAAGTGTTGAAAATCTTATTAGCTGTTAATTGATTCACATATAATTGTATATTCACTTCTATTATAAAGCTGAATGTAGGATGCAACAGTGACCTTTGCTACTTCTGCTACTTCTGCTTTGATAGGTTTGGCTGGGTATGGTAAAATACCATTGTAACAGCCAAACCTTTTTGACCGTCATGGGATAAAACCAATGAGATCTTTTACATGGAGAGATTTTTAGTTGATTTTTTGGAATAAAAAAAACAACCTAGATGTGGCCTATTTTTTATTGGATTGGTATTTAGTACGTTGTTTTATCCCTTAGCCTTCTTTGTTTGCTAGCATTTTACCACTACAATTAGCTAATATTTATGACTTCATTAAAAATATAAACAACTATATATATTTTTTTTTTTTGATGTGTAATCTCTCCTGTTTCATTTGGGTAGTTTTTAAGGTCACCAAAGAATCTGCATTGAGTAGAGTGTGTTTTTCTTCACATCAAGTGCAACGTGAATTAGCTTCTCTTTAGCTTGAGCTAACTCACTCTTTGTGATTCAGACACACCTGTTGAGCCGAGGTGAAAAGGATCATGGCTTTAGAATGTATAACGTGACAACCGTGGCCATGGTCACCCTTGTTATCCAATGTGCTGCCTACTCCCCCATGGCATAGGCCAAAAGCATGCTAGAATTGGATGTGCACTGATCTGCATTGATCTACTCTCTAGAAAAGACCCATCTTCCAATAGCATTTAAATTACAATGAGACTTCACCTACTAAGCACCCACTAAACTTTGGGTGTATTGAATCCTCTGTTTCATCTTTGCATTCATACTTCTGCTATCTTCTGCTACTCTGAGCATTGCAGCTGTGTTTATTTACTGCGTCTGATTTTAGGATATAGATGCAAAGTGGGACATACAGTACGATGCTGGAGATGTAGACCTTAAAAAGGTGAGAGATGGAGGGAGGGAAGGAGGAGAGACTGTCGCAAGCGTCCAGGTCTGAGGAATGTGTCATCTCCCTGTCAACTATGTGCTGCTTTGTCATGAGACCCCAGAGTACTGGAAACACATAAAGTTGCCTTTATCACACCTTCAACTCCTTCCATCCTCCTTCCTCCACCTCCTCCCCCAACCCTTATTTCCCTCCCCCCACGCACACACACACACACACACACACACACACACACACACACACACACACACGCACACACACACATGCACGCACGCACACACACACACACAGTGGCAGCAGTAGCCAAGCCAGAGCTAGTGCAGCTGTGACCAGAACAATAGCATTCCTCAGGTTTTAAACGCCTGGCACTTAGATTCCTAACAGTCAAATTCCTGAAGCTGGGGGTTGCTATAGGATGCAGAGAAGCTGTAAGATGCCTTGTAAGGAGACGTACAACTGTAAAGTGCTGTGTGATTTGTGTTTTTTATGAGATGGATAGATGGGCGGCTGAGGAAAGGGTGGGGAGGTGGGGGGGGTCTCTGTAGTTCCACCTCAAGTTCCCTCTCCCTCTTAGAGGTGACATTTTTAACACTAGAATTTGAAGCAGTTTTAAGGTGAAGCTGTTTTGTTGGGATATCATGTGTCGGCCACGGCACCTGCTAAGTCAATATGTGTGTCTTGTAACGTGTTTTTTTTTTGTCACATGTGGCACTCAAAACTGTGCCTAAGTGTTGGAAACTACACATTATTTAGGGCAGACCTTTCAGAGAACAATCATTTGGTTTGGTCTCAGTCTACTAAAGATTTGTTAGTTGATTAGACATTTTTAATGCAGAATTAGATACATTCTGAAGAATGATAAGGTCTAGATTTAAAAAAGGCTTCTGCATTATTGGATGTGGGTAATCCCATTTTTAAGATTTGTTAAAAAAATTAAATTACTGATTAAAATAAAAGTTCAACAAGTTTATAGGTTGAATGACAATTAGTGAACTAGGAATTTCTTTGATAGTAAATGAATGATCCTAAAAATATTTAAAAATATTTTAAGTAATTTAACACAGTGGTAGAAAGTAGCTGCACTTTAGTTATATATATATATATATATATATATATATATATATATATATATATATATATATATATATATATATATATATATATATCCATCCATCCATTTTCTATCCCGCTTATTCCTTTTCAGGGTCGCAGGGGTCTGCTGGAGCCTATCCCAGCGCATTTTATGGCGAGAGGCAGGGATACACCCCAGATGGTCGCCAGCCAATCGTGGGGCACACACACCATTCACACACCATTCACACACACACTCACACCTATGGGCAATTTAGATTTGCCAATTAACCTGAGCATGTTTTGTATTGTGGGAGGAAACCGGAGTACCCGGTGAAAACCCACGCAGACACGGGGAGAACATGCTATATATATATATAATATATAATATAATATATAACTAAAGTGCAGCTACTTTAGTTATATATTATATTATTTATTTGACAGCTTTAAAGACTTAACATAAAATAATATATTTTAACGGTCTAACTATTTAATGGTCTTATATTTAAAAAAAAACATGTGTAAGTAAAAAGTGTTGTATAAATGGGGCAATGTCAAAATTGTTCTTTAGTATGACACTAAAAAACAACATTTGACAAAATTGCAAATTATGTGTGATTTTTGTAAAAAAAAAAAAAATGGTATAAAGGGACAATGCCCAGACAATGTGCAATGTGGTGTTATCCTAAAAACTTGGTACCAGATAGTTTAACTCTTTTAAACATGTTATATACACATTATATTAACTAGTTTTACTAACAATTTTTTATATATAAAAAAGGGAATATATATATAATTTTAAAATAAATGGTGGGTGCTTTTAAAACTGTATTTAAAGGTTCTTGAGTTTCTCATCATCCATTAGGCAAATACAGGCTACAATTATGTATAAAGTGATATATTTTACATAACCTTTCTAAATTTGGCTCCACATTCATGAACTACAACATTAAAATGTCCACATGTTTGTGGGGAAAAACAAATACCATAATTTACTATACGTAACAGTGTAACACACTATGTAAAAAGAGCTTTTACTTTTGATACTTTTGTATTGAGAAATGTCATTTGTAATTATATAGAAAGTACTTTATATACTTTTTGTATTTATAATTTTACTGAAGTAAAATTTTCTGAGTACTACCATGGTGCCTTTGTTCAATTTATGCTAATTTCAACTTTTTTAATGCTTATAGTGCTGCAGTGACCTTACTCACAATTAATCATCTTCACTGTAAATGCCTCCAAATTACATTATTTGAAATCCCGTGTTTGAGTTTTTTTTTTTTTTTTTTAATGTTATCCGGAGCAAATTGAAGCCTGAACACTGTCCACCTCACATCATATGTTCCTCCTCCGGTGGCTTCAGTTCACACAGCACTGATCTGCCCAGCTATCAGCCCATCTGAAATAACCCCCCAAAAATAACGATTCTCTAATTAACCACGCCTGTTTCACAATTTAAATATAAATGAATCTAATTTAGCGAACCTCAGCAATGATGAAGGGGACTCATTTAGAGCCAATCTAAAATTAATGAGGGCATCTGGAGAGAGAGAGAACAAGTGGAGAGGGGCCCCGCGTGGCTTAACAGATACCAGAGTTAACAAGCTACTGTACTTTAAACACTGGAAAATCCCCATTAATTTAAAGTTAACACACTACTGTACTCTGAATGGTGGAAAAGAAGCTTTAATGTAAGTTCAAACATATTACAGTGACATATTCACACTGACTCTTGGCCTCTCACCATCAAACCTGCTTTAATTTGTCATGTGCAACATTTGTCAGGGTCTGTCTGCGTCACACAGAATTATCATTTTCTGGACACTTTTATAAATACATTGGTGAGTGAGTTGACTCTGAGACACTTATTCTGTTAGATATATATTGTCACAAAATCACTGGAGAAATGGGACTCTATAGACTTATGTAGATATTGCATTAAAAAACAGACATTTGCATCTAGAATATCCATTTACCATATTAACAAGGTATGGAGTATGTCTGATTAGTTTATTGTTATCTTCATTGCTCGGTGCAAGTTTGGTGACTTTTAGAAGGATGACTTTTGGCAAAAATGTCATTGGTTTGAGAGTAAAAGAAGAAGGAAGACGATACATGTCACTGTCCGCAGGCTTGGACCCTTATAAGAATAACAACAATAATAATAATAATAATGATACATCACACTCATATAACACTTTTCCCGGTGCTTAAACATGCATTATAATGACACTATAAAATATAAACTATTAACCTATGAAAAAAGACAATAATGGCTAACTTCAATAGTAGACAATGCAACATATGAAGAGGGGTCCTAGGTGGACTTTGTTTTACTTTGGGGGGGCTTAGAAAGACAATAGCCTTTCAAACCACAGCTTCAATGTGTTTTTCCTCATGATTTATTGACATAACCCATCAAGTCATGCTCATATAGGCCCCAATTTTCAGGCTTTTCCATCCTCTAATTTGTTGGAATACCTGTTAATTCTGCCTCCCCTCCTTGTGTACTCAGATTTTGTTCTTTTAAACAACACATTTCTGCCTACATGCTGCTCCTCTCCCTTTGAAGCCCTTTGAGTGGTTCCAGCAGATGCCAGCCAGCTCCCACAGTGACTGTTTGGTTTTGCAGGTTTAATTCCCGATGGGTTTTGGGTCCAGAGTGATTAGGCTGAGCCCTAAAGGCCAGCAGGGCTTGTCAGGTGTCTCCACACATTAACATTGTTCTGCTCACACCCTGAGCCGACAGCACAGCGAGGCAGAGGGGGGACAGAGAAATGCTGATCTGGCGTGTGGGTAGGGGCAGAAGGATGAACGAAACTCAGAACTTGATTGTTCACATATTAAGCACATTTTTTAAAGAGATTTTGGTGGTAATTGTCCCAAGTCCTTTAAACTTATTGTGTTTTGCTTCTATATTCAAATGTTTCTTCAGTTACAGTCAGCACAGAACAAAAGGACAAAGTGTTTGTTGTGCAACAATTAAGAAATGCTTTGCACAAAGTCATAAAGGTTATCTTCTTATAAGATATGGATATAAAAAACTTCAATTCTTTTACGAGACACAAACATGTTAATAAGTATTTTTTAGGAATTTTCTGTGTTTTTATATATTTCAGATGACATGTGTCTGATCTTTTCTGTCAACACACTGGTGGATGCTACCTCAACATTTTCTTTAGCCTTTAACCCTAAAACCAGCTAAGTGACAACACAGCCGACTTCTCTCCGCTGGATTCAAATAAACCTGCATTGTGTCTGCCCACAAACAACTTCCTGCATGCAGACGCATAGCTTGTTAATGGGCAGGAGAGGGGGGGGGCAAAAAAAAGCAAAAAAACTCTTCCTGTTTCTGACCTCCGACCTCCTCCTACCCCACTAACACCCACCGCTTACACAGCATGATGCGGCTATAGGAGGGGAGATGACGTTAGGCTTTAGTGTGCATGTGTGTGTGTGTGTGTGTGTTTGTGTGTGGGGGGGGTTTAGGCAGCGGAGGTGATGTTAGGCTTTAGAGTTGGGGGGGAAAAACTTCTGTAAGAAGGTAAGGGAGGAGGAGGAAGATGAGGAGCCCTGCTGAGGAGGAGGCCTGTATACACTCCTCCTCCTCTTCCCTATACCTCTCCCTCCATCCCTCTCCTCTTTTCATCCTCCTCCTCTGTTGCCAGCCGTGGGGGTAAAGTACATTACATGGTTGCTAATCAAACCTCCATTACAAGTTAGGAGGGAGCATGTTGTAGTCAGAGGCTATGGAGTCTCTATATACTCCTCAGCTTCTTCCTACTCCTCCAGTATCACCAAAAATACAAATATTAAATACAATAAACACAACAAATACAATATTAAAGTGAGAGGCTCAGTCATACAGGAGGGGCTCAGAGAAGAGCTGCTGTTCTGCAGATTAGGTGGCTGGGCCATCTATGCCTCGTTGACACATCCCTGGTATGGTGCTCCAGGCACGTCCCAACAGGATGTGGCCCCAGGGAAGACCCAGGACATGCTGGAGAGACTATGTCTCTTGTCTGGCCTGGGAACGACTCGGAACGACTCTGGAAGAGCATAAACTGCTGCCCTCCGCGACCAGACTCAGGCCAGTGGCCTACTAACTGGTCTAAGAACAAAAAAACATAGGGATTATATTATTTCTATAACTTTTCCTGTGTGGTCAACAATACCCTGAGAGCTTCTCTTTAGAATATAAGTGGCAACAATCTGACATAAATATCTTGTTAAAAAAGTTTACCTTTTGGCCTGAGATTATGCCTGGATTTACTTTGAATAGAAATAACCTCTTTTGGAGAACATAAACATGCAAAATTAAACATTTGCCCAAAGGGCCATGAAATCCTTTCATGTCAACTAACAAATTGTTCTCTTAAAGCTGTTTGAGGAGCACAACCTCTATCAGTAAAGATCTATATCACTTTAAATATTATACAGACGAATTATTTTAGTACAACTCAACGCTGTTTAGTATAGTCTATTGTCTAGGCTGAGGTCTTGCAGACATTTTACAGATAGACACTGGGGTGTTCTCCAGGTCCTATGTTCCCTGCTTTGTTAGGGGTTAGGGGTTAGGGGTTAGGGCTTAGAGGTCAGGGGTCAGGGGTCAGGGTTTAGGGGTTATGAGGTTATGGGATTATGGTTCAAGGGTTAGGGTTGTTCTGACAAAGGATCCTATGTTCCCTGCTTTGTTATGGTTAGGGTTAGGGGTCAAGAGGTTATGGGGTTGTGGGTGAGAGGTAATGAGAGGTAAGGGTTAGGGTTGTTCTAAAATGGGTTCTATGTTCCCTGGTCACACAACAAAGTCTTGTTTCAAACTGGATCTTTAAGTGGATTCTTAAAAGGAGAATATGTTTTATTTTTTATTATTTTAATATGTCGTATTGTTTCTCACACCATGTTGTCACTGTCATTGTCTTTTCTCATTGTGGTGTATGGTGGCTCTATGGGAGCACCCTCAAATTTGTTCTCCCCCCACTGCACAATGACAACAAAAACATGAAATTCTATCCTATTCCTATCCTAGAAGCCACACTATAGGCCAGACTGGCACATAGAGGTACTGGCACATAGAGCTACACGCAAAATGTCTTTTGGAGGATAGAAATCCTCAGATCCTATAGAAGTCAAACACGTTTAGGTGTAGATTTTTCTTCCATATCTTTATTTACTTTTCGAAATAGAAACGCTTTTTTGAATAAGCCGCAAAAGTCTCCATAGAGCTCAGTGGCCTGTTGACAATACAAGACAATAACACATTGACACATACTGGATGTACTGTTTGCATATCTGAACATACATGATGAGGATCCCATGAATCAGCTTCTTTAAAATGGATTTTCTGTTATTTACAGTTGTTCATCATGGAGTATAAGCTACATGTTGTTTGCATCAAGGCCAAAGAAATACTTCTTAGCTGCAATTTTACTGTTGCTAATACTTTATTGGGAAATGACATTTCCATCACTTTCGCTAGACAAAGTTAGTAGCACAAAACCACATTGTTTTCCAACTGAAACAAGAAAAACAGCAGATTTAACTGTTATTCAATATCTTCTCTCCTTTTCGATCTTCCTCTTGTGTTGGTAATTGGATTTAGCGAACACCTGTATGAGTGTAGATTGTTCAGGGGATTATGGTCAAGGGAAACCTTGAGTCACAACTAATTATCATCGCTTTTTTCCTTTCCTCTCTCTCACACACACACACACACACACACACACACACACACACACACACACACCGGTTCCATATTACCCTCCCTGAACCAGACTCAGAGATTTAATTGATATTTTAAGGTCATAGCAGCTTTGTCAGCTTTACCCTCTGGAATCCTTCATAGCAGTATTTAACAAGGCGTGTTATTTGGGGATATCACTTTCTCTTTGCTTCCAGAGCAGATATTCATGTTAATATGATTTTGAAGCATTTGGCATGAACTAGTTTTTGTTTTGAGGAACCTAGCTGTTCTCATTGTTGTATTATAGTTCTAATTTCTCTAGTTTTTTAGATATGAGCACTGCTTCCTGGGGATTCTTATGCAAGGCTGATTAAGAGTAAGGTTTTGTGAGTAGCTGCAGAAGGGGCTGTATTACTACATTTTCTGTAACCGACCATCTCAATCACTTCATGCCACTTTGTGTAATAAGCCCTCAAGAAAAGATTATTTGTGAGGGCCCCATTATCCTTATACCCTTCAAGCACAGCCGTTTAACAGCTCTAAACACTTTCGCCTTAAGACACAGTCAAACGACAAATCACAGTCATACTCTGTGCTTTCAAGTGAAACTGAGTACGGCAATTTTTTATGTTGTTCTTATTGTCCGCAAATCGCGTGTACAAAGGTGAACCAAAGCCTGATATATCTTATTTCTCTCCGTTGTCCCAAAACCAAAAAACACAAAAATAAACCACACAGTTGCACATGGGTAAGTGGTTGTTTTACCTATAAGACTACAGTGATAGTAATTTCTTATAAATAGATCCAAAGACTAATAACAGTGTTCTTCCTTGTAGTTAATGTTTTCAAGCTTTTGAACCACACTGGAGATCTACAACAGAAGAATCTGATAAACAGTGATCCCTTGTTTACCTTGTTTCTAAAAATAACCAACAAGGTGAATTTCACAAACTAGTCAGCTTGAAGTCAATAAAAGTAAATTTTACTTCTATAGCCAAAAATCAAAGATTCACCCCAATGAGCTTTACAGTTTATACAAAGCAACACAACATCCCCTGTCCTTAGACCCTCACATGATACATGGAAAGACTCCTCAAAAAACCCTTAAGGGAAAAAAAACAAAAGAACCCTTAGAAAAGTAACAGAGGAGGGATCCCTCTTCCAGGACAGACAGGCGTGCAATAAATGATGTGAAAAGGATGGAAACAATTCAGGAAAAGTTGAATATGACATTAAGCAGAATAACGGGAATATAATGAATTGTGGTGTATGTGGAGGATGAGGCAACAAGATCCATCACAGTTTCCAGATGAACCAGGACAGCATCAGGCCCTCCAACAATTGAAGATCCTTAAGTGGCTGCACTGCAGCATGTTCTGAGACTGAGAAAACACTGGAAACACAGGGCAGGACTCTGGGAACACAGCAGATTCAAAAATACATCAGTGGGTTATGCGTATTATGGATAGAAAAAAGAAAAAGAAGCTCAGAGTATCTCATAAGGAAAAAGGAATTTTTTAACCCGTTTTTAAATGTAGGAAGGGTGTCTCCCCCCTGGACTGAAACAGGAAGATGATTCCACAAGGTGCCTGGTAGTTGAAGGCTCTGCCTCCCATTTTAATTTTAGAAATTCTGGGAACCTCTAATAGGCCTGCATGTTGGGAGTGTAGTGTTCTCGATGGGTGATATGAGACTATGAGATCCTTAAAGTAGGATGGAGCCTGACGATTAAGAGCTTTGTAGGCGAGGATGATTTTAATTTTAATTTTTGATTTCACTGGATGCCAGTGCAGAGATCCTAATACAGGTGAGATACATGCAGCTATATTCTGGATCCGTTGGAGAGTCCTTAGAGACTTTTTGGTGGGTTAGGGTTATACAACTGCCCACATTATTCTTTAAGGGAAAAATTGGGCTGGAGTTTAACAGGTGGGTTTCAACTGTACTTGAGTTACACAGATGGTGGTGATATGGGTGCTCAGCCTGTTCATCTGTGTTCCAATTCTTTTGGTTGGCTAGTGGAGCAAATCAATGAGATCACAGATTGAAATATTTATTTTTATGTTAAATCAATTCAATTAGCCCAAAGTTACAAATCTGAGATTTGCCTCGATAGGCTCCACGGCAACACAACATTCCCTTGTCGTAAGACCCTCACATCGAACAAGAGAAACAAATATGGGAAAAGAAACAGGATGGTCAGGCTGCAACAGATGAGGTGTACACATTTTCAGATGGTGGAGCTGTTTTAGCCCCTATCTTTATATTTAGATCAATAGCCTTGATATGTACTGCAACATGAACATTGGTCAGTAGGTTAACTGGAACTGGTGACGGAGCACCTCAGGATGGATAACTCATGTGATAACTCAGATGATTGAGAAAAACAAATTGAGTAAGGGAGAAAGAGATATTTTGGGTCTCACACTGGAATCTGAGATAAGAGTGGAGTGTCAAGTGGAGAGAAAGAGAGAGAGAGAGAAGTGTTCAGATGAGCGATGAACAGACAACGCTTGTCCTGAAGTCAAAAGCTCCAGTAACTAAAACCCCTTTGGGGACAAAGATAGATACCCATATACACACATGCATGTGCACACACACACACACACACACACACACACACACACACACACACACACACACACACACACACACACACACACACACAGACAGGTAATACATCATGAATGTGCAAGGGATGAGAAGGGGAAGAGAGAGAGTGAAAAGGAAAAGGATGGACAGAAGAGAAGGAGGTGAAGAGAAGGAGTGGGAGGGAACAGAAGGGTGAGGGGGCACAGCGGGTGACGGTGGGAGCAATAAAGAGCAGCAACAGTTCACTTATAGTCCAGCTTACTCATGTTTTTAAGTCCCAGTGGCATTAATTAAATTAGCCTATTAAAGGGAACATCCTTGATGGTCCACTTTCTGTGCAGATCAAAACAAACACTGTAACATTGTTTCCTTCCACTTCCTGTTTTTTTCTTTCACCCTGGTTGGTGAATGTCGACTCGACCTCAACTTTATTGTCTGTAACAGTACACTTGTCTGAATAATAAAGCACATGAAGAGAATTTAGAACACAGTCAACATAAAAAATACATAATGGTATGTGACACAAAATATTCTCACACCCGGTTAAACTTTATCCGTGAGAGAACCTCAGAAACATTTTAAATTTCATTAAATTTTGTCTTAAAATTCTCGCCATCATTCTATCATCAGCTTACACTTCATTCTTCAAATGACTACGCCTTGCCTACTTTACCTTTCTCAACTCACTTTAACAAAAAAAGAAAAGCTAAAAAAATGTATTGTGAGTTCTCATTCATGCAGTTTATGAGACTTAGAGTATAATTTTAAAACGGCATGATTGATTTCATGACATAAACCAAAATAACAACAATATTAGTTTAAGACTCTGCAAACACTATGATAGCAGAAAGGATGTGCCCCGTTATTGCAGTCCTGCCTTCATGATGCAGGCTAAAACAGGTGTATTTTACTTAGAAATCATGGCCAGTGTGGCTTTAAGTCTTGGGGTAGCAAGATAAGAGGGGGAGGGAGAGAGTGATGGACAGCTAGAGAGAGGGAAAGAGAGAAGGGGGATAGAGGGATGGAGAGAGGTGTATAGTGCAGCAGAAACTTCCCATGCTGGCCTCCCAGTGTGGCTACGTAATGAGGGCAAGGGACACAGACACACACACACACACACACACACACACATGAACACACACACACACACACACACACACACGCACACACTCAGGGCTGTGCATGGCCCCACGGCTGATTAGCGGCACACAAAGGCCCCAAACAGAAGTAGCAGAGGACACACAATGGGAGCAGGGCCTCAAGGCGTGGTTTACTTCAGCCCTGAGGGAGGGGGCGGGAGAGGTGGAGAGAAAGGGTGAGAGAGAGGGTCCCAGTGAGGTGGGGAGGTGGGGGGGAGGGGAGTAAGAAGGAGTTCAGAAGGGTTAGGGAAGTAACAGCAGCAGAGAGGAGTTTTGTTTTTGTCCTGATAAAGACATACTGGGTTTCTACTGAGTTCTATTTGGAGCAACTGCAGCATCAGGAAATCAGTGTAAAGGGTCAATGTCACGGCTGCTTGGTCACTAGCCAGTCCAGAACATCCATTGTCCTGTCTAATCATCAAGGTCCCATCTAAAACGTCCAGGGTTCAGTCCAGTACGTCCAGGGTCCTGTCCAGACCATCCAGAGTCCTGTCCAGAACATCCAGGATCCTCTTCATACCATCCAGGGTCCTGTCTAGAACATCCAAGATCTTGTCCGAGCATCCGGGATCCTATCCAACCATTAAGGATCCTGTCCAACCGTCCAGGGTCATGTCCTGTACATCCAGGGTCCTGTCCTGTACATCCAGGGTCCTGTCCTGTACATCCAGGGTCCCATCTAGACCATCCAGGGTCCTGTCCAGACCATCCAGGGTCCTGTCCTGTACATTCAGGGTCCTTTCCTGTACAACCGTGGTCTTGTCCTGTACATCCAGGGTCCTGTCTAGACCATCCAGGACCAGGTCCAACGATCCAAGGTCCTGTCCAGGTCCAACGATCCAAGGTCCTGTCCAGACAATCCAGGGTCCTGTCCTGTACATCCAGGGTCCTGTCCAGACCATCTAGGGCCAGGTCCAACCATCCAAGGTCCTGTCCAGAACATCCAAGGTCCTGTCTAGATTATCTGGGACCAGCTCTAACCATCCAAGGTCCTGTCCAGAACATCCAGAGTCACCAAACTCAATTCATGTATCCTTATTATTGAGAAATCATATTGAATGAATGAATGAATGAATGAATGAATGAATGAATTTCATTACTTATAAAATAGTTGGTAAATAAAATGTTTTGTAATTTTTTTTCAAGTATTTTAGGTTGTGTTCATGTTTACCAACTTGCAGTCTGCTCTTGGAACTCAAAAAAAACCCCAAAAAACACAAGGAACCTATAGTATGTTGAACATTGTCATTTCTCAACACTTTAGGAACAACTACACACACTTCAAACATGGTCAAAGGTGCAGTTTTTTACTGACACCTTTAATGTAAAAGAGAACGTGGAGGTTGTAGAGATCTGAGGCCTAGCATTTATATATTTGGAATGATTGTTTGAATTATTGCTACCACAGTACATGTTAAAAGCTTTAAACTCATGCCAGTCTTTGCATAGATTACTATCTACAGAGAAAGAATATTATAAGGCAGCGACTAATGAACATGGCTTTCTTTAGCGGATGTAATCTCCACTGTTCAATTAGCTGCACTGACTGGGCACCACATATAGTTCAATAGCAGTGAGGAGAAGGTATGGAGATAATTTCTTTTACCCGCTCTCTCTCTCAATCTCTTTCCTCCCCCATTGCTCTCTATTCCTGAAGAAATATCTCAATGACAGCAACTATTCCAAATGAGCTTTCCTGTATCAGTTAAAACAAAAAATCCTGTTATTTAAGCCTTTAAATTGAAGTCTCTGGAATATGTTTAAGGAATGAGAGTGAACGAGGGAGTATGCGAGTATAAATCGACGAAGACAATTAAGCTTTTCCAGCCTTTATTTCTATTTTTTCCAATTAATAATTACTATTTTAACACATGCACACACGCATGGACACACACACACACACACACACACACACACACACACACACACACAGTGGGATCTCTGGAAATAAGTCATGCCGTAATTGTATTTGATAAATCC
This sequence comes from Eupleurogrammus muticus, assembly GCA_036785175.1. Taxonomy (NCBI): domain Eukaryota; kingdom Metazoa; phylum Chordata; class Actinopteri; order Scombriformes; family Trichiuridae; genus Eupleurogrammus; species Eupleurogrammus muticus. The sequence continues at coordinate 27,989,301 of JAYKQN010000006.1, read as the reverse complement.
AGCCCATCCTCCCAAGAAAAACAGCATCGGTTGAATTAAAAATTCAGGTGCCAAAAATAACCTATAGTTACATTTGAGTGACAGTGGCCATAATAATTAGGACTTATTTTTATATAAGGAGGAGGTCGTTGGATAAATGGTTGAATAGAAAAGCAGAAAGTGGAATCAACTGCAGGAGACTTATGTTCACTTCAGGTTTCCATTTGGGAGTTAAATAAATTAGAACATAACATAATTGTTGTGGTGTTTACAGTTGCCATCGTGAAGAGGTTTAACAAAAATTAAGGAAAGAAACTCAATCTTTGTCAATAGATCTAAATACAAAGAATCTATAGATGAGTGACAATCAGAAACCATTCCAGTTTTCATTTGTGAGAGGTAGCATTGAACAATCACATTTGAACAGTTTGTTAATCTGGTATCTTAAATCTTTGAAAGTCTGTTGACAATTTAGCTTTTTATTAGCTGTTCTTTTTAGAGGTTGTACAGCTCCATTCCTATGTCTCAAATAGCTAGATGGACTGTAACCACTGCATGCTGCTGAACAAGATTATCAGGAAGGCCAGCTCTGTCCTGGGGTGCTCCCTTGACCCAGTGGAGGTGGTGGGAGAGGAAAGGATGATAAGGAAGATATCATCAATGATGGAAAACCACCTCCACCCCATGCAGGACACACTGTCTGGACTGACGAGCTCCCTCAGCAACAGACTTATCCATCCAAAGTGTCTGAGGGAGCGATATCGGAAGTCCTTCCTTCCTACAGCTGTCAGACTGTACAACAAGTACAGCTCGCAGTAACCCCCCCCCCCAACAGAAAAAATGGACAGTACAAATACATTCATAATTCATATTTATATATACCTGTATATACCAGTGCAATACTTTTTTAATTCATATTTATATATACCTGTATATATCTGTATATATTGTTTTTTAATTTAATTTTTTAATTTTTCTTTTCCTTTTTAAATTTTTAAAAACATTTTTGTAACTTTTCTAACTGCTGCTGTAGCACTGTAAATTTCCCCACTGTGGGACAATAAAGGAGCTATCTAATCTAATCTAATCTAATCTATGCACAGAAATATTGAAGCTCATCCATGGTCACACTATAGCAATAGGTTACAAACGTGAACCAAACAGCTTCCCTAAGACTAATCAAGCTGTTTTTGTCTTCAATGGTAACCAGAACTTAACCAAAGAATGCACTTACTTGCTCCAAATCAAGTTTAAGTATATTTTTAATGTAATTTTTTTACCTACAGATGTATTAAACATCAACTCATACCACAAGTCAGAAATGTAGTCACAATGATGAAGTCATGTGACCATGATATAGTTCTTTAATACATGAAAACATTAGCATTTCTTTATATTTCTGCTTCATAACATCTGCAGTGATCCTGTTTGGATCTATTTGGAGAAGGCAGCCACGAAATGTTTACATTCTATGCTATGCTCCTATTTTACTTACATGATTGTTACCACCAATCCAACTGTGAATATATCAGATTTAGAAATCATCAGATTATCTTGCTTGAATTTTAATGTTTTTATAATGTCACTGGTTGAATAAATATTTCTTTATTAATAGATAAGCTCAAGCATCAATAAAATACTTATTATTAATATTTGTTTAATAAGGAATTTTAAAGAAATATCTTTTTTGTCCATTATTCCTCAAAAGCAGACTTTTTGGAGATTGGTTGTCACTACATTAAGATGATTACTCTGGGAGTGAACGAGAGAGGAAAAAATAGTTATTTCATCTACATACACTTAAGTGTGTCTCCAGCTCTTTCTCTCACATACACATACGCATACACACTAACCCTGCATTTTCACTTTTTCTGTAGGTGATGCTGAGTGTGTCACATTGAGCCAGCGGTCACACAAGAAGAGGAGAAGATGCTGACACAAACGTGCAGACCCCCTACCAGTGCACCCATGCAGTAGAGGAGAGCCACTTCCAGGTGAAAGAAACTGAATTATACTAAATCAAGTTGAACTGAACTGACCTGAAACAGCCTGGACTGAAGTGAAGAGTGTGGCTGGCCAGGAAACACAGCTCTCTGAGGTTTTGAGGAGAATCATCCAGAAGGATTAAATACAGGTGAAAAGATGTTTTGGGAGATGCTGCCTTGCTAGATACTCTGTGGTTTTGTTTCCTATGTATTAATTAATTTAATTTTTTGTGTTACACACATATATATATATGTATATATTTATATATATATATATATCCATCCATCCATTTTCTATCCCGCTTATTCCTTTTCAGGGTCGCAGGGGTCTGCTGGAGCCTATCCCAGCGCATTTTATGGCGAGAGGCAGGGATACACCCCAGATGGTCGCCAGCCAATCGTGGGGCAATATATATATATATATGTATATATATATATATTTATACATATATATATATGTATATATATATATATACATACATAGCTAGCATCTTTTACTTTTTTAATTTTAAATAAGAAAAAAATATATATTCCTAATTGTACTCAATAACCACTTTTTGGAGCATCTTTTGAAGCTAGAGTTTTTTGCTCTTGAGATTTTTTTGCTTACTCACCCAGTAACAGTTTGTGATTCATTCAACAGGAAAGATGCTTGGATTCTCCTCCTTTAGTGTTTCAGAAACAATAATACATCTGTGTGTATTTTGTTATGTATTTTGTGTGTATAGGTGTGTGTGAAAGTGTAAGGAAACACACCTTAACCCCTGGCTCTCTGCAGCAGTGAGTGTAAGTGATCGCATAGCTGTGGTCATAACTCACAGCCATATAGGCTGCCGATGGAAGCTGACACCCAATGTCTGTTTGTGTGTGTGTATGTGTGTGTGTGTGTGTTTGTGTGTGTGTGCGTATGTGTGTGTGTGTGACATTTTAGACTCTTCATGTTACTTCCCTTGCCGGCTGTCTCTTCTTGTCTTCCTTCTCTCCCCCTCTTCTTCCTTGATGCCTCAGGTGATGAAACTGACTCTGTTACATCAGACCAACATCTCTTCTGCATGCCTCCTACACACACACACACACACACACACACACACACTTGTTTGCTCACACTTAAGAACCACATTAGTGTGTTTAACTTCATTGATTAAGTCTTGTCTATTGATACAAATCTGGGTGATCAATCACTGATATCTTTGTTTACCGGGGGGAGATGAGTTGGTAGTAATGGATGACAGATTAATCAGTGAGGTTAAGAATACTCACACACACAGACACACATACACACACACACATGCACACACACACACACACACACACACACACACACACACACACACACACACACACACACACACACACACACAGTGGGTTACTTACTGAAAAAAGCACAAAAAGAGAATTTTGTTGCACAAATGTGATTTTCTTTCAAGTTTCAGATCATTTATATATATATATTTTTAAATAATGACATTTCATTTGAGTTGTCTTTTGCATCTTCAGAGTAAGATGATAATTATGAACACATCACTAATAAAGAAATTATTACAAATCCTCCCGCTTACATTGTTGTCTGCAGTTTTCCATTGCCATCGCTATTCTTGCCTGTGGTGCTTATTATCCATTGATGTATAACACTTATCATACAATCAATGCTGCTAAAATGATGGTAACAACTTGTCAAACTGTGAGAACCTTTAGGACTTTAATTCAATATTGATGAAAGCTTCATCCAGGAGTATGTGGTTGGTTTTGATGGGAATTGGCTGTCCTTGTCTTTTTTGTTGAAAATATATATTTAAAAAATGATTAAAAAATGAAATGAATATATAGTGTAACTGTGTGCATGCCCAACAAAATGATTGACCAAACTAAAGCAAGGCTCACAACCTTTGGCACACCTGTTTACAGAAAGCTTTGGATTTGATTCTGAGCTTCATTCTGATTTCCACAGTCTGCAGGTGGCACTTGTTCCTTACTGTAATGAGAGCTCGGATATGAAACTCAAAGTTTCTTTATGATGAAAATGTGTGTGTGTGTGTGTGTGTGTGTGTGTGTGTGTGTGTGTGTGTGCGTATGTGTGTGTATTTCCGCATTTGCTAGCATCCAGAGCATCCTTTGTGTTGCTGGAATTAACCATGACTTGCCACGTGTAACGGCTGCTAACCTCCAACCCCAATCAAGAACCGTCCTCCGTGTGCAGACGTGTGTGTGTGTGTGTGTGTGTGTGTGTGTGTGTGTGTGTGTGTGTGTGTGTGTGTGTGTGTAGGAGGTAACAAGAAAACAAATCATTGTTCCTGATGGAAAAACACAGACCGCATACACCACATACACATGCAACCACACACAAAGTACACAGTGATTATATATAATAAGATAATTATAATATATAAGAGAAACCATCTTTCACGTCTGGTGACTGTGTGGTGTGTGTTCAGTTCCCAGTTATTGCTGTCAAGAGCGGAAAGCTCCACAAACCTTTATTCAACACGTCATTCCAGGTGTGTCAGAAAGGTTCTTGGGTCATAAAGTTCATCCTTGTAGAGATTAAAGTCCAACTTCAAGAGGAAAGACTGAGAAGTGTGAGAGAAACAGTCTATGCAACCCAGGTCTAATGGCTCAACGAGAACACCGGCTCTGGTGTTTTGGTGTTTGTGGATTCAAACCAAAGCAACCACTTTTTACCCTAATTCACCCTTAATTTTAACTTTTTCCCTTTGAAAAAATATGCCTCTGCTCTGAAACTGCTCCATAACTGGACCATAATTGTGCTCTATTTAGCCAAATATCCATTCATTTTTAGACATAGTTTTATTTATTTATTTATGTAAATTGTAAATTACATTATTTATTATTTATCAAAATAATGTAAATGTTTACTTAAATGAAAAACATAAAAAGAAAAATAATATTATATAGTAATACAGAGCATCAGTATTACAGAGAAATGAAACAACGGGAATATTCTAAACGAAGAGTTAATTTGAAACATGTTTTTTAAGCCATTACTGGACCCATTTAAAAAATTCCCAAATGTGTGGACTCCGAAGGCTCCATATTCTTAAAGTGGTGAATCAACTTTTAAGAAATAGTCCAGCAGATGTAGCGAGCATTGCTGTCTCTGCTCTGGTTCTTTTTTGAGCTGATAGGGACTCATATACGCTGTTCTTGAAGCCAATACTGTACCCATTTCAAAAATTACAAAATGGTTGTACTTCTAAGGCTCCATATTTTTTAAAGGATAGTCCTACAATCCTTCAGTTCCTCTTAATGATAAATAATGATAAAAAAGAAATGCATTACCTTGATTTCCACTTGAGAAAATATACAGTATATTTGCTTTTCAGGGAAAACAGGATAAAATGCATGTTTCAGCCGGATATTAGTAAAAATTACAATTTTGAAGATATACATCTGGAATAAAAGCCAAACATGCTCAAGTTCAAGTTTATGTTTTACCAGCCAAAGGATAAAAAAATGAAGGTGTTTGTAAGGCTTTATTTCAGGACATCTTCCCCCATAAGGACAAATTTTACAGTACACACTCATACACCACAATCTTACCCTACTAATACTTTCACACAAGATTTTAGTTAAAAAAATGTTTTATATTGGCCTGCAGTAGCATTTGCAATATGCAAAGAACAGAAACCAGGCTGAAAGAATATGATAAAATGAATGATTTAATGCTGAAAATGATTTAATGCTTAATATAACCTAATAAAAATGTTGAAATTATATAATTATAGCCCTAAAATTTGTGTCGCATGCATTAACACAGTCAAAATACACAGCACAAAGTCAACAGAAAAAATATGGGTGAAAAGGACACAAATGCATGAGGGTTGAAGTCAGAAACTCAAATGTGAATAGTTTTAGGTTATCCATTCCCATGCTCACACATACATTTTTACATTCACAAACAGGAAAAAAAAGAAGTACAGCATCTGGCTATAAAGACCAGAAAAAAAATCTCACTGTCAGACTGGAGAAGGCAGCATATCTCCTGTATTTACTGTAATCACACTGATGTGTCACATTTCATGTTGTACTTAAAAGAAGAAACAAACAGTGTGGTGTATGGTATCACAAAAGGTGAGTGTTACTGTACAGGATGTGGCAGCTAGAGAGGTGTCAGTAGCTCAGAGGTATGTGTATGTGTGTTTGTGTGTTTGTGTGTGTGTGTGTGTGTGTGTGTGTGTGTGTGTGTGTGTGTGTGTGTGTGTGTGTGTCTGTGCGCACACATACACACACTGTAATTGAAAACCTGCTGCTTTAATAATGTGAAATGCCCTTAAGCCCATCACTCACTCACTCACTCACTCACTCACTCACTCACTCACTCACTCATATATTTACACTAGAGCAAGAAAGTGAGAAAAAATAGTTTAACATTATTAGAGCTCAGATTTGAGGTCTGTGAGGAGGCATCAGCCTACCTGATTCCACAATTTACCACCAGGCCTTTTTGGGGAAGTTGACCTACACAAGGAAACAGAAATAATAAATTAATTATTTGATATCGCGAGGGGGGTTTTGATTTTTTTAATATCTTTTTTTAGAAATAGGAGGACTGTATAATAATTAACAAATAGTGTGCAATAGTAAATGTAAATATACCATATTACATAATTGGCGATAACTATAGCTGGTTTCCATCAGTTGTCCCTTGGCACTTTGATGTCATTACAAAAATGAAGAAAAACAAAATATATATAAAGTTCATAAGTGAAGACACCCCTAATAGACAGTCCCCTGGCAGTCACATTGCTCTGTAAAATAACAGGCAAAAATACAATCATTTCATGCAATGGGTTAATGGTCTGGTGGAATACAGTGAAATAACACGTAATCACATAATAATAATAATAATAATAATAATAATATGTTTTTTAGCTTAAACTTTTGATGTGTCTAGAGAGTAGTGAAGTAAAAGCATGAGTTTTAATAAACTTTTTCGTTAAAGGGTTTAAAGGTTTTAGGAACTGTCATTCCTGCAAGTGAATTCCTGCAGCAATTCAAGTGAGAGACAATTTTGTTTTGCAGTCATTATGAATTTGAATGTACTGTAAATAAAAACAGTAAACACTAAAAACAGAAATACAGTTAACACAAAGATATCACTGTGAAAATGAAGCAGAATGCAGTGTTTACAGTTCATTCAAATATTTACCAGCTGATGGTACATGGCCTTCCTAAAAAACCTTCTGTGTAGACAATGCCCTCCACATACACCAAATAGGAATATGGTGCCATCGATGAATTTCAACATAAAATTTCTTAAGGATCTGTTGCCTTATTGGACATAAAGGCCAAACCAAAACCAAGCTTTACAGGTGATTCTTTTTTATTTGGATGGAGCCAGATCACTGTTTCCTTGCTTCTGTTAATATCCATCTTTATACTGGTAGTTCTCGACACTCTCTGCACTGGAACTGAGCCCTAATGAAGTACAGGCAGTGACTGGAGTCGAGGCATTGAATGCTGCACATACAAAAACACAATAGTCTCAGTGTGAGTAAGCAGACACAACTCTATTCTCCTCATCACAAGAGGAAAGTGTTCACAGATGTGTCTGTCTTTCTCCTCGAATCTCCAGTGTGCAACTTAATTATCTTCAGACAACAGTTTGTCCAACTTTGGACGTACACAGAGATCCTTATTTTCAGTTATAATTACTATAACCATGCAGAAGTTTAAATTAAGTACATTTTGCATTGCAGATGGTTTACCTGTTTATGACATGGATCGTCTTTGCTTTGACTCCAAGCACTTTCTGAAATATAATGTCAAGGACCAAAGGAAAATTATTTGACAGAACAATCATAAAAAATCAAAAGAAAAGACCCTTCTGGCTATATGGATGTGGAAACAAATGAATTGTCCTGTAGCAGGTTTGTAATGTCTGGTGGCCTGTGTGAAGGTTTAAAGCACATGTCCACTACCATTATCTTGACTTCCATCCTGCCTCTGACTCCTGCAGTGGTTCTGAAGGAAGAAGTAGTGAAGTAGGAGGGAATAATATCATGTAATGTCATGTTTTTACCGACTTTTCATGTTTTTCAAACCAGTATCCCTAAGCGAGAGTTAAATCTCTTTGATGTTACCAATTCATAATGAGACAGAAAGATGGAGAGAAATAGATAAAAAAATTAAAATAGGAGATGGCGGAGTGCCATGCATCTAGCTCTCTAATCATATCATTAGTCCCTGCTTGTCTAACCTGCCCCATCACAGGACAGTCCACATTGGGAGCATTGCCAAGTGTCTGAGTGGTATTACACACACAAAATAAAAAGTGGATTTTCACAATTTTGGCTTCTGTGTGTGCCAGCTAAGAGCCATTTATTTTAATTTGAAAGCATATTTAGGCATTAAAAATATATTAGATGAAGTGCACAAAAGAGCCACAATGGTCATAAAACATGAGAGTAGTGCTGGTATCACATGATGACACATCTCACACCTCAGTGGGGATGCCTGTATCAAACATCAAAACGGCCTTTCTGCAAATATTTATGCATGTCTTTTTTTATTTTATGAAAATGGTTCGCTGCCAAAAATCTAAAACATAATTTCCGTAGGTGCTGTGTTACCTTGGTAACAGGTACCGCATTAACCACTTAGAAATGTGCCTGAAAGGCATTTCAAAGAAGGACATTGTGTACTTTGGCAGCACTCAGAGTTGGCCTTAGTGCCATCCACCATATCATCACCAAGGTGAGATGGCCTATATCTGAAAAATTAGCTGTCACAGGCTTGCGGATGGTTGGCTGTTTGTTTTAGGGTTCACAGGACTGCCACTAAAGGACAAACGTGATTTATATATACTGTATTGCTCTGGGCGCATCTTAATAAACATCTTCTCTGCTCTCAAACAAAGGAAATCAATAAAATAAATAACAAAGTGCCTGCAGCATAGACTGTGGAGTTTTCTGCTTGTCTTATAATGTGAAGAGCTTCAGTAACAAAAGAGACACATGTTTATGGGCTTTTACTTAAAGCATGGAGGCTGAACTACAGCCATACAACTGCTAAGATATCACACTCAGTCCCAGTGGGCATAATGTCAAAGTCTTGTCTATTATTTCTTTGTCTTGAAAAGAACGCTTATTCACCTTGAACAGGGTCTCCTTTAAAATTGACCACTGAGCAACTCAGGACACACACACACACACACACACACACGCACACACACTCAGGACAGTATGTGTGTGTGTGTGTGTGTGTGTGTGTGTGTGTGTGTGTGTGTGTGTTGCCCAATCATATGGAGTATGAAGAACATAAAGAGTTTGCAGATTAAGGAAGCTCAGGGATTAAGGTCATTTCCTGTGTGTAAACTGTAAATTGGCCCTGCAGTACCACAAGGGGAAAACAGAGCTGCAGTACCACAGCAACTCAAATGCAAAGCATTTTCACATCTCATAGTCTGCCTTTAGTCCACTTGCTTGGTTTGCATCACATGCAAAAATCATACATTGTTTGATTTTTTCAGCAGGGTCCATTCATTTTTACACCTATATTCTTTGCTCTGGAGCATCTGAGCTGGTAAAGAAAACCAGCTGCAGCAGTCATGTAATACTGTTCCTTTCACTCATCATTCAGATGAATCTTGGACAGGAGCTACAACATACAGTACAATCATTCCTGAGTGGCTCTTCAGATGATCAGAATTTCTATGCAGGAAAACAACAAAAAATCATTTGACTGAATCACATAAAAGCAACGGGGTGGCGAGACAGAAGTCTGCGACCGTGGTGTGTCTGCCTCGGGGCCCGCTCGACCACACTCCATTTCCGGTCGTAGCCCCGCCAGCACTTCCGCTAGCACTTCCGCTAGCACTTCCGCTAGCACTTCCGCTAGCACTTCCGCCAGCTCCTTCGTCGATTGTCTCTGCTAGCCGCCTCCGCTAGCCGTCTCCGCCGGCTCCTACGCTGACCGTCTCCGCCGGCTCCTTTGCTGACCGTCTCCGTTGGGTCCTTTGCCGACTGTCTCCGCCGGGCACTTCCGCTAGCCGTCTCCGCTAGCACTTCCGCTAGCACTTCCGCTAGCCGTCTCCGCTAGCACCTCGCTAGCCGTCTCCACTGGCTCGCTCGCCGACACTCTCACCGACACTTTCGCCGCCACCGCCACCGATCCTCTCGGTACCCCGTCATGCTCCGCGAGCTCCACCTCCTCTCTCCAGCTTCTCAAGCGGCGCCACAGATCCCACCGCTGCCACCAAATGTGAGCGACCGACGTGGTCGCCCCACAAAAGGGGTCAGGGCAACCGGAAAAAGAAGTGGAGACAGGAGGCAGCGGAACTCAGTTAAAACATTTATTGGCGGCGGTACCAAAAAACACAAAACCCAACACGCTCACATCAGCAGGAAAAGTCCACCTCACACCAGGTGGACCAGACAGGCAGTCCCACGCGTCGCGTCACCTGTCCCGCACGCAAACATGTCCGGGGGGAAACTCTCCGCAAACCCGTCCGGGGGAACTCTCTCACTGCTAGTCAGTTCCCCCTTATAACCAGGTGAGAAGGGGAGGGCTCATCACCTTCTCACACCTGGTAAAACCACACTGATCGCATGAATTAACATGTCTATTTGCTTTAGATATGAGGTCTAGACTTCTTCCACTGAAAGCGACTTTCCAGAAATTATAAAATAACCGGGCCAATCAAGCAGTATAACCAGTATGTATTTAGCAGAAGCTTGATTCAACAATTTGCTCCACTGATTGTCTGAAGGTTTGTCAGTCAAGGCAAGTAGTCCTGCTCACACAAACCATTAAGAAAGGAGTGTCAAAAGAGTTACTTGTAAGCAACTGGACTTTTTCTTGTAGCTTGAAGACATTCCACCTTTCATCCAAAGGGCTTCTTCATCCAAAAGACTTTTTGACTCTACAATGACCTGGATGAATGAGAATCTACACAGGCATTTGGAAAGGAGAGAATTTGAACTGATAGGTAGGGCAAATAGAAATGTGAGCTGTGATCTGATTGATAATAAAAGCATTGAACCACATCATGACTATGCTGGTTTGTTTTTATTGCAAAAGGGGACATGTTCCTCTTCCACGTCATTTAATGCACAGTGGAACTTGTTATGTGAGCCTGGTTACCCAAAAAATGAGCTGTGCTTTGTGTAGGTTAGATTACATTATCACTAAAAACAGACCACATAAGAAGTTGTTCGGAAACAATTTGAGACAGCTTCTTTAACAAGGCTGCTTGTTTGGGACACTGCACAGCCAGATGTGATCGTCAGTGCCCAAACAAAACTGTGGCAAAAGAGGAAAATGCACCAGAGTTAAAAAAGGAGGCCATTGTGAAAATTACTTTGCACCACTATCTCGTCAACTAACCCTAAAAACCCAAAACTGGCTCATGGAGTTGATCCTTGTTTGCAAGTTATAATTTGTAGAAGATTCTTCCAACTCAGTTCAAGTCCTTCACAGCACTCCAGTCACGTCTCCCGTAAACCCAATACCGGATCCTGCCTCGCTCTCAGCAGCATTTGCCCAATTTTACCCCAATAAATAATTATTGACTTTTCATCTGCTTTTTCATCTGCCCCACCCTCCCCTGCTATTTCAGATCCCACCTCTATATTAGTTCAGGCTTCCTAGCCCCAAAAGCCTCACCTCTCCACTCCTGAGCACTACTCTTAGGAACTGGGATTGTGCAGCTGTTTTTTCCTCCGGTGCTCCCTAGTGTTTGGCCTACAGCCAGACACCTTTTCAACGGAAATGCTAATCTTCCTCATCAGCCTCCTCTCTTGCCAGGCTGTGCAGTGGGCCGCTGCTGTATAAGAGCACAAACCCCAATTCTTGTCCTAAGACCTTCATGACAGAGATGCTGAGGATCTTCAGTCACCTGGTTAGGGCCAAGGGAGTTAGCAGCCATCTTTTGTCTCTACAACAGGGTTTTATGACTTTTTCATAGAGTTCTTCACCTCACCATGAAGAGTGGATTGGGGATGCTTGGAGACCTCATCTCACTAGTCTCCCACTCTGGTTTTAGCTCCAGGTTCATCTCTGAACTTCTTTATTCTTTCACCTGTGGTTCAGTCAAGGAGCAGCCCCTCACTTACCTAGGCCCACCTGAATATAGAGGGACACAAACCTATCCAGCCATGTCATTTTGACTGCCTTCAGTCTGCTCTCTCACCTCCATGGCACCCCACAAGTTGATCTCCAGTTCCCCCCCACCTTCCTGGTCTTGCCAAGGTGTTCAACAAACAACAAGCCCTCTGCCTGCTATCGCACAGGTCCTACAATTTCAGTATTGACCTCCTCCTAGGGCCTCCCTCCCTGCGATTCGGCTCTACACTTGGTATTGACCATAGAAGGAGGCCACGGAGAGGTACATCTAGGAGTTGTTGGCTGCTGATATTATCTGCCTTTTGTCCTCTTGGGTAGATGAAGGTTCCATTTTAAAGGTGAAACATGATAAAACACTTAGCTCATGTCTTAGCTTGTGTATTGATGGTGCTCAATTCTATCACTGATATTTTCTACCTTGCCTTTGCATTCCTTGCATCCCTGCCATTTTTTTCTTAACTAGATCTCAGAAGTGCTTGTCACTTAGTCAGTATCATAGAGGGGGTTATTGAAAGACCGCTTTCAATACACCTCCAGTAAATTAAAATTACTGTGTCATGCCGTTTGGTTTAACTAATGCCCCTGCTGTTTTTTAAGCCTCAGTCAACAACATCCTCAGAGATTTGCTCATTTTTCTACCATGACAATATCCTGTTGTTCTCTTGCAAACTAGCGGAACAACAGAGACATGTCCACTTAGTCCTTCAACAGCTCAAAATCACCTTTTTGTCAAGGCTGAAAATGTTGTAAATTTCACATCCAGTCAGTACTCTTTTTCAGGTTTATTACAGAAAAGTAGCATACAGGTACTTCTCAAAAAATAGCATATTGTGATAAAGTTCATTCTTTGCATAATGTAATTATAAAAATTAAACTGTCATATATTTTACTCATTACACACCAACTGAAATGTTTCAGCTCTTTTCTTGTTTTAATGCTGATGATTTTGGCATACAGCTCACGAAAACCTAAAACTGCTATCACAAAAAATTAACATATCATGAAAAGGTGCTCTAAAGGAGCTATGACCCTAATCATCTGAATCAACGAGTTAACTCTAAACGCCTGGTTTATTACTCAAAGCTGCAATCATGGGTAAGACTGCCGACCTAACTGTTGTCCAGAAGGCCATCATTGACACCCTCAAGCAAGAGGGTAAGACACAGAAAGGAATTTCTGTACAGATAGGCTGTTCCCAGAGTGCTGTATCAAGGCAACTCAGTGGGAAGTCTGTGGGAAGGAAAAAGTGTAGCAGAAAACGCTGTACAACAAGAAGAAGTGACCAGACCCTGAGGAAGATTATGGAGAAGGGCCGATTCCAGACTTTGGGGGACCTTCGGAAGCAGTGGATTGAGTCTGGAGTAGAAGCATCCAGAACCATGCACAGGCATGTGCAGGAAATGGGCTACAGGTGCCGCATTCTCAAGGTCAAGCCACTTTTGAATCAGAAACAGAAGAAGCAGCAGAAGTTGCTCAGTGGTCAAACATACTGTTTTCATTATGCAAAGTTTGCATGTCATTCAAAAATCAAGGTGCCAGAGTCTGGAGGAAGACTGGGGAGAAGGAAATGCCAAAATGCCGGAAGTCCAGTGTCAAGTACCCAGAGTCAGTGATGGTCTGGGGTGCCATGTCAGCTGCTGGTGTTGGTCCACTGTGTTTTATCAAGGGCAGGATCAATGAAGATAGCTATCAGGAAATTTTGGAGCACTTCATGCTTCCTTCTGCTGAAAAGCTTTATGGAGATGAAGATTTAATTTTTCAGCACGAACTGGCACCTGCTCACAGTGCTAAAACCACTGGTATATGCCTTACTGACCATATTATTTCCGTGTTCAATTAGCCTTGTCGACTCTCCTGACCTGTACCCCATAGAGTGGGATATGGTGAAGAGAAAGTTGAGAGACGCTAGACCCAAGACTGTGGTTAAGATATTGAAGCATCCTGGGCCTCCATAACACCTCAGCAGTACCACAGACTGATTGCCTCCATGCCACACCGCATTGAAGCAGTCATTTCTGCAAAAGGATTCCTGACGAAGATGGCACAACTGAACAATATATGTATGAAGGTCTAATGTTTATCAGTACATTACAGAAAATAATGAACTTCATCACAATATGCAAAATTTTTGAGAAGGACCTGCGCCAATCCCAGACAACCATAAACAGCTCCAGTGGTTCATGGGATTTGTCAATTATTACTGTCATTTATTCCTAAACTACAGCAAAGCATCTCACACTCTCACTCAACTTACTTACCTGTTTACACCTTTTTCAAGGACTCCTGAGGCTGACGCCCTGTCCCCGTCCATCCTCATGCTGCCAAACATATATATACATGTATACACACACACACACACACACACACACACACACATATATATATATATATATATATATATATATATATATATACACACACACACATATATATATATACATATATATATAAATATATGAACCATGTCCAAACGAGTGAGCATGTGCCTTACAAGACATTTGGGAAATGTAATGTGCTGTAGCTGTCATTAATGGTAATAATCCCACTTCTGCTTTTCCTACTTTCATAAATCAAAATGTTAGGGACAAAAATGGTTTAATAGTTAAGTATATACTGAAGTAAACTAAAGGAACACTGTGGTGTAACCATTAATTAGAATCAACTTAGTGTTCTGTTCAACACTAACTTTGATTGAAGCCAGAAAGAAACTTGGAGGACTTGAAAATGATGCTGCATCCCCAGCCAGACATTGAAGTACTTTTACTCATAGGATTTTACTACAAATTACTGCTTTGTCATGATTCTGCTATCCTGACTGAGCAGTGAGGTTGGATGGAGAGCGTTTGTGAACAGCAGTTTTCAGTTCTTTCCACAGATTCTCAATTGGATTAAGGCCTGGACTTTGACTTGGCCATTCTAACACCTTGATATGTTTTTTGGTGAACCATGCCATTGTAGCTATGTTTTGGTTCATTGTCTTGTTGGAAGACAAATCTCCGTCCCAGTCTCAGGTCTTTTGCAGACTCCATCAGGTTTTCTTCCAGAATGGTCCTGTATTTGGCTCCATCCATCTTCCCATCAATTTTAACCATCTTTCCTGTCCCTGCTGAAGAAAAACAGGCCCAAACCATGATGCTGCCACCACCATGTTTTAGAGTGGGGGTGGTGTGTTGAGGGTGATGAGCTGTGCTGCTTTTACGCCAAACATAACGTCTTACTTTGTTGCCAAAAAGTTCGATTTTGGTCTCATCTGACGAGAGCACCTTCTTCCACATGTTTGGTGTATCTCCCAGGTGGCTTGTGGCAAACTTTAAACGACACTTTTTATGGATATCTTTAAGAAATGGCTTCCTTCTTGCCACTCTTCCATAAAGGCCAGATTTGTGCAGTATACGACTGATTGTTGTCCTATGGAAAGATTCTCCCACCTCAGCTGTAGACCTCTGCAGTTCATCCAGAGTGATCATGGGCCTCTTGGCTGCATCTCTGATCAGTCTTCTCCTTGTATGAGCTCAAAGTTTAGGGGGATGGCCAGATCTTGGTAGATTTACAGTGGTCTGATACTCCTTCCATTTCAATATTATTGCTTGCACCGTGCTCCTTGGGATGTTTAAAGCTTGGGAAATCTTTTTGTATCCAAATCCAGCTTTAAACTTCTCCACAACAGTATCTCGGACCTGCCTGGTGTGTTCCTTGTTCTTCATGATGCTCTCTGCACAGACCTCTGAGACTATCACAGTGCAGGTGCATTTATACAGAGACTTGATTACACACAGGTGAATTCCATTTATCATCATTAGTCATTTAGGTCAACATTGAATCATTCAGAGATCCTCACTCAACTTCTGGACAGAGTTTATTGCACTGAAAGTAAAGGGGCTGAATGATTTTGCACGCCCCCTTTTTTGTTTTTTATTTGTTAAAAAAGTTTAAAATATCCAATAAAGTGTGTTCCACTTCATGATTGTGTCCCACTTGTTGTTGATTCTTCACAAGAAATTACAGCCAAGCCACTGCATTTATATATATATATATATATATATATATATATATATATATATATATTACAGATACATAAATGTACATATGTTTTTTTTTTCAATAATCTAAAACAACACAATTTGGTAAGTTTTCTAACCCAGTAAATAGTAGAAGGAATTTAAATTTGTTAATGTAACACCTCAAATTGGGTTGCCCTATTCAACCCAGCAAGTTGGGTTGTTCATATAACATAAAATTTGTTTTGTGAGATTTAAATGGAATGTTATATAATTAAAATCTGATTCTGCATGTTAATATTTGCAGATTTGTTGCTTAAAGTAGGATGGGGAACATCATCCTCTGAAAAATTCACAGAAATAAGTGAGTACAAAATGCACCTTGGTTGGCAGGTCTGCTGTAGTTTAACATTAATGTCAGCTCCTGAGGAAAAGACCTGCTAATCTATTGGTGAGGCCTGCACATATCATGGGCTGGGTAGTTTCAGCCTAATGGGCCAGTCTAGATATCTGATTGGATGATGAAGAATGACCCAGCCAGTAATGAATGTCAGTTATACGATTAAATTTTGAAATTAAAATTGAAGCATGCCCCACCCTTCTAACCAATCACTAATCACAAGTGTAGATTTCAGTTGTGTGTATTTGTGCGTAACTAAAAATCTCTTGTGTCCAGATGTCTTGATGGTGTAGAGAATGTCTTCCTGTGTTAAGGCTCGACATTCACCACAGCTCACCCTGAGAGCAGTCCTGTATTTCAGTGAACAAACTTCCTTTCAATCAGTAGTTGTCTGATTGTAACTATCAGCACCACTCTGTGACCTCCCCAACATCCACTGATATTAACACGCTGCTGATGCTCACACACAACCCAGTGTGACCAAAACAATTCAGGATTAATAAAATAAGTGTACAAGGAATGAGCTGAAACCAATCTACAACAACATATTAATGGGTCAAATATTATAACAGTTTATTGCTTCTTCATAGTGTATTGCTACTTCATGGGGGAAAAAAAGTTTGGATAGTGATGTTCCAAATTGTTACACAGAATATTGTTATTGTCTGGAGTGTAGTTTTGTCTTTGGCTCAAACTAAATAAAACGTAACATAAAAAGGACATAAGCAGTTAAAAACAAAAAAATCTGTTAAAAAATCTGCGGACAAAGGGTGTTTGCAAATCTGTAGTTTGGTTCATTTATTTAGTTTTTTTTTTTTTTTTTGTCTTTTTTGGTTTCTTTTCACACCACAGCATTTGTTCTAATGATTTGTTGAAACGAATTAACAGTCAGCATGTCAAAGTCAGTCAAAGTTGGTCGAAATTAAAAAGAAATGAGAAAAGAAGACATGACCCAAGTGAGACAATTCTCCAACTGTGCAAGTTGACACAGAGACACCTGTGCAGATTGATTTTAGCTGCTGTGATTGGGTTTTACCCTGTATCTATCGTTTCAGGCAGGCATCAAGATGTAGTCCAAAAAAATGTGCAAAGCTTAGCAGTTGGGTCATATCATGATTGGATCATGTTCTTACCACAGATGAATCCCTCTCGAGTTTGTTTTGAAGTGTACCAAGACCACCTCATCAAGGAAGTCTTGGCATACTTGTTTAGTCCACTTTTGGTCGCACCTGAGTGCAATTGCTGCATTCACGCCTACCTGCATGAATTGCATCAAGGGTGAAAAAGAATTTTAGCAAGGCTGACCCAATCAAATAGTGTGAAAGCAACCTAACACTGAAGCCATTCAAGAAGTCAGGTTAATGCTTGTTGAATGTTTTCTTCATTTTGAAAGTAACTACTTGGACCAGATGGGACAATAGAAAACACGATAAATTTCTTTAGCGTCAGAATTTACCTTACTTATTGACCTCCACCGAGTCAGACCAGACCAGCTTTGAACAGAGCAAATCACTGAACCAGATAGACTATCTGAGAACGATCTGGCTTTCCAAACAATTAGAATGGTCTGCAGGAAGAAGACATTTGCACTACCTGCTAACCACAAATGCCTCTAACACATCTGGCAACCATCCTGAAATTTCAATAAAAAATTCCTATCTATAATTACCTCTGAGGAAAAAGCCATTGTGCCAGACAGCTGCCAATAGTGGCAGGGAAACAGGAAATGCCAGCTTTTACTGCTGATGTTATACAGCATTTGTTATTCTGATTTAAATTCCATTGATGGGCTGATATATTTGATCGATGAAGCACATGTAATTGTTATAACTTCCCTGTGTGGTGTAAAGTATAAATTCCCATGTGTGGTGTAAAGTGTGCAATGCCATTAGTGTTTTTGCACTGCTAATTTAAGGATTTTCTGTAGAAATCTAAAAGCTCAAGAAAACAGATTTTTGTGAGAATGTTGAAGATAAGCACTTCAGAGTGTATCCCAGTTAAACAACCATCTTGTTTCCCTGCTGGTTCTGCTGAGCATATTGTTCATGTTGCCACGACAAGGAGACGTAACATTGACTTTAACATACTATGTGACTGGATAAATGCGTTGGCTAAATTCTTAAAATTGGAAGTGTGACTATAAGAGCATCACTGCTATGCCAACAAGTGAAGCCTTTGACCTCTCTGTACCCCCAACTCCACACACACACACACACACACACACACACACACACACACACACACACAGTGTGTTTTCAGTGTACCTCTGTTGATCACAGTCATCATCTCTCTTTTTTCTAGTAACGCTCAAAGATGGGCTCTTGGTTTAATTAAGACAAAATGGCCCTGAAAGTCCTCCAAATGTTAGAGATGTGAACCCCCTATGGAGCAGGGAGGAAATGGAACGATGAAGAGATATAGAAAGACAGGAAGAGAGTGATAGTAAATCACTAAATCCTGGATTTAAAAATAGATGGACCCATCAAAACTGGACCAAAAGAAGTGGGGAGAAGAGCGGGAGTAAATAAATTAACCTCACCATGACTCCAGTGCCTGCGCCTAGATACAGTAAGTACATGTAAGTGTGTCAGTGGGACTTGTTACCATGGTTTTTCTTTTGAGTTTGTTAAAATTAACTGGCCTGCTTCAAAGAAATCTATCAGAAATTCTACTGAAAATAACTAATAATCTAACCATCAAACTAACAAAACAAGTTGCACAAGTCAGGCCAAGTAATTATTTCACTTGTTGCTATTACTATTCATTTTATACAAGTATGACAAGTTTATATAACAATACAATCCCCCTCCAAGATGAAAGTTTAATGATAATGGTCTGATTAGTAAATCTAATGTGGATCAGTAAACACAGGAGAAATATTATGCTCCATGAGAGTCAAAAACTATAAATATAAAAGTTTTTATATAAATATAAAAGTGAAACAGCTGCTCAGTAGGTACAAAATAAGAATACTACAGCAGTTTAATCCTCTACCACTACACATGCACACACACAAACACACACACACACACACACACACACACAGAGTAAAGAATATTTGAAGGCAGAGCAGGCGGACACACCTGAGAACCTGCATGCTCTATTTGAGGAGGGAGACCTGTTGTTACCTGCCTTTAGGCTGGGGTCAGACACTCACACACACACACACACACACACACACACATACACATACATATACACACACAAATGCACACACGGTGTGTGGTAACAAACCAACCACCCCAGGTGTGTGTGACTCTGTGTGTGCGCTTGTGTGTGGGCAGGCGGACCCTCCATCAGCATGCTGTCACACACAAGATGTTTATCCAATTTGTCAAGATAATCGTTCTTCAAACTGACTGCCAAGTTGGGTGCCTTAGCTCTCGCTCTTTCCCTTGTACGAAGCAACACACACCTGGGGGAAGGTTCACCAATACCCACTGAAATGGAGGCCCTCACCTCCATCTCACTGGCAGGTAGCTTGTATGCTTTACTGCATGTGTCTTTTATTCTGTCGCCACCGAACCAAGCTACCAAAATTTTTATATATAACCTAAAAAAAAACATTTTTGACTGATTAATTGAAAATAGATAGATAGATAGATAGATAGATAGATAGATAGATAGATAGATAGATAGATAGATAGATAGATAGATAGATAGATAGATAGATAGATAGATAGATAGATAGATAGATCAGATCAATCTGCCAGGTAGCAAACTTATTCCTATTCCTATTACCTATCTGCTAACATTATCAGGAACAATGGCCAATATTTTCTATCCAGGATTAACCTAATGTTTTTGGTTATACCCATATAAAATGGCACACTGATTTCCAAAAATAAACAATACAATTGATGCCTATCACTCTCTCTCTCTCTCACATACACACACACACACACACACACACACACACACACACATACACAAACATGTACCACACACATGGCTCAGAAATGGATGTATCATTGCAGCAACACTGCATAAGACAAACACACCAAATGCACCAGCTCTAATGCATTCAGATGCACACACGGGCTCACATACACACACACCGAGTAGAGTAAAAATTCCTAGAATATAGCAAAGCTGATGATTTTCTAATGAATGGTTTCATTGGCCACGGTGGAGATTAGTGTAAATGGATTGGAGGGGAATATTTACGTGGTTTTAATATTTCCACAACTTTATATTTAGAGGTTTCGTCTTATCAGCACCAATCATTTCACAGCATGGAAAACAAACCTCAGAGTCGAGCGACGGCACAATTATACGCCTCTGCCACACACACACTGGTCTGTCCCCTCTGACACCATCTGTGAAGTTTAATGTGTAACACATTAAAATCCCTCTGCGAGGGAGAGATGAAAGACTTAAGAAAAAAAAAAATTAAACACTTTAAAGTCGGGAGCCCATCCCTCATCAAACATTCTAACACTCTCACTTAGTGTAGCTGTTTAAATGAAAAGAACAGAAGGCTTCATGTGGATATGTAAAATCCTACTCACAGTTCATTACATATTATTCCATAGCTGGAAATGCTCTGACAACATATGAAAGTGTTGTAGATTTGCTGGTGATTGTTGCAGAGCTGCAGCTCTAATGCTGTGACATACAGGGTTATGTGACAGATCTGAGAGGGTCAGTGTTCATGTTGCTGCAGTCTTATGGGATGGGTTCTTGCTTTTCTCAATATGTCTGAACATCAGACCTTATTACAGCCCAGTTGGTGTCAGGGAAGGTTTTCTCTGGTAATTTTGGCACAAATTATTGTTACCTTATTGCATCGGTACTAACAGTTTCCAGTTAGTAAAACACAGTTTCTTGCTAATTCAATCAGATAGGAGAAGGATGTTTAGTTACACAAAAAGTTTTAATCTATCATTAACAAAATGTTGAATGTGGGGTGAGAGACATATGGCAGCTACCATTTTCTGTTGCTGTGTAAATGTCCAAAACAGGAAGTGAGGGGTATCATGGAACAACTACCTTTTTTGCCTTTCCATGCAACATTTTGGTGGAATACCAGTGATTAATCTTAAAGAAAATCAAGCACTCCTTGAGATCCTGGAGTAAGTGTCTATTTCTCCTGGTTCACACACAGTCTTTTGATGAAGACCGGTTCATAAAATGGTGTAAAATATTAATCACTATTTCCCAAAGCTAAAGATTCAACCTAAAATGTATTTTTTTGTCCAGATCGACAACAGACCAACCAACAGTCCAAGCCCAAAGATCATCAGTTTACTACTATAGAAGAAAAAGGAAACAGAAAATAATCTGATTTAAGAAGCTGGAACGAGACATTTGTATCTTAAAAATAATAATAGTTGACAATTAATTTACAGCAAATCCTAGATCCATTAACTCAACATCTATGATGTTAGAGTGAATGGGTTTTGAATTTGAATTTGAACAACAATTTGAAGAATTAATATGTATTTATTCTTTTATATTTTGATCTTGCCAATGAGACAAAATATTGAATTGATCACATACAGTACAGCAAAGTTTGCATGTCATTCAAAAATTAGGTGTCAGAGTCTGGAGTCTGGAGAGTCTGAAGTACCCAGAGTCAGTGATGGTCTGGGGTGCCATGTCAGCTGCAGGTGTTGGTCCACTGTGTTTTATCAAGGGCAGGGTCAATGCAGCTAGCTATCCGGAAATTTTGGAGCACTTCATGCCTGCATCTCCCGAAAAACTTTATGGAGATTAAGATTTCATTTCTCAGCATGACCTGGCACCTGCCCACAGTGCCAAAACAACTGTTAAATGGTTTACTGACCATAGTATTACCCTGCTCAATTGGCCTGCCAACTCTCCTGACCTGAACCCCATAGAGAATCTGTAGGATATTGTGAAGAGAAAGTTGAGAGACGCCAGGCCCAAGACTGTGGATTATCTTATAGCCGCTATTGAAGCATCCTGGGCCTCCATAACACCTCAGCAGTGCCACAGGCTGATTGCCTCCATGCCACACCACATTGAAGCCGTCATTTCTGCAAAAGGATTCCTGACTAAGTACTTAGTGCGTAACTGAACATAATTATTTGAAGGTTGACTTTTTTTGTACTAAAAAACTGGAAATGAAATATGCTAATCTTTTGAGATAGGGATTTTTGATTTTTCTTTACTTTTTTGCTAAAATCATCAATATTAAAACAATAAAATGCTTGAGCTACTTCAGTTATGTGTAATGAATCTAAAATATATGAAGGTCTAATGTTTATCAGTTCATTACAGAAAATAATGAACTTCATCACAATATGATAATTTTTTGAGACGGACCTGTAGATGATTACAGATAGTTTGTGTTCTTTTCACTTGTGGACATAAATTACTTCCAGTTTTGAAAGAAAATATTTGATGCTTGTTTGGTTTTGTACATTCTTTGAACAAAGAATGGTATTATCTTACCCCCGCCTCTTGGCTGAATCTTAGGATACTTAATTTTGAAAGCTTTCCAACCAACATAATATTAACTCTGTTCATAAATAATCAAACAGCCCCTAAAAATCGGTCAAAACAACAACAAAAAAGATAATAATGTCTTAAATTGTCCTTCAGAGTTACATCTTTGTGACTAGTGAGCTCTTGTGGTTGTGTCAATAATGAGTGTATTGTAAGTAGCATGATAGAGTGGTGTGGTATCAACTGCCACCAAACATTTGCAATGGATATTTGCACTCACACAGTTAACTCACAACCTTACCATTACATTATTCCTTCAAGGATTCAATCTGGTAACCCCACCACAATCTTGTAAGAAATGCAAATGTTTTATCCAAGGTAACCCTTCAGATTGTTGTCATTTTAACATCTTAGGACCAATAATGGCAAACATGGGGATGATATATAAAGTGTTCAATAAATGTTCCGAGAATCAAAAACAAATATTCTTTGAATGTTTAATGAATCAAATTTAGCTATCTGGGAAAATAAGCTAGCTGAAACAAAGTAGTTATAGTGACCTGGATATTAACATATGTTTATAGCTGAGTGACTTATTAGCAAATTACCCATTAACCTAATAATGACTTGTGTCTTTTTTTTCCTGTAGCCAGAATGATTTGCCCACCTACACTGCTGATGAAGGAGCCCAGGCTCCACCACCCTTTAATGTCTTGTGTTTACTTCAGGGGAAGATGAGATGCACACACAAATCTGATGAGACTTTTCCTATCTGGCCCAAAAGAGAACTCCAATCAAAGACAGAAAGCTGTCGTGGTGGCAGCATGTGGCTTTAAAACTAGTTGTGGCCTGCTCTTTGTTCTATGTCCTGTCCTGTGTTGTTCCAGAACACTACTGTATAATCTCTGTGTCCCCCCACACACAGAGACACACACAGACACAGAGACAGACAGACACACACACACACACACACACACACACGCACACACATACACACACACACACACACACACACACACATACACACGAAAACCCTTTATGGGGCATACAAGCTCAAAAACAAGCTTCTCATAAAAAAAACAGTACAGCCTTATCTTCATCTGTGTTTTGTTGTTTTGATGAATGTTCGGATGTTTTTCCTGCAGCACCCAGTGAGGTAAGTGGCCCACACACACACACACACACACTGACATAGTAGAAGGGCTACAGGACAGGTTGGGCAGGTTTTTTTTCCACTAGACTAGGACTAAACATGAATTGCTTGCTTAGGAGCAGCTTGCACCAGCCCCACCCACTTTACACAGGCCTGCTGGCAATCCCAACATCACAACAGAGGCGGTTCTCACAGTTACTTTTGTGTCTCTTATCGGCAAGTACAAGTTGCTCAACAGTGCAATGTGATTCACAGTAGTACACACAGAAGTACAAAACTATGTGGCAAATAAAATAGTGGAAAATCTTAAGATTGGGGAAAGTTCGGAAACTTTGTTTGTATCTTAAACCTTACAGTGCTTTAAAAATATAGTTTAGGTTAAATCTCACATTTTTGCAGTCAATAATCTCCAAGTACTGATCATTAAAATGATATATTTAAACATTACTATTTGAGTATTAAATAGTCAAACTCTTAGGCTTTTTTTTTGTCAAATCAAAACTTAAGTATTTGGGATTTAGTGGTTTGGGTAAGGGTTAGCGTTAAGGTTAGGGTTGTGTTTGTGATGTGTGCATGTGTATATGTCCACATAACAAAGCAGGGAACATGGGACCTGGGGAACATAGGTAAGATCCCACATTCATCCTGCCATCGGTAAACTATTTTAGTCAGTGTTCTCCTCCTTCTGCTAACTGCATGTTACCATTTTAAAAATCCAACTGTAAAACTATTGATGTACCACCTTAATGCTAAAAATGGCAAGTTATGTTTATTTTTTGTCTATGAGTAAAAATCATATTATGTAGTAGACATATGGATATTACTGTTCTATGTAGTTCAATTCTTTTGCAGGCATTTTGACATTTTAAGGATGTAGGTGCCAGACAATGAGATCCAACAGGACAAGTTTATCTTTGATCACAAGCTTCTTTTTCTGTTAAGTTTAGCCAGTTGAAAGTCATAACTTTCTCTTGGGAGAAAAAAGTGTGTGTGACAGTGAGGGTAGGGGGGCTGTGGATGGAGCCTCTTTAGGTGAAGGGTGCTACAGACCGTAACAGAGTCACGGAAGTACCATCCAGCCGTAAAACAGTGAAGCTTTTCAATCCTACCTGTGTGCATTTGTCTGTTTTTTTTTGTTTCCTGCTTAGGACATTTTTTTTATAACTCCTAGCTAGCATGAAATGAAGAAAGCCATGGAAGTGCCTATTTGCACAATATGGGACATTTGAAGGAATGCAAACAACTGCTAGTTTGTTTTTCCTGATATCAGAAAGGATAGGCTGTGAAACTGTGAAATCCACTACAAGACTTGAAAATCCTTTTTAGAAAAATATCGTCAAACCTTTATCAGACTATTTCATGTTTATAACCATTTCACCAACTGTATCCTACCGAGACAGCATGAAAGATAAAATAATACCTTCCCATGTCTCCTGCCACACACACACCTGCAGCTGGCTCTAATGTATGCTCCATCATCACATGCGTATCTCTCTGCAGAGCTCAGACATTAAGTCAGCCGGCCTGGTGGAGTGATGAATAGGCTGCGGACAGCTGGGAGCAGCCTCTGTCAGGCAAACAGCCAGTACAGACAGGGTGGAAAGTTGCCTCAGAATTGAAAGCACACTTCCATTACAACTTTTTTCAAACTCACTGTAGTCACTTTTGCCCCACTGGTCACTTTACTCTACACACACATCCTGCACCTTAAGTATGCATTGGCTATGTATGTGTACATGTGTGTATGTGCGTGGATATGTATGGTCATACATATATATGCAAATATGTGTGTATGTGTATGTATGTAGGTATGTACGTGCATGTATGTATGTATATATGCTTTGCTTATGCATACTTTTTTCTTTTTTACTTTTTTCTTGCTATTTATTAGTATTTTTTCTCCATTCTATGTCCATAATGCATACTGTGTATGCGGATTAACAAATTCTATGAATTGTACATAGTGTTGTGTATTTTTATTTTTTATTTTTTATTGTTTTTATCTTCTTTAGCTTTTATTTTATTTTATTTTCTTTACTCTGTACGCTGCAGTAACAGACAAATTTCCCTGTTGTGGGATCAATAAAGTCTTATCTTATCTTATCTTATCTTAAATTCAACATTTTCTTCAGTGGCCATTTCTTAAGGTACAGGGGTGCCATGCTTAAATATAATGTCAGACAGGGTTAGACCAGGAACTGCTAGTTTGGAGATTTGGATCACACCTTCACCGCATTCTGGTGCTCCACTGCCAAAAGCAGACATTCATTTTACAGAAAGATGACATCTTTTTGGTTCATTTCTACCTCAACAGCTACTACATTGCTGGGAGCGCATCCATGTTCCCTGAGTCCTGTGATCCCTGCTTAGTTTTCTAGGAGGATTGTCAAGTCACGTCTCATGGTGGATTTCACCACCTTTAGACTTTACGATCCTTGTCCTTCATAGAAAAAATATCATCAAACCAGAAAGCTTTATAGCCACTGACCCTATCAATTCAATTTCAATTCAATTTCAATTCAATTTATTTGTATAGCCCAGAATCACAAATCAGATTTGCCCCAAAGGGCTTTACAGTTTGTACAAAAGCAACACAACATCCCCTGACCTTAGACCCTCACATCGTACAAGGTAAAACTCCCTAAAAAACCCCTTTAACAGGGAGAAAAAACGGAAGAACCCTCAGGAAGAGTAACAGAGGAGGAATCCCTCTTCCAGGACGGACAGGCGTGCAGTAGATGATGTGTGCAGGTGGAGAGCATTACAGAGAAATTTGAATATTACAAACAAACAGAAATGTAATGAATGTTGGTAGAAGTGGAGGATGAGGAGCAGGATCCATCACAGCTTTCAGGTTTCACCAAGGCAGCCTCAGACCCTCCAACATCCGTAGATCCCTCAGTGGCTGCACTGCAGCATGCTCTGTGAATGAGAAAACACAGGGCAGGACTCCGGAACCACAGCAGATTTAAAAGTACAGTAGTGGTACAACAGTATCACAGATAGAAGAAGCCCAGAGCATCTCATGAGGACCCGGCAGACTATCCTATCGCAGCATAACTATAACTAGGCCAGCCAGGGCCGGCCCTAACTATATGCTTCATCGAACAGGAAAGTTTTTAACCTATTTTTAAATATAGGGAGGGTGTCTGCGCCCCGGACTGAGACTGGAAGACGGTTCCACAGGAGAGGAGCCTGGAAGTTGAAGGCTCTGCCTCCTGTTTTAATTTTAGAAATTCTGGGAACCTCCAATAAGCCTGCATATTGGGAGCGTAATGTTCTTGATGGGCGATATGGTACTAAGAGATCCCTAAGGTAGGATGGTGCCTGATCGTTGAGTGCTTTATAGGTGAGGAGCAGGATTTTGAATTCTATACGAGATTTTACAGGAAGCCAGTGTAGAGCGGCTAATACAGGTGAGATATGCTCCCTTCTTCTAGTGCCAGTTAATAAATGAGCAGCTGCATTCTGGATCAGCTGGAGAGTCCTTAGAGACTTTTTGGTGCAACCCGACAGTAAAGAGTTGCAGTAGTCCAGCCTGGAAGTAATAAATGCATGGATAAGTTTTTCTGCATCTTTCAGAGACAGGAAGTGTCTGACCTTTGCTATGTTGCGTAGGTGAATAAAGGCAGTCCTAGAAATATGTTTAATGTGGGCAGAGAATGACAAGTCTTGGTCCAAGATGACTCCCAGGTTTTTCACCGTGGAGCTAGAGGCCAGGGAGATGTCATCCAGGATACCTATATCACTGGATATTGAGTTCCTCAGGATTTCAGACCCGAATACAATAATTTCAGTTTTTTCTGAATTCAGTAGAAGGAAATTGCAGGTCATCCAGGATTTTATATCCTTAAGACAGGCTTGAAGTTTAGCTAGCTGATTGGTTTCATTTGGCTTAATTGATAGATAGAGTTGTGTATCGTCAGCATAACAGTGGAAATTAATACAGTGTTTTCTAATGATTTTACCCAATGGGAGCATATAGATAGTGAAAAGTATTGGTCCAAGCACAATACTTTTCACTATCAACTGTATATATATCAGACAGGATGAAAAATAAAATAATACCCCTCCATGTTTTTCCACCTACTTCCTAATGGGATTTAGGACACTTTTTCAGGGTCCCGTTTCCCTTTATATTTCCCTTAAACCCTAAACTCTAACCCCGAACCCTAAATTCTAATCCCTAACCCTGCCTCCTAACCCAAACCCCTAATGCTTACTTCCCTAATTGCTAATCCCAACCCCTAATGCCTAAACTTAACTCCTAACCCTAATTTTTAACCCACATCTGCTAACCTGCAACCCCTAAACCTAACCCCTAACAAAGGGGGTTACATAAGAATCTCATCCTATATTTAGCAACAAAAAAGTAGCCAAGATGGTTTATCCATTTCCATAGTAATGCATGACTCAAACCTGATCCCACTTTACCCCCTGGCTCTAACCCTGCCCTTTGTGTTTTTCCCAGTAGGGCCAGTAGAACAAAAAACAGTGATATTTGACAATCAACAGCAATTAGGTGTTGGACAGGTAAAGTAACCTTTTTTTGTTGTTTACCTTATAAATCTATGGTTGTTGCATAGATTGTTGCGGGATCTTGTGATTTTTGTGAGTGAAATTCTTCTAGAAATTGTTACAGCTGATAACATGCAGCCTGAAATAAGATTTTTTTCATATCCACTATTTCTCATCATACTTTTGAATTGTGACAAGTTAATTTACAATAAGCCATACACACTACATTAATGTGACAGACAGAGAAGATTGATGATGTGTAAAATTATCACTCAAGTCCTTGTGTGTGCTGTATTTATGAGCATCAATATGAGCTATTCTACAATTTATTGAGCACTGTGTTTATATTATGTTTGTGACTGTGTGTGTGTGTGTGTGTGTGTGTGTGAGTGACTGTGTGATCATGCATAACCTGTAAGTGTCCAGATGAGTGTAAAATGTGGCTGTTAAGGATTAAAAAAAAAAAAAGAAAAGTTTTTAGTACGCCTCACTCTGGTTTTAGTTCTGTCCCAAAGCACAATCTAATGGAGCATGACAGCTCCCTGGTTCCCCGATGACCTCTGACCCCAATCATGGTGGTGTGGGACCCTACTTTACCATATTCTATTTTCACACAGACGCACTCACACAAACACCTCAGCACATTGTTTCAACAGATTAGTGGGGATTGCCGGAAACTCTGTCAGACATGCAGCTTGTGTGCACAGCAGAATGAGTTAGAGACAACTGTTCCACTTCCTGTCTGTCACTCAGTTCCACATGGATAACTTTAACATGTTGACATTCATATCATTCATTATGTTATTACTAAATATTTATATTTAGCGTTTACGTACATGTCTGTTGACAAGGGTTAGGGGCTGTGGGCTCAGATTTCGGTGGCATTGTTAGTAGTATCACAACTCTTTCTCTTATGAATAAAATCACATTCAATCATAAACACAAACATGCTCACTCAGATACACGTAGACACACATATTTAATCCCCTGTGGTTAGTGTCAGTGGATGTCAGTTTGTGTGGCTGTGAGATGCATCTAATACTTGCGACAGAAGCCCAACCAAGCAGAAAAGAGGCCACCACCACACATATATGTACATGCACAGACACACACACACAAACACACAATTGTGTGTGACACAAATGTCTAGTGACATCTCGCTGCTGGGGGTCCTCTGGAAGCAGCTTCTTATAGGGATAGAGGGCAACACACACATACAGGCACAAGCACACACATACGCACTCATAAGTACATCATCATCATATGTATAGTATGATGTATAGTATTGTATGTTGTCTAAGATTTTTATTGACACATAAGCAGAAAAGTGTCAGTTATAAAAAAAACATACATATTTTATGATGGAATTGGCATTCCATTTTCTTCACTTCTTTTTTGTGACCAACTTTTTTTTATATATTTTTTTCCTCCCTCATGCTTTGGTGAGAGTACAGGGCAGACAACACAAAAAGAATTATCATGCAAAGAATGTACACCCCACATGAAACAAAAACTCAGTCAAGATGTATTAACATCTCTGTCCAGCATCCTGTACCCTCCTAGAATATAAAATGTGTCATACATTTGATGAGCTCACCATTAATTAAAATGAAAAATGGGATTAACTGAATTCTATCTTTGTTTGTGAAATGCATGCAAACTGCTAGGCCTACATTAAGGGTAGGGCATGAATAAGATCTGGCAATCTAATACCTTACACATTGCAGCTGTCTAACATCTAGACATGCTTAGAGGAAGAATATTTATATAAAATTGGTCCTAAAATACAGCCTTGTGGGACGCTTACTATACAATTTGCAAAGAAGGAACACTTATGACACATTCTTGCACATTGTTTCCTCAGATTCAAATAGGATTCCATCCAGGTCAATGCAATGAAGACACATTCAATTTAGAAAGTATTGGGTGTTAACCATTATGGTTAAGCCTCCTTAACTTTGGATTTGTTCAACAAAAAAATCAAAAACAAATTTCCCGTTTCTTAAAAAGTATGGCTTTTTAAAATATTATTTAATATGCAAAGTCCCATGAATCATGACAGGATTAAATACTGTAAAAAACAGAACTATCCAGTATGTCAGAAAGTCTTCATCGATCATACACATGTTCCCTAGGTCTGCACTTTGTTTTGTGAACTTATTCAAAAAAAAGGTCCTAGGTTCTAGCTTTCCCTCTGGACTAGTAATTTCAGTCCTTTCTGCCTCCACTGCCACTTTATGCCCCTCACTGTGCAGCCATCCACCTCACCCCTCACCCATGTACACCCCCATCCTGCAGCTGCATCTAAAGAAGAGGAGGTGTAGAGGGGGATGAGGTAAGTGGAGTGGGGTGTGGGACGGGGGTGGGGTGTAGGGGGGCAGAAGAAACCACCAACCCCTGTGGTGAGCGCTGCTCCATTCCCACACCACAGGTGACTGCCCTCCATCCCTCCCTCTTTTCTCTCTCTCTCCCTCTCATCGTCTAGTGTTCGCACCCTCGCCACAGTTCCTCTCTCTCTCTTCACCTTTCCTCATAAAGGAATGCTTTTGCCCAAAAAGGTTTTTTTCTTTTTTTTTATTTCAAACTTTACCATCAAAGCCACAGTAATCCAAACTACATTAAGTTAACTTATGTGGGCTAAACCACTTAAATTATGCTTTTGCTTCCTGTGCCCCTTCAAAATAAAGCATAAACTTAGAATCCTTTATCACATGTTGCAGTGTCTACCAGTAAAGTTAGAGATTATTATCTTGATTTATAAGTTTTTTTTTTTCATTAAATGTCAGAAAGTAATAAAAAACACTCATTATAGTATTCATTTCATTATCATGTTCCACAAACATTCATCAGAATAGTTGCTGATTAATTCTGTCTATCAACCAATTGGTCATTGTACCAACCTTGCAGCTTAGAAATACTTTGTGTTTTGTTTTATTAAATAACTTTTAGAGAGTATAGGACTTAAGGAAACATAACAAAATTATATTATTTTTTTTTTTTATCCTGTCATATCATCTTGTTACCCCCTTGAGTATTTCATCAACCTTGTGTGGGGGTTCAGACCCACAGATTGGGCACCATTGGCCTAAAATTATTATTTTTGTCCATAAACCACAGTAATAGTAACCAATTTTTGAGACGTTGGATTACAATTATGTAAGTATGTGTTCAAGAGCTCTTTACCTGAGCTTTAAAAGACTTAAATTGTGCTAAAATCTAAACAACAAGTCTTTTTGGTCAGGATGAACAGAACAAAGTCAGGTGTTAAAAAGAATGCACACATGTAAATTCAGTACTGGCTATTTTCATTTACTGACAAACTCAGCCCTCATCTGACCCCCTGGCTCTCAGACCTGTGTCATCTCACAGGTGATTTATTCTATCATTCCAAATTTTCAGTTTGTTAAAAATGAGTACCTTTAATTATCTTCCGTTTCTGTTTTAATTTGTGCTTTTTAAAGATAACAAAGAGTTGGGCTCCTGGGGTACCCCAATCAAAAGAATAGGGACATAGGCTAATACAGTTTGAAAAGACAGTTACTCATTAGTCATTTTTCAATTGTTGATTAATTTAACGGTCGGGAACTAATCAATTAGTTGACCAATCATTGCATCTCTGGTAGGGGATGTGTGAGAAGGTGAGCCCCCCCCCCCTTTGTTACAGAAAATAACATCCAAACTTAAATCTCTGTGACTTAATTGAATATAAGTGCAATCAGTAACAGAATAGGTCACCAGTCATTGACATGACAAATTGTTGATTAGCAAAAACACCACTTTAGAGCATTTTGTAATCATTCCAGATGGCAGAAACAGATGCTAGAGATCATTAATTCAACTTTTGAATACAACTGAATTTGCTGAATAATATATCACCTAGATTATAGATTATAGTGATTTATGTTATTCATTCATATTTTCGTCTTGATATTTGGGGCTGAATGAAGAAGTGAAGAGAAGTCCTTTTTTTCCGGGCTGCCAAATAATATCCCCTCGCCCCTATTTCTACTTCCCCACCTTCCACCTGTTTACAGCCTGAGGTCGGAGGGCAGAGGTTAGTGGGGTGTGTGAAGGGTCGTGGGGGCTCACAGGGGTCATGGTGTGTGAGGAGGTTGTCAAAAAACAGGGGTCACCCTGTAAGATAAGCATCTACTGCTACATTATGGTGCTTTTTTCTGGTTGATTAAACTTCTGCTGAACTTGATGTATGTAAGTGAGCAAGTGTTAACTGTCCTGGCTCAGACAGCTGCAAAAGCAGAGCAGGAAGCTGGTAATCAAACCCAGGCCGGTCACTCCCACACAGTCATGACAAGTTGAATCAGGCAAAAGCAACACCTGATGGCATCTGAATGTGTATCCTCTGTGTATGAAACTGTATCCTGACTACTGTACAGAGACACTGGATTTTAATGTCATGTCATGCTGTGGAAATGATGCTACAGATGCAAATGTGTAATGACAAATCAATTCTATTCAATTTGATCAGTTTTCTTCAAAATGTGTATTTCTTTAGATTGAAAGAAATTTCCCAATAATGATGTTCCCAATAATGATAAAGTGACAACAATAAGTTTAATGAATAATTTGATAGATACATTTCACAATGCATTTATTGCACAAGGTATTGCAAAAAAATCTATTCTGTGCTTGACAAATATGTATTTATCTCTAATTAGGGCTGTCTCTCCCTCCCCCCCTCTCTTATTTGGGCCAAAACATGAGATCACCTGGCAGTGAGACATGAGGGTTCAAGTTCCACAACCCCTATCATACAGTGTGTTTGTGTGTGTGTGTGTGTGTTTGTGTGTGTGTTTGTGTGTGTGTGTGTGTGTGTGTGTGTGTGTGTGCGTGTGTGTGTGCATGTGTGTGTGTGTGTGTGCCTGTATTATCACACTTCATCTCCTATTTGGGTTTCAGTAGGTTACACACGGCTGCTGAGAGGCAGCTGTATGATTACCATTCATTGTGCTACAATGAGCTCATCTGATTTCGTACACACACAGTCACACACACACACACACACACACACACACACACGCACATATTTCCATGCACTAAATCAAGTATAAACATAGGCGATGCATGCACACGCACACACACACACACACGCACACACACACACACACACAAACTCAACTGCATTTGTATGAATGCACTAAAATAAACGTAAGTGTTAAGTGTTGTTAAAACTCCTTATCAACCAAACCTCTTTTTCCTGCTTTTTGAGCTTCAATGTAGTTATACTATGTTTACCTGATTAAGAACAGGAAGAAACAAAATGTCTTTTACCTATTAGTCTGTAGTACGGAAACCTCAATACTATGCGTGGGACCCCTGCTGTGTCTTCAATTCACTACACAGACACCACAAACCACACTGAAAAAACACAAAATTTCCCTTGTGAGTCTTGTACTAAAATAACAAAGAATCTAATAATCAATAATTTGACTAATATCTCTGTCCTCCTTCTACAGCAGCCAGTGTGGCCTTTGCTCTACCTAACTGTAGTGACTCGTAATGAAAGCTGTTTAACCGCAGCGCCGACTGCAAATCACTCAGGATTAGAGAATTAGCTTAATGCCTGAAATGTGAAAATGTAAATTTATTGGCCAGAATCTGCTGCTGCTATAATTAATTTGCAAATTTAATTCACTTTAATTAATCGTAATTTGTAATTTTTCTTTGTACCTAATAACATTCATTACTTCTTCAGCGAATGGAGTTCAGCTTTTGATTTTGACAAGCCACATTGGAGGCTTTTGAAAATGTTATTTTACATAAACAGTTATTTGAAACTGAAACAGATACTTGTACTGTTGTAATATATATGAGGTTAAGCAACATGTCCAATATGTCTGTGGCAAACCTATCGAATTTGACTAAAGCTGACTTATATCACTATAAATTACATGTGTATTTAATTACATGTGTCAGTTCTCTGACAGCTTTTATTTGTTATTTTTCAGACGCAGATGTGACACAGCAGATAATATAAGAAGCTTAAAGCTCACTTGACTTGTCTATGATTGTTAACAGCAACAAATAGAGATGACTTCTCACATGGTTTCATTTCAATGTGTTCCAATGAACCAATAGTTCACCAAAAAAAAAAAATATATATATATATATAAACAATTGAGAAAAAGAACCCCCTCACATTTATCTGCTAACCCTTTAGAGGGGCTCGATCCCTAGGTTGGGAACCAGTGTACTAAATTATCTAAGTGTATATAAAGTAGTTAAAGTAGCTGTAGCTTTACACTTTACTGCAGTACAGTACTTAACTACATCGACTCATACCTTAAATACATCCACTTATAATACTTATGTACTTTATTGCAATACATAACTACATCAACTCATAATGCTTATGAACTTTTACTGCAAAAATGTAAATACATCAACCTCATAATATCTACATTTACTTAAGAAGGATTTTTCATGCAGGCCTTCCACCACTGATGTTACGCTATGACATTCCATTGGATTTCATGTTGTAACACTTGAATTATTGCATCAAAATGAAACCTGCAATGACCAATACAACTGCGTTTTATTGATAGCATTTTAATCTTGAATTAAGAAAACTGTATACTTCGCAGTGACCCACATAATCAAAAAAACGCCAGATGTCATTTTCAAAAGGCTAACTTACGTACATTACACAAACGCACCGTTACAAAACTGTGAAAGTTTATTAAAGTCACTTGAACCGAGTCATGCACTAAAACAAATGAAAATTTCTGTCAGAGTCTGAAACCAGAAACCAGGTGAGGTCTGTGTGAGGTGGGGCTTATAGCCTACGGCATTATGCCCTACATATTATGTTACCACGGCGACTACAGTCCACCTATGTTTCTAGCAGCCACCCACTAAACCCTGTTTGACCTGATAATTACCAGACCACTTAAACACACACACACACACACACACACACACACACACACACACACACACACACACACACACACACACACACACACACACACACACACAAAGACCTATGCAGGTGATAACTAGATAAACAGATGTTAGACAGGTTATCAGGTAGACAGGCCAGTAGGCGAATGGCTGCTTAGTAGACAGACAGGTAGTTATGAGAGTAGTGAGCCACACAAGTGAGACAGGACGAAACATGTGCTGCACTCCTTATTTCATTGTTTTTCTGGAAAAAAATGAAGATGACATGGACATGGAAATCCTCCCCATCCTGCTTCAACGACTATCGTCCTGTGGCACTGACACCCATTAGCATGAAGTGCTTTGAATGACTAGTCCTGTCACACATAAAATCCATCCTGCCCCCCAGCCTGGACCCTTACCAGTTCGCTGACAGGGCAAAGCGATCCACAGACGATGCAATTAGCTCTGCCCTCCACCCAGCACTCACCCACCTGGACAAGAAAGACTTATATGTGAGAATGCTGTTCTTAGACTTCAGCTCAGCATTCAACACCATAATACCACAACAACTCATCTGCAAACTGGACAAACTGGGCCTCAGCACCTCACTCTGCAAATGGCTGCTGGATTTTCTCAGCCAGAGGCCTCAAGCGGTTGCGTGTTGGCAACAACATCTCAGACAGGATCATCCTGAGCACAGGGGCCCCACAAGGCTGTGTGCTCAGCCCCCTCCTCTTCACCCTCCTGACACATGACTGCACACCAACCCACAGCTCCAACCACCTTGTGAAGTTTGCAGACGACACAACACTGGTGGGCCTCATCACCAACGGCGACCAGACTCACTACAGGAAAGAGGTAGAGCTTCTGACCAGATGGTGCAAAGACAACAACCTCCTGCTAAACATCAGCAAGACCAAAGAGATTGTTGTCAGCTTCCAGAGAGGTCACACCCAACACCCCCCTTTGACCATCGACGGTGCTGCAGTGGAGAGGGTGAGCAGCACCAAGTTCCTGGGGATGCACATCAGTGATGACCTCTCCTGGACCACCAACACCGCATCACTGGCCACGAAAGCACAGCAGCGTCTTGCAAGATCTTTACACCACCCGCCTCAACCACAAAGCGATCACAATTGCCACGGACACAAGTCACCCTGCCCACAGTCTGTTCAGCCTCCTGCCCTCTGGAAAGAGGTACAGACGCCTCCGCTCCCACACCACCAAACTCACGAACAATTTCTTCCACCAGGCCGTGAGAGTGCTGAACTCTCTCCCCTCCCCAACCACGGGACTGCTGAACTCTCTCCCCTCCTCCCTCTCACCCCCAGCCCCAGCCAGAAGGAACACCAGGCTGGCAAACCAAGTCTAGGTCACTGGACTGTCTCCCCCCCACCCAACCACCTAAATTGACTCTGCACATGCAAAAATTTGCACACACTTGCTGCTGGTATATTTATATTTATATATATTGTTATTGCACTAGTCATTACATTACAACAACTACCTCATAATGCACATAACTGGGACAATCAGTACTGTCTTGTTTTGTCTTGTTGAACTTGTCCTTCCACTCCCTAATACTTATATATTGTCTTTGGGTACTCATGTCTTGTCCTGTCATACGTGTTTGTTTGTTTCTAGTTTTACCTTAGCACTTTACCATTGTAGTTTAGGATTGTCTTGTCTTGCGCACCTGCACTTTGATGTTGTTGTACATATAAAACGCATAGGATAGTGAGAAACGAAATTTTGATTCCTTTGTATGTCAAGTACATGTGAAGAAATTGACAATAAAATTGACTTTGACTTTTGACTTTGACAGACATGCAGCCAAACAGACAGAAACAGAGAGGTTAAACACAGACAAGTAGAATTCGGACACATTAGAGAGAGAGAGAGAAATACGGAATATATCAGGATATCAGACAGAAACAGAGACCGAAAGGCTGTTGGACATGTTGGTCAGACAGACAGGTAGGAAAAACGTACACAGATAAACAGGTACAAAGTTGGAGATATATAAATATATATATATTTTTTGTTTATAGGGAGAGAGGTTAGTCCCAGACGGACAGACAGACAGTTGCGGAGACGCATCTATGTGCGTTTGTGTGTGTGTGTGTGTGTGTGTGTCCAACAGAGCAACAATACAAGATATGAGAGCCAGCTTGCATATCTGTGTTTTTGTATATGCAAGCACTTGTATTTTCACTTTCCCCTCCCCTCCACACCCCGTCTCTTCCTCTTCCCTGCTGCACACATGCAAGTGCACACACACCTGTGTGAGTGTTTACAGGTGTATTTGATTTGGTTTGGTTTGGTTGGAAAGGAGGAGGGAGGGAGGGATTGGAATTTGCTGTATTATCGCCCTGAGAAACCTCTGATCTCTAAATGCACTCGCTAAAACCCTGCTGCTTGGAGGAGGGTTTACATGGATGCCACACCCCCCCCACACACACACACATGCCAACAGATGTGTTATACCCAATGTGAACATTGATTTGCTTGCACAGTGTGCTAAACAGCATGGGCGGGTTTGGTGCGTGTGTGTGTGTGTGTGTGTGTGTGTGTGTGTGTGTGTGTGTGTGCCTCTGTCTGCTGAGGTCCGCTGATGAGAAATTCTTAAAAGATTCCTCTTATTGTAGCTGCACTGGGTCTAATCCTGCTGCTGACAGAGCCTCATCCCTATCACTTCCTCATGTACACACACACACACACACACACACACATACACACACACACACACACACTGGCAGCTGGTCCAGGCTTGACACAAAAGGCTCATCTTTAATTGGCAGGTTATACTTATGTGAAGTTGTAGAATTCCTGTGACACTGACTTTTTTCAGTTTGTATGTTCAAGGTACATCAGATTAGTGCGAAATTCTGGGAAAGAAATTGGTCAAGCTGTTTAATTTTAGGTTTAGTTTACTTAAAAAAACATAAGGATGTTGTTCCGTGTTGAGAAATTTCGCATTGAAAGAACATGCTTGGTAAATACATACATACACAGTCCTGACTAGACTTTTTTCCCTGGTGATTTATTAAACATCCAGGCCAGCATGGAGGAGCTCTGTCCTTCTCAGAACTACAGATAACGTTACACTTTGTCTGGCCCACTCTGTCTGGTCATTACATTATTGTATCAGTCTGAGCCATCGGTTGGATGTAGTTATCTGGAAAAGTGTGCAACTGTTACCTTCCTTCTCTGTCAACACCTCAACTTAACAGCACTGTGGGTACACACCCACCCACCCACATGCAGATGGATACACACACATAAATACTGTAGATAGAATGGACATAATCAAGGGATACGCATTCACACATACACTGGAGCTTAAGACACATCCGCGTTCACACTGTTATTGACCTTTACTAATGCTACTATTTTACAAGTATGTATCAATTAAAGTGTTAAATCAGACTTTTTTTAATATTATGATTTTAAATTGGTTTTGATTTGAAACGTTTTTTTTGTGTTTGTTGTTGTGACTTGTATTGTTTGTTTTATAACCAAAAAAATCACTGAAATCTGAGTTAATTTCTCTAACTAACACACAGTCCATATATTAGAGCAGGGAGAAGATGCAGTGAGTCAGCAATAATTTTACACACAGAAGCTATATAAAAGTAAAATGCTTTTCACTGAGTGAAGTTTTCATGCCATTGGGAAATCCTTGCTTTCAGTTCCTCAGGCCTATATCATCCTTCAAGTACCCATCAGTCAAATTTTACCAGATCACCCAATACCAGAAGAAAGCAGGATTCTCTTCTGCACCTCAAATACTATAAGTAAAGACAGGCAAAAAGAAATATTTTTTTTCTAGAGAAGTTAGTTCTGAGAAGGAAAAAATATATATCTTGTTAGAGATCTAACAACTTCAAATAAAACCCAGGAAAAGCCTAAAATATGAAAAAAAAAATCTCATCGCTTCCAACATCTGCCCATCCTGTCTCCTGTTTCCACAATGAAGGTCACAGAGGAGAAATACAAGACACACATAGTGGTCCGTATCAACATTAATATGAACATTAAAAATGCATGAAAATTGTTTCAAATTTCAATTAATTATATGTTATTAAGTAATTTTATTAGATTTATTGGCCAATGAAACACTTGGTTTATTGATTCCAGAAATGACTGTAAAAACAATGAATAACCCTGGATGATGACTCTGCTGAACCACTTATAGCATCACCATTGCTGTTTTTTTTATTTTCATGTGAATACTGGCATTCTGGAAAATAAAAGTTTATTTATCAAAAGGTTGATTTTTTCTTTTTTTGACCCAACACCTACCATATAGTGTTTAGGCAATGTTACAAATGCTATGTGGATTATGATCATGCGTGATTCATCAATTCTGCTCAGCTGAGCGATTGATAGAGAAATAAGTAAAGAGTGAAGAAGAGAAATAATGTTCCACTATGTAACGTTCCTAAATTTAAAAAAAGTGACCAAATGGGATTATATATTCTGTTATGTTGTGTAGATTCAAGTAGCACTGCTGCCTCACACAGCAGAAGGCAGAAGGGCAAATCTTTGGTCTGGTGTATCCTGCCTCTCTTCTGTAATGTGCTGAGATTGGCGGCAGCAAAGGCCTGCAACTCTTTCTATACCATGGGGAATCAGTAGGTATAGAAAACGCCTGACTGACTTTCATTTCATTGTCCCAAATATTTACACCTTTCAAACCTTGATTGATTCATAGTTTTAGTTTTAATTTTAACCTAAAGGGATATCCCATGGCTGCTCAATGTTACTTATGCACAGACATCCGTGCTTTGTTTCATATCATTCAATATCATGTAATCATGTAATATTTCATTTATTTTTTCCAACTTCCAAATTTTAATAACAAAGGGAACCAAACCAAACCAAAATAATTTATATGGTGTAGAGTATTGATTTTTCTAGTATTGTTCTGCTCAAAGTGCCGATATGTACTTAATAGCTGAACAATATAATCGGTCTATTTCAATAATTTGTGAATGATTTTAATTCTGAGAAATTAGTTGTTTTATCCATTTGTGCCAATAACTGAATACTACATTATCCTACTCTTTAGTCAATGGATTCCCAGGTTTTCGAATATCAGAGAAACAAGCTGAACAAACTTTACCATTTGGTGAATAGTGTTGGAGAATCACAGATTTTTAACATGAACCTGCTTTGTTCAATGTTTTCACCTTTAATCAAGGGGTTACGTTTTGTAGAAAGAAACTGCACCCAGTAAAAAAAATTAAAGCTGTAGTAAACACACCTGATTCTACTATTTACTGCTACTCTGCACCTTCATTAGTAGAATCAGGTGTGTTACTGCCTGCAGCCACACCGGCCCTACAGGACCGGAATTGCCCACCCCTGATCTAAATGAACAGTCACTGATGGGAAGGAAAGGTTGAATAGAATTATCTGTGCACTCTACATCATAATCCACATACAGAAATGTGTTGTCACAAGTCTTCTGAGCTGCTCTTCAGTCTGCTTTGTGGCTTTTAGTTGTACACACTCTTGACTATATTTTGCAGAGAGAAAAGGGCATGAAGGTTAAAGGCTGCACAGCTTCGGAGTAGCATCTTCACACACAGACACACACACACACACACACACACACACACACACACACACACACACACACACACACACAGAGAAACTATTTACAGAACAGAAGATTGCTGTAAATACCCCTTTAATCAGCCTAATGAAAACACAAGCAGAACACAACCACAATCTGAACCAAAATATGGATTATGGAGGAACTACCCTGAGGTTCTCTCACTCGCTCTCTCTCTGGTGTTTAATATTGGGTTGTTCAGTCAGTGAGAGTGAGAGTTCACACACACAGCTGTAATTAGCAGCTTAGGCAGACAGCCAGCTCAGTAAATGCACCACGATATGTGCATGTGTGTCTGTCTGTATGTGTGTTTGTGAGTGCGCCAACGTTGATATGTGCAAGGTATCTTAATCTTGCAAGCTCACAGGTGTGCGTAGTTGTGCATACCTGTGTGTGTGTGTGTGTGTGTGTGTGTGTGTGTGTGTGTGTGTGTGTGTGAGAGAGGGGTGAGTCATACAGTTGCGTGGGTGTTGTGTTTGTCTTACCTGTTTGCTGATGGAGAGCTGAGGTGCTTGGAGACGGGCTGTGACGTGTATGTGTTGTGTGTGTATGGGCAGAGTGATTGCTCTGTAACACCTGGTATTAGCGCCAGTAATCCTCACACCACATCATACTCACGCACTAAGGCACTAGTCCTATGCAGATCACATTCAGCTTCCCCTCCATCCTGCTCTGTGTTTCATAACTCACTCTTGAGGTTGGCAAATATGCCAGCAGAGAGAGAGAGAGAGAGAGAGAGAGAGAGAGAGAGAGATAACCAGTCCCTTGGTAGCCATGTTAGTCAGTGGTGGTGGAAAAAGTATGTGAGAGGCCACATTTTCCCAGTTTAATATTAAATCCTATTCTGGCCGAATGGCCAAGCAGTGTCAGAACTTTCTTGCCCCTCTGTTGACAGTCAGTGAAACAGAAGACAAGTCCAGGCACATTGATCCGGGGATAGATACTATTATCATCCTCTCCTGTTGGGACATCACAAGCAGAGCCATTTCTTAATGGCTTGTGTTCAGCCAAGTTTCAGAAGCATTACAGAGGAAGTCAGATTACAGCAGAATGAGCGGATGTGGACCTAAATATTTATGCACATGCTATGAAAAAAGGTTACATTTCATAGAAGGGCCCCTTTAACAGACCAGTGGCTATAATTTTGCAGTTTATAGCAGCGCAGACTTAGCATAAATATTCATAAGTATGTTTTAATAGGTGAATAATCACATGAAAATAAGAATCACCGGGCCCTTCCATTTACAAAGACAGTGCAGTGATGTCTTGAAGGCAGGTTAATGCCACACATTCAGACCGAGATGAGGCATGGCACATGGCAATGTGCTGTGTAGAGATGCACTTTACAGATGGCTAACAGGCAGGTGCACAATGCAGTGTTCACTCCACCCTAACACTAACCCAAGAAACTACAAACAATATGTAGAGTTACAGAGATACATATAATAGTTTATCCTTTAAATATGCAGGGCAGACACCCTTCCTATATTAAGGAATAGGTTAAAAACTTTCCTGTTCGATGAAGCGTATAGTTAGGGCCGGCCCTGGCTGGCCTAGTTATAGTTATACTCATGAGATGCTCTGGGCTTCTTTTTCTTCTCCTATCTGTGATACTGATGACCCACTATTAAATCTGCTGTGGTTCCGGAGTCCTGCCCTGTGTTTTCTCATTCACAGAGCATGCTGCAGTACAGCCACGGATCTATGGATGTTGGAGGGTCTGATGCTGTCCTGGTAAAACCTGGAAGCTGTGATGGATCCTGCTCCTCATCCTCCATTTATACCAACATTCATTACATTTCTGTTTCTCTGTTTGTGATATCCAAATTTCTCTGTAATGTTTCCACCTGCACACATCATCTATTGCACGCCTGTCTGTCCTGGAAGAGGGATCCCTCCTCTGTTACTCTTCCTGAGGGTTCTTCTGTTTTTTTTTCCCCTGTTAAAGGTTTTTTTTATAGAGTTTTACCTTGTACGATGTGAGGGTCTAAGGACAGGGGATGTTGTGTTGTTTGTTGTACAAACTGTAAAGCCCTTTGGGGCAAATCTGTGATTTGTGATTCTGGCCTATACAAATAAATTGAATTGAATTGAAATATATCATAATCAAGGTGTGAGTGATGTGTGCCATGCTTTCTGGTTTCAGAGCTCTGTAAACCTTTTTTCACTTTATCATAAACACATTTAGGACAGCAGTGTTACTCACGAGTCAGAGAACAGGAAAATAAGGGAAATAAATCATTAACAAGTCACCACCAAGTTTTAAGAACCAAAAATCTTAGTAGACTCTCAGCTTCTGTCTGCAGCTCTAGATTGAGTCATCAGGTAATCATTGGTCTTATTAATCTGAGAGCAAAAAAATGAACACAGATATATAAAGGACTCTCTATATATTTATATTATTACATGAACCATTGTTTCCTTAAGCAGTATTTCAACAAGCGATTTGTTAAAAGGTGGATCAGATACTATTTACATGATATTGTTTGTGTTCTTTAAGTTAATGTAAATATGCAATCTTTAACAAATTTTATATGTAGTTGAAGTAGGATTACTGTACAAGGCAGCAGAAAATAACCTACTAGAAAAGTCTAATATTTTGTATTATGTATCACAGCTTATGTTCAGTTTGCCCCAGTTGTCATTAAATATTTAAGAGGCCTATCCTGCTTCTTGTGATTTTCTGTCATTTATATATTTAAAAAATCAATAAACTTGGTCAAAGTTCAAAACCTCAGGTGAACATAATAAAGAAATAATAAATGCTCCCTGAAAGTCAAAACTCCTGCATGGCCTCAATGTGTGACCTTGACTCCCTCATCAAAATGATGTCAGATTCATGAGCCAACATATTTCAGATCAGATTTGGATTTATAGAGCTTTATAAGATAAATAAATAATGAGTTTTGATTGTATTTTTAAATCCTTATAGAAGAGGAAGAGAAGTAGCAGTGATAAAATAGACAATATGATCCCTGGTAAAGAACAGTAATTGGATATCCTCTGCAGCAGAATAGACTCTGGCATCAGGTGAGTGGGGCCAACTTTCAATAAGTGAAAAGCTATGCCCTCATTCCTGTGTTCTACTGGTCCTATGTTCCCCACTTCGTTTGGGGTTAGGCTCTGGATCAGAGGGGTCATGGCTAGGGTTAGGGCCTAACCATAGCCATAAGGGTT
Organism: Eupleurogrammus muticus; assembly: GCA_036785175.1. Classification (NCBI taxonomy): domain Eukaryota; kingdom Metazoa; phylum Chordata; class Actinopteri; order Scombriformes; family Trichiuridae; genus Eupleurogrammus; species Eupleurogrammus muticus. The sequence continues at coordinate 27,945,068 of JAYKQN010000006.1, read as the reverse complement.
AGGGTTAGTGGATGGGGGTGAGGTTTCGGGGGTAAGGTTAAGGGGTTAGAGTTAAAATAGAGTTTAGGATTGATTTTATAGTTAGGCTGGAACATAGGAACCTTTTTCTAAGACATCTACAAAAGAAAAGCAGTGAGCGTAGGACATAGATATGCTCCCAAAAGCTATTGTGTTTATTTTGAATTTTTGTTTTGCTTGTATCACTTCAGGGAACTCAGATACTGTTGAAATAGAAAGTGAGAGAATCACCAGTCTGGCAGGAGGCCGATCAGGAAGGAAGGGGACAGATTAGGCAGCCTAATTTCAAATGTCAGTCACAAAGATGTCAGATAATTCATTTATAATTACCCAAACTACACACCTCTCATAGTTTGCTATGAGTGAAGTTTTTACTGGAGTGAAAGAGATGACATGGAGGTCTGTAACTGAATTCAGAACACCTCGCACCAGGGACCAAACAGGCAGTCCCACACGTCGCGTTGCCTGTCCCGCACATAAACATGTCCGGGAGAAACTTCCCCCCTGTCCGTCAGGCCACCCCTTATAAACAGGTGAGAAGGGGAGGGCCATCACCTTCTCACACCCACCTTTTGTTTACCACGACATTCTACTGTTTAGCATTAGCTCAGTACAAAGCCTGGAAAGAGGAGTAAACACTTCAGCTGAGCCCTAAAGTGAAAACGTGTAGAACGCTCTGATGGCCAACTCTGCCATGCTGACCATGATTTGTTCCAGTTCCTACTCACTATCAGAAGATTCCCAACAAATGTGCTGACAGTGTAAGTCACTAAAATCAGTCTGCACAGTCCTTGTTAATAGCAAACCATGGGTCTTCAGTTGTCTGAACTAATCAAACAAAGTAAATATATTCCACAGATTTGTTTAGGAAATAAATAAATCTATACTTTAAGTGGGCAGTTCCCAACCTTAGGTTCAAGACCCCCACAAAAGATCATAAGCCTAATCAAAACAGTCATAAGAAGACAGGTAAGGATTCAGAAATGTTTTTCTAATTTCTGGCTATTTCTTGTAGATTTCTATATATTTTACTTCCTTAAGCCTCCTAAGGTTATTCCACCAAAATAAATAAACATTTCTAGATCTGGAAGGTTGGTGGATTTATCTATTAATCGATCTGCAGAAGATTCATCAATTTCGATAATTGAATAATCATCCTAGCAATTTAAGTAAAAAATGTAACAACAGCTCGTTCCTTCTCAGATTTATTGTTTTTCTTTGTGAATTATTACGATAAACTAAATATATTTGCATTTTTATCTGTTAATCAGACACAAGCAGACATTTTAAATTTAGAATGTGTGGAACTGTAACAAATATTTTTTCACTATTTTGTTGACAAAATTATTAACTTATGAATGAGAATGGGGGGGGGGGGTCCCAGGTAGACTTTGCTTTGGTCCTTTAAGGGCTCACAGGAAAAAAAAGAGGTTGGGCACCACTACTGCAAATGATCAGTTGAGGGTCATCAGAGAAGACATTTAATATGAGTAGATCATATTCTGTTGTGACTGGGAAGAAAAACCTGATCACAATATCCTATGTTGGAGAAAACAGCTAAACACCCTTCAAACTGTGTGTTAACTCCACCTGCGTGTCTGCAGAAGTCTATCTGACATTTGGTCTACATCTTTGTGCATCAATCCATCTTTTAGTCTGACTCTTCCTGTCAGTTCTGTCAGTGTGCCCTGCCCTCGTGCACTGGATTTGCTCTTTCAATAATTGATAGAGGAGGTATTTTGTAAAGCTAAAGGTTGCCAATCCTCGGTGTCAAATTCAAAATTAGTTTCTCCTGTATTATTAAAAGGCCAAGGACAACAGGATAATATGAGGAACTAGAAGATAGATAGATAGATAGATAGATAGATAGATAGATAGATAGATAGATAGATAGATAGATAGATAGATAGATAGATAGATAGATAGATAGATAGATAGATAGATAGATAGATAGATAGATAGATAGATAGATGTGTCAAGCAGTATTATGTGACCTCTGAGGTGAAAAAGATGTGGATGCACTCCAGGTGTTTTGCAGTAAGATGACAATGTCATTATGAGATTGAAAATATCCAGCGATCCCAAGCTGCAGGACTTTAATAATGTAGAGAGACGGAAGAAAAATGAACAATGAACAGACAGATTTCACCCACATAACCTGGTAAATAAAAAAAATGTAAGACACTTAATCAACATGTCTGACGTTCATCTACTAGAAAGCTATTATCGGTGACCTTAGAAGAGTAGACATATAACACTCTGTTGCACTTAAATTTGCTTCCGTAAACACATCTGGACACCCACCCTTCTCACTATTTTGGGTACCCAAATAAATTGTAATGTTTAAGGTGTATATGCAACTTTTCAAGGTGGCAGATTAGCTATGGCTGTCAGTTATAAATTCTGGTAAAATATTGGCGGTTTTACATCAATCATGCAGGAATCATTTCGAAACCCATTTTACCTCAGCTTGAGATGTGTGACTGAAATCAGAAAAATCAGAAAGAGTGAGATAGCTAAAGCTAATCAGTAGCTAAAGCTAAAGAGTAGATAAAGCTAAAGAGTAGCTAAATAAATAAAGTACCTTAAACACATAGCAGAACAAAATATTCTTTATTTTATGAAGTTTCTATGCTGACATTGAAACCTACTAAATGGATATTAGATAGATTCCACTTTAAAAAAGTTACTACTTATATCTGTGAAATTAAAAAATGAGAATACTGTATCTGTAAAATGCTAACACCCAAGAAGGCTAAAGGCTAAAAACAACAACAAAATAATGAACACTAATACCAAAGCTGAATATAAAAACAATAGATTATCCTACCAATCCAATAATCCAGGTAAAAGATGTCTTCATGCATTTGTAACATTTTAATTCAATTCAGTCTTCATTTCTATATACCGTAGTGAAGGTAGCGGAAGTAGCGGAAGGTGTGGTCATGAAAGCACAGGACATTATTTTCATAGAAAACTGTTATGATAAATTGATTAGTGGATACATTTACTTTTAAATGTAATTACTTTAAACTTTTTTTTGATACTCATTTACTAACTGAAATTTCAAAAACTGAAATGAGTTTTTTGAAGTGTTACATATAGAAAACCTTTACTCTTTTGTCTAGTGTTCGTTTTGGCACCAACTTTAGATTTAATTTAAGCCTTTTGACAATATGTTTTAAGACAGGTTTTAAGTACTATGTTATAAATCATTTTTTCCAGATCACAGAGATAAAATAAACACAGTTGCCAGAAAGATTTTGTGATTTGTTGATGCTGGAGTGCACCTGTGAGCCTTGTTTAAGGAGCTCCAGCTGGCTTCGTGCTAGAAAGCTGGCCATTGTAGTTCAAGTTATGCAGACAAGATGGTCTGAGTGACCGTTAGACAAGACTGAGATATCAGAGACCATGAAGACTCCCTCAGGGATAAAACTGAGAAGAGAGGGAGGACTAGACCAAAGTAAGGTAATGGTGGGAGACAGAGTGGTGCACAGAACAAAGGGCTTCATAGCTGTCATTCGTCTTCTTTTTTTTTTGGTAGTTCTATCCATTCTTTTGTCTGAGAGAAAAACTGTAAGAGCCAGGAGGCCCTGGGCAGCAGCTGGCAGGTAGGACAAGAGGGAGGGAGGGAAAGAGAGTTAGAAAGGAGATAAGTGTTGGAGGGAGGGACACACTGATACTGAAGGTAAAGTGAGTAGAGAGAGGACAGAGGAAAGGACACGGACGGTTTGATCACACACTTGAGTTACAGCTTTATCCACATTTCTGTTGATACATGTTTGTTTCATTTGTTTCTATTTTTTAAAAGAATGTGAAATAAATGATAGCGGATAGTTGTCAGAGCACGGACATGGACATTAATGGTGAAAAGGATGTATGAAAAGTGAACATCTGTGCTAACGTGTCAAGGATACTTTTCAGAGTTATAAATCTCGTCTTGCGCACCTGCACTTTGATGTTGTTGTACATGTAAACGCATAGGATAGTGAGAAACGAAATTTCGATTCCCTTGTATGTCAAGTACATGTGTAGATATTGACAATAAAATTGACTTTGACTTTGACTTTGACTTTGAAAGAGTGCACTGAAAGAAAATCCAGAAAGACACAGAGAGAGAGAGAGAGAGAGAGAGAGAGAGAGAGAGAGAGAGAGAGATGGAGAGAGGGTCACTTTGTTCTTTGCTGTCTTGATTAAGCGATCTGTCAACTGACCAGATTAAACATGGAATTCTAGTATCTTGTCAAGCTTTCTTTGGACAGTTTGATCTATTTTATGCAGTTACAGTTACAATATACAAACAACTATTCACTTTATAGTATATTAATTTGCCTTTTTTCTGTTAAACAGGATATCAACTTGAGATGTTCCAAGGCTGTTTTAAGGATCTTACAATCAATGAACAATCCTCATCTCCTAGATGAATGAGAGATACTACTCCCATTTACTTGATTAAAAGAAATCAGTGCTGTTTAGAAACAGATACAGAAATACCTGAGGGATCGATGACTTAGCAATAATGAATAAATACCATATAAATCTCTGTCCTCGAGATACAAAGAGGCAATTTCTCTGACTATTCTCTGATGAAAAAGCCTGTAACAGTACCTTTTTAGAATTTTAGAAGCTAAAACCAGAAATAGGAACAACAAATAATCAAATCAACCCTCAAGTAACATTATTTATAAAATATAGATCATAAATCACAGGATTAGGGATTTAAACTATTTGATGTGAGATGGAACATAGTAATATACTCCCAAACTAAAGTCTTATATAATACAATATATAAAATAAAATAAAATAAAATAAAATAAAATTAAATTAAATTAAATTAAATTAAATTAAATTAAATTAAATTAAATTAAATTAAATTAAATTAAATTAAATTAAATTAAATTATTTTCTTTCTTGTTTATGGTTTATAGAATACTTTATATTCATAATTTTAGGTTTGGGCTGTTGCATGGTGTAGAAGGATCTGGCTGCAAATAAATACACATAAGAATGAAAATATAAATGCTGTATGTAAACAAATGCAAATTAATGTAACTCAGACTTTGATAGCTGAAACGCTATTGTCACGTTGTCTGAGTGATTACAGTGTGTTTTGCCTTTCATTTGGACTCCTGGCTGTTACTGTACACACAATTAAATCTGTATTTATTTTTTAGTGCAGTTGCTCATAACTTATTTTTCAATATAAAGGGAACTGTTTGCGTTGACTGATATTCCTCACATAGTTTGCGTGTTATGGAGAGGCCTGGTCCCTCAATTCTTCAGCTCAAGTGAAATTTTTTATGTACAAAGGAATTTAGAAAGCTCCCATATTGTCGAAAGTTTTTCTTTTAGATGATAAGAAGATATGACCTTCTAAATGACTAATAACTATGCAATTCAGAATATTTTTCTCCTTTTTTCTTTTCCTAAATTTCTCATAAATTTTCTTTTAATTTTTCATTAAAGGTCCTGTATTATGTAAACTGATATTTGAAAATCATCTGATTTGATTATAAAAAGGTCTATAAAAATGGCTATAAATACTGTCAAAAAGTGGTTGCAAAACAATTTCAAATAAAACCCAGGAAAAGCATTATTATATGTATGTTAATAACTGTTGAAGCAGTTCAGTGTGAAGATTTCTGGCAGGGAACATAATATGAGTTAAATAAAAGCACCTGCAAACTGAGCCAATAGCCTGCCGGACAATACACACGCACGTGAGCATGCACGTATAAATGTACTGTACGGCCCAGGACAACTAAATCTGCCTGTGTCGGCTGTTGGGAGACAGTTTTAGTGTAGAAACAACAGATGTTATATTGGCTTTGACTCTTCTCAATAGGAGGAATATTTATTCACCACACAAAACATTAAAGAGACAGAGTCAGAGGGAGTGCATGAGACACACAAACAAGTGCCTCCACACACAAGCACACACACATACATACAATCACACACTGTACACACAATTCAGGCAGGGCGAGATGCAAATGCTAAATACTCATACAAAGATATGTAAGTAAATCATACAGTTCAGTTACCCCCAGTGTTCACATAAACTGGGAAGAGATACATGCATAGTAATAAGAGCACATACTGTACATAAACACACACACACACACACACACACACACACACACACACACACACACACACACACACAAGCTTGTCTGTAAACAAACAGGGTGCTCAGTCTGTCTCCGAGCAGGTCAACTATAGCTTAATGTCTCATGCATACAGCTCACCGTGTGTATGTGTGTGTGTGTGTGTGTGTGTGTGTGTGTGTGTATGTGTGTGTGTTTGCTGATGCCAAGGCCAGGGTCTATTCACTTACACCAAGCAGCCTCTAACACTCAATCACCCATTTATCTTGGCCTGTCGCTCTCCAGACACACACACGCATGCTCACACATGCACACACACCACTCTACCCAGGCAGATGGTTGTGCCACCCCTGCCAAAGCATTGTGTCAACACACTCACACATAAAGAACTAAAGGGGAGGGGACCGTCTGTTTAAGCTGCCTCTTCTTGTCACATAGAGATTGGCATGCTCCGTGCCCACCATCAATCCATCATCCTCTTGCTCTCTCCCTGCAAGGAGTCACTCTCATGCCCACCTGTTACAGTCAAAAAAGATTAATTAAATACCATGCTGGAAACAACAGAAAACCCAACCAAAAAGATAAAGAAAAGCATCTTAAATTAAATAAATATATAAACAGCACTAAGCATAATATATGATTCTCATAGTTAAAATATGCATCTTATACAAGTAAACAGTTGACCTTTTCGGCTTCTTGCCTGCTTTTCAGCTTCTTGCCTGCTTCATCAAGAATTTAAGAGAATTAACCCACCTGCATTTTTTTTTTGTATGGTGGCTGTTACATTTTTGAGATTGTTATGTTAAAATCTGCAGTGTGCAGTTTGTGTTATGTATATATTACTTTTATGGGAGTGTTTTTTTCTATGAACAAAATGTTTTATTGTATTTCAAATGTCGAGGTTTGGGGGTCATATGTTGAATTGAGAAAAGAAACAAGACAATTGCTGTTTATTGATGTGCTGGTGAAAAATACACAATACATGAAGAACAACAAAACGTGTTCTGCAGGTAGACTTCACTACAATGAATGTTGTCCCTGGTCCAAGAGATTTTCCTCAATGAGAAGTTCCAGGCTTGTACTGATCGACACTTGTATGTTCAAAAATGACAATTGTGACAATTCTATGGATCCAGATTGATTTCATACACATATCTGGAATAAATCAGTTATTTTTTTTTTTTTTCTGATTATTATAAAGAAGGAAAAAAAAGTTAAGTGACATAAAAATGTCAAGAAAAGCTGTGGACAGAAAATGTGTAAATATGTTGAAGGTTAGGCATTTTACATGTATATGACAGTTTGTAGTAACTTGTAATTTTGCCTGGAATCTCTTAGGACGTGATGTAGGATTTTTGTATGGTTGTGAAGTAACTTTTGTAGGAGTTTTTTTTTTTTACATTAATTGATCTAAAAATGATTGTTTGGATGGACTGTCTAAACGATGTATGCAAACTTTGAGGCAGATGTTTCAGATATGAATTGGCAGTGAGGATGCTTGCAGAATCAGCACTTTGGACAGCGATCACTATCGTCTTTAAGAGCAGTTGGCCTATTAAATATGGAATACACCATGTTCATTCATTTACTTTTACCATGTTGCCCACAGATTTGATATTTCCCTCCGAGAGATCCAGAGACAAACAGAGCAGCAGGTTCCAGAGGCCTCCATCACTCCTACATGTCACAGAGGGAGGACTAGAGCAGACAGACGGAAGAGAGAAGGGTGGATCGGTGTGAGGCCTCTCGCAGCTGTTGTGATGCTTTACCCTCAGGCACACACACACACACACACACACACAAGGCAGGATCATGCCTTATGGCTACCACTTAACTGACCGTTTTAACAAAGAAAGTGACAACTAATCTTATTGGATAAAACAGATCACTGTGAACGGCAGTTTACAAGTGAGCATCTGTGTATTTCTTAATGTGTGTGCAATTGTATGTGTGTGTGTGTGTGTGTGTGTGTGTGTGTGTGTGTGTGTGTGTCTAAATACCAGTTGTAAACACAACTTCAATGAAGAAATATGCAAGTGTTTGTGTGTGTGTGTGTGTGTATGTGTGTGTGTGTTTGTGTCTAAATGTCAGTTAGAAACACTACATGATTCATAAGAAATATGCATTTGTGTGTGATGATGCGTATGTTTGTGTCTAAATATTATAAACTTGACTCCATAGAAATGTGCATGTGTCTATGTGTATGCTTGTGTGTGCCTAAAGATCAGTTCGACACACGTTGAAGAAAAAGGTAATTTCGTAAAGTGAAGAAAACACACACACACATATGCACACACACACACACACACACACACACACACACGCAAAGTCATACTTATTCCTGTTTTCAGGTTATGGAGGAATGAACACATCCTTATAGATTACCATGCACACCTTAATCTCCTCTTTAATTCTTCAATGTCTGAGGCAAAGGTACCAGCCAGCAAACCCAGATTAGATTTAGGACTCTCACAACTCTCACTCTCACAATGTGGCAGTACTAAACAGAAACAAAATACCAACATACAGCAAAAAAAATCCATTATCATTACACAGTGTGGGAATGTAATGTGAAATTTTCTGCATCCAACAAAAAATAGCAGACTGCACAAATATTGTCTAAATTGTTGGATTTTCCTATAAATCTAGCTTCCCTGTTAGATGGTTAACAGCGTAATTTAGAGTCATTCTAATGTAATATGTTTACTGATAATAGGATGCAAAAGAGGATAGGATGCAGAAAGAATCATATTTTGGACACAAAATAGTAACTTTTTTGGTTTGTCTTCCCGTCCGGGTTTTACCTTATTTCTTGTTGTTTTCTTTTCTGTTCTTATTGATTTCTCTTCAGCCTCTAAAAGGTACAAAAATAATAATAATAAAAAATTTCGAGCTAAAAGGTTAGTTGGTCATCAATTAGTTGATTGACAGAATAATCAGCAAATATTTTGATAACTGAATAACAATTCTAGCCTTTTTTAAAACAAATTTAAAAATAAATGTCTTTTTTTATTTTAATTGTCATTTACTCATTTAAACGTACAAATGTAACTTGAGCAGGAGTCTAATATTATTTTAGTCCGAACTAGTTTGTTAGAATTCTTGTTTGTCTTTGCTGTGATATTTCTTAACCATTTAAATATACATAAAATAAACCTTAAATATGTGTACAGTGCAAAAAAAATTCTTAAAACAAGAGTAATTGAACAAAATCAATAAAAAAAGAATGGAAATGAGCTAAATTGTCTGCCAATGGAATGGAATAGAATAATGCTCCTCGATATTGGAATAATTGTACCAAAAACAAGATATTTCACCTGATAGAACAAATACGTGTAAATACTAGACCGAATTAAGAAGCAGGAGAGCAATAAGAAACTGTGAACACATATCTTGGTGCATTTGTGTGTGTGTGTGTGTGTGTGTGTGTGTGTGTGTGTGTGTGTGTGTGTGTGTGTTTTTCTGCCTGTGTGTGTGTGTGTGTGTGCGCAGTTTCACATGTTCACATACATGTATTTTTTGTCATCTTTGTGCATGTGTCAGTGTTTGCATGTGTGCTTGTGCATATGCATGCATGTGGATGTCTGTGCCTGTGTGTGTGTGTGTGTGTGAGACAGCATCAGTAAGCCAGTCAACAAAGGGGTCCAGCCCTGGCGGTGTGGCCTCCTCTCGTCTATCTCAGGTAAAGTACGTTAGTGCTAAAGCCTTCAAAGATCCCTGCGATGCTCTCCCAGAAGCCCCCTTTTTCTCTCCCTCTCTCCCTCTCCCACAATCCTCTTTGCTCCCTAGGTCCCTAAGCACCTCAGCGTAAGGAAGGTGGCTCGCTGCGGATTGTCTTAATCTCTCGTTTTCTTTCAGAAAAGGGCTAAGCCAACCCGAATGTCATTCTCCCTATCACTCCAAAAAACCAATTGGTTACAAGGATATATATATTTTCCAGTTCTCTCTCTCTCTGGAATATGTTTCTCTCACCTCTCACCTCTCCCCTCTTCCTCAACGTCCATTCAAGTTTCTGTGTAAAATAAAATAAGACAATCAGAAACTGATTTAGGGCACTAAGACAATATGTGATATTCAATAAATACTAATGTGCTAAATTTAAGATAAAAAAACAGATGAAACTGCATTTTTCTTTGAATAAACATGAAGCAAATCTCTCTTTGTACACTGAAAGACGTAATCTCTGTCATAACGCCACAACTATAAGTTGAGGAGAAACTTCTTCGGGTGACGAGTTAACTTGAGGTTGTTCCAAGGTTGTGTAAGTCATTGGGAAATAGAATAAACAGTCAAAACAACAAACTAATGATTTGCTTCTCTTGGACCAGTAAATCCTGCGCCTGTCTTTCTGTCTCCTGTGTTTTGGGGGTTTTGGGATGTTTTTAGTACAGCTGCTATTAGCCTTCATGTTAATCCCCTTGGAGAATAAACTCATTAGAACATTAATCACTGGATTCTAATTACCTCTCTCTCTCTTTCTCTCCTTCTCTCTCTTTCTGTCTCTCTCTCTTGCTCAATAATTCAGGTATTTAGATGAAACACCTCCTCACTGAATTCACAGGGGGAAAAGTTACAGTAATAAGAATAAACAACTCAGGTGACCTACCGGCTGCAGGATGTACAGTTTTTTGTATTTTTAAAACATTCATATTTACTTCAATTTATTGTGAGCTGGTGATGAGATTTTAATATCTGTTGCTTATGTTCCTTCATGTTACTGCAGCTTTTCACTGTTTATTCTTCATTTGAAAAAACACCAAAGCACTAAATCATGTATGCGAGCTGCATCTTACTCATTTGTACAATCTATAATTCAGTAATTACTTTCTAATAGAAGTAAAATACTCTAAATAGCCATTATGTCCATGTTATTTGAAAAGCACTTTTTAACCCACTGAAACAATCAATCAATCAATCAATCAATCAATTCATTAATCAATCAATCAATTCATTAATCAATCAATCAATCTTTATCTATGCTATCCTTTTAATACATTTAAAACAAATGAACACAAAGTGCTTCACAAAAGAAAAAAAAGAAAAACAGATAGGAAAACAAAATACAGCAACCTGATGTGTGCACAGGATGGAAACAACACATTTAGAACAGGAAAAAATGTGAATATGACATTAATTATAGTAACAGAAAGTTGATTATTAGTATATGTGGAGAATGGTGACAGGATCATCGCAGGAACCAGGATAGTTTTGAATCAAGTCAATTTTATCTGTACAGCCCAAATTCACAAATCAAAGAGTCACCCAAATGGGCTTTACAGTTTGTACAAAAGCAACAAAACATTCCCTGTCAGGTAAAACTCCTTAAAAAAAAACTTTAACAGGGAAAAAACAGAAGAAACATCAGGAAGAGTAAAAAAAAAAGTTGACTATGATATTAGGCAGAAAAACAGAAATACATTGAATTGTGGTGTACGAGGAGGATGAGGTGACAGGATCCATCTCAGCTTCCAAATGAACCAGGACAGCATCAGGCCCTCCAACAACTCAAGATCCTTCAGTGGCTGCACTGCAGCATGTTCCGAGAATGATAAAACACAGGAAACACAGCACAGGACTCCAGGAACACAACAGATTCAAAAATACATCAGTGGGTTATGAGTATTATGGATAGAAAAAAGAAAAAGAAGCTCAGAGTACCTCATGAGGACCAATGTTCTTGTCTAGCCAGGACCAGCCCTATCTATAAGCTTAAAAAAGAAATGTTTTTAACCTGTTCATAAATGTAGGAAAGGGTGTCCTCCCCTGGACTAAAACAGGAAGATGATTCCACAAGAAAGGAGCCTGGTAGTTGAAGGCTCTGCAACCTTGAAACCTCTAATAGGTCTGCATGATTTCACAGGAAGCCAGGGCAGAGAGGCTAATAAAAGGTAAGATAAAATCCCTACTCTCGTGCCTATTATTATACATGCAGATGCATTCTGGATCAGCTGGAGAGTCCTTAGAGACTTTTTGGTGCAGCTGGACAATAAAGAATTGCAGTAGTCAAGCATTGAAGTAAAAAAAATGCATGGACAAGTTTTTCTGCATCTTTCAGAGACAGGAAGTGTCTGACCTTTGCTATGTTGCGTAGGTGAAATAAGGCAGCCTTAGAAATATGTTTAATGTGAGCAGAGAATGACAAGTCTTTGTCAAAGATGCCACCAGGTTTTTCACCGTGGAGCTAGAGGCCAGGGAGATGTCTTCCAGGATAGCTATATCACTGGATATGGAGTTCCTCAGGATTTCAGACCCAAGTACAATGATTTCAGTTTTGTCTGAATTTAGTAGCAGAAAATTGCAGGTCATCCAGGGTTGTATATCTTTAAGACATGCTTGAAGATACAGTTGTGTATTATCCACATAGCAGTTGAAATTAATAGTGTTTCCTAATAATTTTACCCAATAGGAGCATATAAAGAGTGGAAAGTATGGGTCACAGAACCTTGTGGAACCCCATGTGTTACACTTGTGTGGATAGAAGAAGGTATTATTAATATGATCAAATTAGGAACAGTCTGAGAGATATGACTTAAAGCAGCTTAATGCAGTCCATTTTGTATCAATAATATGCTCTAGTCTTTATAATATGATTTGATGGTGTCAAATGCACTAAGATCTAACAGAACAAGAATGGCAATGAATCCTTGCTGAGATGCATTCTAAAGCCTCCACTGGAAATCCTCATATAAATCATTGTTGTGTAGGAAGTCACTGTTTGTTTTTTTCCAGAAACTTAGAGAGAAAGGGAAGGTTGGATATAGGTCTATATAGGTATAGGAAAAAAATACTTGAGTCAAGAGCAGTTTTTTTGAGGAGAGGCTTAACTACAACTACTCTGAAGGATTGAAGCTTGTTCAGAAATGTTGATTGAACAAAATGTTGATTGAACAAAATAAGCCCAGATAGATATTAGTTCTTTCGTATGTCTATACAACCCCTGCTTTTGAAGACAGATTGGTATTATTTGATTGCAAAAGGTAAGAAATGTGTCTAGTTGTCAGAATTTTGTCATTAAAGAATAAAGTTATTGCTGAGAGTTGTACGAATACATGGATCAATAGATTAGTTACTTTTTGTCAGTGAGGCTAAAGTGCTGAAATGGAACTTAGTGTCATTTTTTTTCTATTAGTGAAGAGTGATAAGCAGCTCTGGCATTACAGCGGGCTTTGTGTGAGTTCTGAGACTTCCCATGTGTCAAGAGAGGGGTTGTAGTGTCCAAGTTGGATGAGAAAAACTAAGAACAATGCTTTTAGGATGTGTAGTTACACCTTGGCTCAGGGCTGATCAATAAACTGGAGTTGAAAATGGCTGCAACTCAACCACCTTGGCCAATGTCTCAAGGAATATGAGTGTTAATATGGCTGGGAGTGGAATTATTCAGGCTAACATATTTCCTCATGATGTAGGCAGGTTTCAGTAGGAAAGAATAAATCAATCCAATACTCTGATTGCATATCATTATTAATACAATTTTGGACAACAGAGATCTAATATTCAAAAGGCCACATTTCACTCCTGCTGCAATTTTAATGAAATTACTATGTGTAGATCATTTAATAAAGAGGAGTCGAATATGCTAAATGGTCAGACACAGACACAGTCTGTATGACGTTTTGAGTGGGTGACTGCTTTAAGAGAGAAGAAGTGTGTTGAACTGAGACTCCGCCTCCTGGACTCAATTCTGGATTGTCATGGTTTGTCAAAAGTCTCTGAAAATTCTCTTCCAATTGAAACATTACATCAATCACAGTAGTGTCATAAAATATGTAACAGCAGAAACTACATCACTTCACATCTTTCTCTTTAGCTTTACAGAATGTTCATTATATCAAAAGAAGAAGACACACTTAGTTTGTGACACAACTGCTGAAGAAAAGGCTTTATTTGAAACGTGAAAATACTGCAATGGAGAACACAAATAGGCAATATAGCTGGTGGTTACCTTTGATAAAAAAAAATATATAAACACTCACAAAAAAGTCAAAAGAAGTAGAAAAATGAACAGTGTGTTATTGTTGCAGCTGTGGTTCTCAACCTAGGGTTGGGGCACTGCAGAGCATCAGTGGACAAATGTGAGGGGTCTTGAGATAATTAATGAGATAATGGGAATAAACTTTTTTATCTAACCTTTGATTTTTTTGTGAAATTATTTGAACATTTTTACTGAAATTAAATCATGTGATAGATTTAGAGGGAAAAACTATGTATTTGGTAGCGCTGTTAACAACTCATAGACATGTGAAATGTGAACTAAATACACTGCTGTTTGTACTACATAGTTTACTACATAATGTACTATACAGCCTAAAAGGTTGAAACCACAGGTTTAGCTTTATATGTGTATATGTTACATTTTAAAAGCTCCTTTTAAGTTCAGGAGCAATTTGACAGAACATTTCCAGAACATGCTTTTCCAGTTTGACTGCCATGTGCCGCAAACAAATGCCTGCTGAGCCCCGCCAGACAACAGTCAGTGATGTGAAAAATGTATGCCGGCAGCATTAAAAAGACAAAAGAGCACCACCTGTTGAAACTCACCGTGCTCACTTCCTTAAATCTTACAGCACTTTACATTTAATTTCCTGGGATGAATTCAGGCACATTGGGACGTATTTAATTTGTGAAATGTTTGCATTTCATGGTTGTGGAGGGTAAGGGGTGTTGGCATTGAAAAGACTTTAAACATTGTGTGTGTGTGTGCGTGTGTGTGTGTGTGTGTGTGTGTGCATGTGTGTATCAGGACCTCCTGCTAACAGGCCAGAGCAGGCTTTGAGAGCTGGGGGGATGATGAGGAGGAAGGTGGATGGCAGTGAGGCGTAGAGGTGCAGCTCTTCACAGTCACACGAGACCACACAACAAGACAACAAACCCACTCTCTCTCTTTCTGCACATCTCTCTCTCTCTTTCTCTCTTTCTCTCTTTCCCTCTCTCTTTCTCTCTCTCTCTCTCTCTCTCTCTCTCTTTCTTTCTCCCCCTCTCTTTTTCTCTCTCTCTTTCTCTTTCTCTTTTTATTTCTGTCTCTCTCTCTCTCTCTCTCTCTCTCTCTCTCTCTCTCTCTCTCTCTCTCTGTCTCTCTCTCTCTCTCTCTCTCTCTTTCTTGCTCTGTCTCTCTGCTGCTGAAAGTAGAAACAGAAACTTGAGGATGGCTTCAGGTTTTGATATTTTGAGTGCATCACTGCTGATAGTACTTGATGCCCAAAGCATTTACCCAGCCTAACTTTCTAAAAGAGTCACGGACTGTGTGTGAGTGTGTGAAAGTGTGTTCACGATTATGTGAGTGTGTGTGTGCATGTGTATGTTCTGGGTGGGACTGTTTAGCTGTCACATACACTGAACCCATGATGCAGGGTCTTAGAGGTAGCGTCTCATGGCTGATTGCACAGGACACACTCATACACACACACACAGACACACACACACACACACAAAAAACACACACACACACACAGGGCCTAGCAGCGTTGACAGGTGGAGGTAAACGGAGCAGAACCTTACTAATCCACCTCTGCCTGAGAGAGAGCGAGAAAAGAGAGGAAGTAAGAACAAAGTGATGGGAGGCGTCGCAGTGTTTTCCTAAACACTCAAATGTCACTGATGGACTAGATTACAAATGGATTTTTTTCACTAAATTTACTGCAGTTTAATCACAATGGTGATCAGTCTTCAATAAACACATTTACAGAAGAAGTTTGATTACTGTCCTGGTAATATTTGATATCTGATTGCAAACCATATGTTGCATCAATACTTCATGGTATTACACTTTTAATAAAAAAAAAGTGCCCCAGCATTAGAAACATGTGTTCCTGTGTTCCTACTTAGTACTATATGTACACAGGGGGATCAGTAGAAACATATCTTTCACAATGAGGAAGTTACCAGAAATGTGAGCAGTACATACACTAGCACAATAAGTGGTAATGTTTTATTGTGTAGATATTGTCTTACGTTAGCAGAAAATAGCCTTAATGTCCTTCAGGGAGGTGTTTTCACGCAGCCGTGACAAAAACAAACTATTAATATTCTTTTATTCCCTCATATATTAGGCTGTGAAATGCAAAACAGTCTAAAGTTTGTTTCCTTCTGCTTATTCATCCTGTGACCTCATGACATGTTCAAATCAACAGACAACTTTCAGAGAAATTTCATCTTCATAATTTGGTCCGATTTCATGTAATGTTAACCTTAATCATCACAGGTCATCAGACTCTATTTTTACATTATATTTAACTTTGAGATAAATATTATTTAATAAAGGCTTAAATGGACATCAGTTTTATGCTTTGTTTTATTGGGCAAACAATACAAAGTATACAATGAGAAAATCAGCACTGAAGTATAGTTGCTTCTGTGGTATATATTATTTTTCTTTTATGCATTTTTTTAAAATCCTTAATTTTACTGCACGAAAAAGACCCATTAAACATCACAAATTCTTGAGAACACCCACTGTAAGCAAACAGGAATTATTCTCAACTTGGTCAATACAGAAATGACATTGATTGAAACAAAGACATCAAAAAAGGATTATATGAGAGTGATGTGTACACAGAAATGTTTCTCTCGATGATCCAAGTAAAAACCAAATCCTGAATATGATCAAATCAGCGACTCAAAAAGGGAATTACAGACGCGGTACGAGTCTATAGGCTGTAAAAACTTCTTTTCTTCTCCTGTAAATGACTTGAAGATGAAAGAATGCAAGGGAAAATGAGGGTTTAAAAGGTTATGTGCAGTGCAGGATGTGACAAACACACACACACACAAAACACACACACATACACGCACACACAGATATCTGCAATGTCAGATTGCAAAACACACACTCACACAGCTGGAAGGGCAGTCGGGGTAGATGTTATCGTGCCAGGCTTGTGTTGTTTCTTCAGGTGCCTTTGCAGCAAGTTAGACCATGCAGCCTGTCTGCCCTGCCCTACCCCCCCCCCCTTTCATAGACACACACACACACACACACACACACACATACACATACACACACACACACACACACACACACACACAGTCAGTCTGTCTCCCTGTCTTTGATGTTTGCTCATTTAGCTTCTGTATCTTGGAAGCATCTGATGAATAGTCCTGCCACTTCTCGACTTCTCCCATCACTTCTTTTTTTCTACCTCAGCTCCCTCCTCTTACAATTTTTTCACCCCCCTCCCTCATTTCTTCCTTCAATCAGCCTCCCCCACCCTCCCCCACCAACTTATTGTTTTAAGGGAATGTCATCAAGCTCACAGATGTTTAGCAGCATTTTATCACTAAACCTTGTTACCAATCAGTTTTTCTCTCTGTTATTTTTCTCTCTCTCTTTCACTCACACACAAAGAAAGGGCTGCTGGAGTAATCATGTCATGTAAATTACCTAGCATACCAAGAGGCCTCTTCACCTGCAATCAGCCTCACGGTGCTTAACCCGCTTTCAGTGAGAAACTTCCTTCTGCTAAATGAAGGCCTGTTCCACTCCTACAGGAATGTTCTTTCAAGACAATACGTGTTACTCATCTGTATCCGTGTTAATATTGTCTATATAGCATTGTAGGTTTATCCATTCATATTGTTGCACGTTTTAAGGAGATTTATATATTGATTTCTTTGAATGTTGAGTGTAAAATAACCATTCAAATGTATCCATTTGTTTTGAGGAGATGCTCTATATTACTGCTGTATTAAAGCAAAACACATGTTTATTACAACTACTAAGCCCTTGCTTATTAGGACTTTAAATAACAAATATTCTGATAGTCAAGTGATCTACTGTTTCCCAAAGATGAAGATACAACCTAAAATGCTCACAACCCAAAGATCATCAGTTTACTATTATAAAAGACTATTATAGAAGAAAACATTCTGATTTGTCAAGCTAGAACCAGAGAATTTAAACATTTTCTTCTTGAAAAATGCTTGCTTGGTTGGTCGGAAATAAGTCAGAAGGCCATTACCAACTATAATTTTTTCACTAAATGCATTCTTTACCTTTTCCCCTGGGTTCTCTCTGGGTTTTCAATAATCTGCCAACTCAGCTTTGATTATATACACTTAAGCCCAACATTATTCACACCCCTATCAAATACAATAGATTTCTTGATTTTTTTTCACTTAAAATAAGTATTTCACCTCAGTTTTTACCTAAATAGGACACAAAAGTAAGTCTTTCAACTATAAAGTATATATATATATATATATATATATATATATATATATATATATATATATATATATATATATATATATATATATATATAAAGAAAGATTTGACTCACAAAGCATGCCTTGCCAGGAGCTTTCTATATCATAATCATTTGTTGGATGTGATTTTTTGTTTTCACTATGTTTATTTACACATTCTAATGAAACACAAATCAATTATGGCTTCAGACTCTCTTTTTTGTCCTATTTAAGTAAAAACTGAAGTGAAATACTAATTTGTAAGTGAAAAAATCTCTTGTGATTGACAGGGGTGTGAATAATTTTGGTCTTAAGTCTAGTATGCAGTAGCTTTCTCTCTTTATGTTTTTTTGTATGTTTTTTTGTTTTTTGTAATATGTCATGAAGTCTCTAAATAAGTCAACGCAAGGAAGTTTACACTGCTGATTGTCTGCAAGTTGTTTAGATCATCTAACTTTTTTTTAATTCTTTTTCCCAGACTGCAGATCACATCTTTTGCATCATTGCTAATGTGAGCACAGGTCTCTTATTCATGACTTCCTGCCACTCTGTAATGAATTTCACCTCTGTATCAACAATTGTTTGACAGGGGAAGCTGTCAGTTTTAAAACAGGGGAAGGAAACTCTCTGTGTGTTTGAGGCTGCTGCTAAATCCAGTCAGGCTTACTGTACTTTACCTGCCACAGCCCATAATGCAACTGCAGCTTAATATGTGACAGGCCTGGCAAGGCATAAATAAGGATTAGCTGTTTGTCATATGTGCTATATAGAATAGTTGCAGCATGTCTTCGTTGAATATAAAATGCAACTCAGCCTATAATGTCAGCTGGGAATAGCTATGGATTATTTTTTTTAAATCTTCAAAGTTACACTTTATAGTTTCGGTGAAATATTATGGTTTGGAGTGGGTCTGAGGCTGCAGATAACCACATGACAGTGTGTAATTAGGAATGTATTTTCTATGCACGCTTTTTGGACATCCAGTAGATGTAGTACATGTATAAACGTCACAGTTTCACAGTGTAGCTGGGCAGGTACAAGCACAGTGTCTGACTGCTGTAGAGCATCAAACTGACAACATACTGGTCAAAGGAATCCAAGCTGCTCTTCCTTTTATCCAGTCATATTTCTTGCATTTTAAAATATAAGTAAAGATACATGTTTTTACTCTCACTCTCACATATAAAGTGTGGAACAACCAGAACCCTTCCTAGAGCTGGCCACCAAGAATCTTGGTGAGAGAGACAAAGAAGAACCCAAAGATCACTGTGGCTGAGCTCCAGAGATGCAGTCAGGAGATGGTAGAAACTTCTAGAAGAAACAGGTGGCGCTACCTGATGTTTCTAGAAGAAACACCAGCCCTCCCTCAATCTGGGCTTTATTCAATTCATCCATCCATCCATCCATTTTCTATCCCGCTTATTCCCTTTCGGGGTCGCAGGGGTCTGCTGGAGCCTATCCCAGCGCATTTTATGGCGAGAGGCAGGGGGATACACCCCAGATGGTCGCCCGCCAATCGTGGGGCACACACACCATTCACACACCATTCACACACACACTCACACCTATGGGCAATTTAGATTTGCCAATTAACCTGAGCATGTTTTGTATTGTGGGAGGAAGCCGGAGTACCCGGTGAAAACCCACGCAGACACGGGGAGAACATGCAAACTCCACACAGAAAGGTCCCAGACCCAGGCCCCAAGGCGGTCTTGAACCTGCGACCTTCTTGCTGTGAGGCAACAGTGCTACCCACTGCTCCACCGTGTCGCCCTTATTCAATTCAATTCAATTCAATTTATTTGTATAGGCCAGAATCACAAATCCCAGATTTGCCCCAAAGGGCTTCACAGTTTGTACAAAAGCAACACAACATCCCCTGTCCTTAGACCTTCACATCATACAAGGTAAAACTCCCTAAAAAAACACTTTAACGGGGAAAAAAAAACGGGAAGAACCCTCAGGAAGAGTAGCAGGACGGACAGGTGTGCAGTAGATGATGTACGCAGGTGGAAAACATTACAGAGAAATTTGGATATTACTACAGACAAACAGAAATGTAATGAATGTTGGTATAAGTGAAGGATGAGGCGCAGGCTAACTGGTTTCTCCTTAGTGCAAGACACATGAAAGCAAGCATGGAGTTTGCTAAAACACCTGACATGGTGAGAAAGTAAGATTCTTTGGTTTGATGAGAACAAGAATTTTTTTGGAATTAATTTAATCTAAACAGCATGTGTAGAGAAAACCAGATACTGCTTATCACCTGTCCAATAAAGCGGTGGCAGCATCATGCTGCGTCTGTGGTTTTCATCTGCAGGGACAGGATGATGGGTTGCAATCAGAGGAAAGATGATTTTGGTCAAGTACAGGGATATTCTGGATGAAAACCTTCTCCATAATCCTTAGGACCTCAAACTAGGCCTAAGATTCACCTTCTGACACAATGACCGTAAGTACACAAAACCAAATTAAGGAAATAGGGGCTTCAGAAAATGGTTGCCCAGTGTTCACCATCCAGCCTGATAGAACTGCAGGATCTGTAAAGAGGAAAAGCAGAGGATCCCCAAATCCAGGTGTGATAATCCTTTTTTTTTCCCTATGGGTACATTAATTTTTTTTTAGGAAACGATTTTAGGAAATGGCTGCATACAGTGGGGAAAATAAGTATTTGAACTTGGGTTCAGGTCTGGAGACTGGCTGGGCCATGCTAGAACCTTGATATGCTTCTTACGGAGCCAGTCCTTGTTTTCCTGGCTGTGTGCTTTGGGTCGTTGTCGTGTTGGAAGACCCAGCCACGACCCATCTTCAATGCTCTGACTGAGGGAAGGAGGTTGTTCCCCAAAATCTCACAATACACGGCCCCAGTCATCCTCTCTTTAATGCAGTGCACTCGTCCTGTCCCATGTGCAGAAAAACACCCCCAAAGCATGATGCTACCATCCCCATGCTTCACAGTAGGGATGGTGTTCTTCGGATTGTACTATCATTCTTCTTCCTCCAAACACGCTTAGTGGAATTATGACCAAAAAGTTCTATTTTGGTCTCATCTGACCACAAAACTTTCTCCCATGACTCCTCTGTATCATCCAAATGGTCATATGCAAACTTAAGACGGGCCTTGACATGTGCTGATTTAAGCAGGGGAACCTTTCGTGCCATGCATGATTTCAAATCATGACGTCTTAGTGTATTACCTACAGTAACCTTGGAAACGTTGGTCCCAGTTCTTTTCAGGTCATTGACCAACTCCTGTCGTGTAGTTCCAGGCTGATTCCTCACCTTTCTTAGAATCATTGAGACTCCACGAGGTGATATCTTGCATGGGGCTCCACTCCGATTGAGATTGACCGTCATGTTTAGCTTCTTCCATTTTCTAATGATTGCTCCAACAGTGGACCTTTTTTCACCAAGCTGCTTGGCAATTGCTCCGTAGCCCTTTCCAACCTTGTGGAGGTGTACAATTTTCTCCCTTGTGTCGTTGGACAGCTCTTTGGTCTTCGCCATGTTACAAGTTAAAGTCTTGCTGATTGTATGGGGTGGACAGGTGTCTTTATGCAGCTAACGACTTCAAACAGGTGCATCTGATTATGTTACATGGAGTGCAGGTGGACTTCTAATGGGCGGACTAACAGGTCCTTCAGGGTCAGAATTCTAGATGACACACAGGTGTTCAAATACTTATTTGCCACTATATCACACAAATAAATCATTAAAAAATAATGCATTGTGATTTCTGGATTTTTCTTTTTAGTTTATCTCTCTCACAGTGGACATGCACCTACGATGAAAATTTCAGACCCCTCCATGATTTCTAAGTGGGAGAAATAGCAAAATAGCAGGGTGTTCAAATACTTGTTTTCCCCACTGTATTTCTTCCAACAGACTCATCAAACAATATCTCAATGTCAGCGATTAGACATTACCATGTTTTTAATGTTTGTTTGTTTTTTACCTCTCCAATCTGGTTTCATAGTTAAAATCTCTTCGAGTGAACTTCATCAACTGCTTATCTAAAGTCAGGTCATAGAGATATCAGTTCCAGCAAGGGAACCCACATTCCCTTTCACCTAGCCACATTTCCGAGCTCTGACTGGGGCAGCAACTCCTCACCCACCTCAGCACCTCCAACACAGACCATGGCATCTGACTCAGACATCATGACTTATCCTGTGATATACTGTAAATGTCCAGGCAATCAGTGGCCAGGTTACATCACATTAGAGCAATCGCTTTACTCAAAATAGTACCAGGTAAATGATTTGGGGGATTTTAACTAAAATTCAAAAAGTTAGTGTATTTTTTAGATTTTTTGTGGTGGAAAAGCACCATAAGTAAGATGCAAACCAACGCTCTGGTAAAACCCATTTCAGCTGCTCGTGTCTGTGATCTTATTCTTTTGGACATGACCCACCCTTCATGATCACAGGTGAGAATAGAAACGAAGACCAACCAGCAAATCGAGAGCTTTGCCCTATGCCTACCTTTAAAGATATACCATTAAATACACAATAGGAACCCAGTAGCTTTGCTACTATAACATAATACATATTTTATTTTAGTTTTATTCTGCCTGTGTTACAATATCAGATCTATTTACAGATTAATATCTGCACCTTAAAGCAAGTGAACTAAGGCACCATTGGATGTAATTACAAGAAAAGAGACCCCTGGGCATGCTGGGAAATTTAGAGGATAATTCAACTATTATAAGAAACACCTCATCATTAGTTCTATCCATGAAATTATTGGGGAAACATTTTACAGTGTTCGAATTTACTGTTATTTTTGTACTTTCATACCAACTTTTGATATTTAGGTGTTACATGGATGTCACTTGTGGCTCCCTGTTTTGCCCCAGAGAAACCGTGCTGGTTCATTATCTTTGAGGGAACCCAAAGTACAGTTCAATGTCATTGTTGAACCTGTCACACTCAGGGGTGGGTCACGATTGGGCGTAATGAACAAGGATTAAAATTTCAAATTAGGCTGAGGGCAGAACTCTCAAGAAACTCTCAGGTAGGTCTGAACATTCTGAGAAAACAATTATCTTTTCCTATCTGGGTTCAGGGTAATATCATTTGGATGAGTTGTCTTGAATGGAATGCACAGTTAGCATAAAGTTTTAATGCCAGATTTTGCTGGAACGCAGTGTTCACTGAGAGGATTAATAACAGATTTGGCTTGAACTTGAATGGTCGAATGACTTAATGGAGAGGAAGAGAGTGACTCGTCTGGGAGATTCCTCTAAGGCTAAGTAGAGCTCACGCATACGTATATGTGCATACACCCACACACGCGCACACATACAAAAAAAAAAAAAACACAAGCTTGACTTCCTCATGTTGTTGTGTGTGTTTTGTCAGCCTAATCTCTGGTCTAATCCTCACACTGCTGCCAGACAGACAGGCCCACCCAGGTGAATGAGCCTAAACTTAAGTATAAGTGTGTGTGTGTGTGTGTGTGTGTGTGTGTGTGTGTATGTGTGTGTGTGACATGGGAACACAGAAGATCATCTATATGGCATAGTTTTATAGTCAGTATAGTGTTATGCTTTTACTGTGAGAGTTGTAGAGATAGAGCTGAGCTGTCAAATGGAAGGTAGAATGGTAAGATGTTAGATGCTAGGTTGATGCTGGTTAGATGGTGGCTTGATGATGGTTTGATGCTGGTTAGATGCTGGCTTGATGATGGTTTTATGCTGGTTAGATTCAGGATTGATGATGGTTTGATTCTGTTAGATGCTGTCTTGATGATGGTTTGATTCTGTTAGATGCTGTCTTGATGATAGTTTGATACTGGTTAGATTCGGGCTTGATGATGGTTTGATTCTGTTAGATGCTGGCTTGATGATGGTTTGATGCTGATGTGATGCTGGTAATATGCTGGTTTGATGATGGTTTGATGATGGTAATATGCTGGTTTGATGATGGTTTGATGCTGATTAAATGCTGGTTACAAGGGTGATTGGCAGCACACACACATCAATACAGACACAGACAGACAAACAGACAGAGAGAACAAACAGCAGAAATATTAGAAATGAGGATGGGGCACAGTCAAATATTTCTTAAATATAAAGGAGTGAGGTGGAGCTACATTACCATCCATGGTCCAAATTTAACCAGCTAATCATTTGTACACTGAATAGTCTAAAAATAAGCACAACATTTCATGTGTATAAATAAATAAATAAATAAATAAATAAATAAATAAATAAATAAATAAATAAAAAAAATAAATATACAGTGGGGAAAATAAGTATTTGAACACCCTGCTATTTTGCTATTTCTCCCACTTAGAAATCATGGAGGGGTCTGAAATTGTCATCGTAAGTGCATGTCCACTGTGAGAGAGATAAACTAAAAAGAAAAATCCAGAAATCACAATGCATGATTTTTTAATGATTTATTTGTGTGATATAGCGGCAAATAAGTATTTGAACACCTGTGTGTCATCTAGAATTCTGACCCTGAAGGACCTGTTAGTCCGCCTATTAGAAGTCCACCTGCACTCCATGTATCATCCTTAATCAGATGCACCTGTTTGAAGTCGTTAGCTGCATAAAGACACCTGTCCACCCCATACAATCAGCAAGACTTTAACTTGTAACATGGCGAAGACCAAAGAGCTGTCCAACGGCAAGAGAGAAAATTGTACACCTCCACAAGGCTAAAAAAGGGCTACGGAGCAATTGCCAAGCAGCTTGGTGAAAAAAGGTCCACTGTTGGAGCAATCATTAGAAAATGGAAGAAGCTAAACATGACGGTCAATCTCAATCGGAGTGGAGCCCCATGCAAGATATCACCTCGTGGGGTCTCAATGATTCTAAGAAAGGTGAGGAATCAGCCCGGAACTACACGACAGGAGTTGGTCAATGACCTGAAAAGAACTGGGACCAACGTTTCCAAGGTTACTGTAGGTAATACACTAAGACGTCATGATTTGAAATCATGCATGGCACGAAAGGTTCCCCTGCTTAAATCAGCACATGTCAAGGCCCGTCTTAAGTTTGCATATGACCATTTGGATGATACAGAGGAGTCATGGGAGAAAGTTTTGTGGTCAGATGAGACCAAAATAGAACTTTTTGGTCATAATTCCACTAAGCGTGTTTGGAGGAAGAAGAATGAAGAGTACAATCCGAAGAACACCATCCCTACTGTGAAGCATGGGGGTGGTAGCATCATGCTTTGGGGGTGTTTTTCTGCACATGGGACAGGACGACTGCACTGCATTAAAGAGAGGATGACTCGGGCCGTGTATTGTGAGATTTTGGGTAACAACCTCCTTCCCTCAGTCAGAGCATTGAAGATGGGTTGTGGCTGGGTCTTCCAACACGACAACGACCCAAAGCACACAGCCAGGAAAACCAAGGACTGGCTCCGCAAGAAGCATATCAAGGTTCTTGTCACACCGCGGTGAGGTTAGTCCTGTCTTGGGGTTTTTGTCTTGTCACTTCCTGTTTTATTTTGAAAATCTAACTCTCCTCTTGTTTCAGGTCACTTGCCCTTCCTCATGTGTCACCGGTCTGATTGTCTGCCCCGCCCTGATTGTTTCCACCTGTTTCCAATTACCTTGTGTGTATATATTGTCTGCGTCTCCCCTTGTCTTGTGCCGAAGTGTTTCGTCCCGTACGTTCACCCAAGCCATTCGAAATCCCCTAGTCATAGTTCTTGTTGCCTTGCCTGTCGTGCTGTCCTCTTCGGAGCGATTTTTGTGTTGTAGTTTTCATAGCCTTAGTTTAGATAGTTAATTGTAGATTTTCAGTTCAGCCTTTTGTTTTCAGTTCTTAGTGTAGTTCCTCTGGTTATTAAGAGAGATTTTGGTTTGTAGTTATTAGAGTATTTTTCCTCCAGCTTTTTAGGAGATAGTTTAGTTTCTACCTTAATCATAGTCCCTAGTTATATTCATAGTCTAGTCCTTTATAGTATATCGATTTATAGTCATAGATAGCAATAGCCATAGATATTTCTTTGTATTTTGTCATAGCCCTCTTTGCTTCCCGTGGAAGAGGTTGCCTATCTATTAATAAAACCCGCTGTTCTACTCTGCATCTGAGTCCTCTTTTGAGTCCCGGCCTGACAGTTCTAGCATGGCCCAGCCAGTCTCCAGACCTGAACCCAATCGAAAATATTTGGAGGGAGCTCAAACTCTGTTTCTCAGCGACAGCCCAGAAACCTGACTGATCTAGAGAAGATCTGTGTGGAGGAGTGGGCCAGGATCCCTCCTGCAGTATGTGCAAACCTGGTGAAAAACTACAGGAAACGTTTGACCTCTGTAATAGCAAACAAAGGCTACTGTACCAAATATTAACATTCATTTTCTCAGGTGTTTAAGTACTTATTTGCTGCTATATCACACAAATAAATCATTAAAAAATCATGCATTGTGATTTCTGGATTTTTTTTTTTTAGTTTATCTCTCTCACAGTGGACATGCACCTACGATGAACATTTCAGACCCCTCCATGACTTTTAAGTGGGAGAAATAGCAGGGTGTTCGAATACTTGTTTTCCCCACTGTATTTCTTCCAACAGACTCATCAAACAATATCTCAATGTCAGCGATTAGACATTACCATGTTTTTAATGTTTGTTTGTTTTTTACCTCTCCAATCTGGTTTCATAGTTAAAATCTCTTCGAGTGAACTTCATCAACTGCTTATCTAAAGTCAGGTCATAGAGATATCAGTTCCAGCAAGGGAACCCACATTCCCTTTCACCTAGCCACATTTCCGAGCTCTAACTGGGGCAGCAACTCCTCACCCACCTCAGCACCTCCAACACAGACCATGGCATCTGACTCGGACATCATGACTTATCCTGTGATATACTGTAAATGTCCAGGCAATCAGTGGCCAGGTTACATCACATTAGAGCAATCGCTTTACTCAAAATAGTACCAGGTAAATGATTTGGGGGATTTTAACTAAAATTCAAAAAGTTAGTGTATTTTTTAGATTTTTTGTGGTGGAAAAGCACCATAAGTAAGATGCCAACCAACGCTCTGGTAAAACCCATTTCAGCTGCTCGTGTCTGTGATCTTATTCTTTTGGACATGACCCACCCTTCATGATCACAGGTGAGAATAGAAACGAAGACCAACCAGCAAATCGAGAGCTTTGCCCTATGCCTACCTTTAAAGATATACCATTAAATACACAATAGGAACCCAGTAGCTTTGCTACTATAACATAATACATATTTTATTTTAGTTTTATTCTGCCTGTGTTACAATATCAGATCTATTTACAGATTAATATCTGCACCTTAAAGCAAGTGAACTAAGGCACCATTGGATGTAATTACAAGAAAAGAGACCCCTGGGCATGCTGGGAAATTTAGACTTTCACCTAGCCACATTTCCGAGCTCTGAATAGCATCAAATGCTTATTTTCCCCACTGTATAGATATATCAAGCTCTTGTCCCCTAGAAAATAATGAGTAACAGCAGATGTGTGTTTCTAATTATTGATTCTCCAATAGGTAAAAATCTCAGGGACTAAACTTTAAAGCCGTTACTTATCCAAGGAGCAGTTTCATTGCCTTATTTTTCTTTGGACTGGTTTGGATACTTAACAGTGATGGGAAAACTTTGTTCTAAACTGGACAGGACAGATGCAGTTCATTCATGGCTGTGAGTTCTGGTGGGACGAATGGATGAACACCCTCTTTCGTAAATTCTGGTTTACGTAAAAAAAAATCTTTGATTGTTTTTTAGAAATCAGTTATTTGATGGTGATGTATCCTAATGAGGTACAGTGATAATGCTAATAAAGAACTAGAGTATGCTTTTGATATCAGGCAACTTCAACTCGATACTCCTATACAAACCTAGTCATAGCTATAAAGTACCAATTAAAACATACCTCCCCTGAAGTAAACGGTATGTCTGTCATTGGCATGAAGAAACCTTAAAACCCTAAACCATTTAAAAATAACCATTGTTAGCAGCATCGTTAAACAGTTTTAGTAGATTTAGAGACTTATAACAAAAATGACCATTATTATTAAAGAACTAAAACAAATATTGTTTACATTTAAAAATTCTTTATTTTAAAGGTTGGTTTCTTTATTATGAAAGCTTACCCCCCAGTATATACTTAACTCCTTTTTCCTTTTTATATTATTTTTGATATCTCATTAATGTGTGTGTAAAGATTCAGTTTAACTAAACGCAGCACAGTGAAACACACAAAAACTAACTAGAGTATCTCTTGCATTGACGGCTAAACGCACCTGAAGTGACGAACAGGTTCAATACATGAGGTCAGAGTTCAGGTCAGAGCTGTCAGTCCAGATCGATGTCAACGAAAAGCCTCATCTGTCACTGGACTCATTGTCAACAAACTGCTCTGGACCAGGTTCATTCCAAACTGTCTGGTCTGTGTGTGTGTGTGTGGGGTGTGTGTGTGTGTGTGTGTGTGTGTGTGTGTGTGTGTGTGTGTGTGTGCGTGCGTGTGTGTGTGTGTGTGTGTATGTGTGTAGGTGTGTGTGTGCATCAATGAGGGGTGTAGGAGAGACCTGTCACATTTACCTTGGACATTATTTGAGTGGCAAGAGCAGGTAAATACATTCCAAGCTTTTACATTGTCTTGTGTGTGTATATATGTGTGTGTGTGTGTGTGTGTTTTTTTTCAATAGACAAAAAGTAAGTCTATTTAGTTTAGTCAATTTATGAGATGTCTGTTTCTCCACCACGTTAAGGAGGTAAAAGTTCTACTTTCGACCTACACGCTTTTGCAAAACAACTTTACTATTTTTTATACAATATTTTGTCTGGTCTGTTTGACTTTTAAATTTAAAACACAATTTGTAACGTGATATGTTTTACAATAGTAAAACATATCACTAATAATGTCTTTGTATATATAGTTCATATATGTACACAACAGTATTTTTATTTTTTATAGCTTTTATTTTCTTTAGCTTTTATTTTATTTTTCTTTACTCTGTACGCTGCAGTAACAAGCAAATTTCCCTGTTGTGGGATCGATAAAGTCAAATCTTATCTTATCTTAAATGCAGACTGTATAAATGCAGACAGATGCAAATAAAAAAAAAACACACCTATTTACTACATAAAATAAGCAGATAAAGATTTTAAAATCCTGAGTTCAAATGCTATGTAATTTATTTTATAGATGTTAGCTTTTTGTACTCTAGGACTAAAGCTATGTCACTTTTAAAGACAAGTACTGCTGTTTTAACACAAGGCTAACAGGTTTAATGTCCCTCTGAACACAGTGGTTTTCCACCAGGAAATAGTTCTTGAAATGCATGATTATATCTTTCAGTTGAGAGTTTGGTAATGCTACAGTAGAGAACAGTGCACGTTCTTCCATGTGCATATTCAGTTCACGTTAGATGCACGTGTGTGCAGGCCTTCTCCAGCCCTTTGTGAGTGTGTATTGTCTGGGCCAGTGATAGAAGTGGTTTTGGATAGGGGCGGATGTTTTCCGGAAGGTATTTGTCCAGAGTGAGGGCGGCTCTGCTGTAAGACTAAACAGGAGGGAACACAGGTACACATAAAGAAGCCTAGCACAGCTCAGAGAGAACTGAGTTTTTATGCATGTAATTATATCAGTTAAGTCACCAACGATCATGTTATGCATCTATTTTTTTGCCTTTTTGTACTCTGCTGTGAAGAAAATAGCATTTTAATACATGGCAACTATAGTAGCTGCTTGCACAACAATGCTTATAAACAAAATATTTTTTGTACCTATTTATCTCAGGTACAAAATCCTCATATTATTTTTTGTTATGTTAATCTTTGTTATTCTACAGTACTGAATGATTAAATATAAAGATTAAAGATATATGCAAAATAAAGGTTTAAAATTGTAATTTAAATAAAATCACAAATTTGACTTCCTTTTTTGCTTAAAACCTTTGTGTATGTTGTCTATTGTATTGTTATAGCAAAAGAAAAACATGTACCAGTAACATTTGTCATTTTTCATTTTGAGTAGAAAATGACGGTATAATTGCCAGTGGGTTCAAATGGGTAATTAATGGTCAGGCTTATAAACTTTGTTCATGGTACGTATTGATCATCTTACTAAAGCAGTTTTAAAGTCTGCACCACAATGTTTTAAAATCTGCTTGATTTATTTCTTTGCTTCAGGATAAAAAGGTCAAGGAACATCTTACACTTAATATAGATCTTTGTTGTTCCTAAATAACACACATACATTTAAAAATATACTCACTGAGAGGAGAACTCTGTTTTTTTTTTTTATTCTAGCAAGTACCTTCTCATATATTTGCATGTGGTAATTCAGCATCTAAATAAATGTGGGAGGAGATTCCATCTAGAAGCTCCAAATGTTTTTAAGGTTGTGTTTTCCACTGAAAAGTAAAATTTACTCTTGAACCGGCACATTTCAAATCCTTCCCTTTCTGTTCTTCTAGGGTGGTCCATGCTGATCTCTTAACCCTGACATGCCAGTCAAAACACAGCGTTGTGCGCGCATGCACGCATGAAGCTATGATTCAAAACCTCATAACAGGTAAACAAGGTTTTAACTTGCTGCTATTTAGGGTTTCAACCAGCATTAAGAGAGGGAGTAGGGCATTGGGGGAAAGCACAAACTTTGTGGGAAAAGAAAGATTTCAACATTGTTAAAATATTTCTATTTCAGCCTTGGAGCGAAAGCCTAGATCTGTAGTGGAAGAATGTAAATATAATTAAGGCTGTCGCCTTTAATCTGATCATTACATAACACATACACTCAAGAGATTTAAAATAACAAAAAACCTCAATTAAATTAAATTGAATCTGTATTTCAAATGAGCTAGAGCAACCTAAACACACCTAATTTAAATCTGATATTCTTCTTTTTGATGACTAGATTTTGTAAATCAAAACTATCTGCTTCTCTCTGGGAAAACTTTTCCATGGAGAGAAAACAGCAGAAACACCTTCAGAGCACCAGAGGACTGCCTACAATATATCTATATTTTATTCAAATACATTATTCTATTACAAAAATAGAGACTAAAATGTAAAAAAAAAATATTTGTTCATGTTCTATCCATTTTCTAGTGTAATTGTTTCAGTGGTTACATATAGACTTGTAAGTTGGTGCATGTTTAATTTACTATATATTTTTACTTATTTCTCATATTGTTATAGTTAAGCACACCATCATATACTGTGTTAGATCGTCTATAATAGTTATTAAAAGTTATATTCCAGATGTTTGGGGCTTCTTGGCCTATCTACTTTATTGTGTGTGGACTTGTGCATAAACACATGGTCATATGCACCTGTATGTGTGAAGGTATGTGTAGGATCTATATGGATAAATATTTTTGACCAAAAAATGTTATCTACATTTTGACTCTTAATGAAACTGTTTAATTAAATTGTAATCATGTGAATTATTATCTTTAAAGGCTTTTCTCTCAAAATTAACATTAGTTGACAGTCAAACTTTGAAAGAGCATCTTTTTTTACTTATTTGTACTTTTACTTATTTAATGCAGAGGTTCTAGTCCTATACATTGACTAAACTTAAGAGAACTCCTTTTTTATCTGAATAGCTTTTAGAGGCTCAAGGATTCATAATACAGAGACAGAATGAAAGAGAAAATAGAAGAAAGCTTGGAAAAAATGACATATTTGTTTCTGTATCCTCCTGTGTGTATCATCTCATTTGATGATACATAATTTGCTTAGTCAAGAGACCATTTGTGGGGTCCAGACTTAAAGGTTGGGAACCACTATTACAAAACTTAATTTACCTAAACTTATTAGGCATTTGAATCAACTGCATTTTTTGTTTTATGTCTTTGCAAATAGCAACTCGAGTTTTGCATTGTTGACTTGACTATTTTCTACTTTAAAATGACTATTAAACTATAAAATGACTATTTAAACTATAAAATGATCACAGTGAGTCACCTTTTATGTTTGACAAAATAACACATTTGTTTTGGAAGGGAGGGCGACACGGTGGAGCAGTGGGTAGCACTGTTGCCTCACAGCAAGAAGGTCGCAGGTTCAAGACCGCCTTGGGGCCTGGGTCTGGGACCTTTCTGTGTGGAGTTTGCATGTTCTCCCCGTGTCTGCGTGGGTTTTCACCGGGTACTCCGGCTTCCTCCCACAATACAAAACATGCTCAGGTTAATTGGCAAATCTAAATTGCCCATAGGTGTGAGTGTGTGTGTGAATGGTGTGTGAATGGTGTGTGTGCCCCACGATTGGCTGGCGACCATCTGGGGTGTATCCCCCTGCCTCTCGCCATAAATGCGCTGGGATAGGCTCCAGCAGACCCCTGCGACCCCGAAAGGGAATAAGCGGGATAGAAAATGGATGGATGGATGGATGTTTTGGAAGGTTTTCATGAACCCTCGGGCGATGAAACTTACTCAGCACCTCAGTGATGACTGTGCAAACTAAACTTTCAATTCAAGAGGGAACAAGTACATCAAAGCAAACTATTGTAGCAGCGATATGTATAGTAGGAAATGGGATTTGCGGTTTTAATCTGTGCCTCTGGCCTGCATCCAGCACACCTGGCCAGGCTCAATCAAACATACAAACACGATCCACAAAGTCTTACAGATACAAATTGGCAACAGAGATCACTAAACAGTTGTGCAAAGCTGGGCTCAGCCACTTCCTTTAGCTACAACCACTCTGTGGTCGCAGCTTTCTCCGTCTGCTCAAAGGAAGAAAGCAAAGGGAGGTTCACAGTTGGCATGAAGAAAGAAAGAATCAAAGAGAGACACAGAGAGTTAAGGGAGGAACAGGAAGATTTCAATACATGACAAAAGAAAAAAGTTAAAGATCTTAATGAAAGAGAGAAACAGTGAGAGGTGAAAGAGTTTGGATGGCGAACAAAGGAAAAATGAAAAGATAGAAAGAAGGGAACGAAGAAATATTTTACTCTCAGTTGTTGACATGATGTCAGTGCAGCTATCAGGGTTAGAAAAACACAGCAGAGATTTGTTTGCTCTGTGAGAGTAAACTTGCTGGAGCAACGCCCTAAAACCTGCATCGCTTTCTCACACACACACACACACACACACACACACACACACACACACACACACACACACACACACACACACACACACCAAGAAAAACAAAGTGTGAGGGACAGGTTAGGTCTTGCAGCAGGGAAACAGTTTGCAGAGTAGACAGAGAGAGTGAGAGTCATTAGAAGGTTGATCTAAGGCATGGCCCACATTACCTGGTCAGGTGTGGAGAGAAGGAGGGGGGATATATAGAGACACACAAAACAGTGGTTCTACTCACGTTTTTAAAATTTAATTTGCCTCAGTGTCTAGTAGGTCTGTCCCAAGGAAAATCATTCATTTTAGAACAATCATTTATCTAATCAGACAGATAAGGATGGATCAGAGATCAGGGATCTGATTTCTCCTTTTTGATTCTGTTGCCACATATGAAGAATTTAGACATACCTCTGTGTTAAAGATGCCTTAGAAACAAGGCTGGTGCGCTGTACCTAGACCTCCTTTTAGAGGTAGTCATGCTACGCTCTACCCAGACCGCACTTTACAGGTGGTCATGGTACCCTCTACTTAGACCTCCTTTTAGTGCTGGTCATGGTACTCTTTCAAACAAACTCTGGATCGGTTTGTTTGTGGTGAGAACATGATCCAATCACAATCTGACATAACAGCTGGAAAAATTACACATTTTTGGTAAAACCAGCTTGCTTGTTTGTTTGTTTGTCTCTTCATTCAGTTCTGGGAGTTTTGTTGGAATGTTTCTACATGGTAATTCTGACCGATTGGAGAACAGTTCAGTTAAATTATTCCACATATCTAGCCAATGAGTTTAATGAATGGTCACATGTGATGATGGTGATGACTTTTTGTTGGTTTCACGAAGGACCTCAATAAATGATGTGGGATGAAAAAGAAATTAAACGGATGAGAAATGCAACATTCTCATTTTTGCCCTTGGTCCACACCAAATGTGATTGAATAGTGTTTCCAAGTTTACACATGGTGAAGGTGACAGTATGTCCATGTGAGGCAAAGCTAAACTCAATAGAAGCAGAGATAAGACAAAAAAGCTTGCCAAACACTTCACTGCAGTAGGAATATAATGCTGCTAAATTCCATCTTCTCTCAACAGAACAAGAAAACAAATTTATACTAAATGAGTGAGATGTTCAAAGACAATTCAGTTAATTTTTTTCTCTCCAGGATATCAAGTACAATATTTGCTTGTATAAACTGTGTTATGCAATTGTTATGGCTTATAGTGCACTGACAGCTCTTTCTAAAAAAACAGGGTTAGGTGGACCCAAACAAAAAGAAGAAATATATATGAATAATTATATAGCATATGCCTGAGACAGGAAGACCCGATCGTAACACACAGATGATCAGACAAGGACTTAACTTGACTTGGGGTTGTCAATCTTGGTTCTGGAGGCCTGGTGTGCAGGTGTTTATTCCAACCAAGCAGTAACAGACATGATTTTGCTAATAAATATCCTTAGCCAGGCCTCTAGTGGTTCAATAGTAAAATCAGGTGTGATACTGCTTGGTTGGAAAGAAAACCTACAGCCACAGTGGGATTTCCCTCTCCTGTTCTAGGAAGTAGACAGAGAACAGGAAATCAAAAGGAGATTGCCCACATTAAACATATTTCTAGGACTGCCTTTATTCACCTATGCAACATAGCAAAGGTCAGACACTTCCTATCTCTGAAAGATGTGGAAAAACGTATCCATGCATTTGTTACTTCCAGGCCTGACTACTGCAATTCTTTACTGTCTGGTTGCATCAAAAAGTCTCTAAGGACTCTCCAGCTGATCCAGAATGCAGCTGCACATTTATTAACTGGCACTAGAAGAAAGGAGCATATCTCACCTGTATTAGCCGCTCTACACTGGCTTCCTGTGAAATCTCGTATAGAATTCAAAATCCTGCTCCTCACCTATAAAGCGCTCAGCGGTCAGGTGCCATCCTACCTTAGGGATCTCTTAGTCCCATATCACCCATCGAGAGGATTACGTTCCCAATATGCAGGCTTATTGGAGGTTCCCAGAATTTCTAAAATTAAAACAGGAGGCAGAGCCTTCAACTTCTAGGCTCCTCTCCTGTGGAATCGTCTTCCAGTCTCAGTCTGGAGGGCAGACACCCTTCCTATATTTAAGAATAGGTTAAAATCTTTCCTGTTCGATGAAGCATATAGTTAGGCTGGCCTAGTCATAGTTTTGCTGTGATAGGTTAGTCCTCATGAGATGCTCTGAGCTTCTTTTTCTACTGATGATCCACTATTGTACTTTTAAATCTGCTGTGTTCCCGAAGTCCTGCCCTGTGTTTTCTCATTCAAAGAGCATGCTGCAGTGCAGCCACTGAGGAATCGACGGATGTTGGAGGGTCTGATGCTGTCCTGGTAATTCTTGGAAGCTGTGATGGATCCTGCGCCTCATCCTCCACTTACACCCAATTCATTACGTTTCTGTTTCTCTGTTTGTAATATCCAAATTTCTCTGTAATGTTTCCACCTGCACACATCATCTGCTTTTTTTTTAGGGAGTTTTACCTTGTACGATGTGAGGGTCTAAGGACAGGGGATGTTGTGTTGCTTTTGTACAAAGTGTAAACCCGTTGGGGCAAATCTGTGATCTGTGATTCTGGGCTATATAAATAAATTGAATTGAATTGAATTGATTGAAATTAAACAGGAACACAAAATGAAAAACAGGAAAACATATAGTTGCTAAGTGAAAAACTATAGATTTTATTAAAGTAAACAAAAGCAGACTCAGCAGACTCAGCTCACATGTTTATTGTCTCAGATAAACATGTCTCACTCTAAGAGACCCTTTTTACAACTTTTGAACATTTTCCTTAGTTGAGTTTAAAATGTGTGATGATGGACAGCTAATGTACTTTCAGTACAAGGAGGTGAGAGAGTTCAGTTTCAGCAGTAATTAGATTAGCGCACAAGAGAGAGAGAGAGAGAGAGAGAGAGAGAGAGAGAGAGAGATTGACTGACTAACATCCTCTAACCCCCTAATAAGCTTTAGTCCTGTTATTAATAATGTTTGAGAGGCATTAAACCATCTGTTTGTCTCTATACGCGTGTCTGTATGTGTGTGACATGTCATACGTGTCTGTCTGCTTGTATCAGTCTGTGAACATAAACATTAAACCCTCATTAAAATACTGGTAATCCCTTCATATGGCCAACAATCTGCTTGCAAACACACATACTGATGCTGCACAAAAATAATTTGACTATTATAAGGGAGGAACACAAAATACCTCAAATTTAACAAAATATGAATTCAATTCAATTCAATTCATTTGCCCCAACACAACATCTCCTGTCCTTAGACCCTCACAATGTACAAGGTAAAACTCCCTAAAAAAACCTTTAACAGGGGAGACAAAACGGAAGAATCCTCAGGAAGAGTAACAGAGGAGGGATCCCTCTTCCAGGACAGACAGGCTGCAGTAGATGATGTGTGCAGGTGGAAAACATTACAGGGAAAATTGGAGGATGAGGAGGATGAGGAGCAGGATCCATCACAGCTTCAAGGTGAACCAGGACAGCATCAGACCCTCCAACATCTGTAGAAATGAACCATCTAAAATGTATAACATAAAATATAAGTTAATTTATTAAAAAAGAAAAAAAAACACTGTGATGCCTTCCAGATATATATATATATGGACCTCAGATGGTAAGTCACCGGACTTTCAAACGGGGACTCCCGGTTCAAATCCCCTTCGGGGCGGAATGAGCATCCAGTGTGGGTCCTTGGGCAAGTCCCTTCAGGCTACTGCCCACCTCATACAATGATGAGAGACAAAGAAATACATGAGACACCGGCTCAGACGTCGCCAGGGTTAACAAGGTCTGCTTCAGGTGCTGGGGAACCAGAGCACCTTGATGAGAAGTGGGCTACTGGAACAAGGCGGAAATGGCTGAGATGCGAGAACAAGGCTGTGTTGGAATGCTACTACTGAAGTTACCCTAGTCAGAGGGGTTACATGCAAAGACTGTGGGATGAATGGTTACTTCGAAACCCACAGTCGAAACTAACAGCGAAACAACTAGTAGCTCAGTGTTCCAACATCCACAAACAGCAGCTGCTATCACAACTTGAGATTGACGAGATACAACACAAATGCTACGGCAAGGGGGAGCCAGGACGCCAGGTCAATCAGAGATTGGGAACACAAAGATAAGATCATAAACACAAGGCAACCCCGATGCCACTTACAACGGCTAAGTGAAGTACCATCTGAAGGATCTCTTGGAAGATGTGAATGCAGCATTGAGAGCGATCCCTACCACAACAATCACTGAAACCAATGAGCTGATATACACTTCAGCAGCAGTGATCCTAGTGATCCTAGAGATGCTTGGCTATCAGAGCAACCATGGGAGCCATGAGAAACAATACCCACCATGGAAAAGAAGGTTGGAGGCTAAAATCAAGGCAACACGGAGTGAAGTGAGCCAACTGACAGAGGCCCAGAGAGGTGCAATGAGGCTCACCCTGAATAGCTAACCGCCAGCTTGACCCTGCCAGTGATCAGATATCCTGCAGGAATAATAAGGTGGCCAAAGGAAGAGATACAGACCACAGACGTTAAGACACGAAAGCTCCTCACCATGCATGGAGGGTTCCACCCCAAATCCAGCACCCTGAGACTGTACGCTAGCCGTAAGGAAGGAGGCCGAGGATTAGTCAGCGCTAAGAGCCACTATCCAGGACGAAACGTCCAAGATCCACAAGTACATCAAGGACAAGGCCCCAACAGATTACGTGCTCAGTGAATGTCTCAGACAATGGAGAACAGAGGATGAGGTGCTGGAGGAGGGACCATCATGGGAGGACAAGCCCCTACACGGGATGTACCACCGGAACATAACTGAAGTGGCTGATCTCAAGAAATCCTACCAGTGGCTCGAAAGGGCTGGACTGAAGGACAGCACAGAGGCACTCATCCTGGCTGCACAGGAACAGGCCCTGAGCACCAGAGCAATAGAGGCCCAGATCTACCACACCAGACAAGACCCGAGGTGTAGGTTGTGCAAGGAGGCCCCTGAGACAATCCAGCACGTAACTGCGGAGTATGGGCTGGCAACCCCAAGGTCAAAGTGGGAAACACCTCCAAAGGTGGTGGAGAATGACCAAGCTAAGATCCTGTGGGACTTCCAGATCCAGACTGATAAAATGGTAATGGCAAACCAACCAGACATTTTGGTGGTGGATAAAGAGCAGAGGAAAGCCGTGGTGGTGGATGTGGCAATACCAAGTGATGGCAACATCAGGAAAAAGGAGCACAAGAAACTGGATAAATATCAAGGGCTCAGAGAACAGCTGGAGAAGGCTTGGAAGGTGAGGGCGACAGTGGTGCCCGTGGTGATCGGAGCATTCGGGGCAGTGACCCCCAAACTGGAGGAGTGGCTACAACAGATCCCTGGAAAAACATCAGACATCTCAGTCCAGAAGAGCGCAGTCCTTGGAACAGCAAGGATACTGCGCAGAACCCTCAAGCTCCCTGGCCTCTGGTAGAGGACCCGAGCTTGGAAAGCGGATGAGACCACCCATGGAAAGGGTGAGAAGGTATTTTTTTTTATATATATATATATATATATATAAAATTCCCTTCTCACCCTTCCACGTATATATATTCAATATTTTATTGTAATGTGAGAGGAATAGCTATGGTTTTACTCTCCGCAGCAGATTTAAATAAAAAAAATAAAACCAACTGATTTGCCTAAAACAAATCCTAAAACAGTCTTACTTACTTACTTTTTTTCTGAGGTTTGCTCATATAAGTGGACCAAGTCAAATTCCAGGAAATGATCAGTTACCCAACACACTGAAAAATACTTGTTTTATGTATAGATAAGCCCTGGTGGCTAGGAAAAAGATTGGGAGTGGTGTGTGTGTGTGTGTGTTTGTGTGTGGGTGTGTATGAGAGTTTTTTCTCCCTACCTCCTTCTATTATTACTGTTTTGTTTTTTTATTCTAGTACTTTTATTATTTCATATATTATACTATATACTTTCATATATTACTGAATAGCTTGATTTTGTATCAGCTTGGAGTCAGTAGTAGGCAGGGAGAGAGAAGACAGACATCAGAAAACCTAATGTTCAATTGTGACTTTTTCATTTTCGAGAATTAAATGATGCTTTAATTAATTTGTCCTTTAAATATAAAACATTAAAAGCATCAGGATACATTTTTAAACTTTTTTTAATGTAAAAACAAACAAAAAATATTCATATTAATTAAAATCCAAAAGCTCAAATAAAAAACAAAATAAGGATGAACCTAAAAAATTTAAAAACAAGTTGAGTAAAAGGGAGTAGAACTTTATTTTTACATCAACAAGCACTTCTCACAGTGAGTTCTGTATTGCAGACTTTCAAATTAAAAGCCTAGAGCTTCCATCTTCTTCCTTTTTCCTTTGTCATTAGCATATCCATACCCCTGAAATTATTGTATGAAGTTCCATGTTCTGGTCCTTTTGTGAGCGAGTTTCATTCATGAAAAAAGAAATGGAATCAACAGACAAAACAAAACACATAGATCAGTAGTAGGCAACAGTAGAGACCTGTAGAGAGACACTTTTAAAAAAAAAATTTCCATGCGGGGTCACTCAATCAGGGCCACCAGAGAGCTTACCAAACCAAACGGAGAATATACCAGCAGACGTCATGTCAGCAGTATAGAGCCAGAAGTTCAGCTATTCAGTAGTAGCACAGACAATGTTTTGTATGGGCAAACAAATTTCATCAGGATCTTGATGTATGAAGTCAGTTCTAGGCATCATAGGTTTCTTTAAATAAATTTGATTGATGTGAGTGTAACAACTGAAATGTATATGGAGCAAAAATGGTAAAACATGTATTTAAAAATTGGAAAATTGGAAGGATGGGTAGTGATCTTATTTGATAACATGCCCACTAATCCTCATTGTGGAATTTGTAGAAATATGACATTGTAAAAAATACATTTTTAAATAAATTATCTGAAAAATTTTAAACTGCATTTAAGCATTTGTGACCATGAGAAGCATGTTTTGACATTTACAGAGCGCGGTCTCTCTTTACCTCTGAAATAAACAGATGGAAAGTGAAAGACAACGAATGAGAGCAGGGATGAAAGAGGGGGAGGTGCCCAGACTGCTGTCTGCCATGCAGCGAGGCATATTTACCAGCGGCGATTTTCAAAAAGACATTTTTCTCTGGGAGCAGCTATTTGGCTCCCGCCAGGCAGCTGTGATAAGGAGATACATTAGTTCCAATCTGTTTTTTTTGGTTGTTTTGGAGATGCTGCAATTATGAAAGACAGGGGGTTGGTGATCAGGCGGGGTCAGGTTGGTTCTTTTCATTTTTTCAGCCTGCCATCTCATGCTTGTTTCTAGGTTTTTACCGGGAGATAAATTGTCCTAAAAGGTTTCTCATGGTGATTAAAAAAAATTCCAATGCTGTTTGGAATTGCTACACAAGCAAATGCTAATGTTGGCTCAGCTTGTTTCTCTGATGACTTGAGATGTCCACACATCTAATGGAAAATATCCCTCATCCTGTCAAAGGGATACAACTTTGAAAATCACGCATGAAACTGCAATGAAAGCGACAGGGTTGATTTCCCTGTTTCTCCTCCTCAATAAATTGCCTACTTCTGTAAAATACACTGAATAAAAAAACAATTCATCAAAGTAAACTCATGATAGCACATTTGTACGGGTATTGTCTCTTGTTTCGATTAAATTAAACATCTTAATTATGAATTTTATTTACGTTTGATTTGATTTGTTGGAAAATTTGTAAGTAATAGATTAAACAATGCAACAAAAATATTTTCATCTGTAGAAGTTACATATTCTGACATAACTACAGTAATATTGTCCTTTTCCAACTGTTAACCTGCTTTAGCACCATTCATTTGTTTGTCTGGAATCAGTCGACTCCTCCTATAACAGCTGGATATTACTTTTTGTGGATTCTACTTAATTATAATTTACTTATAACTACATTCTCTGAAATAATAAACAGTACATGCATTCAATCATTGATCACATCTAAAGTGAGGAATATTTAGAACTATAAAAGATGAGCATCTTTATCTAAAAAGAATTTGTAAAAAAGTACATGCATGTCTCTCTCTTTCTGTTTCTCTGGATAACAGCCAATGCAACCATAGGAGTATCAAAGTGTGTGTGTGCGTGTGTGTGTGTGTGTGTGTGTGTGTGTGTTTGAGAGAGGGAGAGAAAGAGAGAGAGAGAGACATACAAAAAGACTTTTAATTCTGCCACCCAGCAGGAAACATTCTCTTTTCTTCCTCACTTACTCTCACAAACGCACAGACGCACACACACACACACACACACACACACACACACACGTGCATGCTGGGCTAATAGGGTGAAGTGGTTATGTCTCGTCTGAACAGTGACTCCCCTACGGGGTGGGCACAGCTCAGGGGCTGTGGGGTCTTGATGCTGACATGTTGGGATTTGGCCTTTAATCAGCAACATCAGTGCGTTTCATAATCTGGGTCGGGACCCTGATTTGGGTCATAAGTAGATTAAATGTGGTACCAAAATTCTTCAGGAAGGACAGACAGCCCCAGTGTCAGCTGAACAAGTAGCTTGTCTTCGAGGAGTGTGATTCAGTTCTATGTAGACTTTGTATGGACCCTGTTTCCCTTCATGGTTACACATTGTTACACAAAACCTGAAATTTGAGCTAGTATGATTTACATATTTAAATTCTCCATTCTTCATTTCTATAGGACATGGTGTACTTATGGTGTTGTTAAATCAATTATTGATTAATTGTTTTCACACTGTAACAGTCCATTTTACCCACACCAGTGTGTCATCTTTACTTTACACTATTGATTTGTGATAGATTATTGACTTTTATCTTCTTTTCCATATGATGTTAGGATGTTAGGGTTATTATTACTATAATATACTTATAATATTGTCACATTCTCCAATGTTTAATTATTTCATTATTTCATGTTGTTCACTCTTTATGCTTCTCTGTGGGTTTTATAAATATCTATATATATTTGCAAATATCTTTATTGTTGGCTATTCAAGGGGCAGAATTAATGTGCTACGTGACATAAAGTCACATGACCACCATCCTCATTGCACTTTAGACACTGATAATCAGAGCATTTCGGATTCTCAAACAGTACTAAACAAATATTGTTTGCAGTTACAAATTATTGTAACTGCTTCATGTTACATCATCTTTATGCAACAGCCCAGAACTCGTATTTTTCCTCTCATCAAACTAAAAAATATCCTATAAATAGATTGTTTGCTGTGTGCATCTTTTTTAAGTTGTGGGACAGCTGTTTGCTACCTGCCAACTTGTAACCATAAAACCATTGTTCCTTTAAGTTATAACTGAACTTGACAGAACTTTAACCAACAGATGACATATTAGAAAAGGGGTAAATATGGAACAATAATTAACTATCAATGTCATGTTGTCTTTGATTGTTCATAGTAATTTATTGATATTAATGAAAACATGCACACCAAAAAATTTGATTTGTTTGTTTTTTCCTTTTTTATTTGGTCATTCACAAAGTGCTGCATATGGCTTGTAATCATGTGTGCCTTTTAAGCAGGTGAATATATATGATTGAGAATTAAATAATTAACATTAAAGTCAATTATTAGTTATTACTAAGGAGGATTGTTACATAACTGCATGGCTGACGGCTTTCTTGTTTATTTTAGTTATCATATAATTAG
Organism: Eupleurogrammus muticus; assembly: GCA_036785175.1. Taxonomy (NCBI): domain Eukaryota; kingdom Metazoa; phylum Chordata; class Actinopteri; order Scombriformes; family Trichiuridae; genus Eupleurogrammus; species Eupleurogrammus muticus. The sequence continues at coordinate 27,902,002 of JAYKQN010000006.1, read as the reverse complement.
CTTTCTTTTTTTTTTTTTTACAAATTGCTACATCACTGCTCATGTGGAAATGTGTTTTTTTAAGTTATGGTGACCTTTCTGATACCAGGGTCACCTGACAAGCTTGACCCATAATCCTGCAGCCAAAGGCTGACCAGGAAGGTAAAGTCAATGTTTTTCTTTAAAACAAAAGATCCCGCTGACGTCCTCTGTTTACTCTCTGAATGCACACACACACACACACACACACACATCCAGAAACATATAGACATAGGCAAGCACACACACATAGCAGCTGTTTAAACTCATTTCACTGAGACCGCACAGTATGAGAGGCACAGAAACAAGTAAACAAATAAGCCTTTGTAAATAATACAATATATTTGTAAGCAATTTGCTCAACAGCAGTTAATTGCACAATATCACCTGGTGGGAATGTTTTTTACACTTCACACTTTAAATTACAGTAATCTACACAAACAGGGGTTGATTGGCATGAAAAAAATATAATAGTTCATTAATTAATATATTAAGATTGCTGCTCTCAATTCACATTGAGACATTGAAACACATTAGTTTCCTTTCGAAGGTTGTACAAGTTCAATTCAATTCAATTCAATTTATTTGTATAGCCCAGAATCACAAATCAGATTTGCCCCAAAGGGCTTTACATTGTGTACAAAAGCAACACAACATCCCCTGTCCTTAGACCCTCACATCGTACAAGGTAAAACTCCCTAAAAAACCCCTTTAACAGGGAGAAAAAACGGAAGAACCCTCAGGAAGAGTAACAGAGGAGGAATCCCTCTTCCAGGACAGACAGGCTGCAGTAGATGATGTGTGCAGGTGGAGAACATTACAGAGAAATTTGAATATTACAAACAAACAGAAATGTAATGTATGTTGGTAGAAGTGGAGGATGAGGAGCAGGATCCATCACAGCTTCCAGGTGAACCAGGACAGCATCAGACCCTCCAACATCAGTAGATCCCTGAGTGGCTGCACTGCAGCATGCTCTGTGAAAGAGAAAACACAGGGCAGGACTCCGGAACCACAGCAGATTTAAAAGTACAGTAGTGGTACAACAGTATCACAGATAGAAGAAGAAAAAGAAGCCCAGGGCATCTCATGAGGACCCGGCAGACTAACCTATCGCAGCATAACTATGACTAGGCCAGCCAGGGCCGGCCCTAACTATATGCTTCATCGAACAGGAAAGTTTTTAACCTATTCTTAAATATAGGAAGGGTGTCTGCCCCCCGGACTGAGACTGGAAGACGGTTCCACAGGAGAGGAGCCTGGAAGTTGAAGGCTCTGCCTCCTGTTTTAATTTTAGAAATTCTGGGAACCTCCAATAAGCCTGCATATTGGGAGCGTAATGTTCTTGATGGGCGATATGGGACTAAGAGATCCCTAAGGTAGGATGGTGCCTGATCGTTGAGTGCTTTATAGGTGAGGAGCAGGATTTTGAATTCTATACGAGATTTTACAGGAAGCCAGTGTAAAGAGGCTAATACAGGTGAGATATGCTCCCTTCTTCTAGTGCCAGTTAATAAATGAGCAGCTGCATTCTGGATCAGCTGGAGAGTCCTTAGAGACTTTTTGGTGCAACCCGACAGTAAAGAGTTGCAGTAGTCCAGCCTGGAAGTAATAAATGCATGGATAAGTTTTTCTGCATCTTTCAGAGACAGGAAGTTCCTATTTCTTGATAAACAGAAAGTCACGTTATACTTTAAATACTATCCACTCAAATCCACAGAAAAATATAGACAGCCTGTATTCAGGAACTGTGCCTTAAAATCACCAATCTCAACTTTTGTGTTTGTGTGATGTCACAAGTATACAGTCCAGCAATTTCAAGTGAACCAATCAGTGGCAAGGCTCATTAATAATCATGAGACAGACACAGAACAACCTTTTCTTTCTAAAAGCTGCAGAGAGGAGTTGGTAAATTATACTGAGATAATTTTACATTCTTAAAACCACAAATATATCTTGTTAGCAACATCATATGCTTCTTGATAAAACCCAAGAAAGGCATTAAATGTGGGAAGAATCTGTATTTCCATCAGCTACACTGACATTGTGATGTGATTACATAATTGCTTTCAGGAGCATTCGATTGCAGCTCATCATCAAAGGCATTACTTTAAACATTTTATGCCTTTTATCTTATTTTCAAAAAATTTGTATTTATTTTTATTAATTATATTTTTAAGGCACACTGCATCCAACAGATAGAACTGGTTCAGGTTCAGATCACACAAGTCAGAACTAAATAAGCCTTTAGGCTGCAAAAACATTAAAAGCTGTGAGTGTGTGTGTAATTCTGTCTATCTGTCTTCTTTTATCTCTCCCCTCTTGTCTCTCCCTCTCTTTCTCAGGATTAAACATGTTTATCAATTATCACTCCATCTTGCCTCTAGCTCTCAACACATTACACAGCTAATTGAATCATCAAACAATCGCCACTCCTTGGGGAGTGTGTGTGTGTGTGTGTGGTGGGAAAGTGTGTGGAGGGGGGAGAGGAGGAGGCTGTTTGCAAATATTATGATGCTCTTGGGTGTCTCCAATGCACTTGTCAGATATGTTTATTAATTTAAAACCTGCATCGCTTTCTCACACACCCACCCACACACACACACACACACACACACACACACACACACACACACACACACACACACACACACACACACACACACACACACACACACAGGTCTGGCAGTGGCTGGTAGCACCATGTGTGGGTCACAGCTGGGGCCCTCTCCTGTTCTCACACTGGCAACCAGTTGACTCAGACTGGTTTTATATTACTTCTAATATTATTTTACCAATGTCAGGCAACAACAGTTATTGATTTTTGATTCATATGTCAAAACTATAGCCATTTTTGGGCATTTTTTTAAAATAAACATTTAGTCATAAAACCTGGAGCTGACTTGGTGGCTGATATGTTTTATTAATATACTGTTTTATAGATTTAAAAGAACTCCTGAGATGGTAAGTACAGTCTTCTCAGATTCTCAGCAGGTTCAATGGATTTTAAATTCAAGTGCAATGACTTTCACAGAAAGTCAAGATTTTGTCTTAGGAAACCTTCTTCTCTTTGTGACTTGTCAACGTTGGCGGTTTTCCCACAACAAAGCTGAGTGTGTTCTGTGGAGCTGTCACCTTTTCATCCCAGCTCTGACACACAGCCAAAAGTAGTGGTGATTTAGTGATTTATTGGAAAAGCAACAACATGGTGAGGACAGATGCCCTCCCTCTGTGAAGATGCCACTTACAAACTTTTCACAGCCATTCCTCTGGTTCGTGTAGGCAGAGAGGATTTCATGTTTTTTTGTCCAAGCAGTCAATAAAAAGTTGTTCACTGTCTACGGGCCCATCTAGGCCTACATTCACTCCACAAAAACATTATGGAGTCTAGATTAGTACTAGATTAGTTTTTCTCTCATTAGTCACCCATTCGGGTTAAAGCTATTGCTGATAACACTTAGCAGGGCATTTTTGCATTTTCTGAGGTCCTTCATACCATCAAGCACAAGTACATGTCAGGGCTGCTTTTGATGCCTGGAGAGACCTTTGTTCCACTTGAGAATAAAAAACGAACTGGGCATGGCCTTTTTCTGATTGGATTGGTGAGGTAATATCTCGTTTTATTTAGCTTTGCTACCAGTTTGCATGATTTTCATTCAAAAGTATGTTGTTTTAGCCTGTATTCATTATTTGTTTTGTTTTAGCACTTTAGCATTACAGTAACATACTTTTAATGACTAATTATCTGGTCTACTAAGTGTAGTGCTACATGCTTTAGCTTCTATGAGATGGGTATGGTGTTATTGCTGTATGACTGTAAATAAGTCAATATTTGACCAGAATCTAAAACCACCACCACCACCCCCTCCCGCCTCTTGTCATAGAATGTGCTGCTTGTTGCCATGAGAACCTCCATGAACCTGCAAGTTATTATGGACTATTTATTATGGACTCTTTAAGAAATCCAATACACACATTAAAACACCTACATTTTTCTTGCTTCAGTTTATTGTCCCAATTTAACTAATATTGCGTTTACCATGAGTTTACCACAATTATGGAGCTAAGAGAGGTCAGGGTTTGTTTCAGTTTGGACTTGTTTTGGACCACATATGCATACTTGACCCTTTGTAAAGAGTTTTTTTTTATATTTAAATTCTGTGTACACATGTGATATCGCAGGAATCAGTCAATGCTGAATACTAAGGGGATGTTTTTTCTGCATGGGGTAGCATTCTAATGTTGAGAGATAAATCCAGAAAGAAACACGAAGGGAAGCAAGAATGACATGAAAATCACAGGGCGCCACAGATTCAGGGCGAGAAAGAGGAGCAGGAGTAGGAACCCCCAACCCCCTCTCCAACTCCATCTTGTGACCGATTCGTCACTGCGACAACCATCACCCCCACCTTACTCTGGGATGTCCTGTAGTTATGTTCTTCAATTATGTCTCCCTCTTTAATGTCGTGGCTGCACATCCATATTTAGTCGACCGCTGCAATTTTAGCTGCCGCGCTGAAATGCAACCGTGTCACCCTGGAATCAAAGGACAGATAGAGCTTCCTCAGGCAGCAGGAGTGTGTGGATGTGTGTGTGTGTGTGTGTGTGTGAGAGAGAGAGAGAGAGAGAGAGAGACAGAGAGAGAGAGAGATTTACATTTATTTCTATATTCTTTCAGGCTACATCTGCAATTTAAGCCACAACAGGGAGATTTTCAGCGTGTCAAGCAACTTTCAAGGAAAATGTGAGGTATCGCAATTTATCCAGTGTACGAGACATTTTATTTTTGTCTGCACCGTAACCCCTGAAAGAATGTGTATTATTAAAAATGGACCAAGGGAATGAAGAGGAGGCTGAAATCTGCTGCAACAATTATGTGTAAAGTGTAAAGAGCAGGTTGAAAAGGCAAAGGGTAATTAAGGTCTCCCTATTGTTGATTATTTATCTTAGAGCTCTCTAATAAAGTTTTTGACTCGTGGGGGCATTGAGATTTCCAGTTTTGACTATATAAGTGACTAGAGTAATCTCTACTAGATTCATTCAACTTTAAAGCACTAAAGTGTGTTTAATCTGGTGAGACGGTCTCTATCCGTCATTTAGTAGATGTGTGTTAAATTTAATAAGACTTAATCATGTTTTGATCAGGCAAAGTTACTAATTGACAGTGTTACTACCTGCAGGTGCTTTTACATGTTTTCTGTGTACACATGCATGCGTGTGTGTGTGGTGGTTGCATGTATTATAGTATCTTAAAATGCATTAAGTGTAGTCAGAAGCTAGAGAACATTTTTAAAACAAGAAGAAAAGCAAATATGGCACAGGTAGGCACCATATTTGCTCTCTCTCTTGCACACATAGATAGAGGAAACTACTTCAGCTGGAGGTGGCGACAGGGCAAGAGAGGAGTGTTAGGATAATAATAAGAAAAAAAATAAGAAAAAAAGGAAGAGTTGTGTTGTAAACAAAAGGTAGTCCAGGATGATCTTTTAGTCACCCGTGTGCACGCGCGCACACACACACACACACACACACACACACACACACACACACACACACACAGAACACACACACACACACACACACAGAACACACACACTAATAAACACTCACACACACACACACACACACACACATACACACACACACACACACACACACACACACACACACACACACAGTAAAGCTAACATTGACTAAATGAGAGAGATAAAGTGAGAGTACATAGTGTACAGGCGAAGTGCCAGAAAATCCATTAATCTTCTCCAGTCAACATGTCTCACAACAAGTCTCCTCAGCTCTGCTTTCATTTACTGTTTGACACATCATGTTCTCAGCAGCTGGTCCCACATGAATCAGATCAGTAACTACAGCATGTAAACTACAGAGAAACTAGAGAGAAACCCCTTACAAGCATGTTGGATCTGGACCACCTCCTCTGTCCTATAGCTGTTTAAGTAAATGATGTCAACTAAATTGAGTTTATACAATATCATTTTATCTGTCACTTCACAGATGTGTTTTGAAAGTGAAAGTACAGATGGTGGTGGCTCAGAAGTAACAGTGTAACTGTGTAGGTTGGACCCTTGTATGGCAGCTAGTCAAGTCAATTCAAATCAATTTTATTTGTATCACACAAAATCACAGATTTGCCTCAATGTTACAAAGAAATAGTATCTCATGAGGCCATGGCAGTCTAAACCTACCATATAATTAACATATTGGAAGAAGCAGAAGAAGTTGAGAGACCAGAAACAGACCTTGGACATCTACAAGAGACAAATATAGAGATTAATCTCAGTTGGGCTAGTTCTTTCATGTCAGCTCATAGTAATCCTATTTCCTGCTGCCCACAGACAAATACAAAGTAATAGTAATGTTTTTTTAACTTTCAAACTTTTTTAATGTAATAAATCAAAAGGCATCAAAGTATGTGGTGTTGCTGTAAACACAGCTACAATCCATCTTTGTTAAGACTGGAAAGACATCACACAGGTAATAGCTGACCTTTGTATATGTAAGAGCTGAAATTTAATGTTAAACAGCCTGGTTTATAACAGAATGTGGGCAACCGGCAAGTTTTCCCAACAAAAGGGATCAGGGCAACCAGGCGAAGTGGAGACAGGAGGCAGCAGAGTTAAATTTTGCCACAAAGGGGTAATTTATTAACAGGTGTGGCAGTAACAATTTGCGGCTAATGTAAGTCACAGGCTTCCTGTTCTCTCCTTGTCTCTGGAGTATTGACCCAGAGGCATCGGTCTGGACCGTGAAGTGTTGTTCAAAGTCTGGACTCTGGAGCACCGGATCACTGCAGATTGACGCCTTTAAGTCCAAGAACGCCTCCCCTCACTGGATTTGGGAGGAGCGCGATTTTCGGGTCAAGTCTCATAGAAGCGCTGCATGACGGGTAAAGTCCGGCACAAACAGACGGTACCACCCCACCAATCACAGGGACGACCGAATGTCAGTTCAGCACCTCCTGCACCCTGTCTGCGGTCGGATGACACCCCGGCCAAGTACATAGCCAAGGTATTGCACCTCCTGGTGCCATCTTTTTGGGCACCAGCACCACAGGGTTGTTCCACTCACTGCAGGACTTCTTGATCACCCCCAATGCCAACATGTCTTCCACATTGACCTTGAGGGATGGAAGAAGATGCTCTGGAACATGATACATCCTCTGCCGCACTGGTGTTGTGTCTCTGAGTGGGATGGAGTGCTCCAGAAGAGTTGTGAACCCGGGCTTCTCCTGGAACAAGCCGGATGGGATGATCTCTGCCAGCTCCACCGACCACCGACTGAACCTTGGCTTGCAACTCTGGCTGCCTCTCATGCCACTCCTTCAACAGATTGACATAGAAGGTTTGCCGGGGTTTCCTCCTCCCAGGAAGCTCGATCTCATTAGGTGGCTGGACCCATATTCTGCACCATCTCGTATGGCCCCTGCTACTTGGCAAACAGCATTTTCTCGGAGGTAGGCAGAAGAAGCAGAAACTTATGACCTGGTTGAAGGTTCCTCTGCCTGGCTGCCTTGTCATACCAGGTCTTCTGGTGTGTCTGAGCCTGCCCCAAGTTCATCTGCACCAGCTCCACCATTTCCTCCATCTTGTCCTTCATTTTCAGGAAGTGGGCCAGGATGCTGCTGGTTTTAGGCGACCTGGGGCCCTCCCAGGCTTCTCTCAGGACATCCGAGGGACCCTGAACCTATCGCCCATAAAGCAGCTCAAATGGTGAAAAACCCGTGGAGGCCTGAGGGAACTCACGGTATGCAAAGAGAAAGTAGGGCAGCCAGCGGTCCCATTCTTTGCCATTAGCTGCCACAAACTTCCTCAACATGCTCTTTAGAGTCTGGTTGTAGCACTCTACAAGGCCATCGGTCTGAGGGTGGTATGGAATGGTATGGATGCCCTTAATGCCCAATAAACTATAAACCTGCCTCATAGTTCTGGAGAGGAATGCTGTGCCTTGATCGTCAGGACTTCCTGTGGGAGGCCCACCCTGGAGAACAACTGCAACAGAGCCTGTGCTATGGGGCGAGCAGAGACTATGAGGGATAATGAGTGGCATAGTCACATATCATCAGAATATATTTATAGCCTGTTTTAGTTCTCTCCAAAGGGCCTACAATGTTCATGGCTATGCAGCTAAAGGGCACCTCAATGATGGGAAGTGGTTGCAGGGGATGAGGGTTAGTCTTCCTCTTACTAGTTACCTGGCAATTGGGGCGGGTTTTTCAATAATTCAGCACATTCCCCTAGATCCCTGGCCATTAAAGCCTGCGGGCCATTAAAGCCTTTCATAGATTTTAGTGTTGCTCAGATGCCCCGCCCAAGGAATTTTGTGTCCCATGGCTAGCACCTGTTCCCTGAGTCACTTGGGCACCACCAGTTGCTCAGCCCTGCCCTCTCCTGGCTGGTATAACAATCCCTCTTTGACCATATAACTTTCCCTTGACAAAGCAGAAGGAGTTGCAGTTTGGGCTCCATCTATGTTGGTGACCTGGTCAAAGGCTTTCTGTATGCTAGGATCCTCTGTCTGTAGCTACCCAAAGTTGTCAGGAACCTTCCCCCACTCGTCATCTGGCTGGATAAGAGGCAGCTCCTCGGTTCTCTCTACTGTCCCTACCAACCTATCATGCCTATGCTGACTGCAGGTTTTCCTCCCCCTCCCTTTTGCTGGAGGAGTGATGTCCTCATTCTCGAAGGGCAGCACCAAACATTGAACTCTGACTCCCTATTAGATTCCTGGGAACTCTGTGATTTGGACTGGGACCTAGTCACTACCATACTAACCGAAGGGCTAGCTTGCACAAGCTCCGGCAGGACCACGATGTCTTGACCGGATAACAAAGTCCCTCAACCACCCCCATGGTCATCTGATAGGTCTGACCTCCAACCTCCAGGTAGACTTCAGCAACAGAGTACTCATGTCATCATTCATCCCCATTTACACACAAAATCTCACTCTCCCCCCTGGTACAAAGTCTTTCTTCTCCACTATGTGGGGCTGCACATGTCTGTGTGCTTCCGGTGTCTAATAATTCAATTCAATTCAGTTCAATTCAATTCAATTTATTTGTCTAGCCCAGAATCACAAATTGCAGATTTGCCCCAACAGGCTTTACAGTTTGTACAAAAGTCACACAACATCCCCTGTTCTTAGACCCTCACATCGTACACGGTAAAACTCCCTAAAAAAAAACCCTTTAACGGGGAAAAAAACACAAAAAAACGGAAGAACCCTCAGGAAGAGAAACAGAAGAGGGATCCCTCTTCCAGGAGGGACAGGCTGCAGAAGATTATGTGTGCAGGTGGAAACATTACAAGGAAAATTGGACATTACGAAGAGACAAACAGAAATGTAAAGAATTTGAGTGTAAGTGGAGGATGAGGTGCAGGTTCCATCACAGCTTCGAGGTGAACCAGGAAAGCATCAGACCCTCCAACATCCGTAGATCCCTCAGTGGCTGCACTGCAGCATGCTCTGTGAATGAGAAAACACAGGGCAGGACTCCGGGAACACAGCAGATTTAAAAGTACAATAGTGGATCATCAGTAGAAAAAGAAGCTCAGAGCATCTCATGAGGACTAACCTATCGCAGCATAACTATGACTAGGCCAGCCTAACTATATGCTTCATCGAACAGAAAGTTTTTAACCTATTCTTAAATATAGGAAGGGTGTCTGCCCCCCAGACTGAAACTGGAAGACGATTCCACAGGAGAGGAGCCTGGAAGTTGAAGGCTCTGCCTCCCGTTTAAATTTTTGAAATTCTGGGAACCTCCAATAAGCATGCATATTGGGAACGTAATCCTCTCGATGGGTGATATGGGACTAAGAGATCCTTAAGGTAGGATGGAGCCTGACCGTTGAGCGCTTTATAGGTGAGGAGCAGGATTTTGAATTCTAATCGAGATATCGTAGGAAGCCAGTGTAAAGAGGCTAATACAGGTGAGATATGCTCCCTTCTTCTAGTGCCAGTTAATAAACATCCAGCTGCATTCTGGATGAGTTGGAGAGTCCTTAGAGACTTCTTGGTGCAACTGGACGGTAAAGAATTGCAGTAGTCAAGCCTGGAAGTACCAAATGCATGGATAAGTTTTTCCGCATCTTTCAGAGATAGGAAGACCTTTGCTATGTTGCAATGGTGAATGAATCCATCTGGAACGTCTTGTGTCCACACCATGCCGCCATGAAGTTCTCCACCAGCTCTGCCGCCCGTTGACCATCCTGGGGATCGTGTTCCTTCACCCAGACACGGATGTCCGGGGCTAAGATCCACAGGAACTGCTCCAGAACGAGGATCTCACAAACCTCCCCAACCGTTTTGCCTGCTGGCCGAACCCATTTAGTGAAGAGGTCGGGTGTACAACTCCTGAGGAATCTCTCCAGGCTGAATGTCTGGATCACACAACCTCCTGCGATACACCTCCTTGTTGATCTCATACATTCTCAGATTCACCTCTTTACATGTCCATAGTCCATGGCATTGTCCATGTCCATTGCCACAAAGGCACTCCACGCTCTGCCAGACAGGTAGGGCACTAGCAACACCGCCCAATCATGTCTCGGCCAGCAGTATGTTGTGGCCAATCGCTCAAATATCGTCAGGTATTGTTCAATGTCATCTCCTTCCTCTAACCTGGGGATAGCAGCTCTCGACCCGGGTAAGGGTCCTGCTGCTACAGGTGCTGGTCCGTCGGCTACTGGGATGGGTGCTGTGGATGCCAGACCTGGGGCTGCTGGAGGTCCAGACACTGCTGAGGCTGGAGGACCCAGTTGAAAAGCCCAGGGTGGGGGAATGAACGCCTACAGTCAGCCTCCACATCATCTCGTAGCCTATTCAGTTAGTTCTGGACATCCCTCCACCACTGCTCCTGTTTCACAGTTTCCCTGTTCTGGGCATGAAGCATGAGCATGACATCGACCTGCTCTTCCTTGAGTTCCACCTCTTCCCTCCAGCTACTCAGGTGGTGCCCCAGATCCCACCACTGCCACCAAGCACACTTTTGGAAAAAAAAACAATAAATGCTCACACACCAACACAACACTATGATCCACCTCTCGGCAGGTTGTACAAAGTCTGTGTAAATGTCTAATGGCAGCCCTTTTAAACATCCGCCTGACTAGGCTTAATTGTATCAAACCAATATCTTAATTGGAAAACCAATATCCAAATAATTACTGGCACAATTACTATCAAACAAAACTTGACCAAATAGTGAAAAATATAATAATATCAAAACACACCTCATAAAAACCATCACACTCACAAAGTTTACCCCACACATACATATTTACAATTATAGAATTAAGAAGAAATCCAAAACACCCCTGTGCAACGTGAAGTGCACCCCATAGTGCCATACTCAGTAAATACTGTACCTGCAGTGGCACGCCCTTCCGCACACGAGGAGTGGAGTCGGACCGGGAGGTGAGTGCAGGTGAGTGAGAATGAATGGGGGCAGATGTGTGTGAGATTGTATGTGAATATATGACAAACCAGAGGCTTAAACCGTGAACAGAGGAAAACAGGGCGAGCAGTGGGTACTGCACTGGACGCCGAGATGGAAGGGTGGTATGAAAACTAACTGAGGTGAGTGGTGAATATTGTCTGTAATGTGAATGGGTGACGTGGCACACCGCGATCCTGGTGTTTGCATCCTGCTCCCTAGCATGTCACCAAGGACATCACACATATACATTTGAAAATAAACTCCAAATGATTCAACCCGTGCGTGTGGTGAGCATGTGTCTGTGTGTGTGTACAAAGGTCCAGTCTCCGACTCTGGAATGACATTGAAGACTGTGGCTCCACCCTAATGAGCCGGTGAGAAGGGGGGGGTGGTCACCTTTTCACACAGGAATGCAGGCTTCCAGTGGTAAAAAATAAACAAGCAAAACCACAAAAGTCACCATTTGTTTAAGCTCTGAATGTCTCAGATTCACTTAGCACTCCAATGCTTCCATTCATGACAGTTGTTCACATTGGGCCTGTGTATTATCAGACATTTGGTTTGGATAGACCATGAAGACCTCTTACTCAAGCATAGATTACAATCCTAAACAAATCAGTGTCTCTTTAAAATCAGTTCATGAAAAACAATGTCACATTTCTTGTGACATTGTGGAAGTTATGAAAATATGTTCAACAGCTGTATGGAAAGTACAACCTGTTTGTGTTGTAGTCCAGTCGGTAGTCAGAGTTGGAAACTAAATCTCAAAGGCTGTAATTTTGCCCTGTGGCTGGAAGTCTACTGCCAGCTATTCTGGCACAAAGCCTGTCTGTATTCAGCCCATCTTATCTATTGTATTACTATCACTACTTTGATCAGATATTTGGTTCTGATTCAACTTGCTGTTGTGGCCAGTTGACAAGGGAAAAAAAGAAATACCCACTTAATGTGCAATAGTAGCAGCATTAAACAGTTATCATTACTGCTCAACTGTATCTATACTAACTTTAATCTCACCAGATCAAAGATGTGGGATTAACTCCAACCACTGTGGTTACTTCAAAAGACAATTAAATAAGCCTTTTTTTACAGTGGGGTCAGATATCAAAGGGTGTTATGTTGAGATATTTGGGGGAATAAAACACACAGAGGAAGCTAATTAATTGGTTTGGAGGTGTATTGTAGATTGAAGAAAAAAAACAGTTCCCTTCCTCTCTGAACACCTGGGTCTCAGATGTCAGGACCATTTCACCTGGAGCTGCAACAAGGGCAAACAAATAGGGAGAGTGTGGGTGTGTTGTTTGCGTGTTTGACAGACAGAAAGAAAGAAACCTTTTGAAATGCTATATGAGCAATGCAATAGAAAATTGAATCATGTGGTCAGTCTATGTTAGACGATAAATGCTGAATTTGAGTTTTGAGGTCACTTTAAGCTTTTCCATGTTTAATAAAACAGTAGACACTAGAGGGGGATAAAAGCTTCTTTGCTTCTGTTTTTCTCACCTATTGTTAAAAATTGCACTATTCATCCTGTTCAGTACAATTCACAAAGAGCTATTTATACATCAGTTAATGTTTTACTCAGTTATCACTCAAGAGAACTTCTTGGAACAGGTCCTAACATCTTAGTATCAGACAAGCAGCACTCAGATTAGATCTGCAGGGCAACATATTCATTTGATTCTAACTAATGAGAAGTAGCAAACTCTTCATTGGTCAAACTAGGCTCTTGTATACCGCATATTGTAGAAAGGTAGATTTTAATATAAATTTGATTTTTGATTATAAGAAGGTCTAGGTGTTATATATAAATATTGTATTTTAATATTTAATAAAATTTCCAAATTATAACCTGACAATCAGACTGAGTTTCCATTCAGTTACACATCATTTGGTGGTCAGACTTACATCTTTATGTTACATTAACTCACATCAATTTCAATTTGCTTTGTCCACACCAAGCAAGCAACATATCGATACCACCACTGTTATTGACATTTGAGTTTATATTATGCGGCTGTGTGAATCTCTTCTAGAACCAATCTAGTGCAATGATGAGTGGGATTCATGCATCCAGGGACAAACCACAGTGCACCATGATAAACGGCATCTAGAGAATGTAAATTTGTGACAAGTGCATGCATGTACAACACATCACCATCATCAAGCAATGGAAGAAAGGTTGCTGCAAAAAAGCATTTCCTGGCCCTGTAAGAAAAGCAAGATCTATCCTAAACTAAAGGCCCAGTTTTATCTTATGTTCTTGAAACATGGTATTTAATTTTTAAACCACTGAAATACCTGTTTTGATTTGAAGATATGCCGAATTTCTCATGAAGCACCCTCACGAATTCAGAATCCTCTGTAGCTTGGATAATTAGACTACAGTTTTATTCTAGTGTCTTATTGAACTTCAGACATAATTACAATCCTAATCTAAATATAAAATAGAAACTGCACATGCATTATCAGGTTTGTACATTTTTAACACCTTACATCTTAAGTGTCGTAATAAAGTCTTTGGGAATAGTTTTTTTTCTAGATTATGATTATGCTTAATGCCTCTACGAGCACAAAAAATGCATTTAATAAGCCAGAATAAATCCTACAGTGTCAGAACCCAACAAGCCTGCAACCAGTAAAGATATCAGTTATAAGCAATATATGCACTCATCCAGTACATCCAGAAGCATGCACAAACACATGGGGATGCATGCATGGGGGGAGGGGACTGACGGGCCATTAGTTATCAGGGTTTGGTCAGTCACCTTGTTGACTGACGTCAGTGTGAATGAATGCACCTAAATATAATACAAACCTGCTTCCACACATAAACACGCACAACACATGCATGCGTGTTTGTGGTTAAGACACGTTCATGTCCCAAACAGACATATTTATCCATGTAACTAGGGTCTCCATACATCAGAAAGATGAACTTTGATTTTTTGCAAATACAAACCTGGCCTTCTGTCAAAACACAGAGTCAAAGTAATTTAAATGTGCAAAACAGAAATATATTCTCAGGTTAACTATGTAGCTCAAGGTCCCATGAATGTTATGAAATGGGTCTCATGAGGTCTGCTGTTCACATGTAAATCTTTTCTCTATATATAGTCTGTCAAGGCCTTGGAAATCTAAAATGAGATGGAGTCAATATACAGTCTGCAAATGTGTCATCACTATCTAAATTAATTTTGTTCTGGGAATAACTTAAAGCACATGTTTCAAACTCAAGGCTGCCTTTGACCTCTTATTTTATGATCACATTAGTTACATTACTACCCATCCCACCATAAAGGATTACAACGTGTGAATTGCTTCCCAAAACATTACAAATGGCCCCTTTAACCTGTCAATAAAAAGCTGCAGTGATATATGTGTGTTGTATAATGGTAATTTATGTTTTCATTTACTGAACAAAATTATTACCTTCTCTTAATGTTTCATCTGTGATCTTGTTGCTGCCACACAAATCAAGTTTTTGTAGAAGAAGAACTGAATTCTATAACTCAGGCATTGTAGGGAAGATTGTCACCCTATTTAAGGAATGAATTTAATTTAAATTTGACAGGCCCCTTATTTACATATATATTTTATATTGTGTGTCACCAAATGTAGCAACAAACACATTGCATTTTTGCAGTTTTGTATTTTTGGTTCTCACTATGGGGGGGTGTTATAAATACATATATAATTTAGAAAAGCATAACATATATATAATTTCTTTGAAAAAAAGTTATACTTTTCATTCATAAATGTGGGAATTTAAATTATGATAAAATGGATAGATAAGTGAAGTATATCTTACCTGGCCAGTCCAGCCTAAATCTCTGATCCTGATCATTTTAATGTCAATATTGTAATTTCAACTTTAGCTGCATCCAAGAGGCCCAAAGCCATAAAAAAATGGAATGTGGAAGAAGGAAACGCTGCAAAATTGGAAAGGTTTTTGCATCAGAAAGAAAGAAAGTAAATCAAAAAAATGTTTCCAACTCCAAAAAAGTAAAACATCAAATCGGGTATGCAGTGGGCAGCACTGTTGCCTCACAGCAGTGCTTCTCAACTACTAGTAGTATCATTTGTCTATAAGATTGTTATAAGTACCTCTGCATAACACTGTATCCTTATTAACGGATAAGAAAATAAGAAAGAAAGAAATATGGACCAACTTACAAAAAAGAATAGCTTTATTAACTGTAACAGAAATTTAAAGTGCATCTAAAATTCAATAGTAAAATTAAATCCTTTATTAAACTATAGAAATTTGACTGTTTTGACAGGTTCTTCGTCCTTTCCTTTCTGTATAGAGTTTCATTTCTTTCTGTGTCTGTATGGGTTTTCTCCAGGTCCTCCAGCTTCCTCCCACAGTCCAAAACATGCTGAGGTTAACTGGAGATTCAAAATTGTGTGTGTGTGAATGGTGTGTGTGCTCTATGATAGGTTGATACCTGTCTGGGGTGTATCCTACCTCTCAGCTGTATTGTGCTGGGATTGGCTCCAGCAGAACCCTGGGACCCTAATGAGGAATAATTGGGTATAGAAAATGAGTAGACTGACTAAAACATCACAATTTCATCACAATTTCAATTTCATCTCACAGACTCTTAATTAAGTTGACCTAAATTATGAAGTTTACATTTTAGAAAACAGAGATAGAAAAATATATCTTCTTTGTCAATATATGTATTTAATATCTGGCCCCTTGCACAAGTTCTCTTTAAGGTTTGCAGTTGACATTAGCACGATAAACAAGATACAGGCTGAATAAAAGCACAGTGCAGCGGCCCAACACTGAGACTGAATGGTGTCGCAGTGACAAATGACTCGACACACTAATGTTTGCAGCTAGATAGCAGAAAAAAATAAATGACTTAAGATGATAATAAATGTGACGCAGAGATAGTTTGTTTAAAACCCACACACACACACACACACACATACACACTATCTCACTCTCACAGACTCATATACATGAACGACACACACTCAATGTGAATGAAACAGAGATAAATGGACATTCACTACAATCAAATTAATAACATTTCTTCAAATCCATCATGCAATTACCAAAACGCAATATCGCTGCCCTTTAAAGATACAGTTAGTGGTGACTACTAGCTTTTCTTTAACAAAAAAAATAGCAGCATTCTCTTGATAGATGCCATGAGGGAACAATACTAAAATAATTTTCTTAATTATCTCCTCTGGAACTAATGTTGCAGATGTGTGTGTGTGTGAATTAATTACTGGAGCTTGATACGAGAGTGGGAGCAAGAGAGCGCAGCATTATCCACCGGAATCTTTTCTTTTCCCCCTCACACATGGCATTCATTAAGGCAAAGGCAACTGTCAGTCACTCAATGAGACAAAACCCTGATTTTGAGAAATCAAATTAAAACAGAAAGAGAGGAGGGACGCAGGGAATCAACAGAAGACAGCCAAGACCTTAATGTGAGTGTCAATAAGCGATGCGTTGCTGGAGAAATTCTTTCTTTTTTATATATGTCATGTTTCATTTTATTTTGTTTTGTTTTATTGTCTCCATACTGTGGATTTTCTGTAGGTGGCTTGCTCTATGGTTGGAGGGGGGGGGGGGGGGGGAATTCCTTTTGGGGCATAATGAACATGACCGTGAGAGTGTCTCTCTCTCTCTCACACACACACACACACACACACACATTCACACATAAATAGTCAGCTCTGGTTACTCTTTCTCACTTGCTGTTACCACAACTTCTGCCTTTCCCTTTGCCTTTCTCAGTTTTATGCATGTGTTTCCATTACCAAATGCCTCAGCGTGCTCTGTCACCTTCAGATTTTCTCAGGATTCCTCTAAGATGTTACATTGCTCAAGGTTAAGTCAGAGAATAAATTGTAATATATATGGAAAAATATTTCTTTTTATATACATACAAGAAAGAAGCATGTTCCAGAAAATTGGATGGTGGTAGATAGTAGCCAGCAAGAAGAGGAAGCTTGATGTATGTTGCAGAGACTAGGTTATTATTATTATCAAACTGTACCTGGGCAAAGGTGTTATCAAGGTAATGTTGTAAGAGCTTTGATTCCAAGAGTTAAACATACAGTGATAGGAAGACATCTTAGGTCAGGGCTGCCCAATCCTGCTCCTCGAGAGCTACCATCCTACATGTTTTAGGAATCTCCCAACTCCAACACATCTGATTACAATTATTTACAAGCCCTTGGCAAGCTTCAGCTACTTGATTGTGAGTATATATTGAATTATATAAATTAAAACAGTCATCAAGTATTTTCTATACCCACTTATTCTTTATCAGGGCTCAGCGAAAGGCAGGGATACAGCACTACCCAAGTCAAGTCAAGTCAGTTTTATTTGTATAAACAAATCACAGATTCACCCCAATGGGCTTTGCAGTTTGTACAAATCAACACAACATACTTTGTCCTTAGACCCTCACATGTACAAGGTAAAACTCCCTAAAAAAAACTTCAAAGGGGAAAGAAATCGAAGAACCCTCAGAAGGGGAAACAGAGGAGGATCCCTCTTCCAGTATGGACAAGTGTGCAATTCATAAAATGCCAACCTCAATGTTTTTTTCCAAAACCTAAAAGAACCATATTTATTTTTTTACCACTTGAAAACGATGACTTTCTTGTTTTAAAAAACACCACATGGCTCCTAAGTTAGCAGTGAAAACCAGTAATGAAGTATGATGCTGTTATACTGCTGTAATACATGTGTCAATGGGAAGAAATCTGTGAGGAAAGAAATGTTCAAAGTGTCTGACTTTAACCTCATCAAATAGTATTATTCAGACCTTAACCAATGATATAGGTCAGATTTATATGTGCTTGCATCTGGTAATCCAAAATTGTCTGTCAGAAATTAGGTAGAAATGGTATAACACAGTGAGTGGGTAGCACTGTTGCCTCACAGCAAGAACGTTGAAGGTTCAAGTCCTTGGGCTCTGATCTTTCTTTGTGGAGTTTCATGTTCTCTCCGTGTCTATGTATCTTCTCTCCAGGTTCTCCAGCTTCCCCCACAGTCCAAAAATGCTGAGATTAACTGGAGATTCTAAATTGCCCATAGGTATAAGTGTGTGAGTGAACGGTGTGTGTGCTCCATGATAGGCTGCTACCTGTCTTGGTGTGTCCTGCCTCTCTCCTGCAATGTGCTGGGATTGGCCCAGGCAGACCCCTGAGATCCTAATGAGGAATAATCAAGTATAGAAAATGATGACTGACTGAGATTAAGTTAGAACCCAACGACAGGAAAAGTTAGTGGAGTGAAACACGCTTAGGCAAGGTCCTGCAAGAACTCCACTGAGAAGAATAAAATGATCGGTTAAGGCCACTTGGCTAAGCAGCAAACAGTAAAGGAGTAAAACACCAGTAAATATTAGAGCTGCTTTTGAGGCATTGAGCTATTAGCGATTATTCAGTTTTTATTTAGCTCTGCTGTCAGTGTGCATTATTTTAATCCAATAATATGTTGTTTTAGCCTTTAGATTCTCTATTTGTTAGCATTTTACTACTACATTAGTATTTTTATGACTTCATCATATAACTGTCTGGTTTGTCGAATGTCATGAAAGCAGAATTTCCAGGTACTAAGTAATCAAGTCTTCCATGTCCTCTGTCTTTCTGAAACCAAGCACTGAACCTTTAGCCATCATTCACCACGTCAGGACTTATCATTTTCTGCATCCAGGTTCCTCATACTTTAAGCTGGGATTTCTCATGTGCTAAGCCAAGGGAAGGCCAGCACTGCCAACCTGGAATATCTGGATCCTCTGCTGCCCTACATGAATCTACATTTCATATTTGTAAATTCTGAAGGAAAACTATTCAGTCTGACTTAAACCTTTCATTATTTTACTCATACAATATCAGTTCTATTCAAGGACCATTTATACCATCATTTACCATAAATTATTTAATCTAAAACTGCTGAATGAGTTGAATATTTGGAAAAGATCTGAATTTGGCAGATGTGTTAGATCCCGTGACACTCTGTAACAACTTCATATAAAGTTCTGGAGACCATCAGTCTTCTGCAAATGCACCTTAAAGTGATAACACTTTCCAATTACTTGATAATTAAGTACCTAGTAATTGTAGCTTACAGATGCAACAAAAAGACATTTTTACATTTCAAAGCTCTTACAGTATTAGCACTTTCAGTTACGTTTTCAAGTTAGATATAAAAAAAATACTTTCAGCAACTAATTTAATAGTTCATATAGTGACATAATCAGCAAGTCCCAGCTTCAGGTCAAATAGCTTCTTCAGATAGCAGAAATTCTTCACATCTGGACCAAAATGGTTAAACAGGAATCTATGTGTATATTGTAGTATCCATCCACAGTCAATCTATCTAAACAACTGTTCAGTGGTGTATGAAGTTTCTAAAGGCCAGACTTGAGTAGAGTTATCTTATGAGAAACTTACTTTTGATATAAATTAAAGTCACAAAAATTGCCCTGAAAACCTTTATCTTTTTTGGTTTCAAGTTTTTGGTTTAATCTTTGTCAACTATTTTTTCTACCTGCTACTTTTAAATGGTTTGTCCTTGAATATCATGATTTTGATTTTCATTTACCATCCTAAAGTATTGAAATTATTCTGTAAGATAGTAAATGTACTGAAACACTGAAAGAAACTTCATATTTCCACATCACACTTGTGTGAGCTAAATATTGAACTATGATTGGCTTCCTGACTATTTGTGATGCTCCAAATCATGTTTGTGAGCTACAATCTTTCTGTGAAGATTATATACTTGTAGGTTTTTAAGCATGCACAACACCTTAAAATGAGCCTAGATTACCCACCACCAAATGTTTTTCCATTTTATTTTGTCGTAATTAGTGTTGGGCATAACAGCATTCTAAGTAACAGCATTACAGTATTAGACTTGTTTTTTTTTTTGATCAAAATAATTACTTTTCACTTGTTACTACCAAACAACATGTCATGTTAGGATAGAGGAAGCTGTTCTTCATCAGTCCAACTTCTTGTGTAGTGACGCTTCATCTCAATGACCAAAACCTTTTGTTCAATTGGAACATTTTTTGTCCTCAATATGACACAACTTACAAAAGTAGAGAAACACTGCAAGCTCTCCTCCTCCACCTCCTGAACATACATTTTTTACATGATTATTCCAGTAGACTTCAAAATTAAAGCAATTTCTTTTGCAAACAAAAACACTGTATTTTCAATAGATTCTCCAGACTAACACTGAATGGTTCATTCAAATTGTAAACACTGTTAATAGTGTGTCTTGTAGATTTTAACTTACATCATATAAATGAATAAAAAACAGTAATAATAAATATACATAAATTGCCTACTTACTAAGCATTTGCAATTCACATCACAACTAGATTTCTAAGCTTTCACATAAATGATGATTGTCTGGTTCAAGAAATCATTGGTCACTTTCTCCCATAACAAGATTAAAATAGTGTATATTTGCGTTTATTGTTTTTTTGTTAATAATTTATTATATTAAGGGGCAATTTCATTATAATATTCATATAAAAATTATAATTCATAAATAAAAAAAATGCATGGGCATTTTTTTTTAACTCATTTGAGAATTTAACCATCTACTCAAAAGTAACACAACAGTTGCTTTACAAAGCAAAATTATTTAACTTCATAATTTGCAGCACATTAATCGCTTTAGTTAGATTTTCGACAGGAATTTTTATGTAGTAAGTTGCCTAACACTGGTTGTAAGTAACTGGAAAATGCTTAGGGGAATTGTGTCCCAGTAAAAGTTTGCTTTTTTTTTTAAGATGTAGGGGTAGTAAGTTTATAAATATAGCATAAATATAAAAACTTAAGTCACATACAGGTAGTCCCAGACTCTTCTTCATCTGTGTTTGTCTTTTTTCTTTTTTTTTCTATCAACAGTTGCGGAAAGTATTAGTAATAAACAGGGAGGGTTAGCAGAAAGCGATATCCAAACTGAAGGATTTGAGAGTCAACGCTCAACCACCGAGCGAAAAAAATGAGCTGCATCCATAAACATATAGATTCATGTTTTGTTGGAGCATAAAACGGCTTCCCGGTGTGGGGTAGAGAGGTAGAAAGCAGGATTAAACCGGAGAGGAAAGGAGAGAAGAGAAGAGGAGGAGAGAGAAAGGTAGCAAAAAAAATGAAGAGATAACCTCAGATTGATTAAAGAAATATGTTTGGTTGGTGAACTGCAGTCTTAAGTAAAGACGTGGAATGGAAACACATTTCCATATGAACGAGGAGGCGCAGGTAGGAACAGACAGACTCCAGAAACTCTCACACACACCTTTTACATACCCTTTCATACATGCTCCATCTTTCGCACACACACACACACACACACACACACACTCACCCACCCCACTTACCCATTGACTCGCTCCATCTTACAACACACACACACACACACACACACACACACACACACACACACACACACACACACACACACCTTCCACCCCACCCCTTGATTAATACTTTCCTTGCTGAGGCGACGAAGAAAGGCCTCCAATTATAAGCAACTCCTCACCAGACGGGCTCAGCGCTGCATTTATTAGGAGCTCATTTGGCTAAGCGGGGCTAAACACAGTAGCGGAGAGGGGGCGGGGAGCGGGGGGCTGCATCCCCCTCACTGTCTGTGTGTGACATTAAAGGGAACATCCCCGTATTCTGTCCTAATCCAAAGTGATTTGAGATGGTATGGGGGTGGTTGAGAAGCAGCGGTGTTGGATTATTTGTTTGTGGTGTTGGGTGGTGGTGGTGGTGTGGGGAGGTGGGTGGGTTCTCAAGCACTTCTCCAGATTTACCATCTTATACCATCTCGCTGCACTTAATTGCTTCTCTTCCCCCAAACACAACCCATTTAGCAGTTCAAAGCAGCAGAGCCTATATCTATCACCGGCTATAGTACGATTAGTATTAATATCATCACCATATTCAAGGCTGAGAAGTCTCAGAGGGGAATAGTGGGTTGGGGTGAGGGCTTCATCATGACAATAATGTGCTGCTCCCCCAAAAAAATGGTGTCTCGCTCTTTTGAAAGTGTGACCTCAGTGCAGAGATGTTCCTCACTTGCTTCAATCGTAGCTGCGGCTTTGCGTGTTCAGAGGTTAGAGGTGTTACTCAGCAGTTTCACAGATGGAAATTTTTTTCCCCACTTGTGGAAATGATCCCACCTGCTTTCTGTTTTTTGACTCGGTAGTCCTGGAATCTGCAAAAGTAAATAGTTTCAGTTGCAGGTGTCAGATATTGGACCCTTGGCAACAATCTTAAAAAACTTTGTTCACTGAAACAATGGCAGTTTGGATAACACACAATTCACTTTTATTAATATGTCATGGTAACTAATGGTATGTACTGTAGAATACAGTTTTTGAATATCTTTCAGAAAAACAGAGGTCAACTCTGATCACTGTGTAATCATAGTGAAATGT
This sequence comes from Eupleurogrammus muticus, assembly GCA_036785175.1. Taxonomy (NCBI): domain Eukaryota; kingdom Metazoa; phylum Chordata; class Actinopteri; order Scombriformes; family Trichiuridae; genus Eupleurogrammus; species Eupleurogrammus muticus. Next base: position 27,879,085 of record JAYKQN010000006.1, on the reverse strand, counting down.
GATCCTGTCAGTTCTTTCAATGTAATATGAAAATCAAAGAAATGATTAGTAATAATTAGTAATTCATAGTAGGTCATGAACTAATTTAATAAAGTCTAAAAAAATACTGTCAGCAGGATATTTACAATCATATATGACTCACTGAAGGCATCTTTTAAACACAGAATCTTACAACCTGAATGAATCATCACGCTCTTGCAAAAAGTAACACTTTTGTCTCTTTCAAGCGGTAACACAGTCAATTCGGCTTTGGTTAAGGAAGGTTAAGAACTTTGTTAAAACTAGTGAAAGCTTTGGGTCAAAATGGCTTATTCTGAAGACATTTCTTCTTCTTTTCAAATAGAAACATAGGTTCATGATCTATTGTTTTTTAGGTAAAATAACATTTTGTCTGAGACATACCCTCAAGAAATTTGATAAAATATGGAACTTTCTTAGTTTATACAAAACAAAAACAATCAGTTGCCGTCTGCTCCCTGTATAGTCTTCATTTTCTACAACTGTGATGTAATAATTACTAGTGAAATGCACATAATTACACTATAAACACCACACCGTTCAAGCCTATATATATATTTATACTACTGACAAATAGTCAGTAGTTGCAGCGCTGTCAAATAATCAAATAATTCTATAATGATTAATGAAACAATAAATAATTGTTTTTCAAAAATGAAATTGCTTATCACTATTTCACAAAAATGAAGATTCTTTGAACTTTAATTGATCAACATTTCACAAACCAAAGATCAATGGTTTACTCTCATTAAAGACGCCAAAAAATAGTCCGATTTGATAAGCTGTAACCTCAGAATTTGAACATTTTTTTTAATGAATTTAATTCATTTTTGATGTAGGAGGAGAAGGCCTGGCTCTCAGTCTCAAATTCATCCCAAAGGTGTTCTATCTATGGGGTTGAGGTCAGGACTCTTTATGGGCCTTGCTTAGTCCACTGGATGGTGGATTTGGATGGAGGAGCCAATGCTATACAAGAAATATAGTGTGTATTAGGTTGTTTTGCAGAGTTCTATTATAGAGCTTGAAGAGTTATTTTTTCAATTGTTTGTTTCCAGCCTTTTTTAACTTGAATTTTAAGATGTACAGTGATTTTAAACTTGATTGATCAATTAGTGCTGTGATAAAGTCTGGCTTCTTTATTTAAAGCAACTGGCCAGAGTGAAGCCAATTCTTGCACAATAGCACTTTAAAACAGTAATAAAGAAAATATCTTCATTATGTCTCGGCTGGATTACAGTAACACTCTTTATCTCAGGGCAAATCAGTGTCCCCTCATATGTCTCTAGCTGGTCTGGAACACTTACACCCATTCACCCTTCCTGTGAGGGACCAAAGTGGCCTCCTGGTTTAAAAGGACCAGGACAAAACTGGAGTTGGGAGCCAGCAGAACTTTGGTCTGCCAAACAGGATAGTTTTAATTATGTTCACACTCACAATTACTGTAGTTATTACTGAGTGTACACATGAATAAAAATCTCACCTTAAGCAGACAGACCCCCTTCCAGAGCTAACAGAACTCACTTAAATACAGTTGTCTGACCAGATCTAATTTGGGTAAACCATCATGGAGGGAAAACTAATGTCACAATGGTTACAAAATACATTCATTATTTAACAGAACTTTAAATAGAAGACAGAATTATAGACACCATGAACATTAATCCATACATAAGGTTTGCACCACAATCACCACTATTTACAAACATTTAAAAAAGCTAAACAACCCTATGCATAATGGTCTGTGCTCCCCGTGGCCCTGTGCTCCTGAAAACACCACCCATGTAAACGGCATGCATTAAATACCGTCCCTGTAGCAGCGTAAGATTCCACACAGGAGCAGTTAAGTCAGACCGGGAAGTGAGTGCAGGTGAGTGAATGCTAATGTGTGTGTGAGAGAGAGAATGAGAATGGGAATGTATGAGAGACCAGGGGCTTAAACGGTGACCGGATGAATGAGGACCCGTACAGTACACTGAGATGGAAGAATGGAGTGAAAATTGCCGAAGGGGAGATGTGAACGTTGTAATAGAGTGAGATAGCGCACTGTGCCATGGGGTCACCCTCACCAAGCACACTGTGCCATGGGGTCACTGTCACCAAGCACACTATACATATACACACCATCTTGAGTCATTGGTAAATATTACATTACATTCATATAGCTAACTTAACACCGTTAATGGCATGTTTTGATGCGTGCAGGTCTGTGCGTGTTGTGCACAAATGTCCAGTCTCTGTGTCACTTCCTCATGTATGATGCCAAACAATGACGTAACCCCATGAAGAGCCTGTGTCTCACACTCCCCTTCACTAACTAGAGTGTACACTTTAGTGTTCCTTTTATGATTACTTTATTTGTTTTTACATTTTTAAATGGCCTCTTTAAATTGAGTCTTTTATTTTTTTACAAGTTGCTGGTCTATCTACAACCACTGCCAGACCCTTGATCTAAATTTACCATTGGCTTGACCACTACCCTGACTGTTAAAAACTTGAGGAACTCAAATCACCTATGTGTCAAGTTTCCAACAACTCTATATTCGTATTCCAGCCTGAAACTGCCTTCCTTATACTCCTATGTAATATCTTCTAGAAGATAGGAAAAGAGAAAAAAGACAAGCTACAGATCTCCTTTTTAAATCTTGATAAATCACTCACATTCAGTAAGCAGTCAAGATCCTTATTTTTCTTCTTTCTTCTTCTTTTTTTGATTTTTAAAAAGCTCTCATAAACCAAATAACCTATTTAACACATTAAACTCATCTGTCCCCCTCCCAACACCACCCTTCGCCTTCCAAATATATAAAATTTTCCACCTTTTTTTTTTATTAACAAAGAAGAAGCCTTCAGATATAATTTCAATCACTCACAATAAACTGCTTCAAATCCTACCTCTATAACAGATCTTTCCCCAATAACATTGGCATACACTCCTCCCCACAAGCTACCCTCTCTTGTGGGGTTCCTCAATTCTAGATCCCATTCTATTCTCCATTTACATGTTTCCCCTCAGCCAAATTATTCAAAATTACAACATCTCTTTTCACTTTTACACTGAAGACACCCAGCTTTATCTCCTCCTCGAACCAAAATCACCTACATCTTCAATTACATTAATGAAAAGAAGTCCTGCAATCTAAATGGATACAAAGTCATATTTGTGTTTTCTTTTTATATGAACTAAGAAAGTTCCATATTTTATCGAATTTCTTGGTGGAATGTCTCAGAGAAAAGGTTATTTTATCTGTTTTGCTGAAAAAAAACAATAGTTCATGAACCTATGTTTCCCTTTGAAAATAATCAACCTTCAGAAGAAGACATTTTAACCCAAACCAAAAACATTATACAAAAAGCATAGTTCTTAACTTTATTTGAAGCTATAAGTAAGTGTTCATGTCAGAAATGTATTTATTTTTATTAGGTGATTTGACAAATCAGAAAATGTTTGTATGTGTTTTGAATGTTTTTCAGATGACTTGTTTCACAGTATTGAAAGTGATTCCTACTTGCCACCTCTATTCTTCCTGTAAAAAAGTTTTGAAACAAGGAAGTCAACATTTTTTTCAGTATAGACAGATTTAGATGCATTCATTTATGAAATAGACTCACATCACCATACGCCAATCACATTCCTTGTTAAAACTATGACATAACTATGAATGCATTATGTTTATCCCCAACTATAATAAAGAAAACAACTTGAGTCAGGTATTACAAAAAGCAGGAAGTAAAGAAAAAAAACAGGGGTGAGAGAAAACTAAAGAGAAAGAGGAGAAAGAGACTCACATAAAGTCAGATAAAGTGACAAATTAATGAAAACACAAATCCATGGGAAAAAGTGTAAGGTTTTCAGAGGGACAGATAGGACTGTGTGTGAAAGATAAAAAAGGCAAAGATAATTATTGCCCTCCCTCTGCGGCACTCTGGATTTAAAAGTGTGTTTTACGTGTCTGCGTCGTCGTGCTGAACAGTGGGTGTCCTTGGCGTGCTGACAAACTCCATCTCTCCTCACCAGACCCAATAACCACCGAGCTATCTGCACCTGCTCCAATTATTATCCTATTAGCAACAAATACCGCACAATTACCGCTAGAAACCCTCACACCCAGGCCGCCACAGGATGCAAAAGCCCAGGGAGAGAGAAATTAGCACAGAGCAGCAACAGCAGCGATCAGACAGCAATTAATCAGCAGAGAAGCGTCTCTCAATGTGGAGAAAATAGACAGTGGCACCTTTAGCTCTAATGGAGAGGTCTGATGAATGGAGGGAGATACAAAACACAGAATTATGCATTAGTGTGAGTTTCTGCTACACAGGTGGACAGAATTTTATTACCTCAGAGTCCTTGACAAACAATCAAACCTTGTAGTGTTTGTATGTGTGACAGGTGGCATTGTGAGCAATGGCCTTCCCAAACTACTGAGACTGATGCCAACTGATACAAGACTTATGCACATCTCAATTTCATCAAATGGCACAGATGTTACTATGTGTAATTTTGAAAAATGTGGGAAAGAAATTATTCAAAAAATGTTAAAGAAAGGTTTGATAATTTAGGGCAACCTGTTTTTTTTGTCTTTGAATCATCAGAAAATTCCAATTGAAAAACAAATGAAAATTTCAAAGTACTTTGGTTGAGCATATGCACATTTGTAGATGTTTGTAGTGTTAGATTTTTACAGAGTTTAACCTGTAAAAACATAGACATAAAAGAAGCGGAACAAAACATGAAAAGTCATATCTAACAAGTCAAGATCAGCTATGATACAGTGGCTTGCGAAACTATTTGGCTCCCTTGAACTTTGTGACCTTTTGCCACATTTCAGGCTTCAAACATAAAGATATAAAACTGTAATTTCTTGTGAAGAATCAACAACAAGTGGGACACAATCATGAAGTGGAACACACTTTATTGGATATTTTAAACTTTTTTAACAAATAAAAAACGAAAAATTGGGCGTGCAAGCCAAATAGTTTCACAAGCCACTGTATGGTGGGAACTAGATTAAAGGACCATTTCACTATCACACACAGCTGGTTTTGAGCACGACATCCTCCATCTTAACGAACCAGTAGAACATTTTTCCGGACTTCAGATTTACTTCTGCTTCAATCAGCTGCTTCAGTGTCACATGAGACAGAGGAGAAGATGGAGATAGAGCAACCAGTAAAGGTGTAGATTTTCTTTAACATCAGCTAATGTGGCCATGATAGGGGGGCCAGTTCCCAAGCAACCAAAAATGGAACAAGAGGTATATTTTTGAGGGACAATGCAGGGCACTGTCTCCCAGATGGACCATTTTCTGCCCATAAGTATTCTCTTTCCCACATTTTTCACACTCTCTCAAAGTGGATTTGTCATTAACTAGCTGTCAGTTATATCTCAACTGTTGCTACTATCAGGGATAACAGCAAAATGTGCCAAACTATACCTGGAGCAATGTGGAGATTAGCTGCATATCTTGGCACATCATTGGCTTTTTCATTTTGCTATGGTGGGATGTTGTGTGCAACATGTGGGACATGGTCTCAATTTGTATGATACCTAACAAGAGACAGAAATGTGTGGCACATGCAAACAGGGACATCTCTTCACGTTAAGCTATGATCCTGCATCACCTGTGGGTCCTGCATTTCCTCATAGCCTTTGTTCATAATGCACATAACTGGGACAATCGGTACTGTCTTGTTTTTGTCTGTTTTGTCTTGTTGAATTTGTCCTTCCACTCCGTACTACTTATGTCTTGTCTTGGGGTACTCATGTCTTGTCCTGTCATACATGTTTGTTTGTTTCTAGTTTTAGTTTAGCACTTTACCGTTGTTGTTGTACCGTAGTTTAGGATTGTCTCGTCTTGCGCACCTGCACTTTGATGTTGTTGTACATGTAAACGCATAGGATAGTGAGAAACGAAAGTTCGATTCCTTTGTATGTCAAGTACATGTGAAGAAATTGACAATAAAATTGACTTTGACTTTGACTTGATTCTGATGAAATTACGGAGATCCACAGATGGGACTGGCCTCTCTAGCTCCAGGACCAGCTCTTCCTTCAGATACAACCTCTTGGATGGCGTCATCATATTGGGCTACCATCATCTAAAGATGGTCTTTTCTGAATATTCAAAAGGCTCCTGGAGGTTATTGTCCTTACTTCACTCCTGTTGCCTGAAGATGGTTGGTCATCCTCTCCTGGTCTCTTGTGAGTTGTGTTCATGAGTGATGTAATTTCAAAAACCAAGGGCTTTACACAGTTAAGAAACTGACAATTATTCTGCACTATTCTGCACGATAATTGTGACAATTATCCTGCAATATTCTGCACTATTCTGCAGGATAATCGGTTTTAGGGGTCAAGTCATTTTTAAGCATATTTCTGAGCCTATATACAGCAGCTGTGTCTACCAAACTAGTGCATCTTCCAGGTTGCCAAGCTGGAGCAGGAATAGTAGAACAATAAATCTACAACAAAGCCATGAATGTTCAGAATGTTCTTTAGTAGTTTAATTATCACATGGTCAACAGCTATTAAAGTTTATTGTACCAGCTGATATATGTGATCATGTATGACCTATAGTTTCAGATTTTGATTCTGTTACACTTCAGATAAGTAAGGCTATATTAAGAAAATATCAACATTAGAGTCTTTCATCAATAATCTGACTATTTATAGGAAACGGTTTTATTTTGCAGAAAAAAAGGCTGATGAAGAAAGATGAAAATTCTCAGAAGCAACGACTGCAGGGAGAACTAATCCCCTCCTTGATAAGTCCACAACAATGCCAGAAATGTAGCACATTAAGGTCGTAGTGGTAGCGATGGAGGAGGGCGCTGCAGCACCCAACAGTCATGGATTGTCACACTTTGTACAGTCATCCATACGACTGGGTTGGACCCTTCAGCAGGCTGGTTCTAGCCCCCGGGATGCAGATACCCCTTATCTAAAGCAAGTTTAGTGACCTGGAAGTGACCATGACTTATAGGAGAGCTTGGAACCAAACTAACGTAAATGTAGTATCATGGCTGGACTGAAGGATCACTGTGGTTTGATCAAGCAGCTTTTTGAGCATGTAACAATAGGAAAACACCCATTTGAAAAACAAAAATGGAAATGAAAACAATGTTATCTTTTTTCATTTTGGTTCTGGAAAAAAATACTGAGAAAAAGAGTATTTTTTTCATTGTTCTAATTTAGGATTTATTTTGAAAAACAAATGAATGAATGATACATAAATTAGCAACAACCATTCACCATCCTGATGGTTTTTCTCCTCTTGGACTGCATGTATAAGAGGGTAGATAAAATATATTAATGCCCTAGAGTGTAGCTCAATGTCAAAGACAATTCATTAAAGTTTGATTTAGGGTGTTCTTCTAGTGAAAAAATAAGATATTGTGCCCTCAAACAATAAACAGTATATAGGTGATGGATAAGCCTCCAGTGTGGGGGCTGGTCACTGGGTTGCCGCTTGACGTTCCACATTCAACCGCTGGCAACCACTCAACTGTCTGAAACCACCTCTAATGGTAAAATGATGACAAACTCTTGAATAAGAACAACATGGAAGCAAAAAAATGGTCTAGAATTCTTGAGCAGCAGACATAAACAGTATTAAGCTTCTATATTATATCTAACCCCTAATAAACAGTTGGCTGAAGTGTTGTAAATATACAACAGTGCAAAAAGAAATGTGAATATTTAAAGCTGCAACAGCTTCATGTCTGTTTGTTTCCATTGTAATGGGATAATATTAGAAGTTGTATCCCTTTCTTGTGTCATATCCAGAGTTGTACAGAGGAAAATACCAGCAGCAGATTGCACAAACGGTGTATCGCTTCAGGAAAAATTCCAACATTGCTCACACTTGAAAAGTTGATGCAAATTGCCGCACAAATTGCCCTTTTCTTCTTTTATTTCTGGGATGCTTTTGATATGTGTTTTGCTTGCATTTATGTTTTTCTGTTCTGTCACGTCTTTCCATCATCGCCGTGACGTGCTAGCAGAGAAAAGATTACAGGCATGGCTCCAAAATAAATGCTTCACCTGACAACAACATCCCGGCTGTCGCTTCCTCACTCTGGTAGGCTGAAGATGTCCAGCGGATACAAAAGCAAAACTAGAGGGGGGACTATGCTCCCAGCACACAAAAATATACAGTTCCTTATGCACACACACACATACACAAACACACAGACACAAAACCCACAAGTATTCATATTCAAATGAAAATTTGTATATTTCAAATTGTGGCTCTTCCCTTCACTTGCTTTTATTGCATGTCGGAGAGAGATTGAAAAGTAGGTGAGCAGAGAGGGTGAGAGATGTGGGAAGCAGAATTTGGGTGTCTGACCATCTTCCCAACAAATTATCAGCCCTAAAATTTGACAGTCAGACTGGCCGATTAGAGATGAAATGAGAGAGAGTGAGGGTAGAGAGAGAGAGAGAGAGATAAAGGGAACATTGAGTGAGATAGAGCGAGGAGAGGGAGAGATGTGTGTGCCTTCAAACGAAAGAGTTGTGTGCCTTTGGAGACAGTTAAAGCTGACAGAAGCACTCAAGTTCTGACCAAGAGGTCTCTCTCTCTCTCTCTCTCTCTCTCTCTCTCTCTCTCTCTCTCTGTCTCACCACACACACACACAGACTCATACAGACACATACACACACATGCACACAAATCATTTTTTGGGGAATGTCATGCAGTAAACATGTGTCCTTGTGTCTTGAGACACACTGGGGTCTTTGACATCTCTCTCTCTCTCATCTCACACTCTCTCCCTTTCTGTGTGTGTGTGTGTGTGTGTGTGTGTGTGTGTGTGTGTGTGTGTGTGTGTGTGTGTGTGTGTGTGTGTGTGTGTGTGTGTGTGTGTGGCCCTGAGGCCAGACTAGCCGGCTGTTCTCCAGACTAATTCAAGCTGAAGATCATCCAGAATTCCTCCAAGGTCTCTGTGTCTCTACCCGTCTGTTTTTCCATCCTTGTCCTTGTATGTCTAACTCTCTCTTCCTGTCTGTCATCCCACAAAAGAAGCTGATTTTTATTGACATGTCATATTGGAGACACAGACCCACCTGTACCTCCTACTTGGCTTGACATCGGCTTGCAGTTGTTAAGAGTGAAGTATCAGGTCCTTCTACAAATGGCAGAAGAAGTACTGAGGTTGTTTACATGTTCACACTTTCAATTTCATTTCAATTAGCAGATGTTTAAAAATTCAGTATGAAAAGAAAAACTACATATTGTTCAAAATGGCCTTGTTTAGTGTTATATTTTATTGTATACAGTATATCATTCAAATTGTCTTACAGTATGTATATGTAAGCAGCATTTAATTAGTGTCCAGGTAATTATTTGCCACTCAAATGAAGGTAAAGAATGTATTATTTTATAAACTGATCATGTGTTTTATTTTAAAATATGTTTCTTTCAAAGTAGTTGTGGAGAAGAAAGTAGAACGTGTCACTCTGAAATGAAGTGGAATGGGAGTGTAAAATAACATTCAAAAGGGAATACAATAAAGGTTTTTACTACTGAACATGTTCTGCCTTTTTTTTCAAATTGATTCCTATTTTTCTTTCCTGTATATATATAAGTATATGTTATATATAAGTATCAGTTGCTGCAGTGCAGCCACTGAGGGATCTATGGATGTTGGAGGGCCTTATGCTGTCGTGGTTCACCTGGAAGCTGCGATGGATCCTGCTCCTCATCCTCCACTTACACCCAATCCATTACATTTCTGTTTGTCTGTTTGTAATATACAAATTTCCCTGTAATGTTTCCACCTGCACACATCATCTACTGCACGCCTGTCCACCCTGGAAGCCTGGAAGAGGGATCCCTCCTCTGTTTCTCTTCCTGAGGGTTCTACCTTTTTTTCCCCTGTTAAAGGGTTTTTTTTTAGGGAGTTTTACCTTGTACGGTGTGAGGGTCTAAGGACAGGGAATGTTGTGTTGCTTTTGTACAAACTGTAAAGCCCGTTGGGGCAAATTTGTGATTTTCTGGGCTATACAAATAAATTGAATTGAATTGAATTGAAATTGAATGTCTTGCAGCACACCACTTTTCATGGAGAAGCCCCCTACATGGGGCTGGTTAGTCAGCATCTTCAATTCCCCCCAATTATCACTAGACTGGTTCACCAACAAAAAGTATGTCTTTCCAAATACCTTTTGGACTGTGCAGTGTATAGAGTACAACAGGGGTGTCAAAGGAGGGCCGAGTGGGTGCAGGTTTTTGTTCCAACCAGGCAGTAACACACCTGAGGACCTTCATTAGTAGAATCAGGTGTGTGTTACTGCCTGGTTGGAACAAAACCCTGCACCCACTCGGCCCTCCAGGACCTGAGTTTGACACATGTAGAGTACAAGGATCTCTGTAAATACATTCTGGGTATCCTTGAAGGGCCAAGGATATGGCTCTGAGCCCTCAAGCCCTGGGAATGGCTCGAGGGCCCATCCCTTTACTTAGCTACAAGATTCCCTGACTTCAAATAACTCTCACGCCTTCTCACCCTGCTCCTGTCGCCTTTGTGGTCTCCCACCAACAATAGGGATATCTTCATTTTAATCTTTATTTTGAACATGTATGTAAGCACTGAAAAGTTTATTACAGCCACAAAAAGACACCAAAGTAGCCCTTTATGATCAGAGGATGAAAACGAGCAATTAATAAACAAACAAATAAAATGAATGCTAAAATTGTCCTTTCTTTTTTCCTACCTTTTTTTCAGTCTTTATCTTTCCTCTCTTACACTCAGCACTCATAATATAATATATTATCTATAGTATCTTTCTACTAATTATTAATAGTAATACAAATTTAAAAAGCTAAACATATTTGAAAAGGATTAGAAAGAAGTGTAATATTTATTAACTCTTCTATTCTATGATAACATTTAATACAATTATTTCCATTGAATGTCAGTGCAAAACTATAGTCAAACTTATGAAAATAAAATGCTAAAGGTGACAACTCAGCCCCAGTATCGGTATATACTGATATTATGTATTATTCTGATGGTTATTTTTTGTAATATGAGTAATATTTAATGAACTTTTGTATGTTACTCCAGACCTCTGTGTAGTAATTTAGGTAAGATAAGATCGAGAGAAATAGTACAGTAAGAACAATGATTTGTTGTCTAAGAACAACCTTACTTTGGCCATCACAGAGATGGTTCTTGCTATACTAGTGCAGATCCCAGGAATTTCATTTTGTGTATTCTTCGCAGTTTCCTCTATCTGCACCCTTGCTTGATAATGTATTACTTTGTTACCAAATAAAATGTCCTCCTGAGATATAGCGACAGTTTGTTTTGTCAAACCAGTTTCTGATTTTAATGAGCTCTGAAATGATAGTATTCAGAAGTGGCTATAAGTTTTCCAAGTATTAGCAAATAATATAAATATGAGTATTTATAATGTGTTACATATTTTGTCGACATACATGATAAATATTGTAGAACCCAGCACTGATCCTTGTGGAACGCCACATTGACTGTCTAACATCTTGACTGGTGTCCTCCCTATTTCACAAATTGTTTCCTATTTCCTAAATTCACCAACCTGAGTGCTTTTCCCCTAGCCCATTGTTCCAAGTTATTGATTAAAATTTCATGTTTCATTGTCTCAAAAATTGTTCAGGACAATGAATACCCCAACAGCATATTTCTTTTTATCTATGTAATTTATGGTTTCTTCAAGTAAATCTGTTAAAGTTTATGCTGTTGTTTAGTTATGTCTAAATACATACTGATTATCAGTGAGTAATTTACACTTCTCTAATGTATAATTGTCCAACCTGTTATTAAAAACATCTCCCAATATTTTTGAGAACAGTGGGATGAGAGAAACAGGTCTATTATTTGTGAAAGTAACAATAATATCTGTCATGTTCATCGTTCATCTCCAGTGTCTGCAGTGGTATATTAAAGATGTGTGTTAATGGTTTGGTTATTCCATGTATTATGTCTTTAATGTGTTTTTCCTGATTTCGACATAATATTTACAAAAATATAATTAAATTCACCTTAAAATCTTAAAAAAATTTCTGTAAAACCTGTCTAGATTTATGTGTAAATAGACTGTTCATTGTATTCTATGTGTCCTTTATGTTATGTTATTTTTTCTAATATGTGTTTAATACTAATAATATTTGTTCTGCTTCTTTATATATTTATGTTTACTGAATACTACTATATAAAGTTTTTTTTTTGTTTTTTGTTTTTTGCACGCATTCTACAGTCCTTTTGATATCCATTGATTATCTTGGATTTCCTGCAATATTGTTTAACAGGACAATTTCTTCATCTAATATTTTAGGTAGTTTTAATTACTCATACACTTTTCTTAGTTCAAATTAATTCAATTAAATTTCATTTGTATAGCCCAGAATCACAAATCACAGATCTGCCCCAACGGGCTTTACAGTTTGTACAAAAGCAACACAACATCCCCTGTCCTTAGACCCTCACATTGTACAAGGTAAAACTCCCTAAAAAAACATTTAACAGGAAAAAAAAAAAAAAAAAAAAAACGAAGAACCCTCAGGAAGAGAAACAGAAGATCCCTCTTCCAGGACGGACAGACATGCAGTAGATAATGCGTGCAGGTGAAAACAATACAGGGAAAATTTGATATTACAAACAGACAAACAGAAATGTAATGAATTGGGTGTAAGTGGAGGATGGGGCGCAGGATCTATCACAGCTTCCAGGTTTCACCAGGACAGCATCAGACCTTCCAACATCCATAGATCCCTCAGTGGCTGCACTGCAGCGTGCTCTGTGAATGAGAAAACACAGGGCAGGACTCTGGAACCACAGCAGATTTAAAAGTACAATAGTGGTTCATCAGTATCACAGATAGAAGAAGAAAAAGAAGCTCAGAGCATCTCATGAGGACCCAGCAGACTCACCTATCACAGCATAAGTATGACTAGGCCAGCCAGTTGAGTGCTTTATAGGTTAGGAGCAGGATTTTGAATTCTATTCGAGATTTCACAGGAAACCAGCGCAGAGAGGCTAATACAGGTGAGATATGCTCCCTTCTTCTAGTGCCAGTTCATAAATGTGCAGCTGCATTCTGAATTAGCTGGAGTCCTTAGAGACTTTTTGGTGCAACTGGACAGTAAAGAGTTGCAGTAGTCAACCCTGGAAGTAATAAATGCATGGATAAGTTTTTCCGCATCATCCCTCTATTTCTTTTCTTTCCTTTTCTTCTTTTCCTTCGTTTCCTTCCATTTCTTACTGTTCTTTTCTTTCCCTTTCACTTTTCATTTCCTTCCATTCCCTACTTTTCTTTCTTTCCTTCCCTTATTTTTCTTTCCATATTCTTCCCTTTCCTTCCTTTTATCTCCTTTTTCTTTCTGTTCCTCAATCTTCAGACAAACACATCAGATGAGGTCTTTTCATTGTTTCAGGTGCAAATTTGCAGCAGAATCTGAATTAAATAAACGTCTGCCTTTATACAATGTCCCTGCCTTCATAAGTGACTCATTCACACACAATAGTGGAAATGTCTCATTTTATTAGGACACAATGGTTCTTTGGCAGCTTTTGTCAACCTTGTTCCACCCTCCCCCTCCCAACTCTCCTTCTAAGAAAAAAAAAATAAATCCCAAAATTTTCAAGAACTCTTGTTATCAGTAATCATCATGAGAAGGCGACCCCTCACATGTGCATCATGGGAAATGAGGGAGGTGTCACAAGTACCAGTGCTGTCTTGTTCTCTCTGAGTGAGTGCATAAGTGCTACATGTCAGCGTCATGTTTAAAGACGCGCCACATGATATCTTTGTCATCGGGGCCGACAGAAATCACGGTTGGCAGACGAGCGGCGCACCCGCTTGTCACAACAAACCCCTGCAAGAGGGGCGCACAGCGCAATGGAAAGCTGTAATTTAGCATCAAATGAATTATCTATGACTTCAGTAAGTTTGTCAGAGAGACGAAGACGTGACGGATCGGGACAGAAAATGTTAATGCTGTGTGGTAAATTACTGCAGTTCCTCCAAAAATTATTTCAGCTGTTGAGGAAATGTAACAAAATGGAAAGAAAGGCCCTAATTGAATTTGTAAAGTACATGCGGCGATAATAAGCTGATGATGTGTTAGCTGTGGCATTTATGAAAATGACAATGCAGAAATGTGCACAAAGGCCTCGTCAGAAGGAGGAGAGTTGGTATCACTGAGGATTAGACCAATGTTCCTCACCAAGACGACCTCTTGAGACCTGATCTGAACCTGATGGTGAGTGGCCAGGGTGGAGCAACTAGATTCTATCTCCAAAGTAAACCAGCAGAAACATGATCATGTACTTGGCCTGAGCTGGTTGCTTTGTTTCATCTTATAGACCTTGAACACCTTGATTTTGTTGTAATGTTTCAGTGAACTTTAACATACCTTCACATTTAATTTAGTTGATGCTCATTTACATTGGCAATATATCTGCTGAATAACTGAATATATGCTGAAAGCACGCAAAGGCACATTGTATCTGTAGAAATTCTTTCTTTTTTTCTTCTCTGAAAATTCACCTAAAAGTCACCAATTTTGCATGAAAAAAACTGATATTTTATTGTCTGCATTAATGGGTGTGGAACCCCGTCTAGCAAAGACTGAGCAAAGGTTCCAGACACTATTAATTACTATGTCAGGTATTGTGTCGTGTAGCAACTATAGGGGGATTTAACTTCAGTCAGTCATTGTAATTTATTTTGTCATTGCCTTATTTTCATTATGACGTGAGTTAATTATGTTTGCAGTAAGGGTTTTTGAATTTATGAATTTATGAATAGTTAGATTGAGTAACCCCCCACTTAATTTTATAGTACTGGCCAGGCCCATCTATATTTCTCATCTCCTCAGTTTCAGGATGGCCCACAATGTATGTACTTTGTTTAGTGTTGTTCAGCACCATTTGTTACCTTGTTTTGGTAAATAAATAAAATACTTGAGTGGCCCATCTCATACTCCTTGTACAGTTTTTCATGCAATCTGTGGTATTTATTGTGCATAAGAGACTTTTGTTCTCTGCTTTTGGCCTGTTTCATCATGTTGTGCATCACACACACAAAATCTCAGCAGGCCCAGAGATAACTCCTGTCTTAGGCTAAACCTTCAGTCATTCCATAACCTCTGAGTTTCAGAGCAGCACCTACGAGTGAGAAAAACACGAACATGAGGAGTTGGACATAAAATTCAATAATTAACAAAGTACTGAGACACCACTACACCACTGAAATTGCCTTTATTGGTTATGTGAACATCATACTCACCAAACAGACCAGCGCCCTCCATCACCATTTTATTTGAACCTGAAACCAGAAGTGAAAACACAACATTTTATAAAAAACAGAAAGCTGATAAATCTACTACTTGCTTTTATTTTCATTATTTATTTTATCTCATGAGAAACTTTTTTTGTAAGGGCTTCAAATGTAGTATCCAATACAGGAATTTGATTTCATTTGTATTTGTTTAAAAAAAGCACAAGCATAAAGCAGGCAGTATATATATCAGCAACATGACACACTGAAATGATGTGCAAGTTTGAGAAGGGGCTAAAGAAAGCAACAGTTATCATGTATCTTCTCCCTTATATTGTCATACTTATATGCACATGCAAAATAAATGTATACAATTTTAGAAATTTCAGACACTTAACAATTAATTTTACAGTTTTAATATCATCAATAACATTGATGGTTCAGTGTATGTTATGGAGCTACTCTGAGGGAAATTAAAGGCTTAAAAAATACATGTGTATCTCAGACACAGTTGTCTCTTTCTTTTATAAGAAAGATTTCATTTGCCTTATTGTCTGATTTAGACAATTTTAATGCCTTTTAAACAGATTAAGTTCTTCCTTTTCACTGTGCTCCCTCGTTTAGAAGTTATCATTGTTTACATGCTGTAGATTGTTATCAGCCAGAAGGAAAATTAATAGAAAAGCATTCAGCATTTCCTAGTGTGTTGAAAAGAGGACACTGCTGCTGCTCTTCATCTCCTCCTCTCATCCTTATTCTTTATCAGTATCAAAATAATGATGCTGAACAGGCCTGAAATAAATTAACATGATTATTATATATGTTATTTGCATTTAGCTGACACTTGCATGGAAACCAGAATATGTTTGACTTTTCAATTACTTGGAATTGTTTTATTCCAAGTAATTGAAAAGATTATATAATCCTTCAATTCATTTCTATTCAGGTTCTTGCAGGGCTGCAGCTTTTCTCACCTCTTCTCTTCCTGTGTATTTCAATAAAGTTGATTCCAATGTAGATTCAAGTTTTAATATTTAAGTGTTTTACTACCTGGATGTTTGAAACAAACCTTTAAGGAGAGGGTCAGCCAATGCTCCCCAGAGACTTACGGCACATAATGAAACTTGAAAGAGATGCTCCCAAAATCTGTATTCACTTAAGCTAATGTAGGAACTCTTCAAATGGGGTTTCTATTCCTTCAGGCCTACCTACACCTGAGAGATATTAAATGGTTTGTGTTATTAGGTCACCAAAGGTCATAGCATGATGCTTCGAATCACCAAATCACTGATTAATCAAAATAGGGTAAAATCTGACCGAGAGAGAGAACATTAGTTTTGTTGGAGATGAGAAGTTATGGCAAAAAATGGCAAAAAAGTTATACTGACATGGTTGGGCGAATAGATGAATCAAATTTCAAATTTCATTTCCCATGTCTGTAACCCTGTCTAGTAAAACTTTAGTCATTTATATTTTAATAGTCAGTGTGAAACAGTTTTTAAAGACACAGTTAAACTACACTTTGTTGTCCTGCTGATCATAAAATGCCTCTGTGTGTCTCTGGACTGCCTGGATGCTGTAATTTGGAAAACCTGTTGGTTCATGCCATATATATGTATGGGCATATAGAAATTAGCTCATGGACACCAAAATATGAACGGCTCATGCACAGTTTTCCAGGATTGGATGCAGCACTCTCTGTGCCCGTGTAACCAGTTCACTTGGTACATCAAGATTCAAGATGTTCAGTTTTGAACTTTCCTGCATTCAAACTAAAAACACCCTCCAACTGTTTAGAGAGTCTGTGAGTGGTCCATTATTACTGAAAAGATTTAGTGCTAAAACGTGGCATTTATTCATGGATGTCTGCTTGCAATATAATAGTAGCCTCTGCAACAAGTTTTAATATATACACACACACATTCACATACACACAACTGTCAGACTAGGAGTTAAGAATAAAGCCCCCCTGTTGTCTGCCCAATTTCAAATGTCTCAGGTAGAATATAGAATAAAAACGAAAAAACTTGTATCCAATTTAGGAGAAACTCAAACTGAAAGGAGATTTTCTGAAAGAGAGAGAGAGAGAGAGAGAGAGAGAGAGAGAGAGAGAGAGAGAGAGAGAGAGAGGGAGAGAGAGGGAGAGAAGATAGAGATAGATAGATAGATAGATAGATAGATAGATAGATAGATAGATAGATAGATAGATAGATAGATAGATAGATAGATAGATAGATAGATAGATAGATAGATAGATAGATAGATAGATAGATAGATAGACAGATAGATAGATGGATAAAGAGAGAGAGAGAGAGAGGACAAAGAGGGAAAGAAAGAGAAGGAGAGCAAGAGAGATTTGGAGGAGGTTTTAATTGTTTGAGAAGGGGTCAGGGCTCAAAGCGTCAGAGCAGAAAGCTGTTGGAGGGCCTATCGTTCTGACCCTTTAGCACACATGAACATACATGCATGCACACCCACACGCACACAAACACACACGCACACAAACACACACGCGAGCACACTGGGGTTCATTTAGAGTCTGACATCAGTAGGGTGGAATTCAGTGGGGAAGGAGGGGGACGAGGAGTTGACTAGGATCGGGAGGCGTTACATGTGGTGAGGAGGTGAGGAAGGGGAGGTGGGATGGGAGGGGGCACATTGTCACATTGGCACATTGTTATGAGAGTCGGACAGAAGTTAGCAAACTCAACGCTTATTAGTAGATGTATAAAACGGGACAATGGATCAAGTATCATGGGTGATTTGCTATAATAGGAGATCCATGCTCACCTGTTCTCACAAAACATGTCAAAGTTTCCTCCCTGGTGATTGATGGACTCCAAACGGCACCAATGTGTAATGCGCTGCGTGGTGCTGCGTTAGTGTGGGAATCAAAGTGGTGGGAAGTAAATTAAACTGTCACTTCGTCATTTAAGAAAAACGCCGCTCGGCGTAGGAAAGCAACGAGTAATTCTCTTCACATGAAGTCAGACTGACAGCAGCAGGATGCAATTTTTGGACAATTCAACTTCAAGTCTGATGTTGAGAGGTGATGATACAACAAAGATACCAACTTACTTTTTGATTGGTAATAACTGTTATTAGTGACACTGAAGTAGTAATTTGTTATGTTTCTCATTATTGGGAAAATCAGTATTATTACTGCAGCTTGTTATCCTGAACTACCTCTAAAAATAAAACTGACTGTAGCTTTTACAGCATAATTAATAAATAATGTCTGAAAGAAATATGCTATATGGCCAAGTATGTGAACACCCTTGTCAACGTAACACTTTAGTCTGGGGCTGTTTTATTCTCTTTGTTCCAATCACTTTAAACATGAAGGCTGCTGCGTGCAGTGATGGTTTGGGCAGTGTGCTGCCAACTTTGTGGCAACTGTTTGGGGAGGACCTGTTGAGACATGACTCTGTCGTTGTGCAATAAGTAGGGTTTTCTGAGAATGTTGCAGAGTTTAGCACTTGCCAATCCCTCTGCACATGCTATCACAACATGCAATTTTTTTCTCAAGACTTCAGCACAAGAACCCCCCCCAAGCACCTTGAGGATCGATTGGAGGCCCAACTCACTCCAACATCAGGTTCTGACTTAACCAAAACTCTTGAGTTTGACATCAGCAAAAATCCGGTGAAGAAAAGAGTCTCCAGAATTGTTATTTTAGACTAGGGACCACTATATAATATGGGTTTACAATGATACCTAATTGGACAAATGAGAAGGGGTTGGGTTTTCAGATCTTTTTTTTGTTTTTGGTTTTATCAAGTAAAAGCTATCTGTACCACAACAATTTATGCAATGAAAAAGAGTAAGTGTATAAAACTCTGTATTGTGCTAACATTTACTTGAAATGCTAGGCAAGGCAAGGCAAATTTATTTGTAGAGCACAATTCATACACAGGGCAATTCAAAGTGCTTTACAGTTACACAAAATCACAAAAGGAGAGCAAAACATACATAAAAATAGCATGGCATTTAGGTGTTTAAATAGTGGACATTTGTATTTAATTCCTCCAATGTTCTGTTCTTCTTTCTTTCCTTTCCTCCTGAACATCTGGATCTAGAGTTTTCAGACGTGAGCTAAGCTAATTGCCGTAGCATTTTATGATTCGTTATTCAATGTTTTAATCACCGGATCGATTTGTTTTAGGAAGAGGAAACCTCGAAGGAGAAATCTCCTTAATGCTGAACACTCAAGGATTCCTAAATGAATACAGCACAATGAAGACAACAATTTTCATGATCCCATGCTACTTATACTCTGTGCACATTCGACTGAGAACAAAACTTGTATTTGACATGAGGGATAAAATATATATATGTAATATGAACACCTTAGATTCAATTCAATTCAATTTATTTGTATAGCCCAGAATAACAAATCACAGATTATCCCCAATGGGCTTTACAGTTTGTACAAAAACAACACAACATCCCTTGTCCTTAGACCCTCACATCGTACAAGGTAAAACTCCCTAAAAGAAAACCTTTAACGTGGAAAAAAAAACAGAAGAACCCTCAGGAAGAGTAACAGAGGAGGGATCCCTCTTCCAGAATGGACAGGCTGCAGTAGATGATGTGTGCAGGTGGTGAACATTACAAACAGAAAAATAGAAATGTAATGAATTTGGGTGTAAGTGGAGGATGAGGCACCGGATCCATCACAGCTTTCAAGTGGACCAGGATAGCATCAGACCCTCCAACATCCATGAAAGGGGAAACACAGAAAACACAAGGCAGGACTCCGGGAACACAGCAGATTTAAAAGTACAATAGTGGATCATCAGTAGAAAAAGAAGCTCAGAGCATCTCATGAGGACCTAAGACTAACCTATTGCAGCATAACTATGACTAGGCCAGCCAGGGCCGGCCCTAACTATATGCTTCTTCAACAGGAAAGTTTTTAACCTATTCCTAAATGACTCCACAGGAGAGGAGCCTGGAAGTTGAAGGCTCTGCCTCCAGTTCTAATTCTAGAAATTCTGGGAACCTCCAAAAAGCCTGCATTTTGGGAATGTAATCCTCTCGATGAGTGATATGGGACTAAGAGATCCCTAAGGTAGGATGGCGCCTGACCACTGAACACTTTATAGGTGAGGAGTAGGATTTTGAATTCTATTCAAGATTTCACAGGAAGCCAGTGTAGAGAGGCTAATACGGGTGAGATATGCTCCCTTCTTCTAGTGCCAGTTAGTAAAGGTGCAGCTGCATTCTGGATCAGCTGGAGAGTCCTTAGAGACTTTTTGGTGCAACCTGACAGTAAAGAATTGCAATAGTCAAGCCTGAAAGTAACAAATGCATGGATATGTTTTTCCGCATCTTTTGGAGACCGGAAGTGTCTGACCTTTGCTATGTTGCGTAGGTGAATGTAGGCAGTCCTATAAATATGTTAATGTGGGCAGAGAATGACAAGTCTTGGTCAAAAATGACTCACAGGTTTTTCACAGTGGAGCTAGAGGCCAGGGAGATGTCATCCCGCTTCATAGCTATATCACTGGATATTGAGTTCCTCAGGATTTCGGGCCCGAGTACAATGATTTATGTTTTATCTGAATTTAGTAGATGAAAATTGCAGGTCATCCAGGATTTATTATCCCTTAAGACAAGCTTGAAGTTTAGCTAGCTGATTGGTTTCATTCGGCTTAATCGATAGATACAGTTGCGTATCATCTGCATAACAGTGGAAATTATTAGTGTTTCCTAATGATTTTACCCAATGGGAGCATATAGAGAATGAAAAGTTTTGGTCCAAGCACAGAACACTGTGGAACCCCCTGATTAACTTGGGTATGGATAGAACAAACATTATTGATATGGACAAATAGGGAACGATCTGAGAGATAGGACTTAAACCAGTTTAGTGCAATCCCTTTTAGACCAATAAGATGCTCTAGTTTCTGTAATGAGATTTGATGGTCAACGGTGTCAAATGCAGTGTTGGTTATGTTTTCACACCGTAATGTAAGAGAGTCCAAAAAGCCCCAACCCCCACCCCTCTTTCTCAATGTTAGACGGTTGAGGGATTGGAATCACTCTCTTTCTGTGAGAAGAGAAACCTGTGTCTGTCAGGGATGGAGGGATGGAGGGATGGAGGGATGGAGGGATGGAGGAAGGGGAGAAGGGAGATTTCTTGGCTTCTTTGTTTCCAGTCCTTGATGTGTGACCAGCATCTCTCCTTCCCTCCTCCATCCCTCCTTACTTCCCTCCTCCTTCTCTCCTCTCTTTCCTTCAACTTTTATCCAGTGTGCGCTGTGACGGCCCAGCTCCTCTTCTCCTATTCCTCTTTCCCTCCATTCGCTCTCTATTCATCCCACCTCACTTTACCTCCCCTTGCTGCTTTCTCACCTCCTTTCCTCTTCCAGTCATCGATTTTTCTCCTCCTCCCTCCCCCTTCTCCTCCTCCTCCTCTTCCACCTCCTCTCCTCTCCTCCTCTCGCCCACCCATACTGTCTTCACAGGGAGCTGCTTCACACTGAGAATGAATCAAAAGGCAAAGGAGAGAAATATCCTTTCAACATGCACACACACACACACAAATAGGCACACAAACAGGCACACACACACACACACACACATGTGCACATAGACCAGAGGACTGTGTGGGAATGAACCAAGGGGCCTCACTCAAATCCCTGTCTCTAGGCAACCAGCAAGGATATGCTGGGGGAAACAGCATTAAAGTTGGAGAAAACCAAGAAACACACATGCACACTCACACACATACACACACACAGGATCACTCTCCTTCTCTCTCTGTGTATTTGTAAAATCAATCAGAAATGTTTAGCAATAAAAAAGGAAAGGTAAGGGATGTGTGTTGTGATAGTGTGTTGGAGAAATGATGAAGTGTCACACTGAGTGATGACCTTCAGAGGGCCGACTCAAAACCAATAGTGATGCAGAGGTGACCAAGAGCACAAGAATGTGAGAGTGTGTGTGTCAGAAGTTGGGGTGCACTGAAACTGAATTGGAACAAGCAGTCATTTGTGCTTGTTTTGAATGTTTGTCTGCGCCTCTGTGTGTCCTTGTTTGTGCACAAATGTGTGTGTGTGTGTGTGTGTGTGTGTCTGCTACCTCTGCAGCTGGCCCTCCATCAGCAAATTAATAAGCTTTGTTGCCACGCCGACCGGAACCTAGTGACAACCATCCAGACCCAAGGCATTATGGGTAACGGTCTGACTGGCTGCAAGCTGGCCCTGTTTTTACAGCTCTGTTTTGTCCCACACCACTCTGCTCTATGTGTGTATTTGTGTGTGTGTGTGTGTGTGTGTGTCTCTGTGTGATGGTTAATTGCTCCTCTCTTGCCACCCTTCTCAATGACATCATTGCAGTCACAGATGTCCCCCCCCACACACACACACACACACACTTCTAGGACCCCTGGACACGCACACATACACACATACACACACACACACACACCCAGGAGCTCAGGAAACACTTCCAGGCTTTTGACTCGCTCTTAAACTCTCTCTGTTCCTCTTTGCGTCTCTTTCTTCTTTCCTACCTCCTTCAATCTTTCCTTTTTTTTCTCAGTTTGAGCTCAAAAGGAACATCATTTATTTTACTTTATTTAAAAAATTTTTTATTGTTGTTGAATTGTGAGTTCTCACAATTTGACAATGAAGCGTCATGTGTACTCATTTAATTATTTATTATATATTTTTATTGTAATTTAATCTGTCTTTACATCGCCTATACAGCAACCTTGGGTGTCCTAAAAAGGTACTTTTAAATTACCATTTTTACAGTAGTTTACAGCCTGTGGGTTTATTTTTTTATGTTATGTAATAACAACCCATAAAAAAGAATGAAAACTAATTCCGTCTGCTGCATCAGTCAGTGTGTGATACATTACATCAGAATCATATTTATTGCCAAGATAATCACACCAATGGCAAACATGAACTCAAAAAATAGAAATGAAAAAATATTTTCCTCTGGGATCTGTGGGTTCTGTGTTAAAATGTGAATAATCTGAACCCAGTGAGCCAAAGTATCCCAACTTCTACTTGCCTGTTTGGCTCGGGCTCTGCTCAACTCAGTTCTCAAACCACACAGGCTGAAACATTTAGGCTCAGACAGATATTTAATTTAAAGTATAAATGACTACAGACTCTATATTGACCTACAGACCTTCTGTCTGTCGTAACTTTAGGTTCCGACTTCAATTACAGCCTGAACTCTCTTAACGGTCCAATATTTCTCATTTTTCCTGAGTTTTATTTAATTTTTTACGTACCTACCAAGACATATATGTGCTTTTTACTACTGCAATCATCTCATTATAATTTCACATCATCCAAGCTCTTTTTGGAGCTCAAATAACAGTTTGAAATATACGGTTGTAATATCACAACTTCACAGAAGTCCTGGGTGCTTGTTTTAATATGTCTTTTATAAGCTGTGAGAATTTTTCAGTGGATTGAGGGGATATTCTGATTTTATAATCAGAAAGACTTTAAAATCTCTCTATGGACCTTGAAACTGTAAATCACATTCTTGTCCTGTAAGTTTTTTTGTTTTTTTTTCTTTTTTGACAACTTGTTCCTTAAAGCTAATTTTTTTTTACCTTTAACTTCCCCTGTCACTTCTTCATTTCTACATCTACCCTCTTTGTCCTGTGCAGGAACGTTTTTCTCTTGACCCTTGACCTCCCACACTATCTGGTTGTAATGTTGGTGTTCTGGCTATTTCAGCTTATTGTGCGGCTTCAACCATTGTGCTCCTTTGTCACTGCTGCGCATGTTTACCAGTGAAAGAACTCCAGCTAGAACCACAGAGCAAAACTTGAGGGTCACATCCAAGTCAAAACTAGCAGGAGTTGACTCCCTTTGTGAGACATGTAGAGGAGAAATGTTTTTTCTGAGTCAATACTCCTACAGAAGACAGTTTTCTTTTTTCTGAGACAAAACTCTATCTCAGATTGCAGATATATGATGTCAGTGGGGTGATGCCTGCCTAACCAGGGTCAGACTACGATTAAGGTCAAAGTAGAAACAGGGACAGATGAGGGTCCCTCCCAGGAGCTAGGAGACTGGATAAAGTGTCGCCTTTGTCCCAAACTCCCAAACTCTAAAGACTCAAATGTTTACTCGGTAACCTCTTCCCTGCAACTCATCTATCTCCTTCTCTTTATCTACCTCTCACTGTCTGTCACTCACTGTCTTTATTTATATCGCTTTTCCCCAACATTTCTCTCTTCCTTTCCACTTCTTTCCAAATGTTTTTGTATCCTTTCTGTCACTTATTGTTGCAAACTCTAGCAACACTATTTCTGCAGGCTCCTCTCCTGCTCCAGAGGCAGGGCCGTGAGGTGTCAGTGCCCCCTGGTGACCGCCTGTTGCCATGGCAGGCTTCTGCAGCAAGGCCTGCAACTTATCCTTTTCTCTTTTTTAGACGGTGACGGTTACTGAAGCTACAAGTAGCATAAATATCTGGTCACCTGTGCATTAACTTGCTGCAAAACCAGGATTAAGGGTTTTGATGAATGCTCATAAAAGGCAGAGAATAATACAATATTTTATAACTGAATAACTTTACAGAAAGCAATTTATTTTCATACTGATGATAGTTTTCAGCCTGAGTGTTGAGGAAACAAAACAAGGAAATGAGGAATTATCTGTGAAAAAAGTCTAGGAATGTGAGATTCCAAACTGTTCATCTTGTGATGCCACACTAAAGAATTGTTTTCCTGTCTTGTTACGAGGAGCATTTCTGTCTTATAACTTCCCTTCGCTACTAATATCGGATGTTTTTTTTTGTGAGCAGCTCTTGAAGTGGAGTCTGGCTCTCCCTAGGCATAACAGAGACATGCAAAACCGCCTGCAGAGTTTATTTTTTTTATTTTTCTTTGTTTTTCTGGCTCAGGTGTTATTTCCACAAATAGGCAAGATGATTGACACTCTGGCTACCAGACAAGAGGACAAGTCTCAGTCAGCACATTTGTATCATGACCGCAAAACAGGACAGAAGGGGACCGAGTAGATTGGAAGAGGAAAAGAATTGACCAAAATCAAAGTAAAAGTTGAAAATCACTTGACATATGGTCTGTGTTAAATTATCCATGACGGAATGGCGCAGACTGTGGGCCTTAGTGAAAGCTACTTTGTCTGACTGAGCTCTGTCTGTCTTAATGAAGCTAAAAGAGTCTTAAACAGCTTAACACAGTCTTCAGGTTTCTACCTGTGTAAGGCAATACAGTGAGTGTAATGATGCACAGAGCCACGCTGTGTGTTTGTGTGTGTGTGTGTGTGTGTGTGTGTGTGTGTGTGTGTGTGTGTGAGTTTCACGGAGAGAAACTGTGTGTATGTCCTGCTGTACAGTATGCGTATGTGTGTATGTGTGGTGTGTGTGTGTGTGTGTGTGTGTGTGTGTTGGGGAAGAAAACAGAGACGACATCAGAGTCCATGTTAAAGGATAATTACAACTAAACAACAGGAGACTGTTCTCATGAAGAATCCTGAGGAGATTATCACTACTTATTGCTTCTTTACATTGTAAAGCTTTCATGTGTGTGTTTGTGTGTGTGTGTGTGTGTGTGTGTGTGTGTGGGTGGGTGGGTGGGTGGGCAGGTGTTCGTCCTATATTCCTCTATCTAGTCTCAAATGTTCTCTTGATCCTAAGCTGGTTAACGTGATTAAAGCTACTTCATGTTTGCATCCGCGATCTAAAAAGTTTTTAAGAACCATCGCATATGATTTAACTTTGGCGCGGCTTGTGTAACATGGTCAACATTAAACGGGCTGAGCCGGATGGTGTTAGTAGCCTCTGTGTGAATCACACTAGCAGTCACTTGGGTGACTCTTTCAATATTACAGTGATTTTGCTGCCAAAGTCCCTCTTTTTGTTATTATACTTCCACCACAGCTCAACAGGGGAACACTGAAGAGGAAATTTGATGCTAAAAAGTGGCAGATATACACTTGAATTGACATGTTAGAAAAAAAACATTTATATCATATATACTATACTGTAGTATAGTGTATTATGCATCATGGAATCTATTTATTAATATATTTCTATTTGACATATCTATGTGTAATTATCCACCTCTATGCTTGAGTGTAGCTAGCATCAGGGAACAATAAATCCTGGCCTGTATTGTTATACCTGACAATGTCTGATATAATGCATTTTACCATTACAATTTTGAATTTGTACTTTTTGTCAAATATCTATCTCAGATTGCAGATATATTTTGTCAGTGGTGTGATGCCTGCCTAACCAGGGTCAGACTATGATTAAGGTCACGAAATACAAACAGGGACAGATGAGGGTCCTTCCCAGGAGCTAGGAGAATGGAAAAAGTGTGTTTAATAAATCAAATTAAATATTTTTGAACATGGAAATGTATGTTATCTGTGTGCATTCATTACTAAAATCTCATAAAACTAATTCTGTTTTTCCTGTACACAGGTGTGTTAAATACGGAATTTTGCAGAAAAAGAGTTAGTCCTTCATCCTGCTGTGTACCCTTAGTTAAACCTTAGGATTTTTCTATTAAACTTTGCTGCACCTATATAAGGGGGCCAGGTTCTTTTATGTGAAGACAGGTTTGTGTTGGTGGCAAAAATGGCAAAAAAAGAAGACAGGTGTTTCCAACTGTAAATGTTATGTTTGGAACTGCAACTGGACAGTTAAAAAAAATAATTATGATTGTGTGGTCTTTACTTTTGCCATGACAATGAAGTTTTATGGTAGTGATTTACATGATATACACATGCCAGTTCACCAGCATTGTACACTTGTTACACTAGAGCCGACATATCCTGAATGTATCTTATTAGAATCCTTGCCATCACTGGACTAGACCCTGCCAGCATCTTAATTGGCATCTTCTGGCTACATTAAAAGAAAAAGTTCACTAAATATGTATATGTATATCTGAAAACATCTCAGGTGAGAAATCAGTTATGCGGTTGCTGAATCTGGGTCATTCTTATGTCCCCCTGTTTTAAGATAAGCGTTGGGGTAATGATTAGCAGAGAACATAAAGGGGAACATAGGAGCTTTTTTTCTAAAAGAGACCCCTAAGTCACAGAACAACTTGACGACCATATGTATGCTCTTGCTCTATGTTGCTTGCTCTGTCTTTATTTTAAATCAACAGTGGCAAGTTTGAAGGCCAGAATCCATAGGTGGCATGTTAAATGGCCTGCATTTATATCCGATGGCACAAGCCATAGGAGGCAAATGGGGGTTAAATATCTTGCTCAAGGACACAACGATATGCAACTCTGAGGAGCCGGGAAACGAGCCACGAAACCATTTTAACCCAAACTCTGTCCCTAGCACTTTCCAGAACAAAATGAAAGCTTTGTCATATGATATTTTTAATTGGTTGCTTCCAATGAAGGCAGTGTCTTAGAAAACACAAGAAAAATGTGGTTATGTATATATGAGGATGTGTATTGGTAAGACAAGGCAAATTCAGGCAGTAAGTCAAACATTTTGTAAGAAAACATTCATTGATCCCTGGATATCATAGCTCTGAGCATGGGTCCTCCATCTGAGACAAAGCCTAGAGAAAATTAGCGCATTTAGCTGTCATCGCTCAGCTCACTTTACAATCCCAACCAGCATTCACACAGGGCCCTGGCCTCTTTTGGCTCCCCCCACCCCTCAAATGCCTCTACCCTAAACCCCCTCGCTTGGTTGCTTGCTTTCTTTCTTTGAGTAGGAAAGGCGATCCGCTTTATAGCTCAGAGATCAAGACAGGAAGGTGTAAACTGCAGATAAATGTGATCAAGTGTCTCTGCTATCACATTGGACTGGTTGACTGGCTGGTTGGCTGGCTGAGTTTACCCCCCCCCCCCCTTACCTTCTCCTTCTGCTACACAAACAAACTGCCCCCTCTTTATGGCAGTGGAAGCAGACAGATAAAGGAGATGTGAAAATGTTCAGTCATTTTAGATTTGCAGACATTTTACTGAATGGGAATGGGAATGCTTAAATATTTTCTTTGAATAAATTAAATTATTGATACACTACAAGTAAATGTTGGACATTTTAAATATCACCTCCAATACCACCATCATTAAACCAAGAATACGACTTTCCACTAACATTAACTAAGTGAAATACCATTTTTGTGCTAGTAACTGAAAAGCAGCAACTGGCTAGAATTACTAGTTACTTTACAAAAAGTAAAATGTAAAGTAAGTTTTAGATGCTTTTTTAAAGAACATTTTAAAGGATAAAAGGGCATTAATGGCTGTTTAGCCTTTATTTCACTTCTATAAGAAGAATAGTACAAACTGTTGGTCATGGACATGGTATCATGCTAACTAGCTGCCTGAAAGTGCATGCGTGGAAGTAGACAGGACCATTGAACCAGAAAGACAATTTACATTTACCTGAAATGTTGCTGTCATTTGTGGTTGACAAAGGAGAAACAGATTATATATTCAAAGTAGAGAAACTCATCTTGTCAACATGAGCAGTAACATGTTACTAGTAACATGTCCAGTGAATGGAAACTGTCTACATGATCAACAGTTTGTATTCTTCTCTATAAAGTAGTGAAATGAAGACTATAAGGACATTATTTACTCAATTTAAAAATGTATTTTTAACACCCTACTTAAAGTACCAGTAAACATTGGTAAATACATTATTCTGGAAGGGTTACACTTAAGAAAACATTTTTACAATGTGGTTAATGTTATCGGAGTGTATTATGAAGTAAAATTCTGTAAAGAATGTTCATGTTAAGTTATGGGGACATTACTTGTTAGCAGTGTGTTTTTAGGGGACAGGGTTCTAGAAAGTGACTAGACAATCTAGATCTAGACGATCTGTTTTCACTTGATGTCAAGAACATAGTTGGCTGTCGTCTAAACTGGAGGCCAACAGTTTCAGGACTTCACCACCTACAATTGTTTATTTAGCATGTAGCTCAG
This sequence comes from Eupleurogrammus muticus, assembly GCA_036785175.1. Classification (NCBI taxonomy): domain Eukaryota; kingdom Metazoa; phylum Chordata; class Actinopteri; order Scombriformes; family Trichiuridae; genus Eupleurogrammus; species Eupleurogrammus muticus. The sequence goes on along the minus strand of JAYKQN010000006.1, from coordinate 27,849,886 downwards.
AGAAATGTTGCACTCTAGACACCTCTGTGCAATAAAAGAAAGGAATATTATTCCTCTTCTGTCTGTCAGATAGGGAAACTAATCATCTAGGCATCTAATCATCTTTAGACATTATATTTGCATAATAATAAAAGCTAATTACATGAATCTAGGCACAGAGAACAAAAGTCACAACTGAACCCAGACAATTGTCTTTTTTGACAAGCAGCAGATTTTAAGGGAGGCAAGCTGGTGAGGGATCATGTCCCTGTCGCTGCAGTAACTACTGGTTGGGTTGTGGTCATAGACGGGTAGTCTAACAAACTGGAAACACTGCAGAGAAGAAGGTTCATCTCCATGGGAAGTCAGAAACTTTCCAAACCCGAGCTACCTTGAGAAAATGTGACTTTAATAGCAAATGCCACTTGGTTGAATTCATTTGATAAAATATGTTGCCATAACAGTAGAGACCTTAGAAGAAAATGGCATTCATGTCCTTAAGAGTGTATCTGGGTTATTTAATCATATTGTTTAATTTAAAATTTCACTAAAAGTAAATCAATACAAAGGGTTTGTTGAATTTGTTTATTTCAACCCAAGTCTTGCAGTTTCATGAATTATAACATCATAAATGACACTTTTTAGTGTAGAAGACTAAGAAGAAGTGTAGTAGAATGGTTGATGTTAATAATAATGTGTTCTATGAATACCCTCCCATATTTCCCAACACCCAATCCACAGAGAAATGCACAGCATGTGTTTAGAAATGTCTTAAATGAACTGTTAGAACTTTGGTGAAATTGTGATGTTACAACTATACAGACACTTCCCAAGCCCTATTCACAGCATTAAAATCTGCCAATCAGAGGAGAGGCTAATTAATATCAAAGAGACACAAAGCCAGCTGTTTTTAGACACTAAGCACAGTGTTACATATATAATTTTGTATGTGTTAAAATTGTACAGTTTCATAGTCAGGTTTCACAGTCTGTTTCTTCATGAAATAAAACGCTTACCTTGTTTTTCCAGCCTGATACAGTCAAACTAGCTCAGGTTAAGATTTTTTGTTGATGAATTCACAAGATACTTTTACCAAATGATATATTTCTATATCCTTTCAAAAGTAAGGGTTAACCTGAAACTGTAGGAGCAGAGCATAAAGTCTGTGCCCGACAATCACATTTTGGCTCACAGCATTTGATTAAGTGGTCCTGGAAGGAGGGCGGCACTGGAAAATTGAAGTTGAGGCTTTGAAATGGTGAGAGCTGAAAACTGTGTTTTCTAGAGCAGTTTTAATTGACATGATCATGATGTGACATATGTCTCATGATGCACATACAGAGTAATGCGTTTAAATGGTTGATTTAAACATATGAATTGTAACCAGTCATATGCCAGGATGTGACTTCTGGAAGTATTCTGGACCTGTATCTTTTAGTGTCTGTTCAAGTACTATTTTAGTTTTATTTGTGTATGTAAATGTAATGGTTTCTGCACCTGCCACTGAAGGAAAGGACCCGGTGAGGAGATTCAACAGTCTGTGTTAACAATAATGTCTTCCACAAGCCTAAACTGATGTCATGCAACAAGTGACAAGGTGAAGCTTTGTGGCCAGATGAGCTGTATGAAAACCCAGAATCCTGAAGAACATATGCACTTTGTTTACCTCTTTCAGAGAGAGATATACATAAATATATGTCTTGGCAGAAAAATCTCTATTGACAACTCTTTTCTTTGTCCTTCTCTTTTATTCCCTCCATCTCTCTCTCACTCCATGCGCTCCCCCGCGACAGTTCACGTGTCTGATAAACCATTTATGCCTCCAAGGACATTTCTTCTCATCCGAGTGTGCATCGAGTGGAATTATGCACTCAACACATAATGGAGTTCTTTCCTATCGTCTCCACACAGAGAGACCCAGAACCCACATCTGCTCCTAAATACCCCAGACAATAAACAATTCACTCCTCGTGTCCAAATCTCATTTTTTCCGGACAAAGTCTTGACAATAAAAAGAAATAAATTATGCCACCAACTGAAGGGGGGCCTTAGCCATTCCGGAGATGTAGGAAAAGTTTTTCTCAGAGTTTTTTCGTGGCAAGCAGATTCCTCTGAGCTAGCCATTATCTCAGGGAGGAAGTTAATTAAAGTGGCCCAGTCTGAATCAATGGGGGAATTTGCTGCCGCGCGAAGGACAGCCAGATGCACTGACAGGGAAACGTGGAGTGACGGCCATGACACTACTTCAGAAGAGAAGATTAGCCCAGAGACAAAATTAGGGGCTCTGATCAGCATACAGTGTGCCTCTCCTCCTGGATTACTCCTCTCCGAGCACTCCCGTTTCTCCTTTCTTTTTTCTCTCTCCCCCTTTCTATCCATCCATCCATCCATGCTTCCCCCATCTTCCATCCCCAAAAGAACTTGGGAAGGGTGGGGATGCTTGTCTTCAAAGCCCACCCCCTCCTTCAATCCCTGTAATTCTTCACATCATTACCAAGTTTCCAAAACTTAATTTTAGCAATTACACATGCAATTAATTAATAAATGTGCTGTCATTACAGCCCCTTGTGTGATCTGAGCCTCATGAATAGGAGGTTGAAATAAAGTGGTCAAATGAACTGGGAGGGCTTCAGAGAGACAGAGGTAGGGAGGGCGGAATGGAGAGAATGCGATTGTTATTAAGGGATTGCGGAGTTAATCGGTTAAGGGGCTGCTGCTCTATCAGAGGCAGAAGTCTGCAGGGAGAACCGACGAGAGACAGACAAGAGAAAGAGATAGAGGACAGACAGAAAGCGGGCGCCGAGACAGTGGGGATCGCGCAGGGAGAGAGAAAGACGGGATGGCGAGGAGGAAGAGGAAGACCAGAAGAAACAGGAACAAAAGAAAAACAGAGGAGGAAAAAAAGCGGAAACAAAAGATGATAAGGGGCAAAGGAAAGGAGTGGGGCTCTGCGGAGCCATGCTCAGTTCAGTCAGATTATTAATGAGATCAGTGAGTTCTCATGTCACTACAGCAGCATGAGCGGCACACACACAAACACACACTCAGAATTGCATTGTCTTCCAAATGTAGGTAGAGTTTGAGCATAAGTGAAGTGAAGTGGTAAAAAATGGTAAAAAAATGTGAAGTGGATATAATATCAATAATTTCAATTAAGGTTTGTGTAAAACAAACCGTGCTAATCCTCCTTGATTCATAAACATCATTTCTATTGTCAATAGATCAAAATGGGTAATTAAATAACGGAGTGGAAAGTAACATTATATCAATCGACAGTCAGACTATATCAGCCTGCGGTGTGTTACCATCAACTAAATGCATTTCTGCTGTATAAGACACCAAAGATCAATTCATTTATTTTTTTAAAGCACTTACACACTCACTGTTCATTGATACTCAATCTTTGACAATGAGGTCAATTCTGAGCAGCAGTTTGTTGTCACTGGATCTGATCTGAACATTCAGTATGGAAAGACTGCAGGTAGAACACAGACTCATTTATCACTTCAGCGTGTTGACAGGAATCACACCTGATATGAGGAACAAGATCATGTTACAGACCTTTGCGTGTGTGTGTATGGGCATGCATGTGTGTGTGTGTTTGTTTTTGGTTGGATATCAGATATACAGTACAAGCTCAAAGTCCATTAGACAGTATATTCTCTATGTAGCTTTGCGGAGCAGAAGTGGCGATGTGGGATACTCACATCAGATGACACATGGTGACCTTTGAACTTTTAATGAAGGTACACATCAAGAGTTCCACAAAGGCTACAGGTACTTTGTAAATGTACCCTTTACTAATTTGTTATTCGGATGAAATTTAAATAATACACTAGGTCATTTCAAAAGTTCAAAAGACATGACATGAAAAACAACAAAGAGCTGACAAAGGAGAGACAAAAGTGTCCAGAGGCTTACTGAAACCTCTCATGTTGGAGGGGGAAAGAGGAAATGCAAGATTATAACCAGAAGAGAAACCAAATGACTCTGTGTCGCCTCTCACCATCTCTAATCTGCTATGAGTGCAGGCTGCTGTTTGAGATGAATTAAAGATGAGGGTTAAAACAACACAGCATCCAGGGTTAATAGGAGGAGAGGTGGGGAGGAGAGCAGGGGAGGCGAGGGGAGAGGCGTGGAGAGGAGAGGGGAGGAGAGGAGAGGAGAGGAGAGGAGAGGAGAGGAGAGGAGAGGAGAGGAGAGGAGAGGAGAGGAAGAGAGGAGAGGAGAGGAGAGGAGAGGAGACGAAGAGAGGAGAGGAGAGGAGAGGAGAGGAGAGGAGAGGAGAGGAGAGTAGAGGAGAGGAGAGGAGAGGAGACAAGAGAAGACAAGAGGAGAGGAGAGGAGAGGAGAGGAGAGGAGAGGAGAGGAAAAAGAGAGGAGAGGAGACGAAGAGAGGAGAGGAGAGGAGAGGAGAGGAGAGGAGAGGAGAGGAGAGGAGAGGAGAGGAAAGGGAAGGAAGAGAAGAGTCGCTAGTTATAGTTATAATTATAGTTATTGGGTAGTACTTATTTTTTATTTATAATAAGTGACTCCTCCAAGTGCAGGCTGCTGTTTGAGATGAATTAAAGATGAGGGTTAAAACAACACAGCTTCCAGGGTTAAGAGGAGGAGAGGAGGGGAGGAGAGCAGGGGAGGTGAGGGGAGAGGAGAGGAGAGGAGAGGAGAGGAGAGGAGAGGAGAGGAGAGGAGAGGAGAGGAGAGGAGAGGAGAGGGAAGGAAGAGAAGAGTCGCTAGTTATAGTTATAGTTATAGTTATTGAGTAGTACTTATTTTTTATTTATAATAAATTCCTCCAAGTGTGTGTAAAAGAAAATCTATAAAAAGGAGTGTGTGTACTGTCATGATCGACTCTCAGTGACTCTGTGTTAACCAGCCTCAGATATTCATTTTAACTCAGCGCATCTCTTTGTTTTACTGTGACAAAGTGTGTTTACCTCTGTCAAAACTGCCACAGTATACAGGGTATGGTCTGCACTCCGCCAATTCCATCCCAACACGAACGCCTGTCAAAACAACAACTCTATCTCTTTTTTAAAGAGAAAAAGGGTAATTCTATAAATTAAAATGCTTAAATGACAGTCAATCAAGCTTGTAATTCCGTCTGGTATAATTAGAGGCTGGGAAAACTAATTACAGCGGAGAAACCTAACTCTCCTCTCGCTCCTGCTCCTCTCGCTACTACAGCAACCCTCATCACCGAGATCAAGTGACAGCTATCAAACTCGTTAGGCTGCCACACACCAACACACACACATACACACACACACAAACTGTGGTTGAGCGAGCAGCTAGGCCAGAAAGAGATGGGAGATGAGGAGGAGGAAGATGAAGGGATAGAAAAAAGCAGCAGGTAATCAAGAAAGAGTGGCAACAACAACAGGTTGTGTTTTTAATCAGCAGCACAGAAAGAGAGAGAGACAGAGAGAGGCTGGAGATGCAGGGTAGAGGTAAAACAAGTGAACTAGAGAAGGACTAGGGCAGATAAAGATAGAGGTAGGGAGAGCATATAGACTGAAATATGAACTACTTTAAATGCACCAGCTTGCTCTCATCTTGATTACTGCCGGGAAAAGCTGTTTGCAATGAAAAAAATGTGATTATGCACACGACATGCTCAGAAATTTTATCCATCTGAATGACATAACCAGCTGGTAATTAGTTATGGCTATAATTAACTGCATAAACTGCAGAATAACTTAATTTCACCTAAAGTACAGAAAGACAAAGTACTGGAGCAGCAATCATTTGTCAGTGACAAATGATGTCTGGCAAGATGAGAAAGTCAAACACTTTTAAAATACAGTTTTACAAAGCATTCATCAGGTCTCTCAAAATGTAGATTTTGGGTTAATTTTGGTTTCCTGTCATTTTAAAGTCCATTACTTTTTTTGTTTGTCAGTTTTTTTACAAAAATCTGTGATTTTTGACATGAAATTTTTAAATGTTGTAACCAAAAAAAATTATACATTTTAAATATTTAATCCACCTAGAATATAAAGCTAGTTTATTTTAATTTTTTAAATCTTAAGTAAAACTATCTGGTACCAGGTTTTTAGGTCTACACCACATGGCAGAGTTGGCATTTTCCTGTATATAAGAAAATAAGTTATAACATTACAGAGAAATTTGAATATTACAAACAGATAAACAGAAATGTAATGAATGTTGGTAGAAGTGGAGGATGAGGAGCAGGATCCATCACAGCTTTCAGGTTTCACCAAGACAGCCTCGGACCCTCCAACATCCGTAGATCCCTCAGTGGCTGCACTGCAGGATGCTCTGTGAAAGAGAAAACACAGGGAAGGACTCCGGAACCACAGCAGATTTAAAAGTACAGTAGTGGTACAACAGTATCACAGATAGAAGAAGAAAAAGAAGCCCAGAGCATCTCATGAGGACCAGATTAACCGCAGCATAACTATGACTAGGCCAGCCAGGGCCCTAACTATATGCTTCATCGAACAGGAACGTTTTTAACCTATTCTTAAATATAGGAAGGGTGTCTGCCCCCCGGACTGAGACTGGAAGACGGTTCCACAGGAGAGGAGCCTGGAAGTTGAAGGCTCTGCCTCCTGTTTTAATTATAGAAATTCTGGGAACCTCCAATAAGCCTGCATATTGGGAGCGCAATGTTCTTGAGGGGCGATATGGGACTAAGAGATCCCTAAGGTAGGATGGCGCCTGATCGTTGAGTGCTTTATAGGTGAGGAGCAGGATTTTGAATTCTATACGAGATTTTACAGGAAGCCAGTGTAGAGCCGCTAATACAGGTGAGATATGCTCCCTTTTTCTAGTGCCAGTTAATAAATGAGCAGCTGCATTCTGGATCAGCTGGAGAGTAAGAGACTTTTTGGTGCAACCCGACAGTAAAGAGTTGCAGTAGTCAAGCCTGGAAGTAATAAATGCATGGATAAGTTTTTCCGCATCTTTCAGACAGGAAGTGTCTGACCTTTGCTATGTTGCGTAGGTGAATGAAAGCAGTCCTAGAAATATGTTTAATGTGGGCAGAGAATGACAAGTCTTGGTCGAAGATGACTCCCAGGTTTTTCACTGTGGAGCTAGAGGCCAGGGAGATGTCATCCAGGATAGCTATATCACTGGATATTGAGTTCCTCGGGGTTTCGGACCCGAGTACAATAATTTCTGTTTTGTCTGAATTCAGTGAAAGGAAATTGCAGGTCATCCAGGATTTTAAATCCTTAAGACAGGCTTGAAGTTTAGCTAGCTGATTGGTTTCATTTGGCTTAATTGATAGATAGGGTTGTGTATCGTCAGCATAACAGTGGAAATTAATAGAGTGTTTTCTAATGAATTTACCCAATGCGAGCATATAGATAGTGAAAAGTATTGGTCCAAGCACAGAACCTTGTGGAACCCCATGATTAACTTTGGTATGGATAGAAGAAACATTATTGATATAGACAAATTGGGAACGATCTGAAAGATAGGACTTAAACCAGTTTAGTGCAGTCCCTTTTAGACCAATAAGATGCTCTAGTCTCTGTAACAAGACTTGATGGTCGACTGTGTCAAATGCAGCACTAAGATCTAACAGAACAAGGATGGAAATGAATCCTTTATCAGGCGCATCGAGAATATCGTTTGAAACCTTAACTAAAGCCGTCTCTGTGCTGTGATGCATTCTAAAACCTGACTGGAAATCCTCATATAAGTTATTGTTGTGTAAAAAGTCACACAGCTGTTTAGCAACTGCTTTTTCCAGAATCTTAGAGAGGAAGGGAAGGTTGAAAATGGGTCTATAGTTGGCTAAAATACTTGAGGCCAGGGCTGTTTTTTTAAGGAGATGTTTAATTTCAGCTACTTTAAAGGACTGTGGTACATAGCCAGATAATAAAGACATATTTAGTATTTCTAGTAAGGAAGGGCTAATCAAAGTGAAAATTTCTTTTAGCAATCCGGATGGAATAGGGTCCAGAAGACAGGTTGAAGTTTTAGATGACGACATCAGTGAAGCTAGTTCAGCGAAGTTGATTGAAGTAAATGTGTCCAGGTGAATATTAGCTATTTCATCTGTCTCTACAATAACAGCATCTGAGGGCAGATTAGAGCTAGTGGATGGAACAAGGTGATAAATTCTGTCTCTAATTGTCAGAATTTTGTCGTTAAAGAAGTCCATGAAGTCATCACTGCTGAGGGTTGTAGGAATAAGTGGATCAAAAGTTTAGTTACATTTAGTCAGTGAAGCTAACGTGCTGAAGAGGAACCTTGGATTGTTTTTGTTTCAGTGAGGAGTAATAAGCAGCTCTGGCATTGCGTAGGGCCTTCCTGTACATTCTGAGACTCTCTCTTTCCATGCGAGTAAAGCTTCTTCCAGTTTGCTGGAGCGCCATATTCGTTCATGCCTCCGAGAGGTTAACTTTAGTGTACGGGTGAGAGAGTTATACCAGGGTGCGACTCTTTTTTGTTTAATTAACTTCTTTTTTTGGGGAGCAATGGAGTCAAGGGTCATTCTCAGTGAACTTGCGCTCTCAACAAGTTGATCTATTTTAGATGGACCTGCAACAGCATATGAATCCACAGCTGTGGTGAGGCAAGGCAGCGAATTAAATACTGAGGGAATCCCCTTCTTGTATTTAGATATAGAACTGTCGGTTAGGTATCGAGTGAGTATGTTTTTTTCAGGTGGTGAGTAGTTTAATAACAGGAATTCAAAAGTTATTAGATATTGATCTGACAGGAGGGGATTCTTTGGGAAGACAGATAAGTGTTCGAAGTCAAGGGTGTGGTTAAAGCAATGGGTGGGCACATTTACTCTCTGAGACTCTGAGAAAAGCTGATTGACTCTAGTAAAGAGAGGAAGGCAGAGCCAAGGCTATCACCGTCAACATCGACATGAATATTAAAGTCACCTGCCATGATTATCTTATCTGTCCTGAGTACTAGACTTGAGAGATACTCTGAGAATTCTGATAAAAATTCTGAATATGGGCCTGGAGGGGGGTTCACAGTGATAAATATGACTGGTTGTAGTGATTTCCAAGTTGGGTGGGAGAGACTAAGGACAAGGCTCTCAAATGATGTGTAGCTACACTTCGGTTCAGGGTTGATCAGTAAACTGGAGTTGAAAATGGTTGCAACTCCACCACCTCGGCCGCTGTCACGAGGAATATGAGTGTTAATATGGCTGGGAGGAGTGGATACATTCAGGCTGATATATTCATCAGGATGCAGCCAGGTTTCAGTAAGACAGAGCAGGTCAATATTATAATCTGATATTATATTTATTAACAAAGCTTTGGATGACAGAGATCTAATGTCAGAAGTCCACATTTTACTCTCCAGTCCTGTTTCTTTATGGCTGAATTAGTGCTAATATTAATTAAGTTGCTGTGGGTGACTCGTCTCCTATTGTTGGATGTAAAGCATTTAAATGATTTAAGTGAATTAAGTGGTCGGGGGACAGACACCGTCTCTATGTAGTTCTGAGTGAGTGACTGCTCTAAGGGAGACACAGAGAAGCGTGTAGGACTGCGACTCTGCCTCCTGGACTCAACTCTGTGTAGTCACGGTTTTCGGGTGATAAAGTCTAACATATTCCTGGATAAGAGAGAGGCTCCATCCAGGGTGGGATGTATGCCGTCTCTCGCTATCAGAGGCGGCGGTTACTGCCGGGGAGCTGCGGGTTACGCTGGGGGGGTCCGGGGAGACTAGGGACCGTCTAGCTACACTAGCATATGACTGGCTATCTAACGTACAGAGCCGAGCTTCTACCTCACGAACCCTCGCCTCCCAGTCTAACACAACATTATATTTGATACAAGAACCGTTACTACTAATGGAGGCAGGGGAATACCTAAACAAGACACCCTGAGCAGGAAAAAGCAGTAGGAGAGGGAGTGAGAGAAGCCATCGTAGCTAAGTTAGTTGAGCAATTCAAGCTAGCCGAGCAAGCTAGGTTAGCTGAGCCAATACAACGAGCGACCGGGATATGAGCGAGGGAAACGTTAAAGTAAGAGAGAGTAGGAGGTTGCTTGAATGACACTATCGTACGTTGGAAGGATTAACTTTGGAGATGCCAATTGAATTTTTTGAAATGATAAAAGGGAAAAAGTAAGCGACGCAGAGACACTGCCACACACACACAACAAAGCTTAGAGTAACAGAGTGTGACGCAATACGCTCACCGTACGTAGGCAGAGGAGGAGGCCTGCACTTCTCTATATCTCTCCAATGCTGAAACAAGATTACAAACTTTCTGTTGTGATTTTTTCAGACTCTCTCAAATTCTTTTTTGAGCTTTTTCCAATTTATTTTTTTGCTTAGCTAAATAAGCTGTTTGCTGACAACACTTGAATTACTTTCACTTTTGCTACAAGGTTCTGCAATTATGGTCCCATAGTGTAATCATGAAGACAGTTTTTTAAAAAATTGCAGGTCAGAATGGGCCCATGGCCTAATTCTGGATGGTTCCTTTATGGAGAGAGGAACTAAATCCTTCCCTCTTAACACTAGAAGTCCCAGAGAGAAGCCATTTGACCTTTTTACCTAGAAAACCCATGAGGAGGCCAATTGGCCACAAGTACCCCCCGTGGACATTCATTTTTGTTATGCAAATGTGGCTGTTAGCACATGGCCAGAGCCACTTGAACCTGGGTGGGGGAGGGACACACCTTACAGCTCAGGAGGTTTTGAGAGCAAGCTTTAGTTTTGAGATGGATAAATACCTCAGTAAACATACCCTTAGCAAAAAGTAGTATAATTAAAGTTTTTTTTTTATGAAGTATACGTCAGTATAGGTATAACTATAGAACAGAAGTGACACAAGGCGGGGGGCCGGAGGCTGAACCCAAATGCACGACTCTTCACAGTTCGTTCAAAAAGGGAAAGTCTTTATTATAATTCCGTACAAAAAATGAATCACTCTCAAGGAGGAAAAAACTACTGAACTAAAGCTATAAAGTACCAACAAAAATTCACTCTTTCGAGGAAAACAAAAATGCATTCTTCATGAGGTAACAGAAAATCACTCTTGCGAGGTAAACAAAAAATCACTCTTGCGAGGAAAACTGGACTAATGTTAACTAGGAAAAGTAACAAAGGAAAAGCTGTCAAAACAAGACTGGAAACTAAATAGACAGGAACAAAACACAAAACCTGAAAGGACCTGGAGCTGGGCGCTGGTTCTTGGGACATGGGGCATGACGAACTGGCCCAGGACAAGGGGAGACACAGACAATATATAGACAAGGTAACAGGGCACAGGTGAAAACAATCAGGGCAGGGGAAGGCAATCACAGTGGCGGGAAACACACAAGGGCAGGAAGCAAAGGTGCCTGAAACAAGAGGGGAGAGTCATTTCAAAATAAAACAGGAAGTGAACGACAAGACAACACGAGTGATAACTTAACATTTACGACGAGACATGACAAGAAGTACACGCAGCATGTACTTTTAGTGTACTAGAAAGTATACTAATTTAATGCTTTTATACTTATTACTTATATATTAGAACATTTTAAGTTTATAAAATGATTCTTCAAATTATCCATCCATCCATCCATTTTCTGTACCTGCTTATTCCTCATTAGGGTCGCAGGGGTCTGCTGGAGCCTATCCCAGCGCGTTACGGCGAGAGGCAGGGATACACCCCAGATGGTCGCCAGCCAATCGTGGGGCACACACACCATTTACTCACACACTCACACCTACGGGCAATTTAGAGTTGCCAATTAACCTGAGCATGTTTTTTGGACTGTGGGAGGAAGCCGGAGTACCCGGTGAAAACCCACGCAGACACGGGGAGAACATGCAAACTCCACACAGAAAGGTCCCAGACCCAGGACCAGGGAGGTCTTGAACCTGCGACCTTCTTGCTGTGAGGCAACAGCGCTACCCACTGCTCCACCATGTCGCCCTCTTCAAATTATATTTAAGGTTAATTTTAATTTTACAAAAGTACACTTTAAAATATACAGGATGTGCACTCATCTATATACTATCAATAGACTTACTTAGTATACCACAAGTACACTTACTAGTTACTAGTTTATCATCCAGCTGACTGGGTGGTATCATGTTGCACTTCTGTTTTTGTGTATGATTTATGATACTATATGATATTATATACTGTTAAGTTTTGTCAATGACTTGACTAAAGTGTAAGTCTTATGATATAAATGCACTTAGTCTTAGACTTTGTTTAGAATTTTCAGTATAAGCCAAGTATACTTTACTATACTATTCTATAAGTATATAAAATATAGTTTGTAAAACTCAACTTCAAGTATACTCCTTTTAGTTTTAGTATTAAATAAGATTACTTACAGTAAACTTTAATAAACTTCTTTTTGCTAAGGGTAGCCATAGACTTAAACTGGACTGTGAGTTGTATGCAGTGGAAAGGATCAACGGGAAGAATGGGATCAACACACTGACATTTATTGTAAAAGAAAAAAAAAACTTATTTACAACGAATGAAAAAGCAACTTTTTTCCTCACACCTTTTCATTCTTCACATTCTCACATTCACACAGAAGTAGCCAATATGACTTCACCACTGTAAGGTGTGATCCCCTCACCCCACACACTGCCACTAACTGCCTCATTACCATAACAAAAAGAGTGATTACTGTGTTAGAAAAAAACAGTACGGCCTAATGGCCCCTATGTGGGTCTTCTAGGTAGACAGAAAAATGCTGGGACTTCTAGTGTGAAGACCATATACCCTCTATCTAATTCTTTAAATAATTGAATTATTCATTTTGTCAATTTGTGTTTCACATCTAAACTAGGAGAGTACAATACTTGTTGCTGTGGCATTTACAAATTATGCTTGTCTCCAACAACCAGGCAGACACATTGACCTCTGCTCTCTCTGTTTAATCCTGTTTTCTCCATGTGGACTTGTCAAACCTCCATGTGTCATTCACTTTGCGGTGAGAAAGCAGCTAAATATCACTGTATGTTCCCCCTGCACCACATCACAGAGGGGGGTGGGGGACGTGTTTCCAGGGTGACTGGGGTCTCAGTTTTCGCCAGCGGCCCATTCCCAACCTGTTTTCAAATGAGGCACCGTGGCGGAAGCTTCAAAGAGCTGCAACCTCGGAGCTGCCGCATCAGCCTCTAATGTCAGGAAACCCAACACTGCAGCCAGAGCTGGAAGATTTCGGCTGGAGCTACACAGACAGATGGACAGACAGATGAACAATAAATCTTTCTCTTCTTCTCTCTGATCCATTCATTCCGATCAACTTGCATTGCAGCTGATGGAAGCGTGTCTATTTAACATTTAATTTTCTGGGACTTTTCAAAAGTTTGCATGAAATTCACTTGAAGGCTGGATGGAAAGGTTTAATCTGTCTCTCTCATCCACCTGCATGTCTCGCTGTCTGTCTACTTCTCTCTCATTTTCCTTCATGTCTGGAGGTTGGGAAGCTTCAAAGTTTATGCCCCCTCATGTTAACTCATGGACGGATGCTTGAAATGGAGACAGGAGAGGAATGAAGCATATGGTACAGAGAAAAAAAAAGGTAGGGGGTTGGTGTTCAAAAGCTGCACCGTCACTAGGATGTGGAACAGAGTTTCTGGAAGGGATTAGGAGAGGCCTCACTGTAACCTTGCTTTTGCCGTATTAATTCAAGTTTGGTTGGGTCCCAAAAGATAACTTGTTTTTTTATTAATAATCACGTTTCAGTCATTCATAAAATGCAATTCGATGACTGACGTAGAAGATTCAAATAAAATCAAGCCAGGCAGGGTTTAGTAGTTCAACCATGTTCCACTTTTCATTAGTGAAACTGCAACCCATAATGTACTTAATACATTTTGTTTGTTTATTTATTTGAATTCATTATTGATTTGTGAATAAGTAAGTTATGAAAAACAGGAATACTTACGTTGGTACTGATTTGTCAAAAAGGCCTCATAAACATATTGTACAGGTGACTAGGAATGTAACTGATAGCTTATCCTTAAACAATAAATGCCTGTTCTGGTCAGGTTATATTCATTGACATGTATATGGGCCCAGTGTTTATGTTGTTATCTACTGTAGTTTTATGAAGATGTATGTGAAAGATTTTATATAATCTATAAAAAAAAATCTATAAAAGGGAAAATTTCAGTTTTAATGACAGGAACAAGCATTTATTATGACGACCAAACTGGGCGAACAGGCCACTATTTACCTATCGCTGATGTATGCCACAATTGTTCAGTTTGAATTATTTTGTGAGCTTTCATCTTTCTTCCTGACTCTCAGCTGCCATCATAAACACTTGACAATTAGAGGTCAGAGTCTCCTGATCACTTTCAGTTTCATGATGAATCCTCAGCTTTTTGTCGATGCTCTTGTTGTCACAGGCAGTCCGTCTCAGTCATCTGTTGGTGCCACAGACTCATGATGATCTAAACTTGGAGCACAAATTGATATTACAGTACATAACACAACAGAGGGAACATTTCATCATGCAAACCCTCACATTCCATCAGTATTCACTGATGAAATATATAAAAATATTCCATACACACAGTTTGTAAGCTCATACTTGTTTTGTAAATGCATGCGTGCATGAAAATCTTGTTCCATCTCCCATATGTGCTCGTTCGGAGAAGTTTATAGTAGGCTTGTTTTTTCATGGATTTGCGTGTGTGCACTGAAACAACAGCTGGTAAGCATAGTAGTCTCCTGTTCCACTTTTCCTTCCCACAGCTCTGTTTATAAGAGATTTTGTGATTTTTGGTCAAATTTTTGGGCTAAATTGCCTCTACCCCCACAGAGAGAAATGACACACTTCCAGCTCCTATTCATCCCCACAGGCCCCTATGGACTTCTTCTTGTTACTTTGGACTGGCCTGGATGCGTCCGCTGCTCCGCTCCCTGTGTATCCACCTCAGCGTCGGTCCATGCATCTATCTGTCTGTTCGTCTAGGCCTGTGTTCTCTCACCAGGGTTTGATTTCAGGCTGAATCAACGCCCTGTAAGACGAGTCGAAGCCAGCGGCTCTGCAGAGGCTCGAGGGAGGAAAGAGAGGGGGTGGGCGGCCAGGTTTCGTCCCAGGGAGGGTGCAGTGTGCTGGGATTAGGAGTGACCGAGGGGCCCCTGGGCATGATGGAGGGATGGATGGGTGGATCCACTGACTAATGATTGTGTATCCCCCAAAGCAGATAGACATACATCACAGCAGGTAGAGGGAGATCTGGGAGTTAACTATTTCATGCTTAACACTGTTTACACTTTGACCCAGAATTAGTTGATCTAGGGAAGGCTTTTCCGGGTTTTTGTGCTTGTCCCGCGGCAAACAATGACACCTTTTATCAAAAGTGTCCTATGCAACAAAAGTCTGGGGAAGACCTTTCCCACTGCAACATGACACCAGTGTCGCTGTACACAAAGTGAGATGCATAAAGAAATGATGGTTGTTCCAAGAAAAAAATTCAGGAAATATTAAAAAAAAGTAAAAAAAAAAAAAAACCTGGACACCTATTTAGTCATTTAAGGCTTGGACCCTGAAAGTATGGAGAATGAGATGATGCAAATTAAAAAAAAACTTCAATTTGAAAAAAATGATGTATTAGGTTTTCACCCACCATTAATAATATCTAGATATCTAACAAAGCTCATAACAGTGGAGATAACCATCACTTCCTGCTCCATACCACAGTACTGGTTTCTTTGAATTGTTTCTAACCATTAGTGAGTCATAAACCTCACTGATGTATGAAAATGGTTTTAATTTGTGCAATGCTTTTTTAAAAAATTATTTCTTAAATTAGCGCAGTAGCCATAGAAAGTCTGTATTCCTATAAAAAAATAGATAGATCGATAAAGGCTTTTTTTCATGTTCCCCACACTGCTCTGATAACCACAGTATGTGTGGGAAATGGTGAAATCATGATAAATCTTTTTGTGTTTTGATATTGTTCTAATATCCACAACAACTTATCTATCCATCCATCTATAAAATGATCAGGAGTGTCAGGATTTCTGGAGGGTCCGTGAACACATCTTTGAGTTTCAGTGTAGTTTTTTAGAAAGAACAAAAAACGACAGCATGTGTTGAAGTTTGTAGTTTTGGTAGCCAGTGTCAGTCAGGAATAAAAGTAGCAGATAAACACGGAAACTTACACTGTGGTGGAGCATAATTGGAGCAGGATGACAACAGAGGTTTAAACGGTAATAAAATGGTGGGATGTAATTGTCATGGTGATCCAGGGCTTAAAAATGTATCATAGAAATCTTCAAATTTATCTTAAAACTGAATAAAAAATTAAATTCATAAGCGTTTAGTTGAGTGATGCATGTAATATTTGTTTAGATTAAAATTAATAAAATTGTTGATTCCTCTCTAAATATTTAACATAGCATTAATCATTTTTTGATATTTTAATCTGGCCTTTAAAGCACTTACTTTTATCCATGTAATATGGATTATGTAGTAGCTGTATCCACTCTCATGTTCCTATAATGTGTTGCTATGGATACCAAGGAACAATTAGCCCTGGCATGTCTTTTAATCCAGGCTAAATCGTAACAACCACTATAGCTCTAGTTGGATTAACTCAATTAAAACCAACTATTATTAAAGGACACTGTTGCCACGTATTTTCTCTCCTTCCCTCTCACTCTGTCTCTCGTCTTATATATTAAGAGGTAGTAACATAGCACACAGCCTTTTTAGGCACCAAATATAGATTTGTCTTTAAGAAGGCTGTTTAATTAAGAGGAGTAGTGGGAAGTACATTTCAGTGTAATCCTGAAATGTACTTCTTGAAGAACAAGTGAAGAGGGAGAGAAATGTTGTTGACAGATCATCAGAGCAGCGCAGCATTAAATTAAAATGTTAATCTAAGTCTTCCCATCTGTTTTTGATGTTTGTTGGCACAGGCTTGATGTGGTTACGTTGCTGCTCCTCAGTGATTGATCTGTTGTCAATCGCAGACCATGTTCATTCATCCTGTTGGACAGCTGAGTATTCAAACATGCAAATGTAAGATTTAACAAGCGTTTGTGAGTCACTATTTTTGCTTGAATTTGCCTCTGCAGAAAAAGCTACATTTTTCTGTTTTTGGTCAAAATCAGGTGTTTTCTTACTGAAAGAACCCCATGTTGCTAATTTCTTAACACTCAAAAGAGCTAGAAACAAACTTCTTTCTGATTAAAGAAGATAGTCTAAAGTTTTGTGAGATATCTTCAATGTTTATGTAGTCTAAAACCTTTAGTCTTTTTATTTAATTTTTGAGGGGGGGACCATATGTTCCTATGGCTTAGGTTTCTGTTCTTAATGACATTTAACTTACATTACTTTTGTACTTTAAGTAGTTTTGCACTTTTACACCCTTATTTAAGTTAAAAGCTTAAATTGATACTTCTTGCTTCTACAGTGTTTTTTTTCTTAACTCTACTATCTATACTTGCATAATAAATGTGAATACTTTTGACTCCTCTGGTTCTGATGTCAGATTACAGATATGTACAGGTCCTTCTAAAAAATTAGCATATTGTGATGAAGTTCATTCTTTTCCTTAATGTAATGATAAAAATTAAACTTTCATATATTTTAGATTCATAACACACCAACTGAAATTATGTCTAATGTACTGATGATTTTGGCATACAACTGGATGAAAATCTAAAATTCCTATCTCAAAACTTAGCATATCATGAAAAGGTGCTCTATACAAGCTATGAACCCAATCATCTGAATCAACAAGTTACCTCTAAACACCTGCAAAAGATTCCTGAGGCTTTTAAAAACTCCCAGCCTGGTTCATTACTCAAAACCGCAATCATGGGTAAGACTGCCGACCTGACTGCTGTCCAGAAGGCCACTGTGCTCAATTGGCCTGACAACTCTCCTGACCTGAACCACATTAGAATCTGTGGGATATTGTGAGAAAGTTGAGAGACGCCAGACCCAAGACTGTGGATGATTTTAAGGCCGCTATTGAAGCATCCTGGGCCTCCATAGAACCTCAGCAGTGCCACAGACTGATTGTCTCCATGCCACGTCACTTTGAAGCAGTCATTACTGCAAAAGGATTCCCGCTCGAATATTAAGTGCATAACTGAACATAATTATTTGAAGGTTTTTTGTTTTAAAAACACTTTTCTTTTATTGGTCGGAGGAAATATGCAATTTTTTTTAGATAGGGATTTTTGTTTTTTCTTTACATGGTGAAGCTACATTCCAGTTTTCTGCAGCTAAAATCTGGAACAGTCTTCCAGAGAATGTGAGACAGGCCTCAACGCTGACAATGTTTAAGACCAGGCTGAAAACAGTACTGTTTAACCGTGCATATGAAAACTGAAAGTATCTTATCTACACTCTTCACTCTTTTTTAAATTATTGATGAATTCTATGTTTTATGATTTTCCTTTTGTGATTTTATGTATGTTTTGCTCTCCTTTTGTGATTTTGTGTAACTGTGAAGCACTTTGAATTGCCCTGTGTATGAATTGTGCTCTACAAATAAACTTGCCTTGCCTTGCCTTGCCTTGCCTTTATTTTTTTGCCAAAGTCATCAATATTAAATAATAAAAGGCTTGAACTTATTTAGCTGTGTGTAATGAATCTAAAATATATGAAGGTCTAATGTTTATCAGTACATTACAGAAAATAATGAACTTTATCACAATATGCTAATTTTTTGAGAAGGACCTGTATGACCCAGGTCCTGGCTCCCGCTTTAGTGAATGAACCAGGTTTCTTCTAATGTACTCGTGTGTATTTGTGTGTGTGGATGCATGCATGTGTGGGAGAAGGTGGACCAGGAGCGAAAGTTCACCTCAGCTTTGAAGCAGTTTCGGGTGTCTGTGTGCCAAGCAAGTAGACTAACGTGTGTATGTGTGTGTGGTAATAAATCTCAAGGCAGGCTTTTGGTGGTCAGAAAACTCGGATACATGAGGAATGCTCATGTCTTTCTCTGCCCTTCTCTATCTGTTACCACTATTCTATGTTTTTTTCCATGTCCTATAGGGCACAGATTTCCCTCTCACTCCATCCTTCACTTTTTTTCTGGCCATGTCTTCAAATCTTCAAAAATCATCATCATAACACCTCTTTTGTTGTATTGTCCTTAAATCCATATTTCAAATGATTAAAAAATATATATCTGTAATCTGTAAGAAATAGTTTCAATAGTTTTTCCAGTAGGATGAGCAAAATCATAAACCTCTCATAGAGAAAGTAGATTGACAAGATTGAAAGTAGATAACAAGATTGAGAACTTGCAGCTTCTTCATTTCTCTGCATAGCTATCACAAATCATGAGCTAGATAAACCTCCTCTTCACCCCTCATGTTCTCTCTTCTGTTGTTATAGTCATGACAGAATCATATTTTGGTATCATAAGAAAAGTTTCAGATGGCCAAAGTTTTTTCTTCTTCTTTTTAACTTCCAGGAACCTGCTGTACTTTTTCTTCTTTCCCTGCACAAGAGCATCATAAATCTGTTTTATGAATTGAAAGATATGTGTGTTGGCTACTGTATGTAACAAATGATCCAAGAGCCCAGCATGATGATATCACACACAGATAGCTGACTAATGATGGGATACCTGCAGGTTGATGTTCATGACAGCAGGTAAGGCTTGATTTTATTGAGGAGAGCTGGTCTAACATATGTCTCCTACAGCTGTCTTTCTCTATCTCTCTCAATGTCTGTGTGTCGTTATCCGTCTGTGTCCATGTGTCTGTCTTTCTGCCTGTCTGGTCTTGATTCAATCTAATATGGTTTTTGATCATTTTTCGTTACATTATTACAAATTTCCCTACTGGTGGTGGTCTTTAACAAAAGGGGGACTCATACTCCTAAGCCCCATCTGCAAAGCAGAGTCCACAAAAGCCCCTAAATAGTGGTGCAATTAGATATGTGTTAGCAAAATTGTCTCAGACTGTGATGAGAAAATACAAATATATTGCAAAGCTGTTGCACTGGTTGCTAAACTTAATAAACTGACAGACCTGGACAGCTCCTTGGCAGATGAATTTCTTCAGTTCAAGCACTCTGTGTAGAGTGGGACTTCACCTGCACAGCTGCTAAACGCTCTAGAGAGAAATGGGCAGGGTAATGTTTCATTTTATGTTGCAATAAGACTTGTATAGAATTTGAAATTGCCTCTAATTGTGAAGGTGAGTGGTCTATTTTTTAATGAGTCAAAAATGAGCTGAGGAGCTCAATGTCACAATCACATCATAGTTTTTCTTCTGTCCATCGAACATGAACCTGTTAGTAAATTGTTTCTTTCTTCTCCTGACATTCTGAGAGAGAAGGACTGATTTCAAAATATCTTGCAGTAAAATGTTTATGTTTTTTCTCTTGTTGAATTTAGAGGTAGCAAGTTGTTTTCTGTTTTGAAAAAAATGATCTTAATTTTATTGTAATGCAGCCATTTCTTTATTATGTCTCTTTATTTGAGGAGCTTATCTCTAGTGACTACTACAGTACTTGTTCTTGCTGAATTGTGAGATGGCAGGTTTTGTTAAAAATTAGATGAGGACTGTATTTTCACTTTCAGTGTTCACATCCAGTGTTGTAAATCAATATTAGCTGCTTTAAAATGAATCCCCCCTATAAATTTTCCATTTTTAACATATAAGTGAGTATGTAGCAGCTGATATGTAATAAATTTGCCTTACTTAAAACGCAATAATAATAATGCCTCTCCAATAACAATAATAATAATAAATACAATTGCTGATAGCACCAGCCAATGACGTAATAACTTATTTATTTATTAACATTATCAGCTGGTTAATATGTTATTGTCCTGATGGAAAAAAATTCTAATGAAATAACTGAATTGTAAGTTATATTATTTGTTATTACCCTTATTATGAGTTCACCACTTTTATTACAATGGCCTAATAATTTTAATATCATTGTCAACTGCTACAGATTAGGATTGTCAAGAATATGTAGTTATATAAATTCAAAAATGCAGATTAGCATTTTCACATCTATACATCAATATGCACTTTTATATACAATATGATAACTTATTGAGAATTTAGCTGACCCTATGGGTAGACAAAAAGAGACATTGATAGCCCTTGAATGTGATAGCCAAAGGTACAGTGAATTGTATATCTGGCCCTAACTATGAGAGCAACAACAAATAGCACATACATCTTCCCCCTCCTGCTACCTCAAGAAGAATATGTTCCTTCTTTCAATTATTGTTACTTTGATGGCTCGTGACAGCTTTGTTTGACCCTATATGTATTATTATTTATCTTTTTTTATTAAGATTGCCATATAGGTAGTCAAAACCTCTAACAGCATCATCATCAGTGTGTTCCTACAGCAGTCAGAGTTATGAATAAAACATCACTGCATCCATGTGCATCACTTTGCAATTGAAAATTTCTTAAGATAATTAATAATTTAAAGATAGAATAACACTTTAACACATTAGATTCTATGAGAGGATGACATTAGAAATATAACCTTTGCTTGTCATTAGTGTTGGGCACGTTACTATGAAAATGTTTTACACTCTGATTCTGACATGTTGCCAGACGCCATGTTTCTAACAGCCTTTCCTCCCTCCCTCCCTCCCTCCCTCCCTTTTCATTAAAAAGATTTTAACTGGGCAGCAGGTGAGGAACGCGTAGTAACAGTGTGTTGGTAATGGCATCGTAATAATAGAAAAAGTCATTCTTAGTAATGCTGTTAGTACCAACATGTATTTTAATGCTGTTATTCCCAACACTGCTTGTCATTAGTAAATAGGAAAACATTTTCATCTTTTCTATCACATGCATCAGTATCACACATACCCACTGTCGTACCTGATACCCAATGATGATGAATTACTTTAGTGCTAAAAGTTGCTCATTTTTCGAAATAAAAAGAAAAAAAAACTGCAGTCTGCCACCATGATGGGTTCACAGTTATTAACAACGTGGCTTCTGTGTTTTGTCTTGTTGTTTCTCCACCCTCACCTGTTCTCTGATTGGCCTTCTCCATGAGAGTCTGACCTGTAAGGTTAACTCAAATCAGAAGAAGTAGAGCTAACAGAAACTACACTATGCAAGATATATATATTTTATATATATTTGCAAGATTATCCACCCTGACAGTTTACCTCTGGGTTGCTAACCTGCCAATTTATCGTTTTTTTGACTTTTGCTGCCATAGACATCAACCAGCAACAGCCTGACATAAATATTGCCACCTATTCTAAGTGACACGACTTTGTCAATAAATCGGTTTACCTACATGCATGTAGTCAGAAGTGGGGTAGGAACACAAGTCGGAATTTTAGGACTAATCAAGCTATAAACTAAGCTTGATTTAACTGTGCATATAAACATAACCAAATAGACAAATGGTAATTATAATTGTTAGAATCCAATAAGAATATTTTCTCTAGCTGCATTTGTTCACCATCACAGAAAAAAACAGGGCAAAGCAGCCAATGCAAATACTGTATCTTAAAAACCATAAAAACAGCTCTTGAGTGCAGAGAGCTAGTTTCAGGGACTCAGTCAATCAGTGTTAATATTAGATAGGCTGCAGGCCTTCTTTCTCTTTTCTTCTGCAGCTAAATACTGGACCGTCCTCCTCTTCCTCCTCCTGTATGTATGTACATCATGCTGGTGTGCACTAAACCTCCTCTCTGCAACTCCATCTCGCTCCTGCTGCTCTGTTAGTGTGTTGGTTCCCATGATTGGGATTTAGTGTCACACACAGAGAACCGAGGCTTCTTAAAAATGTGTTCTCACACACCCTTGTCCCTCCCTAACCAAGCTGCGTGCATGTATGTGTCAAGTAGGTTAATGCAGTCCTGTCATCAAAAGCCTTATCACTGTTGGACAGGATTCAGCGCTCCACCTCAGTGTCAACTTAACACACCCCGAAAATACCCTGACTTATTTCTTGGCACCGCATTAAGGTTTAAAGTCATGACAAACATCTACAAACTTTACATGTTTTTTTGTCAGACATGTCTGTGTGTGTCGGTGTATAAGATTGCAGATTAAACTCGAATCAGCTTTGGAAAATTAAGGCCCAAAAATATTTCTGGAACCATGACTGAATTCTGATCTCCTTCATCTTAAAAAAGGCTGACTCAACACAGACATGGGAACAGTTTGTGATCGTGTGGCTTTACATGTGTACTTCACTTCTCTGAGAAGAAGAAAACAAGAAAAAATGTAATGACATTTAATAACAAACTCAATTCAATTTTCACTTAAAGAACCATAATAAAAAAATCTGCACAAAGATTAATTAAAAGTGTTTTGTTCTACAGCAATACATGCCTACACACATGCAGAAGACAAAGTACAACTTTGTACATCAACTCCTTAGAAATATAGCTTTGCCTTTAACTTCCATCCATCCATCCATTGTCTATCCCGCTTATTCCCTTTCGGGGTCGCAGGGGTCTGCTGGAGCCTATCCCAGCGCGTTAAGGCGAGAGGCAGGGATACACCCCAGATGGTCGCCAGCCAATCGTGGGGCACACACACCATTCACACACCATTCACTCTCACACTCACACCTATGGGCAATTTAGAGTTTACCAATTAACCTGAGCATGTTTTTTGTATTGTGGGAGGAAACCGGAGTACCCGGTGAAAACCCACGCAGACACGGGGAGAACATGCAAACTCCACACAGAAAGGCCCCAGACCCAGGCCCAAAGCGGTCTTGAACCTGCGACCTTCTTGCTGTGAGGCAACAGTGCTACCCACCGCACCACCGTGTCGCCCTGCCTTTAACTTATTCTTTGCCATTTTATTCTTCCTATTCTTTATACATTGCCATTAACTGCAACATGTGTAGTCTGTAGTATAACTGTTTGCTGCATACATTATTAAGATATCTGAGTAAATTAAGCAGCTCATCAGAAAACCAAAAGGAAGCAAATAAAAGCGCTGTCCACCTGTAGCACTATGAGCAATACTGACATAAAGTATTGAGGTAGAGGTGCTGATTCCTAGGTCAACAGGACCAGATGGGTGACAAGAAGCAGCAATCCAATCCTGAGGCCATGAACCACAATCCCTCAATGCCCTGGCTTTGGCTAGAAATTCTGTCTGTAAAGGTTATAATCAGAATCAATAACAAAGGGCAGCCCTGGCAGAGTCTAACTCCCACTGGGGATAAGTCTTTCTTACTAATGGAAAAATAGCTGTTTTTATGGTCCAAGCATCTAGTTATCACCAATACCTTCCTTCTCACACACTCACTGTAAAAATCCCTGTTACCTTACATTCCCTGCCTACTGAAACTGCCACCCTGCTATGACTGGCCTAGCACTGTCAGAAACTTCCCACCCTCAGAGAGCTGGAGTCAATCAGAGAAACAGAAGTCAAGTACAAGCAGTCTAGATGGAGGGGGCAGCTACATGGATCCATTGGAGACATTTCTAAATGGTGTGTATTTGGTATGGTTACACCAACATTATAGAATGACGGGGTGGTCTTATTTAACAGATTTAACACCTTCAGATCTTAATTTGAATATTTTTTTAAAATGTGTTTTTGTTGTTGTTGTTGTGTTGCTTCAGAAATCCGTGGTTAATGACTTCAAATTTCTATAATCTCATAGATATTTTTTACTCTTGTCTCTGCTACAGCAAAGAAAAAAGACACGTTTTTATAGTGAAATCTTCCAGAGATTTTATTTTTTTAGTCTCCCACATATCCACCTTTTCTCTTTTGTTATGACAATGATTTCAAACAGCATCTACTTTATCTGTTATGGGCTATCTAGGACATGAGGATTATTGTAGTCGTTCATTTCACAAACAAAAAGCACTATCTGTTTTACCTAGTCCCAGCAGTGGTACCCACTTAACAATATCCAACCTTAATGATAATATTAATGTGTACTGAGACAAGTCAAGCAGAACAATTAGACTCAGGCAGGCACTGCGTGTCTGGCAGCTTATCGCAATACTGCTGCAGTCAAAGACAACTGCTATTATCTATAAAACAACTTATTACACAGACTATCACCTTAAAGAGGAGGTGAGGCAGGGCACAAATATATAACTAAACACACCTACACACAGAGAGAGATACAAACGCATAGACAGGTTTATCTGTAAGGTCAAACTTATTATTAACCCCACGGGCCTGCGTATTAAACTCTTCCTCTTGAGAGACAAAAGATCCTCCTGTAGAGAATAACAATCACACAGCTATTGAAGAGGGAGCCTGATAGCTTTTTAAAAAAGGAGAAAGCCAGAAAGATAAATAAACCATGATTGCCTCCTCCTCTTTTCTCCTTCCTCCAGCCCCTGTACACACCCCAAGGCTCATGGGCAAAGCCTTGGTGTCAGGTTAGGTCTGAGTTGGAGTTAGCACCATTCCTATTGTCAGTGGCCTCTTATGTGTCATATTAGTTACAGAGACACAAAGGTTGGATCAAACCAGCGGAAACCAGGAACAGAGAGAATGGTGGAGACACTGAGGAAGGAGAGGAGGAGAGAAGCAGAAGCAGTCATGTTGATATCAAGTTATTTTTCCATTGAGGCCAATGGGACAGGAATCCCTTGTGACACTCACATTCTCTCTCTCTCTCTCTCTCTCACACACACACACACACACACACACACACACACACACACAAAGACAAAACTGCTGTAGTGTCTGTAAAACACATAAACCAAAGGAATGAGACACTGAAGAATAAAGTGTTATGTCTGGAAGACATTTAAATCGTTACATGAGTCAATAGGCCTATATGATTATATATCCTCCTCCTCACCTACAAAGCTCCCAATGATCAGGCTCCATCCTACCTTAACAATCTCATAGTTCTATATCACCCATTGAGAACACTACACTCCCAAAATGCAGCTTATTAGAGGTCCCTGGAAGTTCTAAAATTAAAATGTGAGGCAGAGTTTTCAACTACCAGGCTCCTTTCTTGTGGAATCATCTTCCTCTTTCACTCCGGGGGGCAGACACCCTTCCTACATTTAAGAATAGGATAAAAACATTCCTTTTTTGAAGAAGCATATAGTTAGGGGTGGCCCCGGCTGGTCTAGAAAGTTGTTATGCTACTATAGGTTTAGACTGCTGGGACCTCATGATATACTCTGAGCTTCTCGTTGTGAGGTTCTCTTTCTTTCTTCCATCTGTAACCCTCATGACCCACTGTGGTGCCATTTTTAAATCTGTTTTGTTCCCAGAGACCTATCCTTTGTTGTCTCATTCACAGACTAATTGCTGTCTGTGCCAACAGCGACCTAGTTGAATTGAATTGGTCAAAAAGCGGTCAGCTAGTGCCAACATGCAGGACGAGTGGGCCCACAGACGCTCATTGACAGCATGACATTGTCCTATGGGCTAACCATTGGCTCAGTGGGTCATGGCCTTTTAGTTTCCAGCTTCTGCATGTTCTCTCCATGTTCACAGGTTCTTATTTTTTCTACTAAATTCTTATTCTTGACTCTTAACTAACTCTCAACCCTGGTTCCAGAAACCAAATCACAACTTCATTCAACCATTTTCATCTTTGACCACAACAATCTAACTTTACAAGACCTTTATATCCTTCATGCTCACCAATCCAAATAACACTCTTTTTATGCTGTATAATAGTAAATGCTATCTTGTGTAACATTAATTCAATTCAATTCAATTTATTTGTATAGCCCAGAATCACAAATCACAGATTTGCCCCAAAGGGCTTTACAGTTTGTACAAAAGCAACACAACATCCCCTGTCCTTAGACCCTCACATTGTACAAGGTAAAACTCCCTAAAAAAAAACTTTAACAGGAAAAGAAATAATAAATGGAAAAACCCTCAGGAAGAGTAACAGAGGAGGGATCCCTCTTCCAGGACGGACAGGCGTGCAGTAGATGATGTGTGCAGGTAGAAAACATTACAGGGAAAATTGGAGGATGAGGAGGATGAGGAGCAGGATCCATCACAGCTTCAAGGTGAACCAGGACAGCATCAGACCCTCCAACATCCATAGATCTCTCAGTGGCTGCACTGCAGCATGCTCTGTGAATGAGAAAACACAGGGCAGGACTCTGGGAGCACAGCAGATTTAAAAGTACAATAGTGGTTCATCAGTATCACAGATAGGAGAAGAAAAAGAAGCCCAGAGCATCTCATGAGGACCAGACTAACCTATCGCAGTGTAACTATGACTAGGCCAGCCTAACTATAAGCTTCATCGAACAGGAAAGTTTTTAACCTATTTTTAAATATAGGAAGGGTGTCTGCCCCCCGGACTGAGATTGGAAGACGATTCCACAGGAGAGGAGCCTGGAAGTTGGAGGCTCTGCCTCCCGTTTTAATATTAGAAATTCTGGGAACCTCCAATAAGCCTGCATATTGGGAGCGTAATGTTCTTGATGGGCAATATGGGACTAAGAGATCCCTAAAAAATATACACAATAGTTTTATATGGCGCCTGACTGTTGAGCGCTTTATAGGTGAGGAGCAGGATTTTGAATTCTATACGAGATTTTACAGGAAGCCAGTGTAGAGAGGCTAATACAGGTGAGATATGCTCCCTTCTTCTAGTGCCAGTTAATAAACGTGCAGCTGCATTCTGGATCAGCTGGAGAGTCCTTAGAGACTTTTTGGTGCAACCGGACAGTAAAGAATTGCAGTAGTCAAGCCTGGAAGTAATAAATGCATGGATAAGTTTTTCCCCATCTTTCAGAGACAGGAAGTGTCTGACCTTTGCTATGTTGCGTAGGTGAATGAAGGCAGTCCTAGAAATATGTTTAATGTGGGCAGAGAATGACAAATCTTGGTCGAAAATGACTACCAGGTTTTTCACAGTTGAGCTAGAGGCCAGGGAGATGTCATCCAGGATAGCTATATCACTGGATATGGAGTTCCTCAGGATTTCGGACCCCGAGTACAATAATTTCTGTTTTATCTGAATTAAAATGTCTCAGTCACCATAAACCTTCCAGACACTCACAAACACCAAAGAGGCTCACAAAACATTATTTAACACCATACGTCTAGTTGTTTTAATGACAAAAAATATACACAATAGTTTTATATTTCTCCCAAAAGGTATTTCTTGTCAAAATTGAAAGATCCAGATATAGATTGAGGAGAGGAGAGGAGACGTCCTCCACCCAACCCCAGGGGAGGGAAATGGGAACAGGGTGACCAGTGGCGGGAAACACGAATAAACAACAACCTCTCTGGAAGAAAGAAGAGGCCAAATAAACATGTTTTGATGAGTTCAGTATCAGTGGTAGTCTAGTCCTGTTCCTGTCCAGCTTTGTTACTATGATAAAACCAGATTACTGGTATTTGTACCTTGGTCTCCAAGGTGAACCATGTAGTCCAGGAGTGAGACTAATACCTTAACATTCTCACTAATGACTAAAAAGTAAGCAAAACCCTTCATTTATCCATAATTAACCTGCAGGAATACTCTACAACAATCAGAGTAGCAGACAGAAGCTTTGATAGAGTCTTTCTGCTACACCCAGGACAGATGCTAACCTTGAACCTCCAGTGCTTCTCATATTCAAATCTTCCATCCAACTCTGCAGCTTGGCGACAGGTACATTCATTGGCGTGCAGCTGCTTTGATAAACATTGGGGGAAGGTGACCTTGATCGCCTAGCATGTTTCTCTATGTCTGTGATTGAGGCTGAAATAGGGAGATAAGGGCTGGGCTGTAAACAGTTTTATACTGTACAAAGGTGTTTTTTATCTATATGATTTTTCAAAACCATCAAAAATGGTTAGTGTGTAGTATACAAATGTTGGGAACACAGAGCAGAATGTTGTGCTGCAGGGCGTTGTTTTAGAAGAGGACTGTTTTGCAGTTGTAGCAAACAAGCTGCATTGGGCTGCATGTGAGAGCAAAGACTGTGTGTGTGAAGCGTTGAACACCATTGAGGGGGAAAATGTCACAGACACAAGGAACTTCTTACAAAAAGAGGAGTTGTGTCAGTTGTGTGGAAGTACTTCAGCTTTAAAAACTCGCTGATCAAAGAATGAGTAAATGTTGTTGGGCTAAATTTGAAGCTGCAGGAGGCAACATGAGTAATTTGCTTTACCACCTTGACAACAAACATCCTAGAATATAAGGAATGCATGAAACATAGATCTGTGTCCTCTTCGACATGTATAGGTAATGTTAATGTTGGCACTGCAACAAAAATGTGAGTTCGATCACTCAAAGATGCTTGCTAAGGGGACTGTTTACAACAAGAAAAGAAAATATAGGTCAATTTATTGCAGTAATTATTCTCTAAATTATGAGAAATGAGGGTTAACACATAGTTATGCATAAATAAAATATTGTCAAATACCATGACACTGATATAATTAAAAAAAAACTTTCAGCTTTAGCATATTGTTTAACCAAATTAGAGTAGCATTCCAATGCAGACTACATGAGTTTGCAAATTCACACCTTTGTCTTGTGTTCAGAAGTCTTCAGGTCTCTGTCCTGTTCATACTACAGGACAAAGACCTGAAGACTTATGGAGACTTCCCCAAGTCTTCCCCTGAAGACTTTGCCAATTGCTCCACCTGGTCTCCAAACAATGTTTGTATCTCCCAAAAAATGGTAAATGTCCAATCAGAGCTAAAGTCATGTAGTGTGAACATTTTGAGATATTAAGATATACTTTGGTCACCTCAAGGACAATGGAGGAGCAACAGTGTCCAACCGATCTCTCTCCCACCTGGAACACGGTGAGGATCATGTTTTTTGACTTCTCCAGTGCTTTTAACACCATCCAGCCTGCACTGCTGAAAGGGAAGCTGGAGGGAGCTGAAGTAGATGAGCAGCTCACGGCCTGGACCATCGACTACCTCACCAACAGACCACAGTATGTGAGGCTGTGTGTCTGAGGTGGTAGTCTGCAGCACGGGGCGCCGCAGGGTACAGTGCTCTCACCTTTTCTGTTTAGTGTGTACACCTCTGACAACTGCCACCTACAGAAGTTCTCAGATGATACGGCCATCATCGGGTGTGTATCAGATGGGAATGACCAGGAGTACAGGGGGGTCATCAATGACTTTGTCAGCTGGTGTGAGACCAACGTTCTCCAAATCAATGCCAGCAAGACAAAGGAGATGGCTGTGGACTTCAGGAGGAAGTCACCCCCCACCACACCAGTGAGCATCCAGGGAAAAGACATTGAGACAGTGAACTCTTACAAGTATGTGTGTATGTGTATGTATTTAGGTATGTACGTGCATGTATGTATGTATATATGATTTGCTTATGCATACTTTTTTCTTGCTATTTATTAATGTTTTTTTCCATTCTAAATATGTCCATAATGCATACTGTGTATGCTGCTCAACAAATTCAACGAATTGTATATAGTATATAGTGTTGTGTATTTTTTATATCTTTTATTTTAATTTTTTTTCTTTACTCTGTACTTAGTACTCTCTCACACGTGTGCTTAGCTGCAGTAACAGACAAATTTTCCGGTTGTGGGATCAATAAAGTCCTATCTTATCTTATTTTAGATGTAATTTTTTTTGTTTTTCAATTACCTACTGTATGCATGTTGTCCCTATTTGAGGCTTTGTTTGTCTTTTGTCTTTACCTAGCAAGCTTTGAGAGGCTTCCTGCTCCCCTTGCTCTTGTGTAATCTCGGTCCAGCATGTTGTGCGCAAAACAACTTCACATTTCTAATCTGAAATTAAGAAATGCAAGCATGTTGTTTTCCTCTGACATCATCTCCAAAACAATGATAATGCACATGTTCTCTTTTCTACTGCTGATAGGTTAACAAACCGTCTTGTGTCAGTAGCCCCTGAACTTTTAGCCACTTGTGCCTCCAGTTTTCCTCCTCCAATTAGACACCACACCTCAGTTACCACCTCCATGCCAGGTACAGGCTACGTGTCATCTCAATGTGAATTCATGTTGTCGAGAGGTTTCTTTAAAAACATTTCTTACTGCATGGCCTCAGATCTCTACAAATTGTAAACACATCTCTTTTCTCAGGTGTATTCCCACAGGCCCTGAAAACTGCAGTCATCAATCTTCCATTCTTAAATAAATAATAGAAAAAGCATTTTAAACAGCTGACTAATTTTTTGGCGCTGAACAACTGTTTTTTCATCCAATCTTCAATCTTCCAGTTGGCTTTCTTGCTTTTACCACACTACAGCACTGAGACAGCTCTTCAGGTCTCCAACGATATCCATTAAAACGCAGACAGTGGTAAAATATCAGTCCTAGTATTCCTCAATTTCAGTTTTTTGACACAATTGACCACAACATATTATTAGACAGATTTTAATCAACTGTTTTGATGCTTTTATTGATTTGTGTAAAGAGCTTTGAATTACCTTGTTGTTGAAATGTGCTATACAAATAAAATTGCCTTTTTATATTCACTTTATATTAAGAGTCTCAGTTTCTAACTTTGATTTTGATTTCCTTACAAAGGTATTTCCTATCTTTCTCATCATTTCATCCATTGTATTCATTGTTCATGAATCAGAATTCTGGAAAAATATATAGAGATTTCTAATCTTCTTCATTTATTATATATTATATTATTTATTATTATTTCATTCAATCCATTTATATTATTGAATTATTAGGCACATTCAGTGTTACTATTTGGGCTTTTGTGTCTAGGGCAGTGCTTCTCAATTATTTTCTGTCGCGCCCCCCTATGAAAGAGGAAAATGTCTCGCCCTCCCTCACGCAACTATAAATTGTATCATTTGTCTATAAAATTGTTTTAAATACACCTCTGCATAACACTGTATCCCTATTGACGTAAAAAAAAATATGGACCAACTTACACTAAAGAATAGCTTTATTAAATGTAACAGAAAAGTTTTGAAGTGCATCTGAAATTCAAAAATGATAATGAAATAATAAATCCTTAATTAAACTATAAACATTTTTGACTGACCATTTCAAACCATATGATACTGAAAAATATCAGCATTATTGAGGTGTAATGTCTTTAAGTGACGCGTTAATTTATTTGTCTTCATGCCAACATTTTAGACACAGTAACACACCATTTCACAGTGCCAAGTGCTACATATGCTTCTTCATATTTCATAATAAAAAAGCATCTTCCCCGAGGTCAAACGCACCCCCCCTGACGGAGCCTCATGCCCCCACTATTTGAGAACCCCTCGTCTAGGGTCACTACTAGCCTAGCTGAAGATCACAAACACTAGTTCTGAATCCAAACAGCCTAGCTGGTTGAGCTCAGCTCTCAGCATTTGTGTGTCTCTTCATCCATGGCTCTAGTTAGCCCTCCTCTGGTCGGGAGAGAAGCTTGGATGTTGACAGTGGCTCCTTGCAGTCGAGTCCCACAGCCTGTTGTTGGCACCGGACAGCTGATGCTTCCAGTGGAGCAGTGAACAGATGCTCCTCAGCTGCTTGGATGTTAAGGATTAATTATGAATCATGGTTCTCCCACAGAGAATGTCTCTTGACAGCAGGCTGGAGTCTCAGGCTTTGGAAGTGATGATACGTCTCATCCACATCACCATTAACTTCCTAACGTCCTGACCTCCTCCTTCTTGTCTTATCTTGATGTTTTATTGGTTGAATTTTGTTATCATTGTCATTAGGATTATATATATTTGTTTAAATTACTTTTACATTTGTTTGATTGTTTGGCTTTTTTCAGATTTTTATTTCTTGTGTGTATTTATCTTTTTTATTTTGTATATCACTGGCTTGTCAGACATCTGTAAAGCACTTTAAATTTGCACTAACCTATATGAAATATTTTTAATGTTTGGTTCATTATTGAACATATTCACTTGTATGTGGCATCCAAGCTGTCACCTAGACTCCCCTTAGGACAAATGATATGCTTTGCCAAATAGATATTGTCAGGTCCCTAGGGGGGCCTGAGCACCCACACTGCACTGTTTTTTTCTGTCATTAATCAGTTCATTGTCATCACCTGTTTAGTCTGTGTACTACTTAAACCCCACCATCTCTTCTGTTCGTGTGTGGATTCTGTGTTTTTTGTTGTTGACTGGTGTTGCAGATTCTGCTGCTGGTTTGTTGTTGACAGCCTGTTTTTGATTCACTGTGTTTTTGCTGCTGACATTCTGTTGTGGGTTCCCTGAGTTTTCTTTGCCGTTTTTGGAATCCTTGTTGGTACTTTTTTGTTTGGGAAAGTAATAAAACGAACTGAATATCTGCATTTGAGTCTAAGAAGTCTAAGTCTTTTGAGACCGTGACAGATATGTAAGAGAAATGAAAAATCAATTAACTTGAGGCTCACATGATTGGGAAATAGGTGGAGCCATGTTCCATCTTTATTTGAACTAGAGGGTTTGTTTATCGTCTTTATTTCAACGAACTCATTATTTAAATTTTATCTCAAATTTCAGTTCAAAACTAAAAAAAGGAAAATGTTTGATGCTGGCATGCGTCCACTCTCCCATAGTGCTCTCTGGTTTCATGGCAGGTCAGGGTGGCATGAGAATGACCTGGTAGGTGGGGTCAGAGGTCACAGGGGTTAGGGCTAGGCTCAGGTACAGGGGTCATATTACACATTAGGAGACAGGAAAAGGTTTTGTCATTCAATGTCATCAGATCACAGAGCTGAACCAGAACCTTCACTCCTCTAACGAATCTGTCAGCGCTGCAGCCTGCAGGAAACATGTGGATCAATAACCTGCAGATGATGACAGAAACTTCACTAAAATTCTATTAATGTTCTCTGAATTCTGAAATCATGTTTTACAGTTAACTATTTTAAAAAAAAAGCTATTGCTGTGTTGCCATATGTCGACATAACTTATTAACATGTCATGTGTTGCTTTGTTTAATTACAACATGTCTTATCACCATAGGTTTTAATAGGATGTGGTGAAATGTAATTATTTACTTGAGTACTGTACTTAACTTACTAATTCTGAAATACTTGTACGTTTATTGAATATTTCCATTTTCTTCCAGCTTGATTTTTTACTTTGCTGCGTTTTTGTCATTGCTATATTTACAAGTAACTTTTTTAATACAGTGTATTTCAAATGTGAAGATTTGCTTTTTACTCCCCATACAGAAAATTACATTTAATTGATTATCTTAACATTTTCTAATATTAGAGAATTAGAGAAAACAAGCAACTTTTAATGCATCATTTTGACCTCCAGAAATTACTTTTTTGCACTTTTATCAATGATCCATTTACTAAAAAAAATCAATTAATCAAGAAATTGCTTGATATTTATTTATTTACAAAGTACTCCTATAGCATGGGAGTACTTTTTGCAACTAATGCATTTGTACTACTACCTAAGTAAGATTGCCAATGTGGGACTTTTTCCTTGTTGTTGTTGTACTGTAGCATTGTATTTTTATTTAGTAACAGATCTCAATAATTCTTCCACTGCTAATGACTCATCATCATGTCTTGTCCTGTTCTATGCAATGATACATCACGTCTGCTTGTGTAATATTGTTTGAACATGGTGGATGATTAACAAAGTCACATATGCCATCATATCTGCACAGTTTGTGTTTCTTTTCTTTTTTACATGTAGACTATAGTGCCACATCTAACCCATCCATCTTCATAAAATACCAGTGATATAATCAGTATAATTTCTTTAGCCAGTTTACAAGCTTTGAAGCTACTCTGTTCTTAATCTAATTCTATGTCTCCCTCTAGTGCTAACTCGCTCATCTGGCATATCTCTATATGAATACATCTATCAGGACTTATCAAATTGGCAAGAAGGGTATATATATATATATATATATATATATATATATATATATATATATATATATATATATATATATATATATATATATATATATATATATATATTTACATTTAATTTATGCATTTATTCTATTCTCTGATTGTTCCATAATCTTCTCCCACATGCACCATTGCATGTATCAGTACATAAAAATGCACCATTATGAAGTCAGTGTTTTTATTTGATGATGTTCAAGAAGGCAAGGCAAGGCAAGGCAAGGCAAGTTTATTTGTAGAGCACAATTCATACACAGGGCAATTCAAAGTGCTTTACAGTTACACAAAATCACAAAAGGAGAGCAAAACATACATAAAATCACAAAAGGAAAATCATAAAACATAGAATTCATCAATAATTTAAAAAAGAGTGAAGAGTGTAGATAACATACTTTCAGTTTTCATATGCACGGTTAAACAGAACAGTTTTCAGCCTGGTCTTAAACATTATCAGCGTTGAGGCCTGTCACATTCTCTGGAAGACTGTTCCAGATTTTAGCTGCAGAAAACTGGAATGTAGCTTCACCATGTTTAGTCCTGACTCTGGGCACCTGCAGGAGACCAGTCCCTGAGGTTCTCAGGGTCCTAGATGGCTCGTATGGCTCTAACATGTCATAGATGGCTCTAACATGTCATAGATGGCTCTAACATGTCAAGAAAACAAGGAACAAAGATTTGTAGGCAATGGTTCCAATATGGCAAAATGTTTACCCAAGGACTGTAAACACACACACACAAGCAGTGACAGGCACACACAGATTCATCAGGCTTTAGAATCCAACAATTTAGCATGAAAGCAAAGGTGAAACTGAATCCGTAAATTGCAGAGCAGGGAAAAGAAGAGAGAGAGAGATAGAGAGAGAGAGAGAGAGAGAGAGAGAGAGAGAGAGAGAGAGACGACAGACAGACAGACAGACAAACAGAGAACTGTTATCAGAGCAGGGGTGTGTGTAACCTCATCCTCCTGCTAGGGTTTCCTGATCAGGTCACATGACTGTGGCCTCAGGGTGTGATTGGCTGATTGGCTCTTGCAGCCAGGTAATGATGTAAGGTGAGTGTGTGGGAACAAGAGAGGGCGATAAACCTGTGTGTGTGTGTGTGTGTGTGTGTGTGTGTGTGTGTGTGTGTGTGTGTGTGGGAACAGCTTTTCCCACTGCTGCCATATGACCCTTTCACCTGCTTACCCAACACTGGTTATCACCAAATCCTACACAGCAGGAGGTTTGTGTGTGTGTGTGTGTGTGTGTGTGTGTGTGTGTGTGTGTGTGTGTGTGTGTGTGTGTGTGTGTGTGTGTGTGTGTGTGTGAGCGTGCTAATGGAGGCCTAGTGTATGCATGTGTGTGTGCACACGGGTGTGTATGTTGTGTTTATTGGCAGTGTAGGAGTGTGTCTGAGTGTTTGAATAACCTGAGTGAACAGAAAAGAAGTGAGAGCTTAAAAAGGAGAGTTTCATAACCAAGAAATAGAAACCAAATACACATTAACAAAACCCTGCTTTTGCATTTCGCCATTAGAAGAGAAGTTTTATGACAGAACATAATTAATTCAAACAACAAATCTGGTAAATTAAGCTTCTTTTGAGCTGCACCTATGCAGTTTGCATACATCACAAAAAGAACTTCAACAAACCTCAAACTTTCAAACTTTTCAGAACTTAGAATTCAAAAATCAGCACACTGTGTAACTGGCTAGGCAGGATTCATACTTTTCCTCTCAAGCTTTCTTTTGTGTCTGCTGTAGTGTTTCTGAAATTTGGATCCTGGATTCACATAGCCACCCACTCCTTCTAGAGTACTCATACTTAACTCCTGTTTCTCTGACCAACCTTTGGCTCTCCAACAGTGCTCGGCCAATCAAAACAATGCAGGTTTTTGGAAGTTTGTGAGAAGACAAACTGCATTGTTGCTGCATGTCTACCTAAGTGCTTATAGACATGTACAATTTTTGTAAATATTATCTTATCTTTCATTATTATTTCATACCATGGTCAATGTGCAGGTCACAACTTCATTACAGTGTTTGGGAATTGCGGGATTCTGTATTTTGTGAATTTGCTGAGCAGCTCATGGCTCTGCTTTGCTGGTCTGGAAACAGCCAGTATTGACAAAAAAGGTAAAGCACCTATCGCTCCGACTATGAGAATCAAACTGATGGGTGTATTTTCTAAAATTTTGAACTTTAAGTGTTTCCATTTAGACCATGGAAGAAAAATGTTGTCTTTGATGGAATATATATTTATTGAGACTATACATATGCAATTACAAACAACTATCCCAAAACATTGGAGGATAAACTTAAATAAAGAGGGTTGTAAAAAGGGTTGTAAAAAAATCTGAAAAAAAGATTGAATACCCCCCCACCTGCCACCAACTTGCTTATGTGTGCCTACCAAACACACACACACACATGCACACACCAACACACACCACATCAACAGCCTCTACTCCCTTCATCACCACCACCATCACCATCGCTCAACCCTGTTCCCATCCTTGATGCCCCAAACCTAATTGATGTCAGACTTTGGTGTGTGTGTGTGTTTGTGTGTCCTGGAGAGGTGCTACATTTCCCAAGTATGGCTCCATCTGATGGTGGAGGCGGGAACTCCACCAGCCTTCTCAACACAGGTGTGGCTAATGACTGCTGATTGCCTGAGGGCTGGCATATACGCAATCTGTGTGTGCTTGTGCTGGTATGTGTGCAGTGGAGTCGAGTTGTGTCCAGAGGTTGGCGAGCTGGTGGCCTTCCTCTGCTGGAGAAACACTGAGGATGGTTGGAGTGATGCTACTTCTCTTGAGGATTTACCTGGAGAAATTCTTCCTTGAAGAAAGACTGAACTAAGAACCTGATTTTCTTTTACCCTTTTTGAGAGCCACGGGCCATTGTTTCTGTTGTGATTATAAAGAAGCCTGATTTAAGCCTTTTTGAATCCCTACCTGCCTTGTGTTAATTCCCCATACACAATAAAATTAATAATTGGTTGGAAATCTTATGTCCATGCACTATTTGCTATCCAGTCCTGCTAAAGGGCAACCTCTCATGATACCAGAACAGTCACTGGGAATAGGTTTTCTGGGAACTAGGAATGCCCCCCGCTACATTCAACACACACACACACACACACACAGCCCCCTACCCCCCCCCCCCCCCCCCCCACCCTTCGGCCCCTCGTGCTGGAAGAAGCTGGCTGGTTCTTAGACACCTGGTCATTACCATTGCTAATTAGGGACCATTAATCAGGCGTGTGTGAGCGGTTTTAAGTATGTGGATGTGTGAGAACTAGATGGAACAGAAAGATTTTGAAAGACAAGTTGCAAATCACCAAATTTTGTATTTGTATTATGTACAATTAATTTCAATTCAATTTTCAATTTCAATTTTCAATTTCAATTTTCAATTTTATTGTTAATTTCTTCACATGTACTTGACATACAAAGGAATCGTAATTTCGTTTCTCACTATCCTATGCGTACAACAACATCAAAGTGCAGGGGCACAAGACGAGACAATCCTAAACTACAATAGTAAAGTGCAGTAGCTTACTGTACTAAACTAGAAACAAACAAACGTATGACAGGACAAGACATGAGTACCCCAAGACAAGACATAAGTAGTAGGGTATGGAAGGACAAATTCAACAAGACAAAACAGACAAAACAAGACATTACTGATTGTCCCAGCTATGTGCATTATGAGGTAGTTGTTGTTGTAATGTAATGGCTAGTGCAATAACAATATATATAAATATAAATATACCAGCAGCAAGTGTGTGCAAATTTTTGCATGTGCAGAGTGTCAATTTAGGTGGGTGGGTGGGGGGAAGACAGTCCAGTGACCTAGACTTGGCTGGCTGGGGCTGGGGGTGAGAGGGTGGAGGGGAGAGAGTTCAGCAGTCCCGTGGGTGGAGAGGGGAGAGAGTTCAGCAGTCCCGTGGGTGGGGAGGGAAGAGAGTTCAGCAGTCTCACGGCCTGGTGGAAGAAGCTGTTCGGAGTCTGGTGGTGCAGCAGCGAAGGCTCCTGTACCTCTTTCCAGAGGGCAGAAGGCTGAACAGACTGTGTGCAGGGTGACTTGTATCCGTGGCAATTGTGATCGCTTTGAGGCGGGTGGTGTAAAGGTCTTGCAGGGAGGGTAGTGGTACACCAATTATCCTTTCAGCTGTTCTCACGATGCGTTGCAGAGCCTTCCTGCTGTAGTCAGTGCAGCTCCCGCCCCACACAGTGATGCAGCTGGTCAGGATGCTTTCGATGGTTCCTCTGTAGAACGTGGTCATGATGGGTGGCGGCGCACTTGCCTGCTTCAGTTTACGCAGGAAGTAGAGACGCTGCTGTGCTTTCGTGGCCATCGATGCGGTGTTGGTGGTCCAGGAGAGGTCATCACTGATGTGCATCCCCAGGAACTTGGTGCTGCTCACCCTCTCCACTGCAGCACCATCGATGGTCAAAGGGGGGTGTTGGGTGTGGCCTCTCTGGAAGCTGACAACAATCTCTTTGGTCTTGCTGATGTTTAGCAGGAGGTTGTTGTGTTGTGTCGTTGGCAAACTTCACGAGGTGGTTGGAGCTGTGGGTTGGTGTGCAGTCATTAATATTTACAATTAATATACAATTAATATTTATTGATCTACTTCTATGCCCAAAGATTCGAAAACAAAATTAGCATATGTCATGAAACATTTCACAGCAGAAATGAAAAATAAAAGAAAAAGTTTTGTAGGTCTTTTATGTATTTACTTTTGTCTATTTACTATATGTATATATACACATTATAGAGCAGTGACTAAGACTTCTGGAATGTGACAAGAGTGTGAATACCTCAAGTAATGAGGCTTTATTTAAATAAGATTTTAATTAAAAATACCCCCTTTCTTAAAGTAACTTTTATTTTTTAAGGGATATAGAAAATTATGTGTTATCATTTTTTTTCCAAAACTATTTATTGCAAAAAATTTAAGACTTAAACTAAAATAAAGTGGGTAGCACTGTTGCCTCGCAGTCCTTGGATGAGACCATTGTGCGGAGTTTGCATGTTCTCCTCATGTCTGTGTGAGTGTGAGTAAATGGTATGTGTGTGCTTCATGATAGACTGATACCTATCTGGTGTATCGTGCCTCTCACCTGTAATGTGCTGGGATTGACTCCAGCTGACCCCTGTGACTGTAGTGAAGAATAAGGAGATATAGAAAATGACTGACTGATAAACAAAAATAAAGTTCTTATTCTAAAAAAGGAAAAAAAAAGCAAACTTGTTTTGGTACACTATTTAAGATATTTAATGATGGATATGATTATTTTAGCATATTTTAACACAATTTCTTATAGTTCAGCATAATATTTTTTTCCAGAAAATTTGGATCTACATGTATGATATTTAGATAAAAATTCTGGGTTTTAAATTTAAACAAACTGTCTAAACAACATAATTTCAGTTGAAGATCTTCTACTGCAACACACAGAGACAATGACAGACTAATAGACAAAGATTAACACACAGTAGTCATTGGTCCGTGTGTGTGTGATGATAATGAGCGTGATGCATCAGTGAGCTGTGTCATCCAAGGGCACTCAAGAGGGGGATGGTTTAGAAATTAACACACACACACACACACACACACACACACACCTCCCACTGTATCCAGAACATTCCTCTACACCCCCCCCACACACACAGACACACATTTTAACACATTACCTGTGTGTGTGTGTGTGTGTGTGTGTGTGTGTGTGTGTGTGTGTGTGTGTGTGTGTGTGACCAAAACACTAAAAGTAGGTTTAGTACACTAAGGAACTACTCTTCCTTCCTCTTACTGAAGCAGAGAAACAATATGAGAAACACCTCAGTGTAAAGTAATTTAACAACTATTGATGGTGATTATGATGGTTATTAATGCTTATTAAACAGTTTTTTCAAGTTCACTTTCACAACAGACAAGTGCATCTTTATAATGAATGCTCTTAATTGTTTTAATGTACCCCTTCAAAACCAAAATAGTGTATTATGTCCCTATTGAAAAATGTAGGTTAGTTATCATTTTACCATTGAGAAATCTGTAAGTTCAGGTCAAATTCAACTATCAACAATTGATATTTGAAAGCTTTTGAGAACTGTAAATATATCATTTAAGTTAAATATAAGCATAAGATAAGTGTAACATATCATGTAAGCATAAAGTAAATATAACTTAAGTGTTAGGTAAGCAATATGTAAGCATAATGTAAGTGTAATGTAAGCATAACATAAGCGTAAGTGTAATGCAAGCGTAACGTAAGCTTAACATAAGCATAACATAAGCATAACGTAAACATAATGTAAGCATAACAAAAGTGTAATATAAGCATAATGTAAGAGCAAAGTAATTGTGATGTAAGCATAACATACGCGTAATGTAAGCATAACATAAACGTAATGTAAGCGTAATGTAATCCAAAGGTGTAATGTAAGGCTAACATAATGTAAGGATAATGTATCATATATAATCATAATATAAGCGTAATATAAGCGTTACGTAAGTGTAATGAAAGGATGAAAGGATGTAATGAAATAATTGGAACGCATGCATAACATAGGCTAATGTAAGCCAAACATATAATGTAAGTGTAACGTAAGTGTACTATAAGCATAATATAAGCATCATATAAGCATTATATAAGCTTAACATAAGCATAATGTAAGGATAATGTAAGTGTAACGTAAGTATATTTGTGAACATATTATAAGCATAACATAAGTGTAATGCAAGCGTAACTTAAGCTTAAAGTAAAGATAAGATATATGCATTATGTAAGCATAGTGTAAGCATAACGTAAGCGTAATGTAAGCATAATGTAAGCATAATGTAAAAAGTAAGTGTAATGTAAGCGTAAACATAAGCGTAATGTAAGCTAAACGTATAATGTAAGGCTATAAATTAAGAATAACAAACATAAGGATAATGTAAGCATAAGGATATGTAAGGATAACATAAGCATAACATAACAATATTGTGAGTGTAATGTAAGCATCATTTAAGCATAAGATAAGCCTTATGTACGCTTAAAATAAGCGTAAAGTAAGGATAATGTAAGCGTAACATATGGTAAGTATAATGTAAGCATAATGAAAGCATAACATAAGTGTAATATAAGCAAGGGTAATGTAAGTGTAATGTACGCGTAACATAAGCATAACGTAAGCATAATGTAAGGGTAATGTAAACCAAACATACAATGTAAGTGTAATGTAAGCATCATATAAGCATAAGATAACACATAAGCACATAAGCCTTATGTGGTTTATCCAATATATAAACCTGGGCACTCTTCACTGCATTGTACAGTATGAATCACATTGTTGAGGTTTTGTCTTGGAGTTTTGTCCTTGGGGTGGACCAGTCTCTGTCTGAGGGTGTTGCCAGGCTTGAATGATGATGAGAGTCCAAGAGTAAATATTGGTGTGTGTGTTTGTTTCCTGTAGACCTCTTCTTTTTCAGCAATTACTTCACAATCCAGAAAAGGCAGTTTTCTGTCTTTGGAGTCCTCCCTGTTGAACTTGATATAGCTGTTGACTGAGTTTATGTGTTTTGTGAAAGCTTCTACTTCCTGGCTTTTGATTTTGCAGAATGTATCATCCACATATCTAAACCACTTGGTGTTGCTCCTTTGAATGAGGTCAGTGCTTGGTTCTCCACTTTCTCCATGTAAAGGTTCGCCACAAGGGAGGAGACTGGGAGAGCCCATGGCACAGCCATGTTTCTGCCTGTAGAATTAACCTAGTACTTGAAGTAGGTGGTGGTGAGGCAAAGTTCCAAGAGGGAGCAAATCTGGTCTAGGGTGAGGTTGGTTTGCTTGTGCAGCCCTTTGACCTGTTGTAGTCTGTTCCTAACAGCCTCCACTGCTTCTGTTGTGGGGATGCATGTGAACAAGGATGTGACATTGTATGAAACCATGGTTTTATCTGGGTCCAGTTTTAGTTGGCTGATCTTGTCGGTGAAGTCCTTGGAGTTCTGGATGTGATGTGGGGTTGTTCCTATTATAGGAGACAGCATTGTTGACAGGAGTTTTGCAATATTGTAGGTGACAGAATTGATGCTGCTAACAATTGGTCTGAGGGGGGGCCCCTTCCTTGTGAATCTTCAGGAGCCCGTATATGCATGGGTAGAGTCGGTAGTACATATGTTGGTCAATGGCTTCTGTAATTTTCAGGTTATATAGGCAGCAGTCAATCTTTTTCTTGTAGCACTCTGTTGAGTCTCTTTTCATTCTGTCATATGTGTTGGTGTCGCTGAGTAGATTGCCCATCTTTGATTTATACTCAGTTGTGTTTAACACAACAGTGCATCTTCCTTTATCTGCTGGTAGTCAAGCAATGGCTTTCCTCTCCAGGTAAGTGAGATTTGACGCTGGAACCTTTGCATTCATGAGTGCTGCAGATACCTTCATCCTGATTTGTTCTGCTTCAGCATGAGGAATCCTGTTGTTTCTAATGGCTGACTCTGTGGTTGCGATAAGTTCAACTGTGGGTAACTGATGTTGTGAAATGGCAAAGTTGAGTCCTTTCACTAACACGTCCCTTTCTGGTTTGTGAGGTCCATGTCAGACAGGTTTTTCACCCATTTGGACTGATT
This sequence comes from Eupleurogrammus muticus, assembly GCA_036785175.1. Taxonomy (NCBI): domain Eukaryota; kingdom Metazoa; phylum Chordata; class Actinopteri; order Scombriformes; family Trichiuridae; genus Eupleurogrammus; species Eupleurogrammus muticus. Next base: position 27,806,658 of record JAYKQN010000006.1, on the reverse strand, counting down.
TGTGGTCTCCGGCTGTTCATGTTCAGACCTGTTGGGACTTGAGGTGGCTCCATGTGATCGATTTTAAAGGATGTTCAAAATGAACTTCCGGGACTGTCTTTCCTTGCTCTTGTTGTGTTGTGCTAGTTGTGCCTTGTCCACCAACTTTGAGCAAATTGTTGTCCTTGTCCATGAACTTTTGAGCAAATACTATAAGCATAACGTAAGCATATCATAAGCATAATGTAAGCACAACGTAAGCATAATGTAAGCTTAATGCACCAAACACCCGTTAGAGCTGTTCCTGTCACTTTGCTGCTGCACAGCGAAGCGGCACAATGAGGTGCTTTGCTTAATATATGCACGAGTCTGTTTACAACAGAGCAACACTGTCACACCAATTTCTCAGCCAGACAGGAAGTCACACAGGAAGAAACAAATCAACTGATCGATTTTCAAAATAAAACACTATTCTGAGACATCCACCTACTAACCCACAGTCATTTGACTTACACTCCCCAATGGAATCAAGAGGTTAATCAACAAAGTTGTTTTGGACACACATTTAGCTCATTATTTATTTTTGATAGAAAAAAAACATCTTAAGTGAGCCAACAAACTTTCTTGAAGAAATGCAATTGCTTTTCCATACAACATACTTTTCTCTCTTTCCATTTCTCTTGTATTTGGTATTATGTGTGTTGGTAGTATGTAAGAACAAATTGTAGACACACACACATAGATAACGATGAAGGCTACAGGCTGTTTGGCTGCAAGCTGTTGATAAAAAGGTTTGCTTATCACAAGCACAGAACTTCTAGACAGGAACCACTACCACCCTTCAAACTACACACACACATACACACACACACAGAAAGCACACACACACTCAGCATGTGCACACTCGAATAAACACACATGGAAACTACAAAAAAAGCTTTACAGACAGTTAATACTCTACGTGCATGTGTGCATGTGCATGCATTGTCACCCATTAACAGCTTCAGTTATTACTACTGCTGTGACCCTACATACATTTACACACATGATTTTTAGTGTCTGTGTGTTTTTGTGTGTGTCGTTATTTTGTTTCTCACTAATAAATTATGTGTAATTGCAGCTATTGAACATTATAGCTTTGTAATGATCAGTATCTAAATAATTTTCAGATGAGGCATCAGTTGGTTTGACAAACTGTTGAATGTGTAGCATACTTTCATTAAGGATTGTATGTTAGTTTACAAGTCTTATGTGGTTTAAACTACAATCAGAGAAAAACTAAGACTTGGAGCCAATGGGAGACATGCAAATCGGTCTATATACAGAACAACAAGAGGACCAGATCAGTGCTGAACAACAAGCTACAAACCACCTCAGACAAAAGATTACATTCACAACACAGAATGAGATGGTGGGTTATTCATCTATCAGGTATTATTAATAGTATATTTCAATAGTAGCCCCACGACTGGCAATATTCATTATGGCTGATGGTGTCTGAATAAAGTGGATGTATTAGACACTTTGTGTGAGGCCAAAGAAAGGCCAGGTGGAGCTCACAGTAAGTGCATCCCATTAAATTATTTATGTGAAACTGTAACCTAGTTAGCGATTCATCTGTTGGTGACGAGAAAAAAGCTTATTCATTTTATTCACTCAGAGGTTGGTAAGTTCATTTCAGGGAAAAAAAGAAATCACAAAATCTGCATATTCTTTTACTCTGTTACTTTTTCTCCATTTTCCTTTTTGTGATGTGGAATTAGTCACAAACATATCAACTAGACATAATACATGCTGAACACTGAAATAAACGTAGTTACCTTTAAAGTGCTGTAAATTTACATTTTTCATAATGATCATGTTGCTATGTGTCATCATGTGAATTTCTCTCTTCCAACTTTCTGCCATCTAAAGTCTAAAAGCAACAGACATGCTGTAAAATACAATAAATAAATACCAAAAAATCCTTCTTAAAAATGTTTTAATACTTTGTAGTCTATTTCCTTCCTAACTGCCTGTAGCTCAGTGATTAAACTGTATTCCAGCAGATAAAAACATTCGGCAGATCCAAGGCATGTGGGAGCCAGATTACCAAATGTTCCACACCACATTAGTCCCATATTACATTAAAATCACAGCACTGTGGTTTTCATTTCAAAACACACCCGAAAATTAAAGCATTAATTACTGTAATGATGGTAATCTGAGGGAATGTGACACCACATTAGAGCATGACAGATTTAGAATATTTCTAAACGGGGCTAATTTAAAAATGGTTTAATTCCTGCAGAGGTTTGAAGCTGGTAGGAACCCCCGGAGGATTGTTCGACACGCTGCTATGTTGACTACATGACACACAGAGAAGTTCTGGCGACTTATTTCTAAGTGTGGTCGAGTCCAGTGGAGGGAAGGGCAGGACAGAAGGGTCATTGTACACACAGCTCCATGTTTAAAAGGTCTGTCTCTGGTGAATAACATCACCACTGTGAGACACATGAAGGCTGATAATTGTTATAGGCCCTTAGTCAGCAGCAGGTTTTTGGATTGACCAGTGTGACAACCTGTGACTGGAAGGACACTGACTCACCAAGATCCTGGAACAAACCTGGTGGTCACATGATGCTGACCTGCATGCAGCACACTGGCACACTTGTGATGATGTGTATGTACCAAACTATGTTGGGGTTAGTCAGTGGTTACGGTTAGCGGGGATCTTAAAGGAGACCTTTTTTTTGTTATATAAAAATGGGGTGGGTTTAAGGGGTTAGGTGGGTTAGGGATTAGGCTAAGGGCTATGGGTTAGGGTTAAAACAAGGAGAACACGATTTCCAGTCAGAGAACAAGAAGAGAAACATGGCACTCGGGGAATACAGGCTTGCTCTTGGTTTGAGTGAGTGGTTGGAGCTGATTTCAGGTAACATTTGACTGTAAAACAGATTATGTTTTATAGCCATAGCTTTATCTTCAAAAATGCAAAATTAGATATTATGACAACACCACCCCATTCATAAATCTATACTTGATATTCTGCAAATGTTCATGTAACAACAGACAATACAACAATAGACCAAATACAACTCAAAAAGGAATTACATGGGAGGGAGGAGCGAGGCTATGGCTAAGATACAGTCTGGGAAAAACTTCCATTTGGGGTGTCTTTCTTGGTTAAGAATTCTTTAGAAACCGTTGTAGGTGCCAAACCTAATCACAGTGATGTCAGATGATAAATCAGTAATTCTAAGAAACATATGCACAAATCAAATGATGCTGATATGATATATAGCAGGGGTCACTAACTCCGGTCCTGGAGGGCTACCGTGGGTGTAGGTTTTTCAACCTTCATTGGTTCATAGGTTTTTCCCAGACTGTATCTTAGCCATAGCCTCACTCCTCCCTCCCATGTACTTAATTTTTGAGTTGTATTTGGTCTATGGTTGTATGGTCTGTTGTTGAATATTAAGCATTTGCAGAATATCAAGTATAGATCTATGAATGAGGTGATGTTGTCATAATATCTAATTCTGCAGAAGATAAAGCTATGCCTATAAAACATAATCTGTTTTAGAGTCAAATGTGACCCTCTGCATTCTATATACTGCTGTGTGCTTATATAGATACTTGCTTCAGCTGAATGATGTAATATTTACTGAATGAATTTTGAGCTTATGCAGTCACATTTTCATTAAGTTAATATTAACCTACAAAAGCTATAATTTTGTTATATATGCACAGATGTCAACTTCTAGATGTTCACTGTATTAAAGCTATCAAGTTAAAAAGCATAATGTAGATCTAATAATGCTGAAGCTGAAAGCATGAGTGGAGAAAATCACTAAGGGAGACGAGTGCTAAGGTTTATCTTAGTCGATCTAGGTTATGATCAATTTTCTAAATGAGCATGGTGTTTTGTAGTTCCTTTGTATTATTTTGACAAAATTAGATATTTGAGTAGTAGCAAAAATGACAAAAAAATATGTTTATTGATTAAAATATTGATCGCACTTTATTCCTGAGATGGAGCACCAGTTCAAGAATAAACTAATTATTTAATCTTTATTCTCATTATACATTGAAAAATGAAACAAAATTGTAATTGACCATGCGAATATATTTCACATATGAACATAAAATGTTCATATACCTATAACATAGAATAAATGAATAGTACAAGTAGAAAAAAGATAAGAAAAAGTACAAATTCTATTGATACTTACCCCAATACTGGGGTTATTGAAATATAGTAGAATTAGGGGTCAGTCACACATTTGGCAAGATGAGAAAGTCAAAATCTTTCAAAGCATTTATCAGGTCTCTAAAAATGTACATTTTGTGTTCATGTTGAGTTCATGTCATTTTGTACCATTTATATTTACAAAAATGACAGTTGGTGTAACCAAAAAAGAATGATAAAGAACTTTTATATATTTAATAAAATAGCATTTCTGAAAAAAGAGAGGATTCAAGAGAGTTAAACTGTGTTACTAAATTGTTGGGGTTACACCACATGCCAGTCTTGACATTGTCCCAATATCATGTAAATCATTCATCTTTTGTAGAGCATTTTATACTGAAAGGCCCACCTTATACTGATAAGGTGGATGGTGTAACATATAAAAAAGCTCCAATAGCGTCCTCATGTTTTGACATCAGAGATCAGTTTCTTTAAGCTAGCTATTGGTTAAGATTCATCAAATTTTGAAATGCCCATTGAACTCACAACGAAAACTAAAATTAAAGACTTTTTTGTATCTAACAATAAATGAAATTTACTTGAGGAACATATGCTAGCACAGGAGATATCAAACAGAAATAGATGAGTCTCAACCTAATATTAATTTCTATCACTGCTTATTCAAGTGGGTTTAAGGCAATTAGAGGTGGGGCCACCTGCCTCCAGAGCTGATTCAGTGATGGTCAGGAAAAGCCCCAGAGGGTACGAGCTGACATGACTTGGCGTGGTGTTCGCTTGAAGACCACATCAGCATGACCCAGGGATCACACATGTTGGTTAAAAGGATTAATTGAAAAAGGTTCCTCATTTCATTCAGGCCATGTGAACAATAGCAGACTGTAAAGCAGTAGAGTAAAGACTTGGCTCACTCAGTGTCTGCGTGAATATGTATGTGTGTGTGTGTGTGTGGGGGGGGGGGGGGGGGGGATTCCGAACCAGAAGTAGTTTCAATTCGCTAAGTAGTCCAGTTGGAGTGACAGAATGACTAAATGGTCCAAAACGGGCAAACAAAGATCCATATGCCCATGCTGTGCGTATGCCAGCTCTCTCTCCCCCTCTTGTTCTCTCTCTCAGCGGGCCAAGTCAAATCTTGTTGCTAGGTTTTACATGCTGGCAATGCTCCAAGCCACAATGCCTTGGAGTGGACTGTTGGACTCTTTCAGACACATACACACACACACACACACACACACACACAAGCATCATATTTATCATGCAAAGCAAAGTGAAAATGCCCATTGATAGTAGTGCCAGAGCAAGACAAGAGTGAGACAGGGAGAGAGAGAGAGAGAGAGAGAGAGAGAGAGAGGCAGAGAGACATTTCTCTTCCCTTATAACTATCATCTTTAATCACCAGTTCTAATTTCTTCTCCTGTTGGCTGTCACAGGCTCTGTCCATGCTGTTAGCATTTTTGGAGGGTGGAATTAAGTTTTGAGGAAGTTTGACCAGCTTAGCAGAGTGATGTGGGTGCAGCACCTTAGAGGAAGGAGTGCTGTTCATGTGTCAACATCCCACAACATACTGAGAATTAACCAAATGAGTGCTCCAAGCTTGTGGAGAATTTAGTGTGACTGAAAAAAATGTGAAAGGCACTTTCTAGAGATGTTGGGTTGTGCATTCTGGGCTACTGTAGAAACAAGGAGGGAGACCCACTCCTAATGTAGATAAAAAGGGATCAATCGTAGGTAAAAGAAAAAAAAACACCTCTTATTTTGATTGAATTGTATAGATATTAAAGGCCATATTACCTGCCTAATATTTTATGGTTAAAAAAATGATAATTTTGGTAAAATTATAATTTTATTGTCCAAATGCACCGAGTAGGTCATGTTTTTTGGTAAAAAAACAAAATCTCAAAGCACCACATCACACAAGTACTTAAGTACAATTGGGAGGCACTTGTACTTTTCTTGATTATTATTATTCTATTATCTATATTGTATTACATTGCTGCAATTCAAGGGTGACAAATATGAGGAAGCACATGAAGTACTGTTGCACACTTTAATCCAAAATACAATAGCTGAACGCCATGCTTTTAGGAGGCGGGCATAGGCGCCGGATGGAAGCATCATTCAGTACATTGTCGTGCTTAGAGAGCTAGCTGCTACATGTGAATTCAGTGCATACCTCAGTGCCTCAGTGTATACTGTGCGCAAGTACGCTGAGGGCAAGAAGCATTCCCGCCATTATCATTTAACGAAACCCACTGCCCTCTTTCTGCTGCTTCTACCGCTGCCACATCCTCGCGTTCATGTTACCGCTGTGGTGTGGACAAGCATCTGACTAACGTGAAGTCCTGCCCAGCTTACACAGCCAAATGCGCTAACTGTGAAAAAAAAGGACACTTTGTTAACTATACATCTTAACGGCTGCGCAAAACACTTCATCCACAAAGTGAAGACCTCAAATGACATTGCCCCGGTCAGACAGCAAATGCGTCACATGCCACTCTCCGTCAGAGACGCAGTGAGTAAAGAGCTAGACATGCTGCTTAAAGAGGGGATAATAGAGAAATCAATGCCTCCCCTTGGGTGTCTCCCATAGTAGTTGTTCAGAAGAAACCTGGGGGCATACTGATGTGTGTTGCCTTAAAGGAACCTAACAAGTCTGTCATTACAGACAGCTACCCCCTTCCTCACATTGATGAGATGCTGTTACATCTGAAAGATGCTACTGTGTTCTCCACCATCGATCTAGAGGCTGCGTACTACCAGCTGCCATTACACGAGGAGAGCTATGACCTGATGGCTTTCATTACGCATGAGGGGTTGTTCAAATACTGCCAGGTTCCTTACGGCTTGGCTTCAGCCCCAGCTGCGTTTCAGAAGATGCTTGCTACAGTGCTGCAGGGTCTACCCAATGTAGCTAAATACCTAAACAACATCATCTTATGAGGGAAAACACAAGCTGAACACGATTCCACACTTGCCATTGTTTTTCAGTGCTTACACGTTTGCCAGTTTGCAAAGTCGTCTCTGCAATTCCTTGGGCACACCATTACCCTACAGGGCATCCAGCCTACTGACAACCATCTTGCTGCGATTACAATGGCACCACCTCCTTCTGATGTGCAAACTCTGCGTTCATCCATTAGGCTGTTATCCTGGTACCAGAAGTTCTTTCCAAACTTCGCCACAGTCAGACTTCCTGTGGAAGGAGGCACACAACAGCTTTGAAACTGCAAAAAAGTTGCTCATCAATAGTCCAGCACTGGCATTATTCAACCCTGACAAGCTGACGATTATCTCTACTGATGCATCCAACTACGGTCTGAGGGCTGTCCTGACCCAAATGCACGGCCAGACCAAGATCCATTGTTGCCTTTGCCTTAAGAACGCTGTCATCTGCTGAACGCAAGTACTCCACCATCGAGAAAGGAGGCGCTCGGCTGCGTCTGGGCTGTGAAAAAGTGGAAGACTTACCTATGGGGGCGTAAGTTCACGCTGCGTATGGCCCATCAAGCGCTTACTACTACGCTGCTTCAAAAGGGACTGATCGTGCTGGCATGAGAATCACGCGCTGGGCGGCACGTTTGCTGTGCTTCACCTACAATGTCATCTACAAACCAGGCTCAGAAAACCACACTGCAGACTGCTTGTCTCGCATTTCACTCCCTGCTATCGATGATGGCTGTATTGACTCTGAACCTGAATTTGTTGCCATGTTGTCCACTACAATGACTGCTGTGTCACCCTCTGACTTTGCCACTGCCTCTACTGCTTCCCCTGAACTTGCTGCCCTGCATTCTCAGATCGAGCAAGACTGGCCATGCACTCCCTCTGCACTGTCTGACACTGTTCGCTCTTACTTTCGCTTGTCACACGAATTAAGTGTTCAAAATGACTGTGTGTTCAGAAGCACTCGCCTTGTTGCTCCACTGTCCCTACGCATTAGGTTGGCACAGAGTTGGAGGAGGGGAGAAGAAGTGAACCTGAGCCGTTACCAGTCACGTGCGACTTGCCTGTGAATATTATGTGATGTTATGCTGAGAGTTTAAGTAAAGATAATTTATTCTACTAAGCCTCCTCTTGAAAACAACCATACACAACAGCTTGCACATGGCAGGAGGGTGTATATCTGTTTTTCTAGAATTTTTGGATGGATATTTAAAAAAAACAATATTGTCATTGTCAATATTTTATTCTTCACAGGCTGTGCTTTCTACAATATGCTTTCACGGACCCCCAGGAAATCCCAGCACTATCACCTAACAGAATCTGGGCCTTAAACTTTATTTATAAACATTATAACATAACATTTATAATAGTATCATGCCTAGGTTGTTACACTATACAGGAAAAATTATTAAGTAAGACATTTATATGATTTTCAATTTCAAGTCTGACTTACTTAGCATATTAACATAATTTCGAAAGTCACATTGAGATTGACATCCAAACTTTCAACAAAAATTGTAGCCTTTTGCTTAAAATAATCGCTATTTCAATTAAATGACCATGATTATGTATGTAATAATAAGTATTTTTACTTCTAAAGTTTGAAAGTGTGAATGTTTTCTCGAATGAAAGATATATATATATATATATATATATATATATATATATATATATATATATATATATATATATATATATATATTGATATATTGATATATTATTGAAATTAAATTAAAAGTCTATGAGGCGTTCAGGAGTCCATCAGGCGTTGTTATTGATTACTGTATATCAATTCAACATGTGACAGAGAGCAGGTTTTAGGATTCATGTTGAACCGAGAACTGAGACAAATACCAGTGGTGTTCTGTCAGGATTCCTGCTCACTGCTCAATGCTGAGTACACATCATCATCTAGTGGTGAGATGGAGAATTAAAAGAGACCTGGGAAATTACACCAAACCGAACTTTTGAGGAGACTGAAACGCCATTGATTACAATACCCTCCTGTTGCCTGTTGCTGAAAGACATTTAATTTTATATATATATA